>CM035845.1:13692716-14292716 GCA_020510985.1 Pholidichthys leucotaenia
CCCTGTGCTGTTGCAATCCTGGAATTTCCCCGTTGTGGGACTAATAAAGGCTTATCTTATCTTATCTTATCTTATCTTATATCTGAGATTGGCCAATAAAAGAAAAAAAATAAAATGGGCAAAAGAACACAGACATTGGACAGAGGAAGATTGGAAAAAAGTGTTATAGACGGACGAATCGAAGTTTGAGGTGTTTGGATCACACAGAAGAACATTTGTGAGACGCAGAGCAACTGAAAAGATGCTGGAAGAGTGTCTGACGTCATCTGTCAAGCAAGGTGGGGGTAACGTGATGGTCGTGAAGTTACAAGGGTAACTTGTTGCTTTGGTGCTGGTAAGGTGGGAGATTTGATCAGGGTAAAAGGGATTTTGAATAAGGAAGGCTATCACTCCATTTTGCAACGCCATGCCATACCCTGTGGACAGTGCTTGATTGGAGCCAATTTCATCCTACAACAGGACAATGACCCAAAGCACACCTCCAAATTGTGCAAGAACTATTTAGAGAAGAAGCAGGCAGCTGGTATTCTATCTGTAATGGAGTGGCCAGCGCAGTCACCAGATCTAAACCCCATTGAGCTGTTGTGGGAGCAGCTTGACCATATGGTACACAAGAAGAGCCCATCCAGCCAATCCAACTTGTGGGAGGGGCTTTGGGTGAAATTTCTCCACATTACCTCAACAAATTAACAGCTAGAATGCCAAAGGTCTGCAATGTTGTAATTGCTGCAAATGGAGGATTCTTTGACGAAAGCAAAGTTTGAAGGAAAAAATTATTATTTCAAATACAAATTATTATTTCTAACCTTGTCAATGGCTTGACTATATTTTCTATTCATTTTACAACTCATGGTGGTAAATAAAAGTGTCTTTTCATGAAAAACACAAACTTTTGAACGGTAGTGTATATATACATATATATATATATATATAAATATAAATATATATATATATATATATATATATATATATATATATATATATATATATATATATATATATATATATATACAGTATATATATATATAGATTAAGGAACACTTTTTAATCTGAGTAAGCTGGACTAGCCTGCCACAATTTTGATATCCAGCTTATTTTTTCCCATTAAAATCTGATGTGTTTTCAAAGTTTTCCCTTTATTTTTTTGAGCAGTATACTGTATATATGTACACACACACACACACACACACACACACACACACACATATGTACAGTGGGGCAAAAAAGTATTTAGTCAGCCACCAATTGTGCAAGTTCTCCCACTTAAAAGATGAGAGAGGTCTACCAATTTTCATCATAGGTATTCCTCAACTATGAGAGACAAAATGAGAAAAAAAAATCCAGAAAATCACATTGAAGGATTTTTAATGAATTAATTGGTAAATTCCTTGGTAAAATAAGTATTTGGTCAATAACAAAAGTTCATCTCAATACCTTTTGTTGTCAATGACAGAGGTCAAACGTTTTCTGTAAGTCTTCACAAGGTTTTCACACACTGTTGCTGGTATTTTGGCCCATTCCTCCATGCAGATCTCCTCTAGAGCAGTGATGTTTTGGGGGTGTCGCTGGGCAACACAGACTTTCAACTCCCTCCAAAGATTTTCTGTGGGGTTGAGATCTGGAGACTGGCTAAGCCACTCCAGGACTTTGAAATGCTTCTTACGAAGCCACTCCTTCATTGCCCGGGCGGTGTGTTTGGGATCATTGTCATGCTGAAAGACCCAGCCACGTTTCATCTTCAATGCCCTTGCTGATGGAAGGAGGTTTTCACTCAAAATTGCACGATACATGGCCCCATTCATTCTTTCCTTTACACGGATCAGTCATTCTGGTCCCTTTGCAGAAAAACAGCCCCAAAGCATGATGTTTCCACCCCCATGCTTCATAGTAGGTATGGTGTTCTTTCTCCTCTGAACACGACAAGTTGAGTTTTTACCAAAAAGTTCTATTTTAGTTTCATCTGACCATATGACATTCTCCCAATCCTCTTCTGGATCATCCAAATGCTCTCTAGCACACTTCAGACGGGCCTGGACGTGTACTGGCTTAAGCAGGGGGACACGTCTGGCACTGCAGGATTTGAGTCCCTGGTGGTGTAGTGTGTTACTGATGGCAGCCTTTGTTACTTTGGTCCCAGCTCTCTGCAGGTCATTCACTAGGTCCCCCCGTGTGGTTCTGGGATTTTTGCTCACTGTTCTCGTGATCATTTTGACCCTACAGGGTGAGATGTTGCGTGGAGCCCCAGATCGAGGGAGATTATCAGTGGTCTTGTATGTCTTCCATTTTCTAATAATTGTTCCCACAGTTGATTTCTTCACACCAAGCTGCTTACCTATTGCAGATTCAGTCTTCCCAGCCTGGTGCAGGTCTACAATTTTGTTTCTGGTGTCCTTTGACAGCTCTTTGGTCTCCGCCATAGTGGAGTTTGGAGTCTGACTGTTTGAGGTTGTGGACAGGTGTCTTTTATACTGATAATGAGTTCAAACAGGTGCCATTAATACAGGTAACGAGTGGAGGACAGAGGAGCCTCTTAAAGAAGAAGTTACATGTCTGTGAGAGCCAGAAATCTTGCTTGTTTGTAGGTGACCAAATACTTATTTTACCGAGGAATTTACCAATTAATTCATTAAAAATCCTTCAACGTGATTTTCTGGATTTTTTCCCCCTCATTTTGCCTCTCATAGTTGAGGTATACCTATGATGAAAATTGGAGACCTCTCTCATCTTTTAAGTGGGAGAACTTGCACAATTGGTGGCTGTATGGCGCATATTTAGGGCACATATATTGTATCCATATTCCCCACATATACCTAGTAGGCATGACGGTGCATATTCTAGAAGCTTCACGTCTTAACGGACAAAGAGGACCTGACCCTGCAGAGACCTACGGGAGGTGTGAAGTTGGTCTGGCAGGAGATGGGAAGTTGGAGAGATTGCCCCAGCAGGAGCCCCGGAGGCTAGAAGGATAAGAGACAATGGAAACGCCAAGGAGTCTCGGGGGCTGTATGTTTACTAAAGGACTGTGGGTTGGGGGGGTGTTATTTGATGTTGGGGGTTTGTGACTTTGGAGAGTATAAGAACTGTGGAAGATGACTGTTCTGCCTCTTTTCTGAGATTCTGTGCTTGTTAGAGGATGTGACCTCTCAATAAACCAACCCTGAGAAATAAACTCAGTCTCGTCTGTGAAAGGCATCCTCTACAGCTGACTAAATACTTTTTTGCCCCACTGTATATATATGTGTATATGTGTGTATGTGTATGTGTGTGTGTGTGTGTGTGTGTATATATATATTAAAATGTTTCAGAAAACCTATTTTTTCTTGTAAATTTGTGACTTCACTCTTGCAAATGTCAGATTTTTTTTCAGAGATGTGTGTGTGGGGTTTTGCCATTTGGAGGCTCTGTTCTTTTTCTCAAGAAAATCAACATTTTTCTCATAAATTTGGTACTTGGTTATAGTAAATATGTGACTTTTAAGTTGTAAATTACAACATTTTATCACAATTTTGCACCTTTTTGCACTGAAGCTACATTCCTACCTTTGTAGCTCTACCAAATGCTGACTTTATGAATATTACCCACAACCCCCTTGTTAAAAAAAATAACAAACCACCTCCTGCAGGTACTTTCACAAAGCAATACATATTGTCACAAATGCCCGAGCGGACAGAGGCACCAGAGAAAGATTGGAGGCTTCCAAAACAGTTTGCAACCAGCAGTTTTTCGTTTATTCCAATAATTTCCACAGGCAACAAATCTCATGCACATCCGACACCCCACACAAACCAAATGACAAACACCTGTTATATATTCAGTGAGATAATTCGTCCAATTGGCGCATACCAAAACCCCAAGTAAGACAATACACATTCTTCATATTTTCCACATACCCAATAATATCTAAAAAGTCATAAATATATAAATAATTCCCCACAATGTTTGCAGAATAAATAAAACCAATAAATACACCATAAATAATACAATAAATACCTTAAAAGGAACTCTGATTATATTGGCATGTTAGCTCTATATGCTTTATTTTTATGTTAGTAACATAACTATAATTTAATTTTTTTGAAAATAATTCCCAGTTTTATATATTTTTAAAAAACTTTATTACGATGTAAATCGCCATTTATGTTTACATCGCAATGCATTCTGGGTAGTGACGTAGAATGGTTGCAGCCGTTTTTTCTGTCTTATGCAAGCCAAGAGGCGAAGCTCCTAACTACTGCCATTTGTCAGTGAAAATGCCACATTGCGCGGCTTTTGGATGTAATTTCCAATCAAAGGGAAATAAAGAGAGCGGGGTGAGCCTCCATAGCTTTCCTAAAGAGGGAAAGTGGAGGAAAAAGTGGGGCGGCAGTGGCTCAGCAGGTAGAGCAGGTCGTCTAATAACCCGATGGTTGGCGGTTCGCATCACGCTCTCCCCAGATATCCTGCCGTTGTGTCCCTGGGCAAGACACTTCACCCACATTGCCTCCAGTGCCCATAACACTGGGTATGAATGTGTAAAAATGTTTAAATGCTCGGTGGTGGCCGGAGAGGCCGTTGGTGTGGATTGGCAGCCACATTTCCCTCACTCTGTCTGTGATCACGCGCTATAGCGTATGCCTGATAAAGCTGACATATGTATTAATCACGCTGTGATAATAGCACAATATTGCTCAAAGCGCGCGCATGAGACATGTCTGTGATCGCACGCTTGTGTTGACCGTTCCTGCCTTTCGTCTCCTAACCGTGGTTTTGGGACGCAGGGGAGATGTATCTTCCTCCGCGGTCAATTCCCGAGTAAATCTCACTCTTGTGGTACACAGAAGCACAGGCCGTTTTGCTGAAGCGTTGGGGCTTTATTTATATAGCGCACTGTTGTCAGCAACAAATTCTACCTGCTCCGGTCGACTCGCTCTTTCTACTTATCCGCACCAAATCACACACACCTTTCGGGCGGGGGGGGGGGGGTAGTTTCACTCCGCTCTGCGAGTGTCTTTCCGCTTTGAGTGTCTCAAGCGTGCGCTCGAGGAAGCATTATTTTAAAGGCCTCGGACAGTGACATTTTTTTATTGAACCAATCAACTGATTGTATGAAAATATTCAATTCTGCCTATTCCCGCGATTTAATATGTGTCACCAGCCTCCATAAATGACCTTATTTGGTCATAGCTAGGGGTGGGTTCAAAAGATCAATATATCGATATGGATCGATACATGTTTGACTGAGCCGATATCGATCCACAAAATCCGTGGATCGATCTTTTAATATTAATATGTTTTAATATAATATTTTTACGTTTGTGAACGTCTGCTGAGTATAATCGGGTTGAAACCGGGTCAGTGAGCCAGTAACAATGGCCGAGAAGCATAAACAACGGACGCGCTAACGGAGCTAGCAAGCTAGCGGATATGCTAGTTCTTCTTCTGTGGTGTTAAAACGGTTCTCATCCAGCAAGAGTTTCCTGCCGCGCGTGCTCTTTCGTGTTTACACGAGCGGAGATAATAATGTGCGTCTCTTAATTTAGCAACAAAAGTCACCGTAAAGATTGTCCTCAACAGCTTCTGAATATTTTTCATAAATAAAACTTCTGTGTTCCCTGCGGCGCGTGCACACGTCTTTTGTGTTTACATGACGCGGAGTTAATAACGTGCGTCTCTTAATTTAGCAGCAAAAGTCACCGTATAGACTGTCCTCAACAGCTTCTGAATATTTTTCATAAAGCGGGGATAAACGGACTTTTACTCCGTGCAGCGCTGTGTTGGAACATAAAGTTGACGACTGATAAAGGGAAAATGCGCGGAGACTGAAACCAGTGAAGCAGAGACTTGGAGCTGCTGAGACTGTAAGTATAATATTTGTTTCATTTAACGTTTGTGTCGTCAATTAATAATTTATCTGGCATGATGAAGGTTTCTTTTACAAACTATGGACACAGAGAGAACTGTTGGTTAAGCGCTGTGAATAAATGCAGAATTAAGGTATATTTTATGAGATTATGGACTTCTGCCACTTAAGCGATGTGAAGAGAATAAATCACAATAAAATTAATAAAGGCTGCAGTACAACAAGCTATTTTTACTCAGTAGAACTAAATTGAAATGAACAAACCTTCTCAGGAAATGAACTGAAACCCTTTTCCAACACTGAAAGTTAATTTGTAGTTAAAATATAAAAAAAAAACCTAAATTATTAAACCCTACTGTGGTGTGGCGATCTAAAAATATGAATGTTAATTTTACTGTGAAATCTATTCTTTTTATCTGCCTTCAGATGTGTGAAGACTGGAAGCTTCATCCTCACTGAGACCTTCTGAAGGTCAGAGGTGGTCAGTGGAGGAGCATCCCTGCTTCATGTGGATTTCAGCACAGAAGAAGACCTTCAAGATTCAAGGAGGTGCTGCCATCATTTTCTCCACACTAACATGCATTCAGTGCAATTTAGTTGTTGTAATGACAAATTCTTTTATTTCTTTTTTAAAGTTCTCAGCAAGAACACAATATTGGTCATTTTTTTTTTTTACAATTTTACTGAGCATTTAATTCTAAATAAATCACTGTTTAACAAGAAATTTTTGGCAATCCTGTACTTTTCTTGTGGTGTTACATAGAATAGCATCACTGTAAACTATGGAAAAAGCAGCTGCTTTAAAATTTGTACTTCCTCACACAACTTTGAGTGCAAAAAAACTCTAAAAGTGCCATAACTTTTTGGAAAAGCTCCCACAAATCCAGGCTTTTTGGGCCACAACAATCACAAAAAGAGCTGACAAAATCCTGGAGGGACTGAAATACAGTGAGATTATGTCTGCATGGTTCATGCATTGAATTTGTTTACTTACTCTGGGTGGTGAACTTGACACGACACACCCTTTGCACTAAAGAAAGCACCTGTGAGCACTTTATGAAATGATAAGTTAAATAATAAAAAGTGCATTATTGTAACTGATTTTGGGTCAGTTCTATATGTGATAATTTATGTATTAACAAAGTTAGAAGATTCTTGGTACAATTTGCAGCATTAGGTCTCGAAGATTTTTGTTTCATGGGAAGTAAAATGGCTATTAAAATGGTAATTCCCCAGATCGAATCGGGATTGAATCGGAATCGAATCGAATCGATTCAGAATCTCAAGAATCGGAATCGAATCGATTCTGGAAATTAGGGATCGCTCCCAGCCCTAGTCATAGCCCAGCCTTCACTTAGTGAGGCTGCAGTACCGCCATCTCTCGATAGGTGCGGGCATTAGTGACGTCACACCAGGAATACAAAGAAAATGGCTGAACAAGAGCAAAGTGATTTGAACAGTGATTATTTTGTCGAGTTTGATGACGTCAATATAAATGATGAGATTGAAAATGAAGAATCGGATGATGAAGAAGTTTTGGGTGGTGCTGAGGGGGGTATTCAGCCTTATTTGTTCGAGCCAGAGGGAGAGGAGGAAGACGAAACAGAGACGGGAACAGACCAAGTTGACGACAATCGGCTCGAAGATTTATCTTGGTCAAAGATGCTTAGAAATATTTTTTTTTGGCGACATGCATGGTCACACACTTAATTTTAAAAATAAAACTACCAATTGTTCACTCACTGCCTTATTTGGCGACTTAGAGACATTTTCATTCGAAATAAATGGATAATCTATTTGAGCGATAATATGTGTACTTGACGAGTTTGTCATGACATGTTGTTAATCATCATCATCATCATGTTAATACTTGTCTCTAAAGCTACAGAATTCTATAAGAGAATGATGGATCATGTTTAAGAATTATTGTGATTCATTATTGTTTTACTATAAGTTTTCTTTCCAGTCAAAATTTTTTACATTCTTTTAATTTTTTCTAATCAAACTTCATAGACCAATTTACATAGCACTCCCACGAGCCATTAGTGTATTATAAGCATCTGATTATACCATTTTTTTGCACAGGTGCACTTGTGAGAAATGTAACGTTATGCCAAAATCAAGTGAATGTCGGTGCTGCCAGGAGATATTGAAGGTGAAGGAGAAAATAGAAGAACTGAAGAGCTGTGGATACACCGATGATAATCTACCAAAGTGTATCACTGATCACCCAGGTTTTCGTTCTGTCTGTCTTGACATCTGGGTTTTACAGACAGCTTATCTGGCCTACAGACGGGGCCATATGGTGATCATGACGCAAGTCAACACGAGTGAGTTTATAAACAATATTTATTCATGTGATTTACTTTTCCAGATGAATTATGAACAAATCATTCAATACATTCAATAATCAATGCAAATGATAAATTTAATAATGAAACCCCATATTTTTCAGGCGATACAGATACATAGCCTACAGGCAACTGGTACGGGGGTGTTGGGGATTTCTTGGGAAAGAAGTGAGGGTTCTGTTGCCTGCCTGTGCGGTGAGCCTCATCAGAGAAACATTCCCATCTGATCAATACAAGGGATTTTGCCTACCAAGATTATATTTGTGAACAATGATATGTAAATAAAGTTTGGTAAAATCATATATTTGTATGAATTTTTGAAAACACAGCAGAAATATACAAAGAAATACAAAAATCAATGGAGTATCACTACAGATTAAGAAAATAACTAGTTTCCAGATATAGCAATTATTATATTCCACTAAATAACATTTCACAGTTATAATGGGCACCATTTTATGGTGGAAAATTGGGGTTCCATTTTTAAAAGCACATTTCTCTTACAATCTTAGGCTTATATTTGTTTTTCTTAGCAAATATGTTGCTTCCCTAAAAATTGAAAGCTGAACTGTCATTGGTAATTGGTAATTTCTTCTACGTTACAAACAGGCACAACCCCCTCCCTATACAGCACTGAATATTTCATATTTGATTAGCATGAATACCCTAATATGCTAATATTTGATAAGTTGGTAAGGCAATGCAATTATTTATTATTATTTATTATCATTTAAGATGTTTAGTAATCATTTGCAGTGAATATTAAAAATACAAAACTTACCCTGTTCACTTCTCGTTTTCTGACAGCTGATCGCATCGGTAGATCACCCTTGCTTTTCACGCCACTGTCACTGACACTTGTCTCAGAGTCAGACTTGGGAAGCGAGGGATAGATAGTTGGAATAGCCGTTTTCTTTATCACCAATTTTTTTGCAAATTTCATTTCAAATTGCATCTTATTCTCGAAATCGCTGTCAACAAAATGTCTACTGCACATGTAGGGTGTTTTACCGACATCATTCCAATTTTTTTGCATTTTCTGAACGAATTTCACCCATGCCGTTCGGATTTTCCCAGGGACGGGAAATTCGAAAACACTCACTGCATACTCCTCTGGTATACCATCGCACCCGTAGACAACACAACGCCAAACCATATTAATTTGAGTCCTGAAATCCTAATCTTCAGAAATAATCTATTTGTAATCCACAAGTATTCCGAGAAATATCCGTAATCGCCGATTTTAAGACGTAAACAACAAGTGTTGCATGAAGCAAAACACAGCAATGGCCGCCGACCGTGTGCGTGTGTTTGCCTGGGGTGACGTCACACAGTCAGTGGCCATCTTAGCCGCTGATCGCTTGGCTGGGTCCGCCAGCTCTCGACGACAGCATACTTCAAGAGCGCATTGTCACCTTATGCGACATTTGTTGACACCAAAACATGTGCGGTTCGCCTTAGCTCGTCTCAGACAACAATTTGAGATATGAATTAGCAATATTGAATTTTCGTCTGTCCGAGGCCTTTAAGGTGAAACTTATATATTGTAACGTCGGGGCCATTTTAAGGGGTGCAGGGATTTCCCAGCATGCTTTGCCAGTTGAAAACGTTACTGTGTGTGTATTAAATGTGTTATTACTGAGTTATAACTGGTCATTATAACTGCGTTATAATGACCCAGCAGTGTTTAGCAGGATTAGGGCAAGATGTATCATGTGTGTGTAACCATGATTGAAACGGAGGTCTGGGAGAATGACCTCCCCTCCTCTCTGTGCTCAGAAGTAGGTTGGGGGTCGGTGGTGTGTAAATAAAGCCTGTTCATCACAACCAGCTTGCTCCTCTTTCTTTGTGTGAATCCTGCAACGTCACACTGGTGTCAGGAGTGGGGATGGAGCAAGATGAGGATCCAGGCAGAGGTCCAACAGCCGGAGCGGTTCATCGCTCGGCTGGGAACGGCGCGTAGAGCTGAGACGCCGGCCCCCGGAGAGGTTCGCTGCGATGGACGGAGCAGCGGACCCGACGGGCCGAGCAGAGCAAACCAGCTCCATTTCCCGCCCTTTTCAGGGCAGGAGGGGCTGGCGATTCCAGAGCGATTAGGAGCGGCGATCGACTGGGACATGACCGTCCCATTCATCCGGCAGCGGGCAAAGATTCCCCGCTACAACGGCGAGAACCTGTTGGATGACCACCTGTCCCAGGTCGAGTTGGCTGCCGCGCTGAACGACTGGTCATCTGAGGAAACCGCCGTGCTGAGAGCGAGTGGGAGGAGGAGCTACGGCAGCGCGTGCACGAAGGAGACAGCGGTGGCGACGCGAGGAAGGGGGGCTTCTGCTGCACAGAGCCAGGGTACTTCACACGGCACTGCCCCGCACGCAGCGCATGACAAACTGGCCCCTCGCCGACGTTAAATTAGAGCGAGGTAGCATGGACGGAGAAAAAGCCGCCTCCTGCAGATGATCCCCCCGGCGGTGACGTCACAGAGGCCTTTGGAGCGCAGCAGCAGCGGAGCGAGCAGGACAGATCTGGTCTTTTCCCGGGCTCGGCAGGGGCTGGACGCCTGGACGCGGGCCAGCGGCCGCCTGGGGCTGGTCACGCAGAACATCAAGTTCATCCTCCCTCCTTCCCACGACCCATCTCAGTTTGCATACAGGTCAAACAAATCCACGGAAGATGCCATTAAGCATTAAATTTTCAGTATTATCTTTTTCGAGTCAAATTTGTTGTTTTTCACTTCCTTGTTTTGTTAAGTGAACACTGTGGTGACTGACAGGTCGTGCTGCCGCGTATTATCCAGTCAGCATGGAGTCAATCCGAAACCCCACGCACACTTCCTGAAGCCAGGGCATGAAGAAACAGAGTGGTGACAGAGTGGTGGCTAAACTTTTATTGATAAAAATTACATATTTTGACTAAGCGACTCCATACTTGGGGATGCACACCCTCGTAACCTCAGCAAAACACCTGTAAAAATGTTAACCGAACTGTTCAAGAGATATGTGTGGAACAGACACACAGATAGACACACACACACAGATATGCTGCATTTATAGATAGATGTTTGTGATTTTTTTCCTTGTAATGTTGTGACTTTTTCTGAAAGTTTTGCACCTTTGGAAAATTTTGAGACTTTAAAATTATGAAAAAATATTTATGCAAATTAGATAATAAAGTTTCTTTCTTTGATTGATTGATTGATTTTATTTGAACATCCAGACAAAAAAGAAAAAAAAATTCAAACAAAAATCAAAACCAAAAAAATAAAATTAATAAAGAAAAATGCCTTGTTCAAAAGAAGTAGGAAGAAGCCAACGCTTATATAGTCCCAACCCTTCTCCATACCCAATAAATTATAATATCATTCTAGTCATTATTCATGCCACAATTACACTCATTATACAATACCATAATATATAATACATCTTAAAATTAAATTATGCAATAGAAATGATACAACAATGATAGTTTATATTGACAATAATACCAACATCTAATAATTGGAATAATAATAAATAAATACTTCTGGTATGTTTAATATAATTATAGACAATATTATCATCATCATAATCACCATATATACCACCATATACCCCCACATGGCTTACAATACATAGGTGCAATAAGTAACCATATAATAATAATAACCATAATAATAGGTAGCCATATGGTAGTTCCAACAACAACAATGATAATGATAATAATAATAATAATAATTACACCTGGCCTATATAATACTTCAAATAATTCCATCCTAACAACATTCCTAATACTATAATTCTAGTTATAATGATATCAATAATAATAGTACTCAGCATATATATTCACAATAACAACCTTTCTTCATTGAAGACACACTGTAATATTACTGTCCTTTATTTTTATATTGCTCAAAAATCATTTCTTTATATGTTGATTAATATATATGGATGTTTGGACATTGCCTGTGTTTCTCCCCCAACCCATTCCACAATTTTACCCCCCCCACACACACACTAACTAACTAACTAACCTGCACTTATATAGCGCTTTTCTAGTCACAAAGACCACTCAAAGCGCTTTCATTAATACTAACCCTCTATTCTAAGGGCCTATAGGAAACAGATATCTAGGGACAATTTAGAACAGCCAATTAACCTAACATGCATGTCTTTGGCATGTGGGAGGAAACCGGAGAAATCCCGGAGTAAACCCACGCAACACGGGGAGAACATGCAAACTCCACACAGATCACTGTTGGTCGGGGGCTGGGATTGAACCCACAATCCCCTGGCCAAGGGTAAACTGTGCTGCCGCAGTGCTAACCACTGCACCACCGTGCAGCCCACACACACACAAAAACTCTTCCTAGTAGATCTTACTAAGTGCATTTTAAATGTTGTGTTCCCCCGTAAATTATATTTCCCTGCTCTCTCACTGAAAAGATTTTGTATATTGTGTGGCAAAAGGTTTTTACTGACTTTAAACATTAACTGTGCTATATAATAATCAACCAGATCCCGTAATTTCAATAACTTTCAATGTAAAAACAATAAATTAGTATGTTCAAGATACCCGACTTTGTGTATAACACGGACTGCCTGTGGTCTATATTAATCATATATCCCATAACCTACATATGTATAAGCATGTGAGAATGTTTGGTGATTACATATGTAAAGCGACTTCACACCTCAGAACAGGACAAAGGGTCTCAACTGCCAGTGAAGATCAAAGAGCATCCGAGGCACTGCGGTGGAGACCAGATTGGTCGCCCTGATCTCCCAGGGCCAGGTGGAGGGGTACGGAGACAAAGGAGGATAATTAAGTTAATGGGGAATGTCAGCTTTGATATGCATGTCTTTTGTTGTGTGTGAGTATAAGTACACAGAGCCGAATGTGTTCGCTCTCTTACTTCTTCTGCTGCTGCACTAGATGAGACTTGTTAGAGGAGCAAAGCTGATAATAAACTTTGGTTTATAAGTCACATCGCCTCGTCATTCCGAGCTCTTCTACACTGCCCTTTTTTGTAATGAATTAAGTGTACTTTTATAATTGTTACCCAGACCTCTATACAATAGGTCAAGTATGGAAGTACTAATGAGCAATACAAGATATGAAGTGATTTGTAATCTAGGACTTGTTTAATTTTATTTATAATTGCAATATTTTTTGCGACTTTGTTTTGTAGGTATCTGATGTGTGGTTTCCAATTAATTTTATCATCTAGTATTACACTCCAAAATTTGATCTCCTTAACATTTTCAATAGTTACATTATCTATATGATTATGAATATCTTTTTTTTTACAATTACCAAATATCATTACCTTAGTTTTATCTATATTTAGTGTTAATTTATTACAATCCATCCATTTTTTTAAGATTATTTAATTCATTATTTAGAGTATGGATTAGTTGATTATAATTATTTCCAGAATAAAATATATTAGTATCATCAGCAAATAATTTTATTTTAAATAATTTAGAAACTTGGAATATATCATTTATATATGTTAATTAATTTGGGGCCCAATACTGACCCCTGGCGGACCCCACAGGCAATTCAAATAAATCCAGACAGATATTCTCCCATCTTCACAAACTGTTGTCTCTCACTTGTAACCCAATTCAGTGCCACTCCCCTAATATCATACTGTGACGTTTGCAGGGTTCACACAAAGAAAGAGGAGCAAGATGGTTGTGATGAACAGGCTTTATTTACACACCACCGACCCCCAACTTACTTCTGAGCACAGAGAGGAGGGGAGGTCATTCTCCCAGACCTCCGTTTCAATCATGGTTACACACACATGATACATCTTGCCCTAATCCTGCTAAACACTGCTGGGTCATTATAACGCAGTTATAATGACACAGCAGTATAACTCAGTAATAACACATTTAATACACACACACAGTAACGTTTTCAACTGGCAAAGCATGCTGGGAAATCCCTGCCCCCCTTAACATGGCCCCGACGTTATAATACATTTGCAGTTTATCAAGAAGTATTGAATGATTTATTGGATCAAATGCTTTTCTAAAATCTATAAATAAACTTTCTTTCCTTCATTCTTTCTTTCTTTCTTTCTTTCTCTCTTTCTTTCTTTCTCCAAAACCACAATGATTTTATTGTCAAGGGCAAAAGTGGGATAATTCTAACCTTTGTTTGACCATGAAGTGTGATTGTTGATTGTTGCTACTTAACAAATTGTTCATAGTCGACATGAAGCCATGAACAAAGCTTCTAATATTAGAAGATTTACAGAAGGCTGTTCATTTCTTAGGAGTCAGAATGGGAGGGGCCCTTACTTGCGCACCAAACAAGTGAAGTCTGGACCCCTCAAAAATGGGGGTCTCAGTTCACTTGCAAACGAAGTCTGGTGCGCTTCACTTGCCGTGTAAATCCAAAGGGAGTATCCAGCGTGTGGTGTAGTGAGTGTGGTAGTGTGTATGTTGTGTGTTTTCGCTGGGGAGGGTGACTTTGATCCTTGGGGCAGACTGCAGCCAGGGGTGCACATGCCGTGGGGCTGTCCTGGGCCCCTGGGCTGGTTTTACCTCTGACTGCCGGTGGACATAGGGGTGACTTAAATACTCTGTATGTATATATGTATATAGTGCTGGTGTGCATGTGTGTATGATTGTATACTATTTGGGGATTATTTTGTGCATTCAGTAGAAAAACGCTGATTTTAGTTATTTTTGTGTGAATGTGAGAGGTCAGTTTCCTGCGGTTCATTATGCCCTATGTTCCTTAGTGCATGATTTGGGTCCTAAATTCGGGAGGGTCTTCATTGTGTGTGTGGTTTTGCATTTTTGTAAGGGGGGAGGGGAATTGTGATGTAGTGAGTGTGGTAGTGTGTGTGCTGCCGTACCCGCCCCTGGCGTGACGTCAGGCGGGCACGGCCCACTGTATTATTACAGTGGGCCAATTATTACATCAATAATAATAATAATTACAATTATTACATCAATATCTAGTTCTGTTCTCAATAAAGTGTGTGGTTGGTTCAGTACATGGATGAGACTCCAACTGCTTTCTCCATACATAACACAGCGGACCAAAGGGCAGACATGCCCCTCGGCGTTTGTGTAATCATGGCAACACGTAGTGAGAAGAGAAAGTGGCGTTGAAGCCGTGAACAAAGCTTCTACTATAGAAGGCTGTTAATTAGGCAGGATACGATACAGCAGAGAACAGCTGCTAGCATTCAACCGCCACCCGGTCCCATTGGAAAAACTCGACATACCGAGAGAACTGAGGCGAAAACGCCGCGGCTGCCGGGCTGGAGTAAGGCGGAGGACAAAAAATATAAGGTACAGACCCTCCCTTCCATCTGTTGTCATGGGAAATGTACGGTCGATACTGGGAAAGTTAGATGAGCTAGCGGCTATCTCCCGTTATGATAGCACATACCGGGAGTGCTCTCTCCTTTTGTTTACTGAGACGTGGCTAACTGAACTAGCAGCAGATGCTAACATTGAGCTGGAGGGTTTTCACATGATACGAGCTGACCGAACACCAGACAGTGGCAAGGCTAGGGGCGGTGGAGTGATAATGTATGTTAACAACAACTGGTGCAGACCGGGACATATCACTGTTAAACAACGACACTGCAGCAAAGACATTGAGTTGCTAGCTGTTAGCATGAGGCCTACATATCTCCCGAGAGAACACTCACACGTGATCTGCATTGTTGTTTATGCAAATCCGACGGCGAACGCTGGGACAGCACGTGACGTCATCCATTCAGTAACCAGCAGGCTGCAGACAGAACACCCAGATGCTCTTCTCCTCATCTCAGGCGATTTCAACCATGTTTCACTGTCTCCATTCTACCCACGTTCACCCAGTATGTCACATGCCACACTAGAGACAATAAAACACTGGATTTATTCTACGCAAACACTAAGGAGGCGTACACCTCATCACAACTCCCCCCACTCGGGAGATCGGATCACAACTTGGTTCATCTCCGGCCGGTGTACAAACCCCTAGTGCACAGACAACCTCCGGCCATGCACACTGTGGAGTTATGGTCTGAGGAGACAATGGACACCCTAAAGGGCTGTTTTGAAGCCACCGCCTGGAAGCAGCTCTGCGATCCACATGGTGAGGACATCGATGGCCTCATTCACACCTTCACGGGCTACCTCAGCTTCTGTGTGGACAAATCCGTTCCCACCAAGACCATACGGCGTCACTCAAACAACAAACCCTGGATCAACCCTGAGATAAAAACACTTCTGAGAGAGAAGAAGAGGATCTTCAGGTCAGGGAACAGGGAGATGCTGAAGTCCGTACAGAGGGAGCTGAGGAGAAAGATCAGAGAAGGCAAGGACAGCTTCAGGAAGAAGATGGAGGACAAGCTGCAACAGAGCGACATCAGCGGGGTCTGGAGAAACCTCAAAACCATCTCGGGGCTCCAGAATACCTCCCCCCAGGCCACAGGGGGCAGGGAGTGGGCGAACAACCTGAATCTGTTTTTCAATAGATTTGACCAACCGCCCTCCCCCCTGACTGCACAACAACCACTGCTGCCTCTAAAGAAATCAAGTCCTGCTGCCCACTCCCCACTCCACCAACACCCCCCCACTCCCAACACTGGGGGGACCGGACGGCATCAGCGCAAAGCTCCTCAAGTCCTGTGCAGACCAGCTGTGTGGGATTATGACGTATATCTTCAACATGAGCCTGAAACTGGGGAGGGTACCACAGCTGTGGAAAACATCTTGTGTGGTACCTGTACCAAAAACTTCCCACCCCAAAGACCTGAACAGCTACAGACCGGTGGCCTTGACGTCCCACTTGATGAAGACCCTGGAGAGACTGCTCCTTGCTCACCTCCGCCCCCTGGTGGAACCAGCGATGGATCCACTCCAGTTCGCCTACCAGCATGGCATTGGGGGTGGAGGATGCGGTGATCTTCCTCCTTCACCGTTCTCTGTCCCACCTGGAGAAGCCCGGGAATATGGTGAGGATCATGTTCTTTGACTTCTCCAGTGCTTTCAACACCATCCAACCGATGATCCTGAAGGACAAGCTGCTGCGCGCAGGGGTGGACCAGCACCTGTCATCATGGATCCTGGACTACCTCACGAACCGGCCTCAGTTTGTGAGAACCCGGGACTGTGTGTCCGACACGATCATCAGTAGCACGGGGGCCCCCCAGGGAACGGTGCTGGCTCCCTTCCTGTTCACTCTTTATACTGCGGACTTCTCACACAACACAACACACTGCCATCTACAGAAGTTCTCTGATGACTCTGCGATCGTTGGCCTCATCTCCAATGGAGATGAAGCTGAGTACAGAGGGCTTATCCAGGACTTCGTGGACTGGTGCCATCGGAACTGCCTCCAGATCAACGCGAGGAAAACTAAGGAGCTGGTGGTGGACTGCCGCAGGCATGGGCAGCCCCTCACAGTACCAGTAAATATACAGGGAACAGACATCGAGATGGTGACATCCTATAAGTACCTGGGTATTCATCTGAACAATAAACTAGACTGGTCACACAATACTGATGCACTCTACAAGAAGGGACAGCGCAGGCTGTTCCTGCTGAGGAGACTCAGGTCTTTTGGTGTACAAGGGGTGCTGCTGAAGTCATTCTATGACACGGTGGTGGCATCAGCCATCACTTTTGGAGTGGTCTGCTGGGGCAGTGGCATTACTGCAGCCGATAGGAAGAGACTGAACAAACTGATTAAGAAAGCTAGCTCTGTCCTGGGGCAACGCCTTGATCCGATGGAGGAGATAGGAGAGAGAAGGACGGTGGCTAAACTGTCATCTCTGCTGGAGTCCGAGTTCCACCCTATGCAGGACATACTGAATGCACTGAGGAGCTCATTTAGCAGCAGACTACATCATCCCAGGTGCACAACCGAGAGGTTTCGTAGGTCCTTCCTACCAACGGCTGTCAGACTGTACAACCTAAGCAGGGCTGCTCGCAGAGATAGCAAAAAGACGTAACAAACTAATAGTTTTTTGAATGCAAAAGATGCAATAGACTTACACAATGGTCCCCTCCGGCATACAACTAGGAACTTACCGGTCGCTATGGAGGGTGAGAATATGTATGGGCACATAATCATACCATGTAGGATAACTAAGTAGACGGTTATGCTGTTTCATTCCATCTAGCAACAATGCTCTGCACTGTGTGTGTTTATATATTTACATATTTATTCCATCTAGCTACAATGCTCAGCACTGGGTGTGTTTATATATTTATATATCTACATATTATTCCATCTAGCTACATTGCTCCGCACTGTGTGTGTTTATATACTTGCATATTTATTCCACCTAGCTGCAATGCTCCGTACTGTGGGTGTTTATATATTTACATATTTATTCCATCTAGCTACAATGCTCTGCACTGTGTGTTCATATATTCATATATTTATTCCATCCAGCTACAATGCTCTGCACTGTGTGTCTGTGTGTGTGTGTATATATATATATTTTATAGTAATACGTACATATGTATATTAGCTGCTCTTGCTTGCTTGTTTTTTTTTTTTTTTTTTTTTTTTTTATTGCCTTCTGATTGTTGCTCTGAGTGTTGCTATCCCTGTGCTGTTGCAATCCTGGAATTTCCCCGTTGTGGGACTAATAAAGGCTTATCTTATCTTATCTTATCTTATCTTAATTACTTAGGAGTCAGAGTGGGAGGGTGCCTTTACTTTGGCCCCTCAAAATGTGTCTGCACATCCCTGTGATTGTTGTAAGGGGAGAGGATTTATGTTATGAAATTATTCCCAGCTGGACATCTTTTAAACAGGAATGTGATCATGTGACTAATCGTTCTATTCCCCTGTTTTGCATGTAACCTACCACTCAGCTTTACCATTGCTTTGGGGAATGGCACAAGACTTGCATATATTTAACTGGACCATCTGTGCTGATGTTGTTTGACTGATCATGGTGGGCCGCCTGGACCAAAAATGCCAGGGCAGATTTTTTTTATCCCAGTCCAGCCCTGGTAGTGGCTCTTCCATGTCAGTGGGTGGCAGCATGAGTGCAATGACGATATCCTTCTTCGTTGCTTTTTTATGGAGGTTCTCATTCAGTGAATTTGTTAAGTGAGATGTGTCATGGTGGCAGTGACAAGATGGAAAACAGCGATGAATAAATGTCTGAAAAGGAAAAGATTCAGAGTCTTAACTGGACCCTGGACAAATTTCTAACCCAGAAGAAGCGCTGAGTGGTGGTCAAAAACTAGCACAGATGGTGAGCTCAAGGTAATGCAGTGAAAGTCATCTGTCGCTTGGATTTAGTAGACATTCTGACAGCCATCACTAATAGCTTGGTGTTTGGTCAGAAACATAGGCCTGACTAAATGTCTTTAACACTCATGTTGTGTTCTGGTCAAATTTGACCGATTTGAAAGTTTTATCTCTGAAAAATGTAGAACCGGAGTGGTGGCCTGGAGGTAGAATATCCACCCCACAACTGGGAGGTCATGGGTTCAAGTCCCAGCCAGGTCATACCAAAGACCATATAAAAATGGTACTTCCTGCCTTCTACTTGGTGCTCAGCAAAAAATGGAATGGAGGAAGGACAGTTCATTACCCAGCCACGGGGGGATGGGGGGGTGCACAAGCCAGTGTACTGTGCCAGCCCCAAGCCCGGATAAATAGGCAGGGTTGTGTCAGGATGGGCATCTGGTGTAAAAAAAATTCTTGCCAAATCAGCATGCAGATCATTGCGATATCAGGTGATAATGCACTGTGGTGACCCCAAAAGGGAGCAGCCGAAAGACAAAAAAAAAATGAAAAAATCTCTTGATCAGACTGACCTAAGATTCCATGACTTTGTCCAGAAAAAGGATTTCAACACAAAAATTAAATTGTATTAATTTGCATACAACTTTGTTCATTTTAGTCAACTTTTGTACACTTAGTATTCCTGGTGAAAAATGGCCGATCATTAGAGATGAATGGGGGAGAAAACAATTAGTATAAATAACTGAGGTTAGGTACATCCTCATTTGTCAGATTAACACATGCACACACACGCATGCACGTACACATACAGTACATGCATCTAGAGTCTTTCTCCCACCAGAGCAGCACTTGTGTTGTCAAGTTGCAACATTGTTTCTTTAACATTGAAGTTTTGTCAAAGCTTTGGTGTATAATGCTTTTTTGAGGACTTGCTCACAGTTGATGGTGTGGCAGCAATATGGCAGGGCAATATATTGTAAGTGAGGCTCTTGACTACATATTTGATCACCACACTGGTGTGGAGGAGAGAGGCTAGGAAACTGACAGACCATAGAGACATGTTAAACTAAGGGCGCAACATTCAGACTGCCACTGTTTGGTGAGGATCAAAAGACCAAAGAGTGGATTCCAGGGATAGTTCGGTTAGTTTGGTGCCATCTGAACGCACTTTGGAACTCTGGTACATACCAAACAAGCGAGGTGTGGACCCCTCAAAAACGGGGGTCTCTGTTTGCTTACAAACAAAGTCTGGTGTGCTTCACTTGTCATGTGAATCCGAACGGAGTATCCAGCAGCCCAAAGGGTGGACGTGCTCCTCGGCGTTTGTGTAACCATAGCAACACGTAGTGAGAAGAGAAAGTGGGGTTTACCGTAACGCATTTTGGGTAGAAAATAACGATAAAGTTATTTATCTGCGCAGATTCAACAAATACTTTTACCAGAGAAAGCCAAAAAGAAAAGTTAAAAAATGCATCATTGACAGACTTGGAGTAGTAAGGAGGTGCAAACCCTGATAGATATTTGTTCTAAGGACCAGATGTCTTCGCTGCTTGTGGCTACACACAAGAATACCAAGGTTTCTAAAACATTTAGCGACATGATGGTGGCATGGGATGTTCATGCAAATTATGGAGAGAGCACTTGTGGCCCAATCCACAATTTTGTTGTACTATTTTACTGTACAATGACAATAAAGCCTATTCTATTCTATCACATCCCTCGCAGTTACAGTAGATGTCCTCAACCCCAACAATCCCCCCATATCCATCCAGGTGGATGCCCTCAATTTCCCCTCTGGGGATCAATAAAGTATACAAAATCAAAATCCAATCAAAATATACCTGCCCCCCCCCCAACAACTGCTATGGCCCCCCGCCCACAACAACACATCTTAGGATGCTTCTGAACATCCACTGACGTTCATGTCACCGCATGACACAGTGACTGACTCGACTTCTGCACCGCTACATGACGCCAGCACAATTTACTGCAATACGTACAGATTGCACATTAACTGCAATTGAAAAAATTTGCACAGTACATCATATTGCACATGGACAGATGGGAAGTGCAATTTAATTGTACATTTTGGAGTCCGACACTTTCAATGCAGAGCATTATTTTCAATTTTTACCTAAAGGTTCTGTAGTTGCTGCTATTGTTTTTATAATAGTTGCTCAAAAAATACACTGTTTATAGACCATCATTACAGACTGCAGCTGTTTGCTTATTAACAGTAAAATAAAGATGTCATCAGCTGTGAAGAATGTGTATGGAAATCATTATTGCAAATACCACAGCATATTAAGTAGTAAAATGAAAACCATAAAAAATAAACAAATCAACGGCTTGTCTCAGATGATTGTTTTCAATTTTTGCTTAAATGTTCTATATTTGCTATTTTTTATTTTTTTTATAATAGTTGTTCCAAAAATGCACCTCATAGTGTTTATAGATCATCATTACAGATTGCAGCTGTTTGCTTGTTTTGCTTGACAGTAAAATAAAGATGGAGTGAGCTGTGAAGAATGTGTACTGAAATCTTTATTATTTCAAATACCACAGCATATTAAGCAGTAAAATGAAAACTGTAAAAATAAAGAAGTCAATGGCTTGTCTCACACACAGCAAAAACATAAACTACAAAAATAGATAATGGTCCACAACAGCACTTTTCATGGCTGATAGGGGAGCCGAGCCCCTCATTGTCTAAAATAGGCAAATAGTGCATTTCTGATATGGCCCCCACTGTCTGCCTGATGGTGATTGTCAGGCTCCAACAGACCATCTTCATTCACAGCAGGCTCATTGTCTTAATGACCAAACATGCAGTGGAGATGCCAACGCCAAGTTAGAGCTGGATCTGAACTCCAAATTTGTTGCTAGCCTCCACAGACGTATTGCCACCCATAGCTCAACTGGAACAGGGAATCGGTAGCATGTACTTTGGCATGTCAAACTGGGTCGCAGAATGTCACACAGCTCCATGAAGGATATTCTTCTCATTCGGAAGTTCAGCTGCCAGTCTCTGTCATCCCAGTTGTGGCTAATATGTTGCCATCAACTGCAGGGATGCTGTTGGATCCACATGCCCCTATATAGACAGTGGTATCGTAGCTATAAAGAGCAGTTAAGAAAGCATAAAGGCTACCACACACGTACACACATGTATTTGTGCACATGTAAGTGCATATTAATACAAGGTAATTACATAAATGTAATAATATAGTATGTAATAATATAGTATATAATGTAATAATATAGTGTTACTGGATTGAGTTTTTAAGAAATAAAAAGTGTTTTTTGTGGATCAAGTTATAAAAGATTTAATATAGAAATATGTATTCCTTTGTTAATCTGCTTTTAATAGTGCTTGATAACCAGGTTCTTTTTACAATATACTTTGGAAAGATACACAACTCTTGCCAGACCGGTTTTAGGTAAAAATGCAGTTATGATTTCTCAGGAATGGGATTAACCTGTTGCACTTCGGTGTACCGCGGGCGGGCACGTCTCTGCGTCCTAGGACGCATGAGGGCATCCTAGTACGCACACTGTGCGTCCTAGGAGGCACTGAAAAAAAACCCACCTGCATTTCCGTTCTTCCACTACAGACACAGCCGCGAACAGAAAGCCAAAGGAGTGCTTTGATTGGTTTAGATGTGATTGACCTCTCATTCGACTAATAAGAGCCTTGAATTGGGTTTCTGAAACCTTGAAAAACCAATGACTGAAAACCTAGCAAGAAGGACCCGCCTACCAATGGCTGCGAATGCAGCCAGCCAATTGAAGCACAGAAGTTTGAAAGCTGTTTTGTGTAAGGCCGGGTGACACACAGGCGTTCGCCAGTCTTTTTTTCTAACTACTGTTCTTATTTGTTTTGAAAAATCGTTCGCCAAAACCGCAATCATGGAAGCACAAAACCGCAACAATGGAATTATGGTTTGAGGAAGAGAAGTTCGCCAGCTACGCTGCTGTTGTGAACAGGTAAGTGTTATAAGCTAAATTATTCTTTATCCCTGAAAATTGTCATCAAAAATGACTTTTGACCGATCGGTAAATTACAACTGTGCGTCATCGCCACATGACGGACCGCGGCGCACGAACCCGTGCACCGGGCGATATCCGTCCTCTGTAGCGGGGGAGGGGGGCAACCCCCCCCCCCCCCCACACACACACACACAGCCCTGAGTGTCACCTTTCATTAGAGCCCAAGATGAAGCTTCTATATTGAATCATTCAAAAGTTACAGACGTTTTTCCAAACTGTGCCATTTGGCACAATTTGGCACAGTTCAAAAACGCCTGGGAACAACCTGAGAACAAAGCTGTGTAATATATTCATTTTTTGTGGTATTGTTACAAAATTTTGACCTAAGCTGGATAACACTTGGTTCTACATTTCTGTTGCATTTTCCAGCCCGGATCTGAAACTGTGTGTTATTTGCAAGCATTTGTATCTAAAAAAAACACCCAGGCAAAATTTATTTTCTTCAAGTTCACTATGTTTAGATGACTGTAACTCAGTGGCCGGAGCACTTAGAGAGATTATGAGTGTTTTGCCAAAAAATTCAAAGTGTTTTCTTTTAAATGAGAGCAACCCCATGAAGATGCTGCAAAGGGTTGAAGAACAGCTTTTGATTTACTTTGGGCATGTTATTTTTTTGGCGTTTTTTTAGGGAAATTGACCAGAGTGCAAGGGGTTAATTCACTCTCATGTATGGTTTACGGCCATATACACTACCGTTCAAATGTTTGGGGTCACCCAGACAATTATTTTGTGTTTTCCATGAAAAGTCACACTTATTTACCACCATGAGTTGTAAAATGAATAGAAAATATAGTCAAGACACTGACAAGGTTAGAAATAATGATTTGTATTTGAAATAATATTTTTTTCCTCCAAACTTTGCTTTCGCCAAAGAATCCTCCATTTGCAGCAATTACAGCATTGCAGACCTAACATGACTGCACAAGGGTCTTCTAATCATCCATTAGCCTTCTGACGCAATGAGCCAACACATTGTACCATTAGAACACCGGAGTGATAGTTGCTGGAAATGGGCCTCTATACACCTATGTAGATATTGCACCAGAAACCAGACATTTGCAGCTAGAATAGTCATTTACCACATTAGCAATGTATAGAGTGTATTTCTGATTAGTTTAAAGTTATCTTCATTGAAAAAAAGTGCTTTTCTTTCAAAAATAAGGAAATTTCTAAGTGACCCCAAACTTTTGAACGGTAGTGTATGTGATCTTAAAACTTTTAAACCTTGCAATACCTCTGTCTCACCGGAGTGGTGGCTCAGTTGGTAGAACATCCGCCCCACACCCGGGAGGCAGGGGTTCAAATCCTGGCCGGGTCATACCAAAGACCATATAAAAATGGTACTTTCTGCCTTCTAGCGTGGTGCTCCACATAATGGAATGGGGAAAGTAAAGTTACGCACAGAGCTACCAGAGGACTGACCCCCCACTGTAGCTTTCACTGCTTACAGTAGCTGTGTGGCCTAGGGTCAGAGAAATGGAGATAGGCGCCGCCCTATACACCAACATGGTGTGGAAGGAAATTAACTAACTAACTAACTAATACCTCTGTCTCTGTCTGTGTAGCCACAGCAGCACGTTGTCATCGTCTCTCGCTCTCCTTCTTTGGCTCTCGTGCATTTGTCTCATGTACAGAGCAACATGCTGGATAGTTTGCTGCCTTGCCTGCTCATACTGGGCAGCATATTGTGAATACAATAATACGTGTCTACACCAAAGCAAAAACAGAAACCCCAAGATTGCATTTTGATGCTGCTACATTGTTTGTTTGTGGCAGACAAACAACCTGGCTGAAGGGAACAGATTTCCATTTTCGGTCCTAGCCAATTGATGAGCTGGATTTCTCTTCTTCACTGAGATTTTTTCTTCCTGGTCAGTGGTGGTTTCGGCTACAGCGCCACAAACGAGCAGCCGTTGTAACTGCATGACATTGTCCAGGCAGTTTGGTCCACTTGAGTAAAGTGCTGTGTGACTGCAAACCAAACCAAACAAGGTGTGAAAATTCTTGCCATTCCCCACCCAATCGAACCAAGACCCCTGGACTATCCTGGTGTGAATGCAGCCTAAGGTGTCCTGTTTATTTCAGAAGCTGAAGATGACATGGAATATAATTCAGATCAAGAAATTGATTGATGAGGAGGAATCCAGTGATGAAGAGGATGGCAATGCTGAGGCCACCAAGTCAAAGTCAAAGAATGGGAACTTATCCTGGTCTTCATACCCATCAAGGTAGGCTTTCAGGTGAAAATATCATCAGGATCAGGTTCAGGTTCAGGTTACTTTAATTGTACCCGTAGGTAGATTTGTTTTGCAATCTGGTGACATCCATATTTACAAACCACATTCAACATAAACACAAACACAGGCACACATGAAGATGACTATAAACACGATAAAAGTACTCCATCAATCAGGGTATAAAGACAAAGAGATGAGAGAAAAACCAGAGCTAAAAGAGAAGGATCATATTAAAAAGTTAAAGACTAGTCAAAGAGGTTAAAAACTCAAAGGTCTAAAACCCAATAAAAGATTTAGAAAAATAAAATCCTACAAAAATAAGTAAATATAAGATGGGGTTAATAAAAAGGTACCTAAATTATGTGCAATATATTGTTACAACTTGTTCAACTCTTTGACAGCAGCAGGAACAAAGCTGTTTTTGTAGCGCTGGGTTTTGCTTTTTTGGGACAGCAAACCTCCGTCTTGAGGGGAGAAGCTGAAAGTTGCAGTGCAAAGGGTGGGAGTCATCATTTAAAATGGAGGTAGCAATCCTCTGTACTTGTCTGGTGTACAGGGATGTCAGGCTCAGCTGTGACTCACCAAGCAAACGACTGGACCAGCTAACTACCTGATCCAAGGATTTCCTCTGTTTCAGTTTTATCTGACCAAACCATGACACTAAAGAAAAGGATAAAACAGATTCAATAAAAGCCCGATAAAACATTGTCGTTATGGTTCGGTCAATTTGGAAACGTGCAAGTTTCCTCAAGCAATGCAAATGTTGCTGACCCTTTTTGCACACCCTTTCACAGTTCTCTTCAAAGTTTAAATTACTATCAATAATCGTCCCAAGATTATTGATAGTAATAATCTTGGGACGATTGAATGTGTACAGTCCTACAATAATCTTGTAGGACTGTACACATTCAGTGGTCTGACCTTTTAGTACGGTGACTTTGTGCCTGGGAGTTTTCCTCCTAAAGTCAATAATCATATCTTTAGTTTTTGTCGTATTCAGCTGCAGGTAGGAATCCTCACACCAGTGAACAAAACCATCAACTACTGGGCCGTGGCCACTCTCACCATCCTGTAGGAGACTGACAATAACTGAATCATCAGCATTCTTTATAATGTGTCTGTTGTCATGTCTGCTCCGACACATGTTTGTGTACAGGATGAAGAGTAGTGGTGACACCCCCCCCCCCCCCGAGGAGAGCCAGTAGAAGAGTACTTTAGGTCAGACAATGTACCATTGGCCCTTACTCTCTGTGCCCTGTTGGTTAAGAAATCCAGAATCCAACCCACCAGATTATTGCTCAAATCAAATTGTTGCAGGAGCCTTTCAACTAAAATATGAGGTTGGATTGTATTAAAGGCGGAGGAAAAGTCCACAACTAAAAGCCTGGCGTGTGTCCCATTAAAATCCAGATGTTTAAAAAGCATGTTAAGCAGAGTGACAGTGGCATCCACCACTCCTCTGTGAGGCCTATAGGCCAACTGCAGAGGATCCAATGCATGTTCAGTCTGCTTTAGGACCTCACATCTGACCAGTTTTTCAAAAATTTTCATTAAAATTGAAGTCAAAGCAACTGGTCTAAAGTCGTTTACCATTTTAGAACAGCTGGATTTTGGAACGGGAACAACCACGGCATCTTTCCAGATCTTGGGCACATGTTGTGTCTGTAGGGACTTATTGAAAATGTAATGAAATACAGGACTCAGTTCATGTGCACAGGACTTTACCAAGCGCCCACATATATTATCAGGGCCCTGACTTTTGTTCACTTTTACAGCGCAGAACTCCCTTTTAATATCCTGCACCTCAATATTAAAGTGCTGATTGTCTTTGAGTTTCTGTTTCAAATCTTGAAAATATCATCAGGATGATCCCAATACCTATAAAATATGCTATCTCCCAGATCACACACACACACATACACACACACACACATACACGACTGTTCCCTATTCAGGGTTGCCACAGCAAATCATGGGTCTGCATGTTTGATTTGGCAAGGATTTTACACCGGATGCTCTTCCTGATGCAACCTTCCCCCTTTACCCAGTCTCGGGACCGGCACAAGGAGTACACTGGTTTTATACTTCCCCCTGTGGCTGGGAAATCAACTTTCTCTATTCAATTTATGCTGAACACCAAGCTAGAAGGTAAAAAGTACCATTTCATAGTCTTTGTTCTGACGCAGCTTGGGCTTGAACCCACACTCTCCCTTCCGCGGGGCAGATGCTCTACAACTAGGCCGACACTCCAGTTGGAGAAAACTATGCTGGCACCCCACATTCAACAATGTCAACACTTTCCCCAAACACTGGCCTCTGCATCACTGGTGACAGAGATACTAGGCTGAGATGTATGATCACTTGCTGCAAGAGAGAGAGGTGACAAGAGGAAGAGGTGCAGTCTGGGTGCACAACGAGATATAAAAACAGCATAATGTGCCATAAATGCAATCTGCAAAACATGCAACAATGTGCACATATTGTCCAGCATGTGCATGAGAAACATCTTTGACAAGTTTGAATTAGCCCACTCCACCAAGTTTAGAATGCTTAAAGCACATCTGATAGACTGATGAACATTGGAATGTTATTATTCTTGCTAGTTGTTCTTTAATGTATTAAGACATTGATGTTGGAATATTATGAAATTGTCAAGTGTAGTTTTGGGATAATTTCCTTTGTACACAAAATATTCCTGGTCACACAACAGGTGTTACTTTATATGACTGTATAAAATTTTTAAATGGTTTCAAAACAAATGTCCTTGGAAACTTTGACCCAAGGTAGTCTGTGATAAACACTGTACTATGTTTTGATCCATCCATCTATCCATCCATCCATCCATCCATCCAATTTCTATCACTTTTCTGGAGGTCCGGGTAGCAGAGGCAACAGTTCAAGCAGAGAAGCCCAGACTTACCTTTCCCCAGCCACTTTCTCCAGCTCTTCAGAAAGGATACCAAGACGTTCCAAGGCCAGTTGGGAAGCGTAGTCTCTCCAGTGTGTTCTGGGTCTGCCCCGGAGTGTCTTCCCAGTGGGACATGCCCAAAACACCTAAAGTGGGAGGCGTAAGAAATATGCCTGAAAATACGTGTAAGCGTTGTAAGTCAAGCGTTAGATACCGCAAAGTCCAAAGGTTCGGACGAAGTGAAGCTTGGCGGGTCCCAGTTCGAGTCCACAAGAAAAGTGCATTTCTACTACGTAAAGTGGACCCACAAAGAGTGCGCAGGAGTATCGTGGTAGGATACCCCAGGAAAATACAGCGGCTGGTGACCGCAGAAAAAAAAAAAATTCAATGTAAGAACTGTTTTACATCAGCTAGTGAGCATGAATAAAGTATTCCAATATATTACAAGACTCTCAAATTTTGTCAAAGAGTGAGTAATATAGGAATAATATAAAAAAGGGAAAAAATAGGGAATAAAGATTATAAAGAGAGACAGCCTTAAAATAAAGATAAATAGTGCCAATATAATAAGGATAAACTTTAATGTGATAACAAGAACCAAAATACCTTAAGGCATAATTCAAAACAGGTCTAAAATAAAATAAAATAACCCTTAAAAATATATACACAATACAATAACCTCAAATTATAATAAAATAAAATAAATACATGAAATAAATAACAGCAGTTTGTTTGTCCGGTCGTTTACGTGCTTGTTCGTGTGTGTTTTTATTGTTTTACGGTATACTTTGGTGAGAAAAAGATGGAAACAATGAATGTGTTTTCAGAGCGGCAGAAGATGATTGACGATGAGAACCTTGGGTTGCCAGATCTGCTTATTATTAAGTGACTTTGGGATTGTTTCACTAACGTGTGTGCTTATCTGGGGCTTGCTATATATGTATGTGTGTGTGTGAAAGGACTAACTTGTGTTGTGCTGAAGCAGTAATAAGGTCACACTGAACTGGGGATTTTGGTAAGATGAAAGGTATTAGATGCCTGTTTCTTATCTCAAGATAGTTTTGACAGTAATTTCTTTTGTTGTGCAGTTTTCTGTGGGGTTTTTGCTGGCTTCATGATAGTTACTTGTATTAAGCAATGCAATTTTGCTTTGTTGGCAGATGCCTTTTTATTTTTAATTAACATTATCAATTGCCAGAATTTTTTGCTTATTTTAAGTGAAATTACCTGCCAGCAGAGCAAGAAAATTTGATTTTTCTTTTGTTTGGGATGTCTGAAGGCAGGTAAACAGCATTAGGTTATTTCATTTGACTTATTTTTGACTTTTGCAGTGTAATTGTATTCCCTAGCTCACAGTTGCATTATCTCTCGAACTGACGGATAACAGTGGCTTCAGATGGAAAAGGAACAACAAAAAAAGGGGGGGCGACAGGTTGACTTGGACATGACTTGGACGGTAAAATCAAAATCTGATGATAAATGTAAATTTATCTGATGCAATTTATCTGATGATAAATGTAATTTCCCAGTTTGGGATCAATAAAGTACATCATTTCATCTATCTAAATCTTGAAAATTGACCATGGTAAAAGGAAGGAAAAAGAATTTTTGATGCTTGTTTGATGCCAATTAACCAAACATGCATGTTTTTGGCATGTGGAAGGAAACCGGAGAAATCCCGGAGTAAACCCAAGCAGACACGGGGAGAACATGCAAACTCCACACAGATCACCATTGGTCGGGGGGCTGGGATCGAACCCAGGATCCCCCAGATCTGATTATCATTGGTTAATTTTCATAGAATTTTTATTTATTACCACTTTTGTCAGATTCAAGTTATTTCTGTGACTATTGTGGGTTTTTCTTTCATTAACAGAGGGGTACCAACAATTTTGTCCATATCTGTATACTGAACCAATCACCATGGACAACTTCTTCTCCACCTCTTAGATAATGAAGGGCTTAAAGAACTGAGTGATGTGTGCTTGAGTCAGAATGATAGGCGGATAGGCTCTGAGACTGTTTTTGTATTGTTCTCCACTGGCCAGTGTAATTAAATTTGCTGAAACTCTGATCCCGCCTGGTTTTTGACTGAAGGTTAAGACGAATTTTTCTAACACCACCAAAGAGTTTTTTAACCACTGTGGCGACCTCAGCCCCTGTGATGGGCGAGTCGTCCCCCTTGTCCTCCAGCTCTGCTTCTTCTGCGGAAGGCGTGTCAGTGGGATTGAAGCGATCCTCGAAGTATTCCTTCCACCTCTCGACGATGTCCCCAGTCGAAGTCAGCAGTGCCCCATCCTCACCATTCACAGTTTGGACTGCTTCTTCCTTCTGAGCAACCAGATAGTTTGCCAGAATCTCTTCAAGGCCAACCAAAAGTCTTGTTCCATAGCCTCACCAGACTCCTCCCACAGCAGAGTTTTTGCTTCAGCAACCACCCGAGCTGAGCTCCGTTTGGCCTGTCAGTACAACTCAATGCTTCGGGAGTCTCACAAGCCAACCAAGGTGGATAGGACTTCTTCTTCAGCTTGATGGCCCCCCTCACCAATGGTGTCCACCTCTTGGTTCTGGGGTTGCCACTATGAGATGCACCAACAACCTTGTGGCTTCAACAGTGGAGGTGGTGAACATGGCCCATTAAGACTCCATGTCTCCAGACTCCCTCGGAATGCTGTTGAAGTTCTTCCAGAGGTGGGAGTTGAAGACCACTCAGACAGGAGCCTCAGCCAGATGTTCCCAGCACACCTTCACAATACGTTTAGGTCTACTGGGTCTTTGTGGGATAGGATCCAACTCACATCAGATCCAACTCACCACCAGGTGGTGAAGAGTTGACAGCTCTGCACCTCTCTTTACCCAAGTGTCCAAGACATATGGTCGCAGGTCTGATGACATGATAAGAAAACTGATCATTGTCCTGCGACCTAGGATGTCCTGGTGCCAGGTGCACATATGGACACCCTGATGCTTGAACATGGTGTTCATTATAGACAAAGTGTGGTTAGCACAGAAGTCCAATAACTGGACACCACTCGGGTTCAGATTGTGCAGGCCATTCCTTTGAATCACGCCCCTCCAGGTTTCACTGTCATCTCCCACGTGCACATTGAAGTCTCCCAGTAGGACAATCGAGTCTCCAAAAGCACCGCTCTCCAGTATGCCAGTCAAAGACTCCAAAAATGGTGGGTACTCTGAACCATCATTTGGTGCATAGGCACCAAATGATGGTCAAGACACCTTTCCTAACCTGAAGGCATAGGGAAACTACCCTTTCATCCACCGGGGAGAACTCCACTGTCAAGACAGTAAGGTGGGGGATACAAGAATACCCACCCCTGCTTGTTGCCTATCGCCTAGGGCAACTCCAGAGTAGGCCAAGCTTTAGCCCCTCTCCAGGAAACTGGTTCCAGAACCAGAGCTGTGTGTTGAGGTTAGCCCAACTATATCTATCAACCTCGTGCAGCAGCTTAGGCTCCTTCCTCACCAGAGAGGTGATGTTCCATATCCCAAAGCCCGTTTCAAAAGCCAGGAATCAGACTGCCAATGTCTCTGCCTTCAACCGTCACCTGATCCACATTGTATCGGACCCCCATGATCCCTCCTGCAAGTGGTGAGGCCACTGGAGGGTGGACCCATGTAACTTATTTGGGCTGAGCCCAGCCAGGTCCCATGGGCAGAAACCCGGCCACCAGACGCTAGCCATTGAGCCCCTCCCAGAGGTCTTTCTCCAGGGTGGGGCCCTGATAACCCCATACCGGGTGGGGTACACTGAATCCTTGATTGTTTTTTCATCATGGCAGTCTATTTGATCACTTTTAGTCTGGCCCTTCACCCAGGACCAGTTTGTCTTGGAAGAGCCTACCAGAGGCAAATTGCGCCAGACAACATAGCTCCTGGGATCACTAAGGCACGCAAGCCCCCCACCACAATAAGGTGGGAATCCATGGAAAGTACTCTGTTTCATCTGATTATTTCTTATAGTCAAAATAATCTTGAAATTATGTTTTTTAAAACTCAACATTTTGATGTACAGCGGGGAAAGTAAGTATTTAACACATCAACATTTTTCTCCTTAAACATATTTCTCATGGTGACCTGAGATTTCCACCAGATATCAGCAACAACCCAAGTAACCCATACATACAAAAAAATAAAATAAAATAAAAAATCAAGGCAACTGTGTTCACAAAACAAGTTATATTTAATAAAGTGGAATGACACAGGGAATAAGTAATGAGCACATGAAGAAAAAGAGGTGCAAAAAAACAGAAATCCAAGAAACCAGCTGAAATCCATCAAAATTTTGGAAGCTATCCCCATCAATGCAAATTAATTTCAGCTGGTTAAGTCTGATAGCCTTTAAAAAGGTCTGTGAATATCAGATTGTCACACCACAAAGAAGTCATGATGGGTAGAAGCAAAGAGCTCTCTCTAGACCTTTGCAATCTTTTTGTTGCAAAACATGATGGCATTGGTTACAAACGCATTTCTAAACTACTGAATGTTCCAGTGAACACTGTTGGAGCCATCATTCAGAAGTGGAAAGAACAGCTTTTAACCATAAACCAGCCATGACCAGAAGCTTCTCGCAAGATTTCTGACACAGGACTCAAAAGAATTGTCTGAAGAGTTATTCAAGAGCCAAAGACCACTTATGTACAGCTCCAGAAAGACCTGGAGTTAGCAGGTGCTGCTGTTTCAAACAAAATAATAAGTAATGCATTCAACAGACATGGGTTCCATGCCCGCTCACCTCGCAAGACTCTATTCCTGAAGAAAAAGCATGATGAAGCCCATTTAAAGTTTGCTGCACAACACTTGGGCAAGCAAATAAAAATACTGGGAGAATATAGTCTGGTCAGATGAGACAAAAATTTAATTTTTGGATGACACAACAAACAGCATGTTTGGAGTAGAAATGGCACCCCATTAGCCCCCCAAAAACATACCAACAGTGAAGTGAAGGGTTTGCTCTAAACAATGTCTCTTGCTAGTATGCAATGAGAATAAAGTTATTCAAGTTATTCAATTCAATTCATGCTTGGAGATGGAAGCATCATGGTGTGGGGGTGTTTTTCAAGACATGGTATAGGCAGACTTTATATAATTAAAGGAAAGACAAATGCACAAATGTACAGAGAAATCCTTGATAAGAACCTATTGCCATCTCCCGAGATGCTGAATATGAAATCGGGGTGGACATTTCAGTAAGACAATGATCCATCCTCCACAACCAGAGCTGAACTGTTCAGGCAAACTTTTTCCACACTATAACTAGTGAAAGGGTGACAGAGATGTCGTACAAACATGCCTATGGACTGATGAAGATAATGAAGACTTTAATAATGATGGACTGAATATGCTTCTCTATTCAACACTGCTTTCTGACAAAATAAAAAAAAGACCTGCATCAGCATGGACATATGTTGTAGCAGGAAAGACCAGGAACTAAGCATAGCACAAACTGTGTGATAGGCATGATGAGTGGAAAGTAGGTCAGGGATGGACTAAAACTAAACACACTTCTGGAGCTAAAAATGGGGATAGTGAGTGTTGATTTTCTGACTATAAGTCACGTGTACAGTGAAACACATGGTAATAATAATAATAATAATAATAATAATAATAATAATAATAATAATAATAATGTAGACTTTTAAAACACTCTTCAAGACACTCAAAGATGCTTTACATAGGGGACGGAAAAAAGTGTCAGTGAGTAAATGCAGTGGTGAACAGATGGGTTGGTACCGCTTTACCTTACAGCACAGTAATAACATGGTAATAGTGATGAAATAGCATGGTAATAAGAATGCAATAATATGATAATATAAAATAATTACTATGTAATTATTTACATGGTAAACAGTGAAACAGATGTAATAAGAATATCACAGTATGGTAACATAAAATAATTACCATGTAATTAAATAGTAACTACTTTGATATTACAGAGGTAATGACCTGGTAATAATGATGAAAGAGAATGGTAGTAAGAATGTAACAGTATGGCAATATAAAATAATTACTATGTAATTCAGTAGCAACTGTTTTAATATTATTTTGTAATATTAGTGAAAATAAGAGTATTAATTTAATAAACAAATGTGGTAACATAGGGTTTATTTCCTTATAGATGTGAATTGCTACCTGGAAACAGTTGAAGTAGTTTCCTAGTAATAACCATGAATCAGGGCTGCAAAATGCAAATTTGACTGTTTCTACATTGTTTCATATATTAATATATCAATATTACATTAATCATGTGACAGGAGGCATTTAGATTACCTAGAAAAAACATGTAATAATTTCTTAGTAATAACCACAAATCAGGGCTGCAAAAAGCAAATTTGCTTGTTTTCACTTTGTTTCATAGTAATATTACATTAATCATGTATGAGGATGCTTTGAGATTACCTAGAAACTCTTGTAGTAATTTCTTAGTAATAACCATGAATCAGGGCTGCAAAATGCAAATTTAACTGTTTCTACATTGTTTCACTGTAATGTTACATTAATCATGAATCAGAATGCATTCAGATTAACTGGAAATACTTGTAATAATTTCTTAGTAATAACCACAAGTCAGGGCTGCAAACTGCATAACTGTATCAAGTTTATAAGGAAATTAAAAGTATTAACATACTATAAAATGCTTAGAAACAGATTTCATACCTTAAAACTGTCATTGATGCCCCTTGCAGAGCATTAGTGAGACACCAGGAGCCAGAAGTCAGCTTGCTAGTTTATTTACAAAAATGACAAAGGATAAAATAAACAGCCACATGGGGCAAAACATGAACATACACGGTGCTTCATCCACGTGAGCCCTGATGAGCTCAGCTGCCCACTGTGTCTCTTCACAGGGGGCCCCGGCTGTCCTCTTCCTCTGCGGCATATGGAGACGGCCCTTCGGTGACGCAGAATCTTGGGCTGGATTGGTAGCAGGAACCTGGTCCCGAGGCGAGGAGCGGAGATGCCTCACCGTCGGCTCCGACTTCGGCTTCTTGCTGGGACTTTTCACCAGTCCACGGATCCTCCACCGAAGTGCCGTAATTTCGGCCATCCTCTCCATGCCCTAAATGTGATCTGAAAGGTGAGGATTTCGCTTAATTGCCACTTCTGCAAGGTCCAGGTACCAGCATGCGTTTTAGGGAGTGGTGAGCCTACGAGCGTTGGAGAGGAGGCCATCAACCTCCATCAGAGCCATGATCAGCTCGTAGCCATAGTCCAAGGAATAACCAGTCCTCGAAGACGCCATCTCCTGAAATGTACTGGTACTCGAAAAGGGGAAAAAATCAAGCCCTAAACAAACTTACTGTGGCTGGCGTCTCGTTCGGCTGCGACCTACTGTCATGAATGCCCCTTGCAGGGCATTAGTGAGACGCCAGGAGCCAGAAGTAAGTTTGCTAGTTTATTTACAAAAACTAACTAACTAACTAACTAACTAACCTGCACTTATATAGCGCTTTTCTAGTCACAAAGACCACTCAAAGCGCTTTCATTAATACTAACCCTCTATTCTAAGGGCCTATAGGAAACAGATATCTAGGGACAATTTAGAACAGCCAATTAACCTAACATGCATGTTTTTGGCATGTGGGAGGAAACCGGAGAAATCCCGGAGTAAACCCACGCAACACGGGGAGAACATGCAAACTCCACACAGATCACTGTTGGTCGGGGGCTGGGATCGAACCCACGATCCCATGATCCCCACAATCCCCCGGCCAAGGGTAAACTGTGCTGCCGCAGTGCTAACCACTGCGCCACCGTGCAGCCCAAAAAAGGACAAAGGATAAAATAAACAGCCACGTGGGGCAAAACACGAACATACACTATGGCACAAAATAATAGACACTGATAACAAACAAGGAGGTGCAGCGAGGACGGGACCTGCGCTGTACAAAAACACTTACAAAGACGAGCAGCAAAGAATCCAAGGCACAGAAGGAAGACTGGAGTCAGGGATAGGAACTCCAGTCCAACAACACGGAGGTGTTTGAGTGTGTAGGTCGCAGTGAGGAGTAAGCCTCAGCTGCTCCTTTAAATACAGAGCCAAAACCAATCAGAAAAGGGGAATGTGATCAACGAAAATAACAAACAGCTGTCACGATGCCGGCTCGCCTTGACAGCCGGAAGTGCGGCCGTGACGCTGTCATAATAAGAGCCCTAGAGAGGTCCTAATAACAAACCCCAGAATAAACTGGTGGAAAAGGGGAAATACTGAGAAACCCGAGCACGGACAGGACCAGTGCTCAGATCACCACAAAAACAGTGTGACACAGGACAGTTTAAAAAAAAACAAAAAACAAACAACAGTTGTAGAGATGGTATCTACTGTATAACATTTTTTCCATATGTTTCAAACAAAGAAAATAACTGATAAATGGATGCGCTCATAGAATGGAATGCATTTATGCGTGATGCAACCCTTTAATGTCTTTGAAGAGATGACCAGTGACTCCATCCCTGTGATTTTTGCCCAATCAGTAGTTCCACTCAATGAAACGAAGGCTCTGCTTCAGTGTTTGCTCAGTCAAGTTGCCTCTGAATCGGTAAAACTCTTGCTTAAAGGTACTCCATGATCTTTCAATATGTTGTGTGTGTGCTCTTGTGGTTGGGTGAGCAAAGAATCATTTGGACAAAAAAAAAAAGAAGCAATCCACACTTCAGTAAATGGAACAGATTTATTTTGTTCTTACAATCACAGTAAAGGTTAGACAAAAACAAAAAACTCCAATATTGTAAAACACATTTTTTGTTTACACACATCTAGATTCTCCATGCATTCGAGTGAAAAAAAAAAAAAAAACACTACCTGAAAGCAAATTATACAGCGATGCACATTGCGATGTACGGGTCTTTTATTTCATCCCGGTGGTCGATTGGTTGTGGAACAAAGATAGTTTAAGTAAAAGCATGCAGATTTAATTAAAAAGCATTTAATTACACTTCAGCATCAGTGTTTTCCGACTCTGCGTCAGAATCAGTATCAGAGTCTGGATGCGCTCATAGAATGGATGCGCTCATAGAATGGATGCGCTCATAGAATGGAATGCATTTATTCAATTCAATTCAACTTTATTTATATAGCGCCATTTCACAACAACAGTCATCTCATAGCACTATCAACTGTAGGGGAGTTTATGCATCATTTATGCGTGATGTAACCCTTTAATGTCTTTGAAGAGATGACAAGTGACTCCATCCCTGTGATTTTTGCCCAATCAGTAGTTCCACTCAATGAAACGAAGGCTCTGCTTCAGTGTTTGCTCAGTCAAGTTGCCTCTGAATATCACAACTCTTCTTGTTGTCAGAATCGCCCACAAAATCCAAAAGTTCTCACCATCCAGACAACCCTGCCAATAGTCCTCAGCTCTTTGCAAACGATGAGCCATCTTCTCATTGCCCACAAACAGCGTTTCTGAAATTTCAGAAATCTTGGGGATGATGCATGGTGTTTGTCTAAGTTCGTGAAGGAAAGCCTCTGTAATTCCGACATACACCTGTATACAAGTATACATGCAGTTTAATTCGGTCAGTCTCTGGAGCAATGGAATGAAGCGCCTGTTCCGCAGTGCTTTTGTGATCTCTTCAAAGTGGGTCAGAAAGAAATACTCTGACTCCACCGGGCAATCGTGGTGGATTTGATCCAAGTGGTTGGTCCGACAACCATCACATATTTCTTCTCCATATTTGCCGATGGTAACATCCAGAAATTTTATCAACCCAAATTTTACTATATCCAGAAACACGGGAGGTAGTTGATCCGCCATGCATATTGGGTCACCTTCCTCAATAACCGTGTCAAGGCCTGTAGAGGGAGAACCGTGTGGAGGGTCAGCGGTGTATTCTTCAGCATCCATATAACAGATCCGCCCCGTTGCAGAAGGGAGTGTTGGTGAAGACAGCTGAGGAGGACCTTCGGTATTCGGAGAGCGTGTTTGTAAAGGTGGGCGGTCATCCTCGCTCAATATTTTCAGAGACGATAATTTTTCCCAAGGACCTCGTTCAAAACACCCTTGGAGAGTCCCACGTGGGTATGCCTCCATTTTGGTTTGGGGTTAGATGGGTGGTCGGCAGTCTTCTTTAAAATCGTTCACAAAATGGTCTCATCAACCATTTTGAACCACACTGTTGTAGGTAAGCGTAATGCTGTCTGGAACACACCGCATTCGGAATTGAAATGCTACAAGATAAATTCGTCCTCGGATGGGGCGTTACCCGTTGACCAGTGGCTTGGAAGTACGACGTCCCAGATGGGGACGACTTTGTCTCCCAAACACTACTAGCCAACACTCTTCCGGTAATGAATACTGGTAGTTGCTCTTCTTTCACACACACAAGCTTCAGGTTCTGTTGGTCTTTTCTAGCAGGCTCGTCTGTTGGCGATGTACATCACTTGTTTTCAGATCGGGGTAAATCACGTTTCGCAGTACGCTCCAGTCCACGGCCGAAAGTGCGGCGTTTCTGGAGAGTGGGCCAAAAGTTTCTCCTTCATCCAACTGATAAAAACACAGTTTGCTACTTGCGTAGTTGAACACATAACCCCATCTACCTCCGGATTCTAACTGCCATTCCTCCTGAAGATTCCCGGTTGTGGGGGTCTGGATGCGCCACAGATACAACATTCTTTTTTCGGCACTAATCCCGGAGCGCTCTGTAGCAAGGTGGCGACAGGTGTCTCGCTGATCAGATGAAATGTCTTTTTCCCAAAGATTGTTTAATTTTTCTGATTTCGGGTTACTTATTTATCCGATTTTCACACGCTCCACCCTGTAGTTTCATTGGTTGACGGTAGGAGCTCCCCTGTAGACCGTTATAGGGGAGGACTCTCCCTCTCCGTTCATTGGATAGAATGAACGTTCGTTCATTGTGTAGATGGGTGAATTCTTACACCACATTTTTCTAATGTAGATGGTAAAATGGTATGATCTAATGTGTCAAGTGCTTTTTTAAAAGTCAATAAATACTCTTTAGCTCTCTGCCTACCCACGAGTAATGTGGACTTAGAAACTCGGAAAATAAGGTAAAAGCCTTATTTTTTTAAAGATAAAGTTGTTTTTTTTTTATTAGAATTTAATGCAGTAAATACATTTGCAAATGATAACGTTTTGAAATAAACTGAATAAAATAATTTGCCTGTTGGTAAATATCGTGTACAATGTTTTACTGTCCAGATGCCCTTTCTTATATTTTTTATGTATTATAAAACCAAACCGAGAATCGTGAATATTTGTCCTCAACTTACTTTAGTCTGATTTTCGCTTTTACATTTATCAACTGTAGAGTGAAAAATATTGTTTTGATCATTGGGAAAAACTGAATGGAATGTTTAAAAAAATGTCTGTGTTATCAGAAAAACATCAACTTTTAAATAACACAAAACTGTTTGAATGACCGACCAATGCTGAAAAATGCAAGCGGCCTTCTGACCCTGAAGACACGGTTATGATCCTGCCGAGGGAAGGGAGGGATGGAAGGGGTTGTTAGTGGTGTGAGGTTTGAATATAGTATAATATAGTAGAATTGAGCTCCCTACTAAAAGCTTTAAATAGCTTATTTGGGATGACCCGTTCACACTCCCAAACAATGTTAAAAAAAAGCCTATTGTATACTGCTAATCATGCTGTTGATAATTCATATTGTAATTCATTCATGCTGTTGATAATGTGTGTGTGTGAATAAACTGTTAAAAGTTAAGAGTTAAAAAAAATTTATTAAACAGCACACATAGAATCGGTGTATTTTAAGTCGATAAATACATAGACAGAAGTACTTTTTGGAAGAGCCAATATGTTGATTGATTAAAGTGTTCATTTTTAGTTGTTTAACGCTTATACTAGTTAAACTGATATTTTCAGAATTCAGTTTGTGTTTTTCTCGGAGCCAAAATGTGTCGGTAACACAATTCTTCAAGCAGAAGGATCCTTAACCACTTTATAGACAACCTCAGGCCTTAGCTGTGATAGATATTTGTGTTAAGTTGCATGTTTTTGCTTTGTTTCACATTTGAGAATTTAATATTATCCCAATTTATTTGTTCATGAGCCTCATAATACAGACAAAATCAAAAAAATAACAAGAACATACAAAAAATTGTTTATTGATTTGTACAACTGTGTAGACATAACAGAATATTCTGCGGAAAATATAAAATGGTTATATATGGGGGGGGGGTGCCACCACATATTAAACTGACAATAGAAACGGTATATTTTAATTCAATAAATATAATTCAATAAATATATAAACAGGGCAGCCCAGTGGCGGAGCGGTTAGCACTGCAGCAGCACAGCAACTCACCCTTGGCCGGGGGATCCTGGGTTCGATCCCGGCCCCCAACCAACAGTGATCTGTGTGGAGTTTGCATGTTCTCCCCGTGTCTGCATGGGTTTACTACGGGATTTCTCCGGTTTCCCCCCACATGCCAAAAACATGCAAGTTAGGTTAATTGGCATCAAAACTTGGGAGAAAGAATTCTCCTTAGGTGTGACTGTGAGAGTGAATGGTTGTCTGTCTCTCTGTGTTGGCCCTGCGATGGACTGGCGATCTGTCCAGGTTGTACCCTGCCTCTCGCCCAAAGATGCTGGGATATGCTCCAGCCCCCCGCGACCCGAAAAGGATTAAGCGGAAGAAGATGGATGGATGGATGGATGGAAATTACTTTTTTTTTTCAGAATTACTTTTTGGAAGAGCCAAGATGTTGGTCTGTTAAAGTGTTCATTTTTAGTTGTTTAAAGTTTATACTAGTAAATCGATATTTTCAGAATTCAGTTTGTGTTTTTCTCTGAGCCAAAATTTGTCAGTAACACTATTCTTCAAGCAGAAGGATCTTTAACAGCTTTAAAGACAACCTCAGGCCTTAGATCGCCAGTCTGAGAAATTGTTGAGCCCAAGGTAGAGTCAAAGTTGGTTATGCAATATTTATTTCTGTAGGAAAAAAAACAAAAAGCAAACTATAAACATGATGCCCGATCTAAAAGCTACATTTACCACAACTTGTTTTCTTTTTAAGAACAAACTACTTAAGGTTCATGCAGAAGCGCTTTTTTTTTCTTTTTTCTGTACACTTCAGGTTTTGACTGCATATGCCTGTTTTGTATCAAAAACTGTTTGGGTGGTTTTTTTTGTGTTTTTTTGTGAGAATGAAGGTTGTTTCAAAATATTAACCAAAAACTACTCTGGAGCTTGGTGGCTGACCAAAAATTCACGTTGCCTGTGCGGACAACTTAATTGAACTGCGTGTAATAGACATTTGTGTTAAGTTGCAAGTTTTGCTTTGTTTCACACTTGACAATTTAATATCATTCCATTGTATTTGTTCATGTGCCTCATAATACAGACAAAATCCAAAAGATGTCTAAATTGCAAAGCTTAGTCCTTTGTGAAATGCAGTGGTGGTGATGTTATCAGAGAGGCCAGCGCACATTATGGGTCAACCTCGGGCCTTAGCTGTGATAGATATTTGTGTTAAAGTTGCAATTTTTGCTTTGTTTCACACTTGAGAATTTAATATCATTCCATTTTATTTCTTCACGCTCATAATAGACGAAACAAAAAAAAATAATAAGAACATACAGAAAATGTTTATTTATTGGTGTATGGCTGTGTAGGTATAACACAGAAAAATAGTTACAGTGGGGCAAAAAAGTATTTAGTCAGCCACCAATTGTGCAAGTTCTCCCACTTAAAAGATGAGAGAGGTCTCCAATTTTCATCATAGGTATATCTCAACTATGAGAGACAAAATGAGAAAAAAAAAAAATCCAGAAAATCACATCGAAGGATTTTTAATGAATTAATTGGTAAATTCCTCAGTAAAATAAGTATTTGGTCACCTACAAACAAGCAAGATTTCTGGCTCTCACAGACCTGTAACTTCTTCTTTAAGAGGCTCCTCTGTCCTCCACTCGTTACCTGTACTAATGGCACCTGTTTGAACTTGTTATCAGTATAAAAGACACCTGTCCACAACCTCAAACAGTCAGACTCCAAACTCCACTATGGCCAAGACCAAAGAGCTGTCAAAGGACACCAGAAACAAAATTGTAGACCTGCACCAGGCTGGGAAGACTGAATCTGCAATAGGTAAGCAGCTTGGTGCGAAGAAATCAACTGTGGGAGCAATTATTAGAAAATGGAAGACATACAAGACCACTGATAATCTCCCTTGATCTGGGGCTCCGCGCAAGATCTCACCCCGTGGGGGTCAAAATTTTCACGAGGACGGTGAGCAAAAATCCCAGAACCACATGGGGGGACCTAGTGAATGACCTGCAGAGAGCTGGGACCAAAGTAACAAAGGCTACATCAGAAACACACTACACCGTCAGGGACTCAAATCCTGCAGTGCCAGACGTGTCCCCCTGCTTAAGCCAGTACATGTCCAGGCCTATCTGAAGTTTGCTAGAGAGCATTTGGATGATCCAGAAGAGGATTGGGAGAATGTCATATGGTCAGATGAAACCAAAATAGAACTTTTTGGTAAAAACTCAACTTGTCGTGTTTGGAGGAGAAAGAACACCATACCTACTGTGAAGCATGGGGGTGGAAACATCATACTTTGGGGCTGTTTTTCTGCAAAGGGACTAGGACGACTGATCCGTGTAAAGGAAAGAATGAATGGGGCCATGTATCGTGAGATTTTGAGTGAAAACCTCCTTCCACCAGCAAGGGCATTGAAGATGAAACGTGGCTGGGTCTTTCAGCATGACAATGATCCCAAACACACCGCCCGGGCAATGAAGGAGTGGCTTCGTAAGAAGCATTTCAAGGTCCTGGAGTGGCCTAGCCAGTCTCCACATCTCAACCCCACAGGAAATCTTTGGAGGGAGTTGAAAGTCTGTGTTGCCCAGCGACAGCCCCAAAACATCACTGCTCTAGAGGAGATCTGCATGGAGGAATGGGCCAAAATACCAGCAAAAGTGTGTGAAAACCTTGTGAAGACTTACAGAAAATGTTTGACCTCTGTCATTGCCAACAAAGGGTATATAACAAAGTATTGAGATGAACTTTTGTTATTGACCAAATACTTATTTTACTGAGGAATTTACCAATTACACGTGTAATGACAATAAAGTTGAATCTCAATCTCAATCTCAATCTCAATTAATTCATTAAAAATCCTTCAATGTGATTTTCTGGATTTTTTTTTCTTATTTTGTGTAGGATGAATTGCCTATAAAAATATTTGTCATAAGGTACAGGAATTATTTATTTTATTTAATAGTGGGTGTGAAAGGGGGCGGAGTTGAACCATCACTTCTACACCCGCTAAATTAAATAAAAGCACTCGTAAAAGGGGCACCAGTCCTAACGGACAATTATATTAACTTTAATTTTAATTAACTTTGTACCTTAAATTACTTAATGAATCAGTCTCAAAGTTTCAGTGAGTTTTTGTCCTGCCGTGATTAGGAAACCTGTATATGCGAAAGGAAAACACTTTCAACTGCTCTCATTCACTCTTTTATTAAAATCATTCAGGTTACATGTCATGGCGTTCAAATGATGAATAAACAGATTCAGATGATAACAGCGTAATATATCACATCAACTGATATTGGGTTCCTGAACATAAAATCCTGCTTTACACCTCTGCAGAACCAAGGAGAACTAGACTTATGTTTCAACGGTAAATGAGGCTGGAATGTTTTAACAAAACATTGCAATTTTATGGGGAAAATTCATAAGCTAATTATCTAAAAATGACTCCTGAATTAATCTACAAAAATTTTAAGGGCAGTTACTTAAAAATGACTAAAAGTTTTCCTTCAGTTTACAGTTCCATCCTGCGGCTGAGAGACTAATTGAGCCCTGAAATACGGGCCATATTCAATTGTAATTTAATTGTTAGGACATCACGTTTTAACCCAGGAAATAGGAGAAATAAGAGTCTCACTCACACAACGGCCATTGGTCCAAGTTTCTGCGGGTCGGTACCGCTGGGTTTTGAAGTTAGGACGTCGGGAGGAAGCGGCTGCTGTCCTCACTCACAGCCGTGGAGGTGATAACTCAGCTGGGGGCCCTTCAAGCAGACAGTTGCAGCAGTGGATAGTTTGTCTCAGGGCGGCGTGAAAAGTCCTTTGAAAAGAATCCAAATTTGGGGTCTCTTGTAGCGGGATCGACCCAAAAACTGAAGGAAAATCTTCTCAGTCTCTGTTCACTTTAAACTAGGCAAATTAAAGGTCCACTTTAATGGCGTGAAAAGTCATGAAAAAAAATGTTAGAAAAACATTTACTAGGATAAGAATGGCTTCTGAGGTGAAGGAAAAAGTTTGAGAATTTGATTCTCTAAAAGGGACGAGCTCTAAAGAAAAAATGGTTTCTCCTCAGTTTCCAGAATATAAGAAAAGACTTGACAAACACACAGAGAATAAAATAAAACTTCACAGGGCCTTGTAACGGTGGAATAAAATCTTCTTCTGAGATCTAGATTACTATTCTGGGAATTTTCTGGGAATATTCTATTACTGGGGCTGCACGGTGGCGCAGTGGTTAGCACTGCGGCAGCACAGTTTACCTTTGGCCGGGGGATTGTGGGGGTCGTGGGATCGTGGGTTCGATCCCAGCCCCCGACCAACAGTGATCTGTGTGGAGTTTGCATGTTCTCCCCGTGTTGCGTGGGTTTACTCCGGGATTTCTCCGGTTTCCTCCCACATGCCAAAAACATGCATGTTAGGTTAATTGGCTGTTCTAAATTGTCCCTAGATATCTGTTTCCTATAGGCCCTTAGAATAGAGGGTTAGTATTAATGAAAGCACTTTGAGTGGTCTTTGTGACTAGAAAAGCGCTATATAAGTGCAGGTTAGTTAGTTAGTTAGTTAGTATTCTGCTTCTTTAATCTTAATTTAGTTCCTAATCTTTCTCAAAATCTTTCTTTCTTCTTTCTGTGTTTCTAATTCTTAATTCTATTACCGCTTTGCTGTTCTAATCTTCCTGCCTGTTCTTTGTCTACCCTTTTTCTTCTTTTCTGATCTCTTTTTCTAACTCACTAAACACAAATCTAACTTCTCTCTTTTAAAGTTACCTCACCGGGTTGTAAAACTGATGATGTAGTCGCAAGACTGACCAATCGGCTTTTTCAGAAGCAGTTTGAAATGGCTGCTATCCAATGTGAGAACACTTCTTTGTTTGAGAGCAGCCAATCAAATGAAGACACCACCCCATGAAATTTCAGAGGGAAAATCAACACTCGGTCAGTTCTTATGAAATAAATGCTCAATATAAAATCTAACTAAATTAAATGACTTGGCTAATATTTTGGTGATCATGCATTTATATCACTACTCCAATATGTGTTTGAATAACACTCATGAATATAACATTTCTTATACATAATTATAATACATGCATTCACATTTAGATCAACTTGCAGCAAAACATGCAGCAAACCATGGTTGGTGATAAAAGAGGGATGATTTTCAGTGTCCTTAGGATCCAGAGGATAAGCTGAAAGAAACTTAATATTTAGAACAAATTAAAAGTCATCCTACATACTGAAAACACATTCCGTAGGTATCCGCTAGGAGGTACTGTTGAGCTGTAGATGATTTCCTTTAGTATCTGGGCGAAGGTACCTGGACAGCACAGGCTATAAACCCGTCAGATTAAGTGGTTTATGACTCTTTTAAAAACATTGGTTTCCTGTGAAAAGGTACGTTATCAAATGCAGTGTTCACGTTGAGACGTCTGGTCTCCTGAGTTTTATGTTCCTTTGAGCCTTTAAAAGCAAATCCTGATCCTTACAATCTCTGCAAGAGGCAACTGTTTACACTGGGGTCCTGGGAAAGCAAGCAGCTTTGGTCAGGCCTGGAAGAAGCCTGCATGAGTCGACATAAAAGCCAGTGATATTCCTGAAAAGGCAGAAAGGTGATATTCCTGTGTAATGAATAAAATGAAATTCCTGTAAACTGGACAGAAGTGATCTTCTGTCTCGGCTGTGAGGAGACGATGATGCTACATTTGTCTCTCATAGTTGAGGTATACCTATGATGAAAATTGGAGACCTCTCTCATCTTTTAAGTGGGAGAACTCACACTATTGGTGGCTGACTAAATACTTTTTTACCCCACTGTACATATGAGGGGGGAATGTCACCACAAATCAAACTGACCTTTTTCAAAAAAGTAATAAACGGTTGAAGCAATCATGCTGAAGCAGGTTTGTGTGAATATAACTACCCATTTCAAAGAATGACCCATCCATCCATCCATCCATCCCTCTTCTACCGCTTAATGTGTGTGTGTGAATGAGGGTAAAGGTTGGAGAGGGGAGGAGGCTGGTGATCCCCTCATACAAACGATAGCTTACGTTACACAGAGGGCAGACAGATCTCAGAGTAACATGATATCTTTGGTTCATGCTGCTTCTTGCCGGCATTCTTAATAGGACTCCCAGACATTTCTCATGGTGATACTGTTATGGCGTAACTTGTAATGTCTGCCACGGACGCTGTGGTTTTAAAGCAGGTTGAGAGGAGGTAAATGTACTCCTTAGAATGTGTGTGTGTGTGTGTGTGTGTGTGTGTGTGTGTGTATATGTGTTTTGTAAAATGAACGCACTAAAAACATGTCATCGATCACACTGGTCAACACCAAATTTATTGTCTCAATTTTTTTTTAGCTGATTTAGGACAATTTTGATGTGCTGAATCCAAAAATCAAATTGGTTTTGCTCAATCAGGTCAACTTTTTGAAGTATGGCCACATGTTGTTTTTTACATTTTTGTTTGCATGTATGGGTATTTTCACTTTATATGATGCAAAATTTTTGTTTATTTTCTTGAAATTTCTCGAACTCTGAAGAGTTTGCATGTGCCAATTATGACATGATGTCATAAATTGTCATGATGTCTGTTTACCGTTGGACTCTGAAAAGAGACATCCCTGCCGCTGAGCATTCTGACATGATATTGGGCTCAGGGAACACACACACAGGCTCGAGTTAGAGTCAAAGCTTTATTCAACAACAGTGAGTGTTTGGATGCGTGAGTGAGAGGTGTGGATGGGTTGATGGTGAACATGGAGCGCCGAGAGCGGAACAGTTCGCCGTGCAGCCAGGCAACCCTAAGGGCAGAACAGAGATGCAGGTTAATGACAGTCATACACCCTGTGGGGATTAACACTCAGTATGCTGCTTATGTGCAGGTGTTGTGGTGGCTGGCGTTGGCTGATGCAGGACTTCTGCCTGGGGGACAGCGCTCCGGTGCGCACTTGGCGAAAAGAGGAGCTAGCTGCGGAGGTAGAGGCGAAGATGAGGAAATCCGTCACCTGGAGGATCCACCTGTGCACAGGGGAGAGACTGAAGAGCAAGTAAGGAAACGTACAGCTTACGTGCCGGGTGAAGGATGGCGCAGGCCGGGAAGAGACGGTCATACGCTGGAGATTGGGAGCGTAAACGAGCAGACGACTCCAGACTGAGGCTGTAGGCAGAGTGGGTTAAATAGTCCGCGGCTGATGAGACGCAGGTGTGCGCACCGCTGGAACTGATGAAGGGCGAGAGCGAGTTGTGACAGTACTCCCCCCCGAGCAGCGCCTCCCGGCGCTGGCTTATCTGGGTGCACCCAGTGGAACTCCGTGATGAGATGTTTATCAATTCAATTCAATTCAATTCAATTCAACTTTATTTATATAGCGCCATTTCACAACAACAGTCATCTCATAGCACTATCAACTGTAGGGGGGACCCCCACAGTTGCAGAAAGACCCCAGCAATCAGGCGATCCCCTGTGAGCAAGCACTTGGCGACAGTGGAGAGGAAAAACTCCCTTTTAACAGGAAGAAACCTCCAGCAGAACCAGGCTCAGGGAGGGGCAGTCATCTGCTGCGACTGGCTGGGGGGTGAGGGGGTAGAGAAGAAGAAAAGAACAGACATGTAGAGAGCAAACAGCACGATGGGGACTCAATCTATGGGAGAGAACAAACAAATGAGAAACGAAACGAACTCCGTGATGAGATGTTTATCCAGCACCCAGGAAGGGTGCACCCAGGACCTCCACTCAGGGCCATACCCCTCCCAGTCCACCAGGTACTGGAGTCCACGACCCCGGCGGCGGGAGTCCAGGATGGAAGTGACCCCCCATGCCAGGACGCCACCGATCATCATGGAAGGAGGGGGAGCTCTGGGAGGAGGACAGAGAGGGTCAGAGACAACAGGCTTGATACGGGAGACGTGGAATGTTGGACAGACACGGAGGGAGGGGAGGAGAGCCAAACGCACAGCCACTGGATTGATTACCTTGGTCACAGCAAAGGGTCCAATGAAGCGCTGAGCCAGCTTCTTCTTCTCAGCCTCTAAGTTGACGTCCCGGGTCGACAACCAAACCTGCTGGCCCACCTGGTAGCAAGGAGCAGCTCTCCTGTGGCGATTAGCGACTCTGGAGTTGCGCACCGCTGTGCGTAAAAGCACTTGGTGCGTCTTGGACCAAATGCGTCGACAGCGTCTAAGGTGTGCCTGGATAGAGGGAACAGCCACCTCAGCTTCTTCTTCGGGAAACAACGGGGGGTCATACCCCAGGGACGCCCGGAAAGGAGACACTCCCGTGGCCGATGATATGGTGGAACTGTGGGCGTTCTCCACCCAGGGTAGACAGGTGCTCCAGGAAGAAGGACTTGAAGAGGTGATGCAGCGCAACGCCGCTTCCAGCTCCTGGTTGGTGCGCTCGCACTGCCCGTTAGACTGTGGGTGGTGGCCGGAGGACATACTCACCGTGGCCCCCAGTGTGCTACAAAATCATTTCCAGACCCTGGACATGGACTGAGGCCCCCGATCAGAGACGACGTCCACCGGGATCCCATGCAGCCTGACCACATGTTGGACTAACAAGTCGGCCGTTTCCCGTGCCGTAGGGAGACCGCGGAGCGGCACGAAGTGGGCTGCCTTGGAAAACCGGTCCACTATGGTCAGGATGGTGTCGTAGGAGTTGGACGTGGGGAGGCCGGTGACAAAATCCAGGGCGACATGAGACCAGGGCCTCCCGGGGACCAGCAGTGGATGGAGGAGACCAGCTGGACGGGAGGTCGAGGTTTTACCCATTGCGCACTGGGGACAGGCACGGACGTAATTGGTGACATCACTCCGGAGTCCAGGCCACCAGAAGGATCGCTGGAGGAGCTCCACCAGACGGGAGATACTAGGGTGAGAGGCGAACTTCGAAGTGTGGGCCCAGTGGATGATGTCACCCCTGACAGATGATGGTACAGTCTCCCAGCTGGACCGCCGCCAGGATCGGGTTCGGCCTCTTGTGCCTTCCAAACCTTGTCCCTGATCGTCCATGAAATGGCCCCCACGATGCACGAGGCTGGCAGGATAGTGTGGTCCCGGTCCTCTGGGTCCTCTGGAGCGAACTGCCTGGACAGCGCGTCAGGTTTGCCGTTCTTGGAGCCTGGGCAATAGGTGATGGTAAATCTGAAGCGGCTGAAGAAAAGTGACCAGCGCGCCTGGCGGGCATTCAAACGCTTGGCCAAACTCAGCTACTCCAGATTCTTGTGGTCGGTCCAGACCACAAAAGACTGTGCTGCTCCCTCCAACCAATGATGCCACTCCTGCAGCACGAGCTTCACTGCCAGGAGTTCCCTGTCACCGACGTCATAGTTTTGCTCCGCTGCGGACAAGCGCCGAGAGAAGAAGGTGCAGGGGTGCACCACCCCGTCCACCGAAGACTGCTGGGATAACACTGCCCCCACCCCCGTGTCAGACGCTTCCACCTCGACCAGGCACTGGAGTGTCGGGTAAACTTGGGTCAAGATCCGGGAGGAGGAGAACTCCGTCTTCAGTTTCTCAAAGGCGGCTGCCGCTTCCTCCGTCCACCGGAACGGCACCTTGGGAGAGGTGAGGCGGGTCAGAGAAGAGGCGATGGCACTATACTTTGGCACAAAACGGTGGTAGAAGTTGGCGAATCCTAAAAATTGTTGCACCTGTTTCCTAGATGAAGGGACGGGCCACTCCACCACCGTTTTGACCTTGGCAGGGTCGGGGAGAATCTGATTGTGAGAGACGGCGAAACCCAAGAAGGAGGTCTTGTTGGTATAAAATTCACATTTCTCCACCTTTACGTACAACCTGTTCTCAAGGAGTCGCTGAAGGACCCGCCTCACGTGAGCCTGATGCTCCTCCCGGGACCGGGAGAAGATCAGGATGTCGTCCAGGTAGACGAAGACAAAGACCCTCAGGAAGTCGCGAAGAATGTCATTAATGAGTCGCTGGAAGACGGCCGGAGCGTTGGTGAGCCCAAACGGAATAACCAGGTACTCAAAATGGCCACTGGGCGTCTGGAACCTGTAGACGTCCTGTAGACTGGAACTCAGACTACGGGTGAAAATGCTGCAAAGTGCAGCATCGCCCCACCCGACCTCCGCCGCAACCACCCGGAAGTTGACAGCGTAGGTGGCGGCTGACCGACTACCCTGAGGAAGATTAAGTAGCCGGGTGGTTAAAACGCTGTCTCGATCCGAGTGATCGAAAACTTCATTGAACGGGGCGTAGGTCAGGTTCGCATAGCTGGGCCTCGCCATGACGGCATAGGGGGGATGAGTTGATAATAATAATAATAATAATAATGCATCAGATTTATATAGCGCTTTATCATAGACACTCAAAGACGCTTTACAAGCAGATACATTATTCATTCACTCCAGACAGACAATGGTAGTGGCAAGCTACTACTGTAGCCACAGCTGCCCTGGGGCAGGCTGATGGAAACGTGGCTGCCAAACCGCGCCAACGGCCTCTCCGGCCACCACCGAGCATTTATACATTTAGACACATTCATACCCAGTGTTATAGGCACTGGAGGCAATGCGGGTGAAGTGTCTTGCCCAGGGACACAACGGCAGGATATCTGGGGAGAGCGGGATTCGATCTGCCAACCATCGGGTTATTAGACGATCTGCTCTATCTCCTGAGCCACCGCCGCCCCAAACTGCCAAACCGCCACCAAACTTGACGGTGAATGGGGAGCGCCGAGAGTGGAACAGTTCACCATGCAGCCAGGCAACCCTAAGGGCAGAGCAGAGATGCAGGTTAATGACAGTCATACACCCCGTGGGGGTTAACACTCAGTATGCTGCTTACGTGCAGTTGTTGTGGTGGCTGGCGTTGGCTGACGCAGGACTTCTGCCTGGGGGACAGCGCTCCGGTGTGCACTTGGCGAGGAGAGGAGAGAGCTGTGGAGGTAGAGGCGAGGATGAGGAAATCCACCGCCTGGAGGATCCACCTGTGTACAGGGGAGAGACTGAAGAGCAGGTAAGGAAACGTACAGCTTACGTGCTGGGTGAAGGATGGGGCAGACTGGGAAGAGACAGTCATGCACTGGAGATTGGGAGCGTAGATGAGCAGACGACTCCAGACTGAGGCTGTAGGCAGAGTGGGTTAAATAGTCCGCGGCTGATGAGACGCAGGTGTGCGCGCCGCTGGAACTGATGATGGGCGAGAGCGAGTTGTGACACATTCTAGAGGTTCGAATAAACGGAAGTTGAAGCTCGGAATTTTGAACAATGATGGCATAACATTCAATTTACATGTACTTACCTTTATCAATGTCTACTATTCAATTTACAGTAATTGAAGTTTGTAACATCCATCCATCCATCCATCTTCTTCCGCTTAATCCTTTTCGGGTCGCGGGGGGGCCGGAGCCTATCCCAGCATCTTTGGGCGAGAGGCAGGGTACACCCTGGACAGATCGCCAGTCCATTGCAGGGCAGTTTCAGAATCAGAATCAGAATCAGAATAAACTTTATTGCTAAGCACATTTACAAGTAAACATACGAGTAAACATACGAGGAATTTGACTTGACATTGGGCACGCACGAAAGGCGCATCCAATGACGCGGCAGCCATGACGAGGCGCCTGTCATACAGGAGGGTAAAGAGGGCAAGGGTCAGGGAAAACACAATAGGCAGAGAGAAAAAACAGTTATCAAAATAACGCTCGTATAAGCTCATATAAGCTCAAATGAGCCAAATTATGATTACACAGAAAAAAACCCTCTATGCACAATTAGCAGACAATAGATCACACATTAACAAACAGCAAATTGAGAGAGACAGTGTGTGTGTATACGTCAGTGTAAGTGTATCAGTCATGTGATGTTGAATGCTGTGTGTGTGTGTCAGTTATCAGTTGCTGGTGGACAGCAAAAATCCTCTCTCAGCAGATGTTATGCCTTTAGTGTCTGAAACTTAAAAAAAAGCATGTCCTTGTGAGATCAACTCTCAGTGCATGTCCGATGGTAATTCCTAAGCCAGTCACATGGCGCTGTCCTTGAGAGTTCAGATTACTGTACGCCAGGTTGTTTGTGTAAGAGAGAAGTCAGCCAAAACATTCTACTGCCAAAACATTCTACTGCCGCCCTACAGTTCTCACTCCTCATCCAGGAGGAGTGAGAACTGTAGGGCGCCGAAAACAAGGTCGAATAAGCACAGTTCACTCAGAGGAGGAATTTTCATCTCTTATGCGATTCAGTGCTTCATAATTTCCAAATACATTTCCAGGCTTTAAAATCATTTCCTGGAGAGCTCCTAGCGACATCGAGATGCTACCAATCTTCCTGTTCAGTTCGCCATTAGCCGCTATCAGAGCCCTCCCCAGCTGGTCAAATTGATGAAAGAGCTTCGCTGGGTCAGCATTTTGATTAGCTCTGTCCATCTTCTTCAATTTTCGATACACCAGGACCACTCCAAAGCCGATCAATAGAAGTCCTGAGATCGTGATGCCAAATAAATAGATGTCTTCCACATCTTCGATCGAAAGGTCACACAGACACATAAGTTTCCAATTGTATGTGTCTCTCACATAACCCGCAGCAGCAGTACCTGCAGGACAGATGGGCTCCCCCGGGCCCGATTTTCTAGTTGAAAAAACGGTGTCAATTGTATTCAAAGCCCAGCTTAGCAAATCCATAATTTTCCGTTTGGATCAAGAATCAGCCAGCAGAAGAGCGATGCAGACACAGACAATGCAGCAAGCTGGGATCAGTCAGGAGGAAAGGAGGAGAGGAGAGAAAAAGCGTCTGCTGTCTCTGAAAGCCGGAAGTGAAGAGTTTGCAACATTTAATCAATAAATTGTGTTAGAAAATGATTTTTTTCTCTTAAAAACCTGACCTGATTGAGAGAAGCAGATGTCATTTTCAGATTCAGCAGTGCAAAATTGTCTTAACCCTATGAGGGTGTATGTTGTCAAACTGCGACCTACCCCCTAGTGGTCAAGATTGGTAAATATTTTTTGTCAATAAAATAGTTCAGATTTCCAAGGCTATAACTTGAAAGTGGTAAGAGATAATGGCTTACTGTCAATTAGAAAGATGTAAAATATGATCTAAAGTTTTAGATAGGAATAAATTTATGCATCTAATTTGCATAATGTCACGGCACCTCTTTAAATTCCATAGCTCAGTCAAAACTGGACTTTGGATGTATTTACACAAAAAAATGGTTCAGTCTTTTGACACTGTTTTTTGTACAGAGGTACCTCATCATCTTATCGTCAAAGTATATGAACAAGAAATCAGTACATAAAAAAAAACAACAGAAATTTCTCACTTACTTTTGACAAAGTCAGAGTGAGAATGCAGGTGCAGTGCCATGCTCTGCCACTAGGGGCATGCAAATTCTCACACTCAGAGGGTTAAATCAGTTGAAAAAACACAGACAACTTACAAAAAAAATATTTTTGTAACCCTGTGTTATCCTTGAAAGCTGCTTCCCACATAATTAACATTACATTCTCACACCAATCCCATGTGGTCAAAGATCATTTTTAAAAGCATATATAATTGGCATTCTATACCCTGCATTAACCTCACAGGTCAGAGATCATTTTTAAAAGCATATATAATTGACATTCCATTCTCACACTAATCTCACAGGTCAAAGATAATTTTTAAAAGCATATATTATTTACATTCTATACCCCACAGTAATCCCCATGTCATTAGCGATAATCACCTGAGAATTACATAGGTCAGGTCAGGGGCAGGTCAGGGGGCATACCAGGTCAAAGGTCACCTGTCAACTGTCAAAAAGAAGTTGATCCTTAGTAACCCCCTTTCTCTCTCAGGTTGCAGTTTTCATTCCAGTGATTAATTTAGAGAGGTCTGTAGAAGAGAATGGGGAAAAGGTTTGACTGGGTTGAAGGAGTGGTGTAGTTTGGAGAGAAGCTGAAACAAATAACAAGCCTCACATCACTAATGAAGTGAAGGGCTGCATCATTAAGAAGAAGATGGCTTTTAAAAACAAAAAAACTGGGTTGATGTGGCAGAAGCACAGAAAGAACTAAAATTGCTGAAGAAGAGCAGAGAAAATCTTTGGGAATCAATTGAACATAGTTAAGCCTGATGAATAACAAAAAACTCTGGGACAGCGTAAAACAAATTACCAATATGAATCATACGAAGAAACTGATCATAACTGTTAATGATCTTGAAAAAGCTAATGATCTGAATAACATCCTTCTGAGATTTGATGCACAGAATTCACCCACTCCATCCATGATCGAGAGTTAAGACTCAGTTTCTTGTGATCCTGACAGTGTGTTCATTGACCCAAAACAGGTTCAAGTAATATTTAGAAAAGTCTGTAATAAGAAATTGGTGGGCCCTGATGGTTTGACTGCTTCTCTGCTAAAAAGATGTTCATCTAAATTAGCTGATGCTTGGTGCCCTATTTTCCAAAAGTCCATACAGAGTCACACAGTCCTAGAGCTGTGGAAGAAATCTATAATAGTTCCTGTACCAAAAGCATTCTGTCCAACACAAAACAAGAACTTTAGGCCTGTTACATTAACATGTAATCATTACATTAACATGTAATGAAGTGCTTTGAGAGAATCATTACAAATATGATTAAACCTGAGATATTTTCTAGCCTGGACCCACTACAATTTGATTATTGGGAGGGGCAAAGCACCGAGGATGCTGTCATCAGTGCAACTCATTTAATTAGCAAGCATTTAGAAGATCCTAAGGCTTTTTATGATGAACGCTTGTTTCATCAGCATAATTAGGACACCAGATACACTCTGAGTTTGCACATTTATTAACATAAACACAGACATGAACATAAGATGCAAATGCTAAATAATAAAGTGCATAGCATGGGAGAAAAGAACAGAAACACAGACGCTGGAGGAGAGTGGGACTCTACGTCCAGGGGGACATGGAGCCAGGGGTTGCCTTGTCGGGGGCAGAATCCAGCCGGAGCTTGTCCCGAGGCTGTGAGGCTCACGACTGGAAAAAGGGATAATGTACCTGGATGAAGCACACCAACTCTCCTTGACAGCGGAGCCCCAACACACTCAGTACTCGCACTGAGGACGGCCATAACGGGTAGAAGGACACGACAAACCCCAAGGGGGGTTGCCATGCCCTAATATACATACATAATCATTAGGGATAGGTGTGGATACAGGATTGGACAAAATAACAGAATGGCAAACAGGTGTGCAGATCCGGCCAGTTTGACAGCCAGAAGCTGCACAGCACTGTCAAAATAAAACACAAACTGGAAATCATAATGATACAAGCACAATAAAAATTTAAAGTGAGAACATGACTAAAAATACACAAAGAAACAATAGAAAAGGACAAAACTAAACTAGAGACGGGGCACGGCACCCTCCATGCCCCTGGATCATGACAGAACTCCCCCACCCACCCACCCACCAGGGTAACATCACAAAAAACAAAGAAAAACAAACCCCACCACCACCACCACCACACACAGAAGACCACCCGACAAATACAAAATGAAACCCAACATAACACTATGATCAGAACATCCATCTTCTACCGCTTTTCCGGAGGTCCGGGTCGCGGAGGCAGCAGTTAAAGCAGAGAAGCCCAGACTTCCCTCTCCCCACCCACCTGCTCCAGCTCTCCAGAGAGGATACCAAGGCGTTCCCAGACCAGCTGGGAGACATAGTCTCTCCACCGAGTCCTGGGTCTGCCCCGGGGTCTCCTCCCAGTGAGACGTGCCTGAAACACCTCAAGTGGGAGGCGTCCAGGAGGCATCCTGATCAGATGCCCAAACCACCTCAACTGACTCCTTTCAATGTGGAGGAGCAGCGGTTCTACTCTGAGCCTCTCCCGGATGACTGAGCTCCTCACCCTATCTCTGAGGGTGAGTCCAGCAATCCTATGAAGAAAGCTCATTTCAGCTGCATGTATCCACGATCTTGTTCTTTCGGTCATTACCCAAAGCTCATGACCATAGGTGAGAGTAGGAACGTAGATTGACTGGTAAATCGACAGCTTTGCTTTAGAACTAAGCTCCCTCTTCACCACAACAGACCGGTACAACGTCCGCATCACTGCAGATGCTGCTCCGATCCGTCTGTCAATCTCTCGCTCCATTCTCCCCTCACTCATGAACAAGACCCCAAGATACTTAAACTCCTCCACTTGGGGCAGGAGCCTGTCCCCAACCCAGAGAGGGCAATCCACCTTTTTCCGGCTGAGGACCATGGACTCAGACTTGGAGGTGCTGATTCTCATCCCAGCCGCTTCACACTCAGCGGAAAACCATCCCAGCAAGAGCTGTAGGTCATTGCTGGATGAAGCCAGCAGGACAACATCATCTGCAAACAACAAAGATGAGATCCTGTGGTCACCAAGCATGACACCCTTCATTCCCTGGCTGCGCCTAGAAATCCTGTCCATAAAAATTATGAACGGGATCGGTGACAAAGGGCAGCCCTGGCGGAGTCCAACTCTCACTGGGAATGACTCTGACTGAGTGTTGGCAATACGAACCAAACTCTCACAACGGTCGTACAGAGACCAAATAGCTCGTAACAACAAGCCCGATACCCCATACTCCCGAAGCACCCCCCACAAAAAAACCACGAGGGACGCGGTCAAATGCCTTCTCCAAGTCCACAAAACACATGTAAACTGGTTGGGCAAACTCCCAAGAACCCTCAAGAATTCTCGAGAGGGTAAAGAGCTGGTCCGATGTGCCACGGCCAGGACGAAAACCACATTGCTCCTCCTGAATCCGAGGGTCAACCAAAGGCCGGACTCTCCTCTCCAGTACCTTGGCATAGACCTTCCCAGGGAGGCTGAGGAGTGTGATCCCTCTAAAGTTGGAGCACACCCTCCGGTCCCCTTTTTTGAAGAGAGGAACCACCACCCCGGTTTGCCATGCCAAAGGCACTGCCCCCGACCTCCACGCAATGTTGCAGAGGCGTGTCAACCATGACAGCCCAACAACATCCAGGGCCTTGAGGTACTCAGGGCGAATCTCGTCCACCCCCGGGGCCCGGCCACCAAGGAGATTTTTAACCACCTTGGCGACCTCAGCCCCTGTGATAGGCGAGTCATCCCCCTCGTCCCCAAACCCTGCTTCCTCTGTGGAAGGCGTATCAGTGGGATTGAGGAGATCCTCGAAGTATTCCTTCCACCGCCCGACGATGTCCCCAGTCGAAGTCAACAGTGTCCCATCCGCACCATACACAGTGTGGACAGGGAGCTGCTTTCCCCTCCTGAGCCGCCGGACAGTTTGCCAGAATCTCTTCGAGGCCGACCAAAAGTCTTGTTCAATGGTCTCACCGAACTCCTCCCATACCCGGGTTTTTGCTTCAGCAACCACCCGAGCTGCACTCCGCTTGGCCTGCCGGTACACCTCAGCTGCTTCGGGAGTCCCACAAGCCAACCAAGCTTGATAGGACTCCTTCTTCAGCTTAATGGCCCCCCTCACCACTGGTGTCCACCACTTGGTTTGGGGGTTGCCACCACGAGATGCACCGACCACCTTGCGGCCGCAGCTCTGGGCCGCCGCTTCAACAACAGAGGTGGAGAACATGGCCCATTCAGACTCCATGTCTTCAGACTCCCTCGGAATGTGGTTGAAGTTCTTCCGGAGGTGGGAGACCTCCCGGACAGCGGCCTCAGCCAGACGTTCCCAGCACACCCTCACTATACGCTTGGGTCTACCAGGTCTGAATGGCTTCCTCCCCTGCCATCGGATCCAACTCACCACCAGGTGGTGATCAGTTGACAGCTCTGCACCTCTCTTTACCCGGGTGTCCAAGACATACGGTCGCAGGTCTGATGACACGATAACAAAATTGATCATCAACCTGCGACCTAGGGTGTCCTGGTGCCAAGTGCACATATGGACACCCTTATGCTTGAACATGGTGTTCGTTATGGACAAACTGTGGTTAGCACAGAAGTCCAATAACTGAACACCACTCGGGTTCAGATCGGGCAGGCCGTTCCTCCCAGTCACCCCCTTCCAGGTTTCACTGTCATTGCCCACGTGCGTATTGAAGTCCCCCAGTAGGACAATGGAATCTCCAAGCGGAGCACCCTCTAGCACCCCAGTCAAAGACTCCAAAAAGGGTGGGTACTCTGAAACATCATTTGGTGCATAGGCACAAATGATGGTCAGGACCCGTTTCCCAACCCAAAGGCGCAGGGAAGCAACCCTTTCGTCCACCGGGGAAAACTCCAATATAGAGGCAGCAGGGTGGGGGGATACAAGAATACCCACCCCTGCTCGTCGCCTCTCGCCCGGAGCAACTCCAGAAAAGGCCAAGCTCCAGCCCCTCTCCAGGAGACTGGTTCCGGAACCGGAGCTGTGTGTTGAGGTGAGGCCAACTACAGTGATCCCTCGCTACTTCGCACTTCACCTTTCGCGCCCTCAGTGCATCGCGGATTTTTCAGAAATATTCATCAAAAATTCAAAATTGAGAAAAAATGGGCGGGCGCTAGCAGAAAGCAGGGAGACTACATTAGAACATCAGCTATCAACACGGAGAGCCCGCACAACTCAAAATCCACCTCTGACCACCGCTCCACTCCTCTCCGCCCACCTCTTCACTGCTCGGGAATCTCGCAAGCTGATTGGCCAAGACGTTTTACCCAGCTTCTCTCCCTGCCGACATACCCAGTGAAGGAAGACCGCATTCATTGTTCTTTATCGCTAGTCTCGCCGCGTGGGACTTTTCGCTGTTCTCTTGTGCCTTTTTGTGCGAAATAGTCTTCCCGTCGAGCCACTACGCCGCCTCCTGCAGCTTCTCCAGCTCTATCGGAAGCTGCCCTCCACGATGCTGCGCCTCTAGCACCTGACGATGAGGCGTCACCTGAGGAGCAGTAAAGCTCTCATTAACCTGTGCAGTAAATCATCTTCATCTTGAGTTACGTATCTTGTTATAAAAATAAAAGAGTTCTAAAAACATATTTATGTACACTTACACACACACACACGTATCATATGAGAGAGAGAGTGAGAGAATGAACGTACGTGTTATTTATGGGTGACGTCATTAGGGGAGACGCTACTTCGTGGTTTTTCACTTTTCGCGGTCGGTTCTGGAACCCATTAACCGCGATAAGTGAGGGATCACTGTATATCTAGCCGGTATCTCTCAACCTCGTACACCAGCTCAGGCTCCTTCCCCACCAGAGAGGTGACATTCCACGTACCAAAAGCCAGTTTAGAAAGCTTGGAATCAGTCTGCCAAGGTCTCCGCCTTTGACCGCCACCTAATCCACATAGCACCGGACCCCCATGATCCCTCCTGCAGGTGGTGAGCCCACTGGAGGGCGGACCCACGTAACTCCTTCGGGCTGAGCCCGGCCGGGTCCCATGGGTGGAAACCCGACCACCAGACGCTAGCCTTCGAGCCCCTCCCCCAGGCCTGGCTCCAGGGTGGGGCCCCGGTAACCCCATACCGGGCGGGGTACACTGAATCCTTGATATAGAATTTATCATGAGAGTCTGTTGGATCGTTCTTAGTCTGGCCCTTCACCCAGGACCAGTTTGTCTTGGGTGACCCTACCAGAGGCAAATTGCCCCGGACAACATAGCTCCTGGGATCACTGGGGCACGCAAACCCCCCACCATGATAAGGTGATGATCCATGAGGGGGATGACCAGAACAAAAAAAAAAAAAAAAAAAGTTTTTTTTTTTTTTACGTTTTTTTTTTTTTTTTATGACCTGAACAAAAAACGTAAAAAAAATGTACATACTGGAAATGACTCAAAAGAGTGTGGAACAGAAACAAAAATAGCCCAAACCAAAACATAACCATAACATAAAATAAATATCAATAAATAAGACAAGAATAAACTGAGAACAAGACATAATGAAACATCGGGTGTATATTCCAAAATGTAACAAAAAGAAAATAAAGCCAGACCAAAACAAAATATAACACAGGTTCTAAACTCAAAACAAATTAGCAAATAGATTTCTACAAATACTTACAAAAAAAAAGAACCGAAAAAACAAAAAACAGCAAAAATCCAATGAAGAAAAACAACCTAATCACCATAAAAAAAGTGAACCTTCCTAGGTTCTACGTAGGAAGGATGATGGAACTGAGCAAGGATTGGTGCCACTTCTGTTAACCATATTAAACCAGGCATAAGTCTGTTTGACTTATGCAGCACATTTAAGATAAGATAAGATAAGATAAGCCTTTATTAGTCCCTCAATGGGGAAATTCCAGGATTGCAGGAGCACAGGGATAGCAGCACTCACAGCACTAGCAAATACTGTAAGATACTAAGATAGGAATTGGTTAGCCAAAGCAGTAAATAAATATACATACTGTATGTACACAGTTATAATTCCTCTGAGTAAATGATGCTCAAAGGTCATCATGGCGATTATCACCATGTGTTTAGGACTCACTGTCAGCCATCTGTCTGGATCTGACCTCACCATCTCTGACCACCTAGCCATCACCATGGCCACTTCCACTCTCATCCCCCTGCCAAAGAAAAGCACACAGTCACTTTCTACAAAACAAATTCTCTTCCTTTCCTTGTCCTCCTCCTCCCTCTCAGAAAAATTGTCCATCTCCCCCTTCACTGATCTCCATACCCCCTCTGACCTCACTGATTACTACAACCATGTTCTCTCCTCCTGCATTAAGCAGCTTGGGCTAATCAAAACCAAAACAGTCTCTTTCACTCACTCTGCTCCCTGGTACACCCCCAATCTCCACCTGATGAAAACCGGTGCTTGACAACTGGAAAGACGTAGCAAAAAACTGGACTCACAGTTCACCTCGAAGCCTTCAAAGATCATTTGGTGAAATACAAAGATGCTCTCTCCCATGCTAGCTCCACCTCCTACTCTAATCTGATTCAGTCTGGCTCTGGAAAACCAAAGAACTCTTCTCAACAATCAACAGACTTCTTAAACCTCCAAGGCAGCAGCTCCAAGTCACTCACAGATAGAAAATGTACCTCCTTCCTTTCCTTCTTCCAAACTAAAATAGACATCTACAGCTGCTAAACCACCACTGTTTCAGAATCAGAATCAACGTTATTGTCCCTCATGGGAAATTTTTCTTGGATGACAGAGCTACATGACGCTGCATTCACCTTCAGTCACAATTTAAAACAACACAAAATCAACGTTTATAAACAAGAATTAACATTAACAAAAAAAGCTGAAAAATCATAATCAATCATATTGCACAATAAAAATAATAAAATAGCCTCAGGTCATTAAATAATTTGAACAATAAATAACTAGAAAGCTAAAAGCCAAGATTAGAAATAATAATTGTAAGAACAGACCTACACATTAAGTGTAGCTAAAATGGGACTGATGTCCTGTTCAGCTGAGCAAGTTCCTTATTTAACAGAGCTACGGATGTTGGGACAAAACAGGGCTTATGGTGGTTAGTTTTGTGTCTGATTGCTCTATAGCATCTCCTTGAAGGTAACAGCTCAAAATCAGGATAAAGGATATGGGATGGGTCCTTTAAAATTCTGTGGGCTTTTGAAATCTCTCTCTCAATTTTAGCAAAATTGAGAGATTTAATTAAATTGAGATTTAATTGTACTTCCAGAGATGTGCAATTAATGCCCTTATCTGTGTTTTAATTTGGATTTTCACTCATATGTTTTTATGTCTAACCCACAACAACATCCACAGAACTGCAGGCCTCACTTGCCTCAGTTAAGGCCATCAGACGGTGGAGGAGCCAGTGGCTTCGGATGATCCATTCCCAGAGTCAGCAGGGAGAGGTCCCCCTGCAGCCACGCCAGTGGAATCCCCAGTGTTGGAGCTGCTGCAGGTGGACAACAGGACTGCCAACACCATCTTGCCAGCTGCGGAGGCATCTGAAGCAGACTGGGAGCCGGAGCTGGACCTTTTGGAGGCCGGGCCAGAGTGTTCATCGCCGGGATCGACGGAGTCCTGGACTGCGGTGGAGCTCGAGCTCAGGCAAGTAATCTCTTTTGTTTTTCTTATGTCAGTTTTAGAGAGATCTTGCCTGGCTCTGGGTGAGGAGCGTGCGTTGCGCCTGAAATTCCTTTGTCGGGCTCCGCCGCTGCCAGCAACCCTAACCATCTTTCTTCTCCTGCTTCCCCTGAGCCTTCAACCAGGGTTGCCGGAGAGGGTGTGTCGCTGCTGGAGGTCGCCGAGGGTCCGGTCCTGCCAAAGGAGGATGTCGCTGCTCCAGCTTCTCCTGCCAGGATCGTCAGGGCTCCTCCCATCGATCGTCTTCTCAGCCTGGTGCTCCTGTGGGTTGGTCCGCTCACCGTGAGTGCAGCTCTGGCCCAATCGGGGTCCATCGCGGGTGCAGCGGAACCGGCTCGGTCGGGGCCATCATGTGCACAGTTAGGGTCCCGCTGGAGTCCACCATGGGTGCAGCGGAGCCTGCTCGGTCAGGGCCCACCGTGGGTGCTACTGAGGACACCGTGGAGGTTCCTTCTCCACAGTTCGGTTGGCTTCCAGTCAGCCTTCCAGTGGGCAGGCCGCCTCCTGCTTCACCCCCTCTATCCTGGTGGCTGAGCAATGCGGGCCAGCCGCCAGAAGAATTGACTCTCCAGGTCTGGTGGCCCATGTTGTCCGGCAGGCTTCCGTCCACCGGAACTTCTGCTGGGCCTGGGACTCTGGGCAGCCTCCTGAGCCCCAACGCCCGTGGACTTGGGGGGATTGATTGTGGACCCGGGCGAGGTATCATGTTCCCTCCTTTCCTGTTCCCCCTACCTCCCACCCAGGTTCGTGTGTTGTTGTTTTTCCTGTGGGGATTGGTGTGTGTGTGTGTGTCTGTGTCTGTGTGTGTGTGTGTGTGTGTGTGTGTGTGCGTGGGGGGGTTCTTACGATGTTTCCGTGGGTGTCTGGTATCCACCCCTAGAAGGAGGGGCTCTGTCACGTGCCGAGCCGGCTTGGCTTTCCCCAGTTTGGCCTCTATCTCTTTGTGGGGTTGGCTTTGCTGGTTATGTGTGTTTTGATGTATTCTTGTACTGATGCCATGCCTCCAGCCACTGCCTGACTGGCAGCTGTTAGTCAGCATCTGTCATCTCCTTTCTCTCATGCTGCTGACAGGCTGCCGGCCTAGCCACGCCCCCTCGCTCTCCTTCTGGCTCATCAGCTGTTTCCAGTCCCCGGTAATTATCTGTCCGTGCCTCGCCCAGGTGATTCCTATTTATCACACCAGCGGCGTCTGTATTAAAGGAGCTCTTCGCTAGACAGACACCGCTGGATTATTGTGTGCATTAGACGATCATGCTCCGCCATCTAACCACCACGTCTGTGAAGGACTGTGTTCTGTGTGTGCTCGCTGGGATCCTGGGATTTCTCGGACAGCCCCCCTCACTGTGAGTAAACTGCTAGCGATCCTTTGTGCTGCCTTTACGCTGTGCCAGAAGCGTTCTTGTTTTTCGGTTCAATCCTGCTTCGTTTCTGGTAGTGTTTCCTCCCCGCAGCACGATCGTTACGCTTTGGCTCTGCCCAGTTTATCCTCCGGTGCGTGTGTAGGGCATCCTGACGGACTCTTTAGCGTACCTGAGCTGTCGTGTCTGTGTATGTGTCATTTTGTGTTAATAAATGTGTGTTTGGTGTAACCCTGCATTTAAATCCTCTCGTCCTTTCTCCCCTCGCTGTGCGCATTAGAGAGGCACACGGGGAGCTCATGACAATTTGGGTGTCCCAAGCATGAAGAATGCTTGACAAAGAATTCTCCAGAAAAGCTATAAAGACCAGAACAAGAATCTTGAGTCCAAATGTCAAGAGCGCGAATAGAATGGTAACAACTCAAAGAAAATCTTCCAACTTCAGAAAGACATCACCGTAAAACGGACTGCACTGAGTGCTCTCACACAGGATGATGATATAGAAAGAAGATGGGCAGAATACTGTCAAGGTCTATACAAGAAACTTGATCACAATGAATAAGGATTTCATAGCACAGTGAATGAAAAGAACCACTGCCACTCAAAGAAGAAGTGATACAAGCCTTAAACCAGTTATTAAATGGAAAATCACCCGGAGTATATGAACTTCCTACAGAACGATCAGGAAAATGACATACTTTGGTCATGTAGCACATCGTGGAGGGTTTGACATAGATATTATACAGGGTTGTATACAAGGAAGAAGAAACTGAGGGAGGCCAGCAACATCAAGATTTTTTTTTGTATACTTTATTAATCCCCAGACAGAAATTCAGGGCATCCACGGTACGGTGCCAATCCCTTCACCATTCACACACACCTAGAGCCACTTTTAGTCTCCAATTAACCTAACTTGCATGTTTTTGGCCTGTGGGAGGAAACGGGAGTACCTGGGATTATTGACCATGCAGACACAGGGAAAACATGCAAACTCCACACAGAAGGGTCACTGATGGTCAGGGGGTGGAATCGATCCCGTGACGTTCTTACTGTGCTGCCACTGTGCTAACCACTGCGCCACCAAGCTGCCCAAGATATGGGCCAATTTAGATTTAGCAGCCACCAGCTCTGCTGCAAGGAACAGAAGGCAATGGCAAGAACTCATGAAGGCCACCACGGCGCTTATTTTGCCATCGGACTGAGACAGACAGACAGACAAGCAACATTTGCTGTTGTAATGACCACATATACAACAGGCACAAACCCCAAACAGGCATAGGAGTGCAGCTTTGAGTAAATAAACCAAATATATTTCCTTCATCAATGGTACAGATCATAAAATCAGTCATAGAAAAAAACTCTGAAGACATTAGACCTGGCTGAGTGTAACCTTCAATAAAAACCAGTGCTTGCAAGTAAAAGAATATTGTGGAAAAACTTCTACAGTAAGATTCAAAGAAACATTTTCAGTGTTAATTATACATACAGCATAAGGAGGCTAAAGATGGAGAAGAGGAAGACCACAGAGAAGATTCATGGATGTAGTGAAGGAGGACATGGAGAGGGTTGGTGTTACAGAGGAAGATGAAGGGATAGGGTCAGATGGAGGCAGATGATCCGCTGTGGAGACCCCTAAAGGGAGCAGCAAGAAGCAGAGGATGACACATAGTATACTCATAGTATTCTTCTCACCCACCTAGAGCCAGAAAGGTGTGAAAACAAGCTGAACCACAATCAGAAAACACCAGAAAAGTGACTGATGAGGTTGGTTACAATGAAGAGGAGGATGAAGATGAAACACCACATCTCCAAGAATGCTCCATGTGTTTTCAAACTTTCCAGCTGATGTGACATGTGATGGCAGCTCAGTCCAAACGCGTTGAGCAGCACGGGGATGTGGATTCAATAGTCAGGTGAGGCTGGTGGTGATTTTCAGGAAGAGTCTGTCCAGAAGAATCCTTCAGGGCACACCTGGGGAAACCAGCATCACTGCTTTTGTTTGGATCACGTGGACACAGAGCTGCTGCAGCAGGATCTGCTCTGTTCAAACACACAAGAACATACTGTATGCATACCTATTTTGGTGGCCCATAATCAAAGAAGAGTCCCTGCTGTCCTGCCCTACATCCTTCCATGGTGTAATCCAGTTCAGTAGTCCCCAGTGGAGCTCCAGGCTTGGAATCTTATTATAGACACCCTGCTGTCTAATTATCACTGCCATCAGCAGTATGGTCTCTCCTGCTTCCCCTCACTTCCTCACCATTTCCTTTTGTCTCCTGTTTCTTTCTCCTATTGTCCCTTGGTCTCCTCTCTCTTTCCCGCCCTCATCTTCTTGTCTCCTCTCTCCTTCTATCCTCCTTTTTCTTCTCCTGATTTCTGTATCTCCTCATTTTCTTTCCTCCACTTGTCTCCTATTTCTTCCTCTCATCTCTTCCCTCCTTGTCTCCTCTCATCTTTTCCTCTGATTCTCAGAAGGTTGGTTTGGTTTTCTTTTAAAACATTGAGGGATCAGATGAGATGTTCTGGAGGCCTGTTTCAGTCGTGGGGCTTTCTCAGCCAGCATGTTCAATGTGGGCCCCACTATAGGCTAAATCAGGGGGCCATATTTTGACAGTCAACCATGAGTTTTTGCGGCACACTTCCTGCCTTGCACCAGTATTTTTGTTAGTTTCTGTTTGTTTGCATCATGCCTTCTATTTACCAGTAGACAGAGCACCGGCGTTGTGCCGGGAGGAGGAGGCTGATTTCAAAGAGGAGTGGGGGTCTGTCTGGCTCTTCTGCACCATGTGATGTTTCTCTGTTAATACTTACCACCACCGCTCCAACCACTACTCCTACCTTCTGTGTCCCCCACAGGAGAATAACGCCCATGCTGCAGGAAGCAGCCACCTGTAGATAGTTTAATGAAACTCATTCTCTTGCCTCATCAGTTGTCTCATAGGCCTTTTCCACCAAGATGGTTCCAGTGCTTTACTGGACCCAGAGCCTGACTTGGCACCAGTTCTTTGGTTTTTGACCAGCTAAGCTCTAGTCCCAGGCTCTCAAAAGTGGTGCTAAACTAGCCACAACTCCTAGCTGGGCCAGAACTGTGAACCAGTTGATGTTGGTTTCGTCCACTGCCGTGGGCGTGGTTACCTGACCAGCTTCAAAATATTACTGACCGCCATGTTGCATTCCAAACAGCAGAGCAAGCATGATGGAGTTCAAACCCAAACAGATTTGGAGCGCAGAGGAGATGCATTTCCTGGCTCTGTGGACATGAGCAGAAGTACAACATAAGCTGGAGGGGGCCACTCGGACAAAGCCCATTTTTATCTGATGAACTGTTTTTGGGGATAGGCCAGCCGACCGGAATCATCCTAACTGCCATTGTACAAACTGCTCAAAACGCTACTGGTAAGTGTATTGTCTTTAAAATGCCAAAAGTTAACGAATATATATATATACACAGACACACATACATATAGATAGATAGATAGATAGATAGATAGATAGATAGATAGATAGATAGATAGATAGACACTTAATAAAAAAGTATTCTGTAAGACGGTAAGATTTTTGTTGTAGTTTTCTCAAACGAGCATTTCAATATACAGTATATGTGTATATATATATATATATATATATATATATATGTGTGTGTGTGTGTGTGTGTGTGTGTGTGTGTGTGTGTGTGTATTCATTATTTCATTATATAGATGTAGATATAGATATAGCTATAGATATAGCTATATCTATATCCGCTTGTACTGATAAGTAACAACCAAAGTATGGATATTTTTTACTCACTCTTGTGCCTATAGTATTTTCCGTTAGTTATGCTAACAAGCTAACAGTGCTTTTACCATGACCAAACATTTCTCCTCACCATAAAGAAATGCTTGTTTGAGAAAACTTGAACAAAAATCTTAATGTCTTACAGAATACTTTGTTAGATATCCAGTGCAAAATACACTGTACTTGTTTTGTATCAGTACTGTTTACTGTTGTCCCAATGATGCAACATCGCCATATATCTTGAAATGCTCGTTTGAGCATTAGAACAAAAATCTTAGCATCTCACAGAATACTTTTTTATAAAGATATCCAGCACAAAATATGCTGTTTTGTGGTATCAATGCTGTGTATGAATGGATTCCTTGTGTTGTGTATGTATATGTAAGATTTTTCTCCTATTGATGCTAGTAACGCTGTCATTTTTACTATTTTGGTAATATTCCCATAATCATGTTCCATTTTTTTTAAATTTCACTTGTGTGTTTAATTGTGCGTTCTGTAACTGTGTGTTAACTAATCCTTCTCTTACTTTATTGCACAGTAGTCTGGTGGAGCACCTACAATTTCATTGTACTGTACAACTGTACAATGACAATAAAGGCTATTCTATTCCTATTCCTCTATTCCATAATCAGACATGTAAGCTTTGGTAATATTGATATTGAATAAAATTGCCTTCTATGTCTGCACATTTAATGTAAGGCTTAAGCTGGACACTGCACAAACCAAAACACTTTTTTTGTATTTACAGATTTATCACAGATGGATGATGAGGGAGAAGCAGCCAGACCTGTGGTGTCCAGCTCACCTTCACCAGCACCAAGCTTGTCCTCCTCCTGCTCTTCCTCTTCTTCTTGTCAGACCAGATTAGGTAATATATGTTCAGATCATGACCCATTCACACAAAGGAAGGAGTGAATTAAATTCAGTCTTGGAACATTCAATCTTGGATTGATGATTCCTGCATTTTTCAGTGTGTGGTTATTTTATATTGCTTCTTAATTTTGTACTTTAAAACAGGGAAACAGAAGCAGGACACAAACATGGACCTCCTTCTTGACTACCTGGAGAGGTCAGAGGGGAGACAGCAGGAGCAGAGCAGGAGGGAGGAGCAGATTACCTCCAAAAGATGGAGGACCGTACCAATATCTTGTTGGACTGATGGGGTGCGTTATGTCTGTGCTTGAGGGACTACAGACAAAGTAACTATCACAGCATTAATATTTTTGGCTGTGCGTACAAAATATTTCATATGTAGCAGTCTTAAGATTTTGCACATTTTGTAAATAAAAGCTTTCTTTCCTTAAGTGTTTTTCTGCTTCCACATTAAGTCATTATCTTCACACCAAACATATGCATGAAATGTAAAGCTATTTAGGATAAACAATGCAAATCACTATAACATTGTCATGGTGGGAAGTGAAAGTACAAGTACTGAATTACTGCACTTAAGTTCATTTTTTCAGGTATTGGAAAATATATCGGGTATTTGTTTATTTTTGACAACTTTTTTCACATTTTCTAAAGAACAAGCAGCAACAAACTTTAAATCTATGCACTTTTTCTGTTGAAAATGTTCCAAGTTGCCAGCTTCAAAAATGATAAATAATGAGTTTATATTCTGTTGACAATGTACCACATGACATTCTATCAGCTCTGGACAAGATCATTTCTGGGGAAAGAACTTTTAACTTGTACACTTTACAGTGTCTCTTGTTACCCCTACATGAATAAAAACTTGAATCAGTACTTTAACCAGAATAGATGACATACAAGTACAGAAGGGTATACCTTTAACAACTCTGTAAATGTGCCTATAAAATATATACAGTACATACACCATAAATACTTCAAAACAGAGTACACTGAGGACTGATTGTCAACTGAATGTTTTATTCATTAATGATTTTGAACTACTTCACATATGTTACATTTTGTAAATGATATGGCAGGCACTAAACAGGTTATTTCTCCCCACTGTTAAAATCCACCATTAAAGCTGCCCTAACGTCATTCTACTCTGGCATGGTCAGGCAGTGGTTGAACTGGAGGCTGACTGTGATCAGGTGTGTCTGGGAGTCCAAAGTTGTCACCATGTTCCTCACAAATATTATCAAGTATGCAGCAGGTGAGCACCATTTTCTTGCTCAGCTCCAGTCTGCAGTCATTCCTCGTCAGGAGGAACCTCCATCGTCCTTTAAAGCAGCCGAAAGCCATTTCCACAACTGAACGTGCACGGCTCATCGGTAGTTGTAGTTAGGCTGTTCAGGGGTAAGTCTGCCTGTGTCAGAAAAGGGTTTCATCAGCCACTTCTGCATGGGGTCGGCTGGGTGATGAAATACGGCGTCGTGCCAAAAAGTGATCACCGTCTGCAGGAGCCAGGAACACCTACTTGTTAAAGGTGGACTGCCTGGTCTCAGTCCACCGACAATGTGTCTAAATGTTTTGAGGTTTTATCGCATCTGAAAAATTATAGTGTTGGCCAAAGTGTTGGAGTTTGGATAACAACATATAGAATTTATCAGATTGCGACTGATTGCAATATTTATGTGCAAATACATTGTTGTTTTGGAGGTACATAGAATATATATTTATACAATATCTACATGTATATATCCAGAAAATCTATACAATTTTTCCATGTAACCTAGTGACTGCATTATTTTAAATGCTTTTAATCCTAGATCAAGTTTGATTCGGGTTCAAAATGCATCACAAGTGTTAAATATATCTTATTATAGCGAACTAAGTACTGTTTACCTGTTGAAATACAGCCGTGGACAAAATTGTTGGTACCCCTCTGTTAATGAAAGAAAAACCCACAATGATCACATAAAGAGAAAGAGTTTTTAACCTCTTTGACTAGTCTTTAACTTTTTAATATGACCCTTCTCTCTTATCTCTTTGTTTTTTTTCTCTTATCTCTTTGTCTTATGTCCTGATTGATGGAGCCTTGAGTACTTTTATCATGTCTATAGTCAGCTTCATGTGTGCCTGTGTTTTGTGTTGATGTTGAATGTAATTGTGGTTTGTAAATATGGATGTCACCTGACTGCAAAACAAATCTACCTACGGGTACAAATAAAGTAACCTGAACCTGAACCTGAACTGTAGCCAACCTCCCTGGACGTGGCCATAGGAGGAAACTTGATGAAAAATGGAAGAGACGGATAATACGAATGGTAACAAAAGAGCCCAGAACAACCTCTAAACACATTCATGGTGAACTCCAAGGTCAAGGTACATCAGTGTCAGATCGCACCATCCGTCATTGTTTGAGCCAAAGTGGACTTCATGGGAGACGACCAAGGAGGACACCACTGTTGAAAACAAATCATAAAAAAGCCAGACTGGAATTTGCCAGACTGCATGTTGACAAGACACAAAGCTTCTGGGAGAATGTCCTATGGACAGACGAGACAAAACTGGAACTTTTTGGCAAGGCACATCAGCGCTATGTTCACAGACGCAAAAATGAAGCATACCAAGTAAAGAACACTGTCCCTACTGTGAAACATGGAGGAGGTTCTGTTATGTTCTGGGGCTGCTTTGCTGCATCTGGCACAGGGTGTCTTGAATCTGTGCAGGGTACAATGAAATCTCAAGACTATCAAGGTATTCTAGAGAGAAATGTGCTGCCCAGTGTCAGACAGCTTGGTCTCAGTCGCAGGTCATGGGTCTTGCAACAGGATAATGACCCAAAACACACAGCTAAAAACACCCAAGAATGGCTAAGAGTGAAGCATTGGACTATTCTAAAGTGGCCTTCTATGAGTCCTGATCTAAATCCTATTGAACATCTGTGGAAGGAGCTGAAACGCCGTTTGGAGAAGGCACCCTTCAAACCTGAGAAAACTGGAGCAGTTTGCTCATGAGGAGTGGGCCAAAATACCTGCTGAGAGGTGCAGAAGTCTCATTGACAGTTACAGAAATGGTTTGATTGCAGTGATTGCCTCAAAGGTTGTGCAACAAAATATAAGATAAGATAAGCCTTTATTAGTCCCACAATGGGGAAATTCCAGGATTGCAACAGCACAGGGATAGCAACACTCAGAGCAAAATATTAAGTTAAGGGTACCATTATTTTTGTCCAGGCCTGTTTCATGAGTTTGTTTTTTAAAATAATTCTGTTGAACCACAATTCAAAAACACTGTCTGATTTTCATTGGTTAATTTTCATAGAATTTTTATTTATTACCACTTTTGTCAGATTCAAGTTATTTCTGTGACCATTGTGGGTTTTTCTTTCATTAACAGAGGGGTACCAACAATTTTGTCCACGGCTGTATATATTTAATGGCTAATATAAACCCAAAAACCCATTCATTCTCCATTGACTCGCTGAGTGCTTTGGGTGTACAAATATGGCAGCCCGGTGGCTTCACTTGGCTCTGTACTCGCTAATGGGGTGTGCACTATCCAGGTTTTTTTTTATACAGATCAGTTGTATCTGCAGTCTTGGCACAGGAAAAGAGAGAATATTTGGTCATTTTTCAAAAGAAAACACCCACCAGAATTAGCTTAGAATGCTCTAAACCTTTACTTGGCCCTCCACAGACACCGTTTAAGGGGTCATTGACTGAAAACTAGTGTGTTTGTAGTTTTTATCTGCCAGAAATGAATCTACTAGTCACGTAATTATCACAAAAAAAAGATGTCAATTCTCTTAATGCTTTAATTGTCTCGGCTGTCATAAAACATGTGCATCACCTGCTGCCTAAGTCACAGGTCTGTCACATGATGTGTCCAAAAAGCACAGAAAATCCAGTTGTACCAAGCATTTCATATCACAAAATGTCAGACACATATAGCTTACTGCTCTTCACCAGAGGACTGGAGGACTTCATCCAAACGAATCGCCTCAAACATCATTTCTGGAAATGCAAAGAAGACAATGCAAAAAAAGGCTCCATCCCAACATATATTTTCCCAAGGAGGAAGCATTTGCTCCAAATTTTGCCAACTATGATTCTAAAAGGAGATTTTTTAGCTTCTGAAGGGAAATATTTACCTTTTGTGACAGCAGAAGATGGCCTGGAGCATGTACACTTGTGTCTGCCATCGACAGAGCTGCACATGACGACAGAGAACAATGGCGCCAGTTCGGCGGCGTTATGTAACCGAAATTGAGGTGGAATAAATCATGATATACATATGAGAGTTTTTGGATGTGGGAGAGAACACGAAAATGAGTGGCAGAAGATGAAATAAGGACTGGGAATGATGAAAATGGACGCATAAAGACGCGATGGTGGCGGTAGGTCTGATGTATTTACTTCTTTGTGTATATTCTACTGTTTTTTTGGTTTATATACTTTGAAGATAAGATAACAAAAAACAAAGACAAAAAAACAAAACCATCCTTTGTGTAAATATGTCCAAAGTCCACTTTTGACTGAAAGTTATGTAATTCGATACAGCTGCCGTCGCATTATGCAAATTAGAAATTTACTCCTGTCTTAAACTTTGGATCATATTCTACATCTTTCTAATTGACAGTAAGCCAATATCTCTTACCACTTTCTGTCATGTGCGGGGTCGTTTTCACCCCGTCATGATTTGTGGCTGCAGGGCTGTGATTGTACTTATTATTTTCAGCTGGCAGATTATTTGAGCCTGGCGCTCTGCCAGTCCTGCGGTCATGCCCCCTTCTCTTGCCAGACATTCACCGGCTGTATTGGATCACCACATGCACACATGCATGCACACATACTTGCACACGCACACACACACACACACACACTTCCAATTAGTCACACACTTGCTTGCCACACAGCTGTGTCCACTTGCCTTCGTTAGTGTATGGTGTACTTATGGGGAGGCAGTCTGACCAGTCAGTGTGGCAGCTTAAGTCAGCCTTGGACATCCTGGCTCACTGATTATTGGCTTCCTTTCTTTGTGACTTCACTGTGTTGTACATCAGAGCCTTTCCGCTCCAACATATTTGTAAGTCTCCCTTTTTGTGCCTTTTCTCTCCACTCCTGTCTGCTTGAAGCGCGTTTGGCGTCTCATCCAAGCTAACAAGGTTTGTAGCCGATTGTCTCATCCATTCTCAACTGCGACTGTTATTTGGACATTTTGTGTATTTTTCCCATTGTCATTAAACACGTTATATTGCTGCACGTTGGGCTCGCTTCTATTTCATATGTTCGCTGCAAGATACGCAGCAGACATGACAGTAAGCTGCCACCACAAAGAGCCCAAGCAGTGAAGTAGCGTGCTTTTTTCAATTTTTTGTGTGTCTTTCCTACCTGCTACCGGAATCATGTTGGACTACTGGAGCGATGCAGAGCTGAATGAATTGGCCCTTCTTGAGGACGCCTTCGCTTCCATACAGGGGCTGGTTTCTCGCAAGGCTGCTCGTGCCGCTCGGGACACCGCAGCGGAGGTATTGGAGGAATGTCCTGATCTCTTGTCCTGGTCTCCAGAGCTCCAACCCGCCTTGACTCCAGCCCTGGATCACCGGACAAGCACCATCTTCTCCTCGCCAAGCAGCCCGCTCCTCAGCCAGTGAGACCATTTCCATGGCAGCTTCCTCTTCCAGTTTGTTCTCGCCAGCTATCAGCCTACTCTTCCTCTCCAGCTGCTGCACAGTCCGTGTCCTCGATTGCGCCTTCCACTGCTCGGAGGCTCTCTATGCCATCTCCAGAAGTTCCTATTTCCATGAGGCCAGGGGCGGTCCCAACTTCTTCCATGGTGGAGTCCAAGCTCTCCGGAGGCAGGGAGAGGGAAGACACTCCACATAGTACAGCAGCAGGCAACATCCAAGTCCAGGTTAACAGGCAAGTTAATTTTCATTCTATTTCTATTAATGATGAAATGTCTTGCCTGATTCCTGGTAGGGAGGCTCAGGAAGAGCAGTCCTCTGAGCTCTCCCCACCTGCTGCTGTTGAAAATGACTCACCTACCCTCTCCATCTCTCTTCCTCTCACCTCTGAGCATCCATCCGCCCTGGAGCTCAGTCACCAGATGAAGGAGGAGCCCGCGGTGCTGAAAGACCTAATCCCAGCCCCGCGGAGCTTCTATGGACAGAGGAGGGCACTGTGACCTGCAACCTGAAGCCTGTGCCGATGACAGAGCGTCCCCTGGCTTCAGTCTTCTGGGGTCCAGTGCAACGTGAGACTCCACCTCCAGAATCCACACCGGGAGAGTCACCTGCGTTGGAACCTTTACTGGAGGAGGCCAAGACTGTGACCATCATGCCTGTTGCGGAGGCCGCCGCAGCAGAATCTGTGCCCAAGCTGCACCTCCAGGAGGCCGAGCCATAGAGACGTTGCCCGGATCGTCGGAGTCCTTGACTGCGGTGGAACTCTAGCTAAGGCAAGTGTTCTCATTTGTCTTTCTCCTTTCTCTTATAGAGCATTTTTGCCTAGCTCCAGGTGAGGAGAGCCAGCTGCAGCCACATGCTGCACCTGAGCTCGCTTCGCTGGGCTCTGCCACTGCCGGCGACCCTGACTCCTCCTCCTCTGTGTCTAAGTCCTCTTCTAGGGTCGCTGGAGAGAGGTCCACGTCGTCTGACAAGATGGGGGATCCAGGTTCATCACTGGAGGTAATTGTGGAAGCTGCCATCCCCGCTGTGGTCTCCATGGATCCAGCTCCCCGTCTGCCAAAGGACGTGGGTTGGGTTCCGCCGCAGCCCAGGTCTCCAGGGGTGCCTGTGATCAACTGCCTCCTGGCTTGGGTTCTTGTACGGGTCGGCTGGCCCAAGGTCAACACGGCATGAAGGTCAGCTGTGGCCCAGCCGGGCCCCAGCGCAGGTACAGCAGGGGTCCAGCGGAACTCCACCATGGGTGCAACCATGGCTCAGTCGGGGTCCACTGTGGGTGCTACACTGGCCCAATCGGGGCTCATTGTGGGAGTAATGAGGCCCCAGATGCGGGTCACTGCTGGTGCAACATTGTCCCAGGCCGGGACCACTGCGGGTGCATCCATGGCCCAGCTCAGGTTCACCATGGGTGCGACAAGGGCTCAGCATCAAGTCAGGACCACTGAGGGTGCTGCCAGCCAGTCCAAGGACACCAGGGTCTCCTTTCCCCTTCCAGAGGCCTGGTGGGTGAGTCTTCTTTTTCTGCTGGGGATCATCATTGTCTACCAGTGAATGCAGGGGTCTCCCTTGCCTGGTCTGGCCGCCCACCTCCAAGTCTCCCTCTGGTCAGGCTGCCCCCTTGCTTTTCCCCCTGGTCCTGGTAGCTCAATGATGTGGGCAGGCCGCCTGAAGGTCTGAGTCTCCCGGTAGGGGGGGGGCACCTTCCAGCCCGTTTCATCTGGCCTGGTGGCTAAGGAACCCTAGTCGGCTGCCCGAGAAAGTGTACTGTTGGGATCAGTGGCCAGGTTTTCCAGGTAGGCCACCCGACTCACTTTGCCTGGAGGTCCAGCTGGCGTTGGACTTTGGCAGGCCACCTGGCCTGGTTCATGGATGTTTGTGGGCCTGGGACAGTGGTTGGCCCCCTGAGCCTTGGGACTCTTGGGTTGGGGAGGGGTTATTGTGATTTTTGGGGTTGAGAGGTGTTGTGTTCAAAGTGTTTTATTGTGTTTTTTTTTTTTTTTTTTCCTTTTGGTTAAATCCCTCCTGACCTGTTTCCCCCTACCACCCGCCCTAGTTAGTTGTGGGGTGGGGAGGTGGGGGCAGATTTTCTCTTGGGGGGGTGTTTTTCGTATGATGGGTGTCTGATATCCACCCCTTCGGGGGGGCTCGGTCATGTGCGGGGTCGTTTTCACCCCGTCATGATTTGTGGCTGCAGGGCTGTGATTGCGCTTATTATTTTCAGCTGGCAGATTATTTGAGCCTGGCGCTCTGCCAGTCCTGCGGTCATGCCCCCTTCTCTCGCCAGACATTCACTGGCTGTATTGGATCACCACATGCACGCATGCACGCACACACACTTACACACACATACACACACACTTCCAATTAGTCACATACTTGCTTGCCACACGGCTGTGTCCACTTGCCTTCGTTAGTGTATGGTGTACTTAAGGGGAGGCAGTCTGATCAGTCAGTGTGGCAGTTAAAGTCAACCTTGGACATCCTGGCTCACTGATTATTGGCTTCCTTTCTTTTGGACTGCATTGTGTTGTACCTCAGAGTCTTTCCACTCCAACATATTTGTAAGTCTTCCTTTTTGTGCCTTTTCTCTCCACTCCTGTCTGCTTGGAGCACGTTTGGCATCTCATCCAAGCCAACGAGGTTTGTAGCCGGTTGTCTCGTCCATTCTCAAGTACGACTGTTATTTGGACATTTTGTGTATTTTTCCCCATTGTCATTAAACACGCTGCATTACACGTTGCATGATCAAGAAAGCTAGCTCTGTCCTGGGGCAGCGCCTCGACCCGGTGGAGGAGATAGGAGAGAGAGGTGGCTAAACTGTCATCTCTGCTGGAGTCCGAGTTCCACCCTATGCAGGACATACTGAATGCACTGAGGAGCTCATTTAGCAGCAGACTACATCATCCCAGGTGCACAACTGAGAGGTTTCGCAGGTCCTTCCTACCTACGGCTGTCAGACTGTACAACCTAAGCAGGGCTGCTCGCAGAGATAGCAAAAAGACGTGACAACCTAATAGTATTGAATGCAAAAGACGCAATAGACTTACACAATGGTCCCCTCCGGTATACAACTAGGAAAATACCGGTCGCTATGGAGGGTGAGAATATGTATGGGCACATAATCATACCATGTAGGATAACTAAGTAGATGGTTGTGCTGTTTCATCCCATCTAGCAACAATGCTCTGCACTGTGTGTGTTTATATATTTACATATTTATTCCATCTAGTTACAATGCTCCGCACTGGGTGTGTTTATATTTATATATCTATATATTTATTCCATCTAGCTACAATGCTCCGCACTGTGTGTTTATATATCTACATATTATTCCATCTAGCTACAATGCTCCAAAGTGTGTGTTTATATACTCATATATTTATTCCATCCAGCTACAATGCTCTGCACTGTGTGTCTGTGTATATATATATATATATATATATATATATATATATATATATATATATATATATATATATATATATATATATATATATATTTATAGTAATATGTACATATGTATATTAGCTGCTCTTGCTTTTTTTTCTTGCCTTCTGATTGTTGCTCTGAGTGTTGCTATCCCTGTGCTGTTGCAATCCTGGAATTTCCCCATTGTGGGACTAATAAAGGCTTATCTTATCTCATCTTATCTTACTGCATGCTGGGCTCGCTTCTACTTCATATGTTCGCTGCGAGATATGCAGCGGACATGACACTTTCAAGCTACAGCCTTTGGAATTTGTCATATCTAAACTGAATATTTTCTTGAAAAAAAAAACTTGACCACCGTCAAGCCCGTCAGCTCACCACCTGACGGTGGTGAGCTGACGGGCGCGCTGCTGCGCCATAGACAGAAAATGGGTTAAAAAACACAAACCCTTTATGTTTTTCTCTCCCAAAATCAGCAGAGCTTCTGAGAGTGTCAAGAGCACATCTGGTAGGTGGCGGTAATGCGCCTGTAAGCTGATTGCCAATCGCCAATCAAATCTAAATGAAGAAGTTTTTCTCTCCCAGAAACGCCAGAAACATTTTGAATTCTGATTAGAAATGATTGGAAATGATTAGAAAAAGCCAACCCACTGCTATCCTTGAGACTCACCCACTGCTCTGTTATTGGCCTGCCTAGCTGTTCGCCATGTAGTTGGGGTGGGGGTGGGGTAAAGGTAGCCTATTAGGCCCTGAGTTATTAGCCCCCGAGCTAAGACTGGTGCCAGGAGGCTTGGTCCAAGCAGAGCTTATATTGTTATTTTCTTAAGAGCTTAGTCATCTAATGACTGGTAACCAGGGATGGTTACCAGGTAGTAACCATCCCTGTTACTACCTGGTTCGCTGGTCCACAGTCAGCGGTGTGCCTCACGTCACTCCGGCCCATCTCCCAGTGGTTTTGCCATGATTCCGCGGTGGAATGCCAGCACCAGCGTACCGGTCACTGCAACTGACCTGTCCTGGGACCCAAGGCTGCTGGCTGCAGGCTGCTGGGTCTCACGGCAAGGTCCCCCACTGTCCTCGGGGCTGGACATGGCAGTGGAGTCCCACGGAGTGGGACACTGCCCTTTCAGATCCCATGGCTTGGCAAGTTTCGCCTCGGCTCGGCCTCCAGCCGGCAGCCTCACGCCCCAGGCTGGGTCAACTGTGGTGACTGGAAGGCACCCAGTGCATGGTGCTGGCGATTTGCTGTGGAGTCATGGCAAGGGTGTTGGGTGGTAGGCCGAGGTGGCATGCTCTTCGCTATCATCTGTGAATCAGTGAACCAGTGCCACTCATCTGAGCTAGAAGGAGGTTAGAAGTTAGTCAGCTAATGGCTAACTGACATAAGGGGGAGGGCAGAGTTGAACAGGTGAAGGATGTTTCTTAAAGTGATAGGCTTTAAATATGAGCATTTCAAGAAAGGCGGGGAAAATACAGAACAAATTTGCTTCAATAATTACAAAAAATAAAGAAAATGTTAACAAAATATGTCACAAGCACTTCATTAAGACATGTGTGAGTTGTAAAAATGTGGAAAAAGTGGTCAACGACCCCTTTAAGCTTTGTTTATGCTCTGCCTGTATGAGGATTTAAAAAAAAAAAATATTTTTATTATAGGACTGTCAGCACATCAGTACAGGCAGTTGTCTCCAATGTCCTCTTTTTCATTGTTAAAGGAAAAGTATTTTTTAAGCAAAAAATGACAGTATATTTAGCCTAGTGTGAAGGAAGAGCACAAAATTGTTAATTTTGCTAAAAGGACAAGGCTAATTTACCTCTTTATTTTGGCATTCCCATATTAGTAACAGCTGTATTTCCCAAAATCATATTCAGGCTGTGCCATTATGAAGCAGCAGGCCTACTTAATACCAATTATGTGTTAAGTATGTCAGCACCGGCAGAAATCAAGTTTTGACAATTGTTACCTGGTCATGTGTGCCTCCTGTGCCTCCTTTCTCTTTCTAGTTATCAATACTGTCTCTCTCTCGCTCTAAACACCTGTGATGATTCTCTGGTTACCTTTACCTCTTGTCTCCTCTCCTTCTTGGTTCACCCTGCTGCTGTCACATTCTTGCTCCTGATATAAAAAAAAAGCTCAGTTAATGTTCAAATTGTTTAAAAGAGGCACTTCATGGACAATTTTTGAGGATGCAATTCATGCGAGATTTTCCAATGCCAAAAACTTGGAAAGATGTAAAATATTCTTTACCCCTTCTTCCCTCTTAATAGCATCTTAACAGTGCAATTGTAGAAGATGTGCTCGAATGATGAGGCTGAGTTTAGTTCGTAAACCAGCTTTATTGACAGAACACATCGTCTAGCATTCTCAAAGCAGGAAAGAGGAAGAATCATATCTCATCACCCTTTTATATGTTTCCAGCATCAGAATTCAAGTCACATGGTGTTTTCAGTAAACATACAGTCACAAAGCATCCCTTTGAATCTTCACCATTGTCTCTCATTTCTTGATGAACCGGAAATCTCTCCGGGGCATCTTCTGTGGGACAAAAAGACAAATCTCACACCTCCTCGTTATCTTCTGCAGATTCGAGTCCTTTGTCCTTGCAGACGTGACACCCTCAATACACATGCAGTCATGTCTCTGTGGGAATGTGAGCCCACAATGTGTGTCGCCCACACTACCCCCCCCCCCAAACGTCTAGTAAGGGCAAAACCTGCATGGCATAAAAAAAAGAAAAACACAAAACACTCCATATATCGCTAATCAATCCACCAACTGCCTAGGTTTTAACTTTCTGCCGAATCTGCTGCAACCTGGCTTTGCTGCACCTGCAACATCTCTCTGCATCTGTGGATTAAAGCTGTTAGCACCTTTCTGTGAAGATTCTGGAGCATGTCCTCTCAGCGGCCTGCCACGGCGGGGGGGCCTCGCGAGCTGCACTTCCTCATCAGCCAAAACAAAAGCGGGTTTGAGCCTGTTTATGCAAATCAACTCCCTTCTGCCCCCTAAGTCTAGCAGAAAATGCTTCTGCCCGGTCTCCAGCACTCTGAACGGTCCGTCATAAAACGGCCGCAAACTTGGACGCTGAGCATCATGTTTAACAAAAACAAACTCTGCATTTTTTAAAGCCTTTGGCACAAAAACGTGTGGGAAACTGTGATGGACCGGGCCAGGGAGCGTGTTTGCTCCCGAGTCGCTCTGCCACGGCTGAGCAGGGGGGCCATTTGGTGCGGGATTATCGGGGAGAAATTCCCCCGGCAAACTGAGCGGTTGTGCAAAAACTAATTCAGCCGGGGAAGCATGCAAATCTTCCTTAGGTGCAGAACGCAACCCCAATAAAACCCATGGAAGTTTGTCCACCCAATTTGTATCCGTCAGCGACGCTCTGAGGGCTGCTTTCAATGACCTGTGAAAGCGTTCGCATAAAACATTAGCCTGGGGGTTATACGCGGTAGTGCAATGAATCTTCACCCCCAAGCTGCGGGCCATTGATGACCATAGTTCGGAAATAAATTGGGGACCCCTGTCGGACGTTATGTCCGACGGTACACCGAAACACGCAACCCACGCTGCTAAAAATGCTCGCGCAACTTCTTCCGCTGTGGTTGATGTCAGAGGAATCGCCTCTGGCCAACGCGTGGTGCGATCCACCATCGTCAAAAGATGTGTGTGCCCGTGTGATAATGGGAGCGGGCCCACCAAATCAACATGCACGTGATCAAAATGCTTAGCGGGGATGTGAAAAGGTTCTAACGGGGCCTTAGTGTGTCTGTGTATTTTGGCTCGCTGACACGCTACGCAGGCTGCCGCCCATTCCTTGACCTGTTTGCACAACCCGGGCCAAACAAATTTCTCCCCCACCAACTTAATCGATGTGCGCACCCCCGGGTGTGCGAGAGAATGGACCGAGTCAAAAACACGGCGACGCCACGCGGCTGGTCGCAGATTAGTGGGGGCGTACCAATTTGCTGCACCCTGTGCTCCAGCCTTAACCCTGTTGGTCCAGACTGGACTGCACGCACGTCTGTGTCGTTAACCTGCTCCGCAGCCATGGCTGCATAATCTAACCCTACACAGACCGGGGCTGCGCGCACTCCTGCGTCGCTGCCCGGGCCCGCGGCCACGGCTACAGAGTCTGCCCCCATGGGGCTTGGTGTTGCTACCGCGTGCGAGAGGCAGTCTGCCACAACATTGTGTTTACCCGCGACATGCTGAATATCAGTAGTGAACTCCGATATTGCGGCTAGTTGCCTTTGTTGTCAGCCTGACCAGGGTTCTGAAATTTTGGCCATCGCAAACGTTAGCGGTTTATGATCCACAAACGCGGTGAAACGTCGCCCCTCTAACCAGAACTGAAAATGGCGGATGGCCAAGTGTAGGGCCAAAAGCTCCCTGTCAAACGCGCTGTATTTCCGTTCACTATCGCACAAAGTCCTGCTGAAAAATGCGAGGGGTTGCCAGGTACCTGCCACAAACTGTTCAACTACCGCCCCCACCGCTACATCGGAAGCGTCAGTGGTGAGCGCCATGCGGGCCGTTGGAACTGGGTGCGCTAACAAAACTGCGTTTGCCAGGGCTGATTTTACCTGGGCAAAAGCGCGCTCCCGCTCCGGAGACCATTCAACTTTATTTGCGGGCTTTTGTTTTTTTAACGCAGTGTACAGTGGCTGCATGAGCCGTGCTGCGCTTGGGAGGAACCGGTTGTAAAAATTAACCATCCCTAGAAACTCCTGAAGCGCCTTGACCGTTTGAGGTTGCGGAAAATCCGTTATGGCACGCACTTTATTTGGAAGAGGAACCGCTCCTTCTGCCGAAACGCGATGCCCCCAAAAATCAATCTGCGCCACCCCAAACTGGCACTTTGCTGGGTTAACTATTAACCCGTGCTCTGCCAGCCTCTGAAAAACTGCTGTGAGGTGTTTTTCATGCTCGCCCTCGGACGCGCTGGCTACCAAAATATCGTCCAAATAAACGAACACGAAAGGGAGTTCGCATAAAACTGCATCCATCATGCGTTGGAAAGTCTGCGCGGTCCCCTTGAGGCCAAAAGGCATGCGCAAAAATTCAAAAAGGCCGAAAGGAGTTATGACCGCTGTTTTGGGTACATCCTGCGCGCGCACTGGAACCTGGTGGTAACCGCGCACCAAGTCTATTTTAGAAAAAATGCGCGTCCCCGCCAAATGAACAGAAAAATCCTGAATGTGCAGAATCGGGTAGCGGTCATGAGCTGAAACGTTGTTCAACCTGCGGAAATTGCCGCAAGGTCGCCACAAGCCGTCAGCCTTTGGGACCATGTGTAACGGTGAAGCCCAAGAGCTTTTGGAGCGTCTAACAATGCCCAGTTTTTCCAGATTAGTGAACTCCTCGCGCGCGATGGCCAGTTTAGCTGGGTCCAAGCGCCGAGCTTTTGCAAAAACGGGAGGCCCGGTGGTGGTTATAAAATGCTCCACCCCATGTTTAGCCACCATCGCCGAAAACGTGGGGACTGTGAGTGCTGGGAACTGAGCAAGCAATGTGTGAAACTTACCACCCGCAGCTGAGACGCTGGCATGTGCAGTCGGCGGGGGCCACCCGAGCTGTGCAGGGAATAGAAAGAAAGGACAGTGCATTAATCAGACGTCTATTAGCAAGGTCAACCAATAAACCATGTGAGCACAAAAAATCAGCCCCTAACATGTTAAAACTGACTGCTGCTACAATAAAGGTCCACTCAAATGAACGGCCCTGTAAGGACAGAAGCATGGTCCTCTCACTGAACGTTTTAATCGTGGAGCCGTTCGCTGCTGACACTGACACCCAGGGAGCTTTAGACAGCATCAGCCGTTCCGCGGAGGTGGGTGTGACGAAACTCAGCTGGGAGCCCGTGTCCACGAGGAACTGTTTCCCCGAGTGTGCATCCGTCAGGTAAAGCAACTTGTTCTCGTCGCCGAGGGTCGCAGCTGCTACCGGCCTTCGGTCTTGGCGTTTGAAGTTGCACGGCGGGACGCACCTGTGCGCTCTCTCTGCAAAACGGCGGTGGTAGAAACAAGGGCCATCCTCCGCTCCGCGTTGTCTGGCCCCCATCGCTGCCGTCGTTGGTGCGTCTGGCGCCTCCGCCGCTGGATCTGCGCTGTCTCCGGACGCTGTTCCTGGGCTGGCAGCTGCGGCCAAAACTGCGTTCCGCTTGTGGGCGTCGACAAGTCGCTGCGCCTCTTTGCTCAGCCCATGGTAGTCTCGCCTGGCCAATCGGGGCGACTCTGCCAGGGCCACTCTCACTGCTGGCGGCAGGGTCTGAAGGAAAAGGTGGGCGAAAATGAATTCGCCATCCTCAGAGTCTTTGAGCCTCAGCATCTTCACCATCAGGTCCGCAGGTCTATCGTTCTCTGACTCCGTCAATGTCAGGAGCCCCTCTGCTCGTTGTTGGACTGACGGGGTGAAATTGCTGATCAGTGCGTCCTTCAATGTGCTGTACTTGTCGCTGTCTGGTGGATGATTAACCAAATCCTCCACTCTCTGGACCATGTCGCTGTCCAGCTTCGCTACCACATGGTAGAATTTTGTGTTGTCGTTGGAGATTCTCCGGAGGTTGAACTGCGCCTCGACTGCGCTAAACCATGAGCGCGGGCTGTGCTGCCAGAAATCGGGCAGCCGGATCGTGGAGGCGGCCATCAGGCTGGCTTCCGCCGAGCCCCGCTCGGGAGAATTCTGTCTGCTCATTTCTTGTCGTAGGTCACCAGTGTAGAAGATGTGCTCGAATGATGAGGCTGAGTTTAGTTCGTAAACCAGCTTTATTGACAGAACACATCGTCTAGCATTCTCAAAGCAGGAAAGAGGAAGAATCATATCTCATCACCCTTTTATATGTTTCCAGCATCAGAATTCAAGTCACATGGTGTTTTCAGTAAACATACAGTCACAAAGCATCCCTTTGAACCTTCACCATTGTCCCTCATTTCTTGATGAACCGGAAATCTCTCCGGGGCATCTTCTGTGGGACAAAAAGACAAATCTCACACCTCCTCGTTATCTTCTGCAGATTCGAGTCCTTTGTCCTTGCAGACGTGACACCCCCAATACACATGCAGTCATGTCTCTGTGGGAATGTGAGCCCACAATGTGTGTCGCCCACACAATCAGTATTAACTGAGATTATTTGTGAGCTGAATGCATTCTAGGCTTAGACGACCGTCCTCACCTGCCACCCCTACAAATGACTGAGTATTGACCAGAGAAGGTGCATGGACCGGTTGGGCAGTACTAAGTCTGAAGGGAAGGGGGGGATACATTGTCTGATTATTAGAAATGTTACTTTTCGTTGCTTGCAAATGAAAAAATGACAACTTCTTCACACTCACTTGTAGATATTTTTTTATTAATTATATGATTATTGGGAGGTTATATTGGATGGATTTGATTTTTGGGAGGGTCATCCCACCCATAAATTATGCCTTTGTGCACGTCTATAATGCATGTATCCTTTGCACAAGGCCGGTGCTGTATACCTGCCTCATTTTTTTTGTGTCTACTCTACCAAATATTTGATACATACATATAACTGACATTTATAGTTTCACCCCAGCCCTATAGGTAGTGCTGTGTGCCAGATTGTTCAGCGGTCATATAAGAGAAGAAAAACAAGAACACCCATTTTAGCAACAGCAATAACAACTGAACAAAGGAGAGAAGTGATCATTTCTTTCTCCTGTCGTGTCCCATTTCTTTTAAATTCATCTTCTTCCTTTTTGTCTTTACATGCTTTATTGGCAGCACCACACTGAATAAAAGATGATAAGATGGCGGCAGCGCGCACGGACGCAGCGGCCCCTCTTGGCATCAGCGAGTGTGAGAGTTTTGAGTGTTTTGATCTTCCCAGACGTACATTCTGTAAAACTTACAACCGGGAGACCTTATTAAACATCAAGGTACTGCACGCTGCAAGAATCGCAGCTATCGGTTGTGGCTTGGACATTCTACTCCAGCATGGAATTCTGGCGGAGTCCCTGCTGGAAGCTACCCAAGAGAGGAGGAGGCGTAAGCGGAGCGAACGCAAGCAAAAGCGTGGAAAAAGGGCCGGGATCCATGCTAGGGTAAAGGCTAACCCCTCCAGACCAGCGGTACCGTCGCTCATTCTCTCTAACGTCCGCTCCCTCGAAAACAAGCCGGACGAGCTGCGTCTGCTGAGAGAAACCCGGAGAGAGTGGAGAGACTGCTGTGTGCTTGCATTCACCGAGACATGGCTCCACGGCAACATTCCTGACGAGGCCATTCAACTGGAAGATATGGCGATGTTCCGTGCCGACAGGGAAACGGCGAGCTCCGGTAAGAGCCGGGGGGATGGGCTATGCATCTATGTTAACAAGAACTGGTGCGTCAATGCCACGTTAGTGTCTAAACCAGGGGTCACCAACCTTTTTGAAACCAAGAGCTACTTCATGGGTATCGAGTCATGTGAAGGGCACCAGCTTGACACACTCCTCTAAAATAACAAATTGTATATATATATATATATATATATATATAAATAATTATCAATAACTTAGAGTGGGTAACAGACAAGATCAATATTCAACACTTTATTTTTATTAATCTCAGCAATTGTTCAGATGATCACTTCTACATTTCATAAAAAAAATGTCCGGTTTTCACCAGTTTTCACCAGTCCCTTTTAACCATAAAAAACTAAATCCTTTTAATTCATGAACTATGTTGAACCATGTTTGAAAAAATCTGCTGCAATTCTGCTCAAAATCTGTTACATTTAATAAACACACTTTTGTGTGTTCTTCTTCACTGGAATTATATCCATACAGTTCTTGCCAAGAATCATGCTTGAGCAACCAGCACTGTCCTTTCATGAGAAGAAGCTAAACAGCACTAAGAGTGCTTATATGCATGGTGGCGCAGTGGTTAGCACCGCGGCAGCAATTTACCCTCAGCCGGGGGATCGCGGGTTCGATTCCGGCCAACAGTGATCTGTGTGGAGTTTGCATGTTCTTGTTTTTCATGCAAAAACATGCAGGTTAGGGAGTTAAGGGGCGCTTGCGCACACAGCGGCTGGTTGCTTGTCACCGGACTGCAGAACAAATCTACCTACGGGTACAAGATAAGTCCAAAAAAAAAAAGAGTGGGTAGTGAAGTGGCGCTCCACATAGTGGCGCTTCGCCGTCGCCCCTCAAATGAAACACACGCAGCTTCCTTTCACGGTAGTAAAAAAGAACTCTTCCTCCCACTCACTTTGAAAATGATAAATTTTCTGTTTTTTTTTTGCCATGTTTTTGGGCTTGGAAACTGCACTCCGCTCACCATCTTAACTGCCCACTAGCTTACGCTCCACAAACGCGAAGGTTTTGTCATGCGCACAATACTGACCTTTGAACTAGGTCAGAGTTCACCTTAACTTTACATACAATAAACATATTTTCATTTTTTTATTTTTAAGACATTGTCATTTTAAAATCTATATAAATGCAAGTGTGATTTTAAAAAATATAAAATAAAAAATAGCGGCAGAAAAAATTACATCTTAGACGCAGCTCACTTGCGAGTTGTGCTATTTTTAGAACAGGCCTGCGGGCGACTCATGTGGTCCCTGCGGGCGACATGGTGCCCGCGGGCACCGCGTTGGTGACCCCTGGTCTAAACACTGCTGTCCGCTGGCGGAGTTCCTTATTGTAAATTGTCGGCCATATTATTTGCCGAGGGAATTCAGCAACGTGTTTGTAGTTGGTGTTTACATAGCGCCGAGCGCTAATGCTAAAGCTAATGCTAAGAAGGCACTCGGAGAACTGCACAATGCAATTAGTGAAATCCAAACTTCACACCCGGACAGTTTTGTGGTGGTTGCGGGGGATTTTAACCACACCAGCTTAAAGACTGTGCTCCCCAAGTTTAAACAATGTGTAGACTTTAAGACCAGAGGAGAGAATATGTTGGACTTAGTGTGCACAAACACAGATGCATATAAGGCGATACCCCGCCCCCATCTCGGCCTTTCTGATCACATATCCATCATGCTGCTGCCTGCCTACAAACCTTTATTGAAGCGCAGCAGGCCAGCAGTGAAACAAATTAGAATTTGGCCAGAGAGTGCAACCTCTGCACTGAAAGACTGTTTTCTGCACACAGACTGGGAGGTCTTCAAAATAGCAGCCTCCCAGGAAGACAAGACAGATGTGGAGGAGTATGCTGATACGGTCACCAGCTACATCGCGAAGTGCACAGAGGATGTCACTACAGTGAAGGCCATCACTATGCGGGGTAACCATAAGCCCTGGATGACTGCAGAGGTGCGCTCGCTGCTTACAGCCAGCGATGCAGCCTTCAGAGCGAAGGTCAGGATCGCCCTCCGCTCAGCCAGGTCTGCGCTTTCAAAGGGAATTAAGGCGGCAAAGCACGCCTATGCAGAGAAAATCCAGGGTCACCTCTGTGACACTAGGAACACCAAGCAGATGTGGCAGGGAGTGTGGACACTGACGGGCTATAAGTCTAGGCAGGGGGTCGATGATGATGACGTTTCGCTTCCAGACAGGCTTAACGACTTCTTTGCACGATTTGAAGCATCAAACTCGACAATCAGAGGGAGGGCTGGCCCACCTCCACCATCGGTCTCACCAGCTTTTACCATCAACACAGCGGACATACCGAGGACCCTAACCAGAGTCAACCCACGCAAAGCTGCAGGTCCGGACAACATTCCGGGACGTGTACAGCACGGTGGTGCAGTGGTTAGCACTGTTGCCTTACAGCTAGAAGGTTCCTGGTTCGAATCCCCAGGCTGGCAGGGGTTGGAACCTTTCTGTATGGAGTTTGCATGTTCTCCCTGTGCTGTGTGGGTTTACTCCGGGGGCTCCGGTTTCCTCCCACAATCCAAAGACATGCATGTTAGGTTAATTGGTTGTTCTAAATTGTCCCTAGATATCTGTTTCCTATAGGCCCTTAGAATAGAGGGTTAGTACTAGTGAAAGCGCTTTGAGTGGTCTTTGTGACTAGAAAAGCGCTATATAAGTGCAGGTTAGTTAGTTAGTTAGTTAGTGTGCGAGCGAGTTGGCGGATGTCCTGACTGACATTTATAACATCTCCCTGAGTCAGTCCTGTACATTGATTTCAGTTCAGCATTCAACACCATTATTCCCCAGAGACCGATGGAGAAATTACTCCTTCTCGGTCTGAACACCGCCACATGTCTCTGGATCCTGGATTTCCTGACTGAGAGACCTCAGTCTGTCCGGGTTGGAAACAACATCTCCAACTCTGTCATGCTGAGCACCGGATCCCCTCAAGGCTGTGTACTCAGTCCACTGTTGTTTACACTTCTAACACATGACTGTGTATCCAGACACGAGGGGAACCAGATTATTAAGTTTGCAGACGACACCACGGTGGTGGGACTTATTCAGACGGATGAGGAATCAATGTACAGGGAAGAAGTGAGAGACCTGGAGGGCTGGTGCAGGGAGAACAATCTGGTGCTCAACGTGGACAAAACGAAGGAGATGATTATCGACTTCCGGCGGTCACAGCCTGAGCACGTCCCCCTCAGCATCGGCGGCCGTTTAGTGGAGAGAGTGGAGAACATCAAGTTCCTTGGAGTGCAGATCTCGCAGGACCTGACCTGGAGCAAGAATTCCTTGGAGATCAGGAAGCGGGCTCAGCAGAGACTGCACTTCTTGAGGAAACTCAAACAGGCCTCTCTCCCCATCTGCATCCTCAGGACCTTCTACAGAGGTGTGGTGGAGAGTGTTCTGACATACTGCATTGCTACATGGTACTCCAGCTGCAGTATGTCAGACAAAAAAGCCCTGCAGAGGATAGTCAAGGGGGCTGAGAGGGTAATTGGAGTCTCCCTCCCCTCTGTCCAAGAACTTTTTCAGAACCGTTGTAGGAGCAGGGCACTGAACATTGTCAAGGACCGTTCTCACCCTCTGCATAAACACTTTGAACTTCTTCCATCTGGTAAACGATTCCGGAGCATCAGAGGCAGAACCACCAGACTGATCAACAGCTTCCTTCCACAAGCTGTCAGGATGCTGAACAGTTGACCCGGAATCTCTCATACACACTACTGCACCTACAGACATTTTGTATATTATTTGTATATTATAGTTAGTTAGTTTTTTTTCCCATGTATATCTCAGGGATGTGTGAATGGATGGGGGGTGGGGGTGGGGGGTGAAGCTATGTGTGAGTGTGTCTTAAATCATGCTGCTTCTATTTATATGGATGCCGAGAGAAACGCAATTTCATCTTGCCTGCGCTACAGTTGTATGTACAGCAATATGACAATAAAGTTTGATTTGATTTGATTTTTGATTTGAAGAGGTTGGATCTTCCGCATGCATAGTGAATGCACACAGGCAACACAGTCAGACAGTTTGGACTGCATGAGCTCAGCGATGGGGGGCAACGGAACATCACGGACTGGAGATGATGATAAAATTTACATCACAAAAGCCTCGTGCTTGAGCTGGCATGCAGAGCAGAGGTGGAGCATAAACCCAACTTCAGCAACTGTCACACATTCATACATTTTGCTCTGAAACTCTACTGACTGGATTAAACTGCATCAAACTGGTAAAAAGGCACATCTTTCTGAGTTTGTGTTGTTAAATACTGATCATGGTGTATGTTGTATGTGAAACTACAAGGGGTTAACTGCTGCTGGCGTGGTGACACAGCAATGTGATGATGTCATTACACCAGACTATTATAAGGGAGAGTCGGCCATTTTAGGCTTCTCTCGGCTCTCGGTGATATAGCGCTCCGCCATAACAAACCAGCACTGTATCATTAACAGTTTGTATCATAAAAGTTTGTGTTCTGAACCAGATCTACTCTCCGTTGGTCATTCTGGGTTTCAGGACATAACATTTGGCAACAAGAGTAAAACCATGGAAGCATGCCTGAGGCCACTGCAACTGTTTGTGGAATACCCCGGTGAGCCACCCGTATTCTGGCCGCGCTGGCTCGATGCTTTTGAGACGTATGTGTTGCCGGTGGACCTCAGCAAATTGGACAAGGTATGGAAGCAGGCTCTGTTAATTCACAACCTGGGCATAGAAGGCCAATGTATTTTCCACATGCTAGGACCAACGGATTCAGTCGAGCTGCTATCTTGCTACTTCGCCACACCAGACAACATGTTGGTGCGGCATATTAGATTCTGCCAACAGCGACAGAAATTTGGAGAGATGACACAATTCGTTGCAGACCTCGCCACCTAGCTAGCATGTGCAGGTTTAGTTTATTGGAAGACGAAATGGTGCGGGACCAGTTGGCGGAGCACAGTACCAACCCGCAGCTGTGGACGAAGATGCTAATGGGGCCAAACGGCATGACGCTAGCTAGTACCATCAAGCCAGCATTGCAGCTAGAGTCCGCCGACAGGTTAGCATTGGAGCTAGGTGTGCAGCAACAGCAGCATCAGCCAAGCCACACACCCCTGGCGTACTCAGTAAGCATGGAAGAACCCAGTGACAAAGCAGAGGAGATTGAAGCAAACACCGTGGACTGGAGGACCGCTACAAAATGCTCCACATGTGGCAGCTGTGGTTCCCCAATGCACCGAGAGAGAGCACGCTTTTTCCCAGCAAGGGGGCAACAATGCAAGAGATGCGGAAAATTTAACCACTTCGCCAAAGTTTGCCAGTCAACATCACCGCCGAGCTCGCTGGCCAAACAAAGTCACCCACCCGTGATGACCATCTACACGGTGAGGTCCGGAAGTGCGGCGTACGCATTCTGCATGGTGGAGCTGGACGACTTTAACTTGCCGCTCCTGCTTGATACCGCTGCAGTGAGGTCAATGTTGAATTGGGCCACGGTGAAGAAGTTCTTCCTCAACTACACGACTGGCAAGAACCCAGCAGCGTTGTATGAGTATGGTGGCTACCGAGTTAACAGCATGGGGACCATCACACTAACAGTCTGCTACGCGTCAAGAGTCATTACTAACTTTGTTTTTTAAGTGACCACGCATGGAGACAACATACTGGGATGTGATTTGTTTTATTGGCTGGGCCTCTCCATCTGCGACAGTAACTGACTCAGTTTGACCGATATTAATGAGTGGGATGAAACACACCAGGATGACGATGACGAGAGTACAGGCATCCTGTGCATGCAGGAGGAACACTGCCCAGAGAGGGGGCAGTGACCGGACTTTCCTCAGATCCTTACCCAGCATGAGCCCACAGGAGCCACTGTGGAGTTGCAGAAGAGGGAGCTCACGCCTACCGAGTATTCCGGGACACAGCAACCCGGCGTAGATCCTAACAATGATGATAGTGATACACCACCACAACCAGACTTCTCAGGTGGGAGAGAGAAGGGACTAGACTGCTTCCAAATCCATGCACAGCACCAGTCTACAGGAGCCACAACTGAGCCGCTGGATGAATAGTCCGAGATTAAACAAAAAGCAGCAGTGTCACCGGATGTCTTCTGAATCCACGAACAGCATCGGCCTCCAGGAACCGCTGCAGTGGCACAGGATGAAGAGTCCATGACCCACCAGGTAACAGCAGAACCACTACAACCTGACAGATGCCCCATGACAGACGTGAGAACTGCATCACCACGACCGCAGCGACATGTGCAGCCAAACAGAATGCCACTTGTGTTGTTGGACTGGGTTTGGGTCCGCAAAACTGAGCAGCCAGACCCACACTCAGTTACAACGCAGCCTCCAGCACCACTGGCAACCATGAGGATCACCACGCAGCTGGGGTCGGCGAATTTCCAGCTGGTGCGGCATGCCAACCTTCTCCATCGAGTTCGGGTGACGAGACTTCCAGATGACGAGACTTCATGGGAGCTGGTTCGCACAGTGTGGGACCAAGCCTGGAGTTTTATGAGAGATGATCCTGGTCTGGGGCCCCCCGCACCTACAGGGGAGCATCCAGCACAGGCTTGCTACAAGGCTCCTTTAGATGAACTGCCTTCCTAATGGAAAAGTAGAAAAAAAGGACTGTTTAGCTAGGAGCACGGCTGCCTACAGATAGTGGTAGAATACCCACTCAGCTGCGCTGGGCTACGTGGTGGTCTGCCCGCTAACCCTAGCTAGTTTGTGCTACCAATTTGGGGAGGGTAAATTCGATCTGCATGCTGTTCTGTTTTTTCCAAGGGGTGGGGAGGGGGTGAATGTAGTTTGTGAATTTACAAGGGGTTAATTGGCACCGGTGTGGTGATACAGCCATGCGGTGATGTCATCACGCCAGGCTATTATAAAGGGAGAGTCGGCCATCTTAGGCCTGTCTCAGCTCTCGGCAATATAGCGCTCCGCCATAACAAGCCAGCACTGTATCACTAACAGTTTGCTTAATAAACGTTTGTGTTCTGAACCAGCTCTACTCTCCGCTGGTTTCCAGACATAACAGTGTACTTTTAGCCTGATTCTGATTGGCTGGTTAGAGAAGTGTGCTACTGATTACAGCACTACAAAAGCTGAACTTTTTTCAACTTTAAGAACCACTAGCAAAACACTGGAGTGGATAGAAAATGAACAAAAAATAATTATTTTTGTTTCTCACATTTTTTCTTGTTCCTGTCTGTCTCTGCTGTCTTGGAACACAGCCACACACTCTGCTGGGACCCATCAGGCTGGCTGATGTGTGTGGTTGCCTAACTGTTTGAGCATTGCTTCCCAACCGCAGCCCCCCTCCACGGGTTGGTACAACACCAGCGACCCAGGACTGGGAGTGACGGCCCACGAGAAATTATACAAATACGATAATACAAATGAACATTCTGTGTCATACAAGGGCGGACTTAGTCCATTTGGTGCCCAAGGTAAAGACAGAAATGGGGTCCTACTTTTTCTTTGTTCTACACTTTCTTTTTAGGCATTATTGAAATCCTACCTGAAACTTATTGTCCTCAGAAATCTTCAAATGATGATATCATTCAGGCATCAGGAATTACATCTGTAGACAAACAAAGAAGTTTAACAAACTGAATGTAGGCTTTTGTCTATTATAAACAAAACAACAACAATTCACATAAAAGCTCTGTTGTTTGTTCACACTTAGCACTCCCTCCAGGATACTACGATATTGAGATCGCACTAATTCACATGAAATCAGGCCATCACCGCATCTTTTGAGCAACCTTGCAACTTTGTCCAATCACTGCAACTTTGCAGCAATTTTGGCCAATCCTTGTCAACTTCCACCAATTTCACCAATCAAACTTGGCCCCGAGTAGCACTCAAACACTCAGTCAAATGCGTTGCTGCACTGTGCTCACTTCCATTAGTATTAATGGAACACATCAGCAAAAACAGAGTGTGCGATTTAAAAAAAAAAACACTCACCCACAGGTTTTCAGTACTGTCCCTTCCTCCGTCTCCCCCGGCCCACCAATGGACATCTCCCCACATCTCTATCATCAGTCCAGTTTATTGTTCAGGTGAACACCCAGGTACTTGTAAGATGTCACCATTTCAATGTCTGTTCCCTGGATGTTTACTGGTGCCGTGGGGGGTTGTCCTCGCCTGCGGTAGTCAGCCACTAGTTCCTTAGTTTTCCTCGCATTGATCTGGAGGCAGCTCCGTTGGCACTAGTCCACGAACTCCTGGATAAGTCCTCTGTACTCCGCATCATCTCCATCAGAGAACTTGTGTAGATGGCAGTGTGGTGTGTTGTGTGAAAAGTCCACAGTATAGAGGGTGAAGAGGAAGGGAGCCAGAACTGTTCCCGGGGGGGGGGGGCAGCGTACTGCAGATGATGGTATCAGACACACAGTCCTGGGTTCTCACAAACTGTGGTGGTTTTGTGAGGTAGTCCAGGATTCACAATTCCAGATGCTGATCCACCCCTGCGCACGGTAGCTTGTCCTTCAGTATCACTGCTGGGATGGTGTTGAAAGGACTGGAGAAATCAAAGAACATGATCCACACAGTGCTCCCAGACTTCTCCAAGTGGGACAGGGAACAGTGTAGGAGGAAGATCACTGCATCCTCCACCCATAGCAGAAGTTTCTGCTTAATTTACAAATCACTGTTTAACAGGAATTTTTTGACAATCCTGTGCTTTTCTTGTGGTGTTATATAGAATATCATTGCAGTAAAGTATAAAAAAAGGCATCTGCTTTAAAATTTGTAATTCTTCCCACAACTTTAAGTGCAAAGAAACTCTCTTAACATCACAACTTTTAGCACAACTTTTTTTAAAAAGCGCCCTCATATTAAGGCTTTTTAGGCTGCAACAATCATCCTGCGAAATCCTGGAGGGACTGACTTACCCACATTTGCCAGCAGGGTCTTGTTCATGGTCTGCTAACTGGTCCATTTTGCAGAGGCATCTATTGTGCTCCCTCTTCTGTACAATGTAGACACAACGGAGAACACAGCGAGGAAAATAAATATTGAACACATCATCATTTTTCTTATTAAACATTTTTCTAATGGAACCATTGACCTGAGATTTTCACCAGATATCAGTAACAACCCAAGTAATCCATACATACAAAGAAATCAAGGCAACTGTGTTCACAAAACAAGTTTTAGTTAATAAAATGGAATGACATAGGGAATAAGTATTGAACATGCTTGGTGAAATTCATTTAATATTTAGTAGAAAAGCCTTTGTTAGTAATAACAGCTTCCAGACACCTCCTGTATGGAGAAACTAGGTGCAGGCACTGCTCAGGAGTGATTTTAGCCCATTCTTCCACACAAACTGTCTTCAAATCTTGAAGGTTCTGTGGGTGTCCTCTATGAACTCTGATCTTCAGTTCGTTCCATAGGTTTTCAATTGGATTCAGGTCAGGTGACTGACTGGGCCATTCTAGCAGCTTTATTTTCCTTCTCTGGAGCCAGCTGAGAGTTTCCTTGGCTGTGTGTTTAGTATCATTGTCTTACTGAAATGTTCACTCTCGTTTCATTTTCAGCATCTTTGCAGATGGCAATAGGTTTTTGTCAAGGATGTCTCTGTACATTTGTCCATTCATCTTTCCTTCAATTCTATGAAGTCTGCCTGTACCATATGCTGAAAAGCACCCCCACACCATGATGGGATGTGCAGTGCCATTTCTCTTCTAAACATTGTGACATCCAAATGTTCAGTTTTGGTCTCATCTCATCTATATTCTCCCAGTATTTTACTGGCTTGCCCAAATGTCATGCAGCAAACTTTAAACGAGCTTCAACATGTTTTTCCTTCAGCAATGGAGTCTTGCCAGGTGAGTGGGCGTAGAGTCCATGTCGGCTGAGTGCAGTACTTATTGCTTTCTTTGAAACAGCAGTACATGCTAACTCCAGGTCTTTCTGGCGCTCTCCATGAGTGGTCTTTGGCACTTGGATAACTCTTTTGATAATTCTTTCGACTTCTTTGTTGGAAATCTTGCGAGGAGCTCCTGGTTGTGGCCGGCTTATGGTAAAATGATGTTCTTTCGACTTTTCAATGATGGCTCCAACAGTGCTCACTAGAATATTCAGCAGTTTAGAAATACACCTGTAACCAATGTCATTATTATGTTTTGCAACAATAAGGTTGCTAAGTCCTAGAGCAGGGGTGTCCAGTCATGTGCCATAGAGGGCCAAGACCCTGCAGCCTTTACCTCCAATCAGTGTCTTCAACAGCAGATTCCACTGAATTTCTTCCCACTGATAGCTGATAAGTGAAAACACTTGCTGAAGAGACTGAATAGAAGAGAAAACCCGCAAGGTCTTGGCCCTCCATGGCACATGACTGGTCACCCCTGGTCTAGAGAGAGCTCTTTGCTTCTACCCATCATTAGTTCTGATATTCACAGACCTTTTCAAAGGCTATCAGTCAGGACTTAACCAGCTGGAATTAATTTGCACTGATGGGGGACTGGATTGCTTCCTAAATTCTGATGGATTTCATCTGTTTTTTTAGCTTTCTGTGCTTTTTTGCACCTATTTTTCCTTCATGTGTTCAATACTTATTCCCTGTGTCATTCCATTTTCTTAAATGTAACTTGTTTTGTGAACACAGCTGCCTTGATTTCTTTGTATGTATGGACTACTTGGGTTGTTACTGATATCTGGTGAAAATCTCAGGTCAGTGGCTCCATCAGAAATATGTTTAATGAGAAAAATGTTGACGTGTTTGATACCTATTTTCCCTGTTCTATGTCACACAAAACAATATAAGGATATATACAAAAAATATTTAACCTAATACATACAGTAGTTGGAATTTATACCCCGTTGCATCCTCTTTTCCTTTTTCTTCACTTGTGACTTTCTCTTCCTTTTTTCTCATCTTCATCAGTCTGTCCATCACTTCCTCTCCCTTGTCTTTATTTTTCCTCACTGTTCATCCCTCTCTACTTCTCCCTTCTCTCTTTGTCCATTTTATTCTCCTTTCCCTTTTTCAATGCTTTTATTATTATTTAAAGATTATTTGTTGGTCAAGTTTGTTTTACATTCTCTCGCCAGTCAACAAGCTATAGAGGGTAATAAGGAACATTTAAAGACAACATTGGAGTGGTTTCCTAGAGGTAGAGCATCCGCCCTACAACTGGGAGGTAGGGGTTCAAGTCCCGGCTGGGTCCTGTCAAAGATCATATAAAAAAATGGAGCTTCCTGCCATCTAGCATGGTGCTCAGCAAAACATGGAATGGAGGAGGGAAATGTGGACAGCAGTGGCTCAGGAGGTTGAGCAGGTCATCCAATAACCAGAGGGTTGGTGGTTCAAATCCCGCTCTCCCCAGCCATTCTGCTGTTGTGTCCCTGGGCAAGACTGTTTACCCACCTTGCCTCCAGTGTCCATGACACTGGAGGCAAGGTGGTAGTGCTCGGTAGTGGTCGGAGAGGCATTGCCAGCCATGTTTCCGTCAGTCTGCCCCAGGCCAGCTGTGGCTACAGTAGTAGCTTACCACTGTCAATGTCTGTCTGGAGTGAATGAATAATGGACTCACTGTAAGCATTTTGAGATGTCACCCAACATGTAAAGCTCCATATAAATCTAATCCATTATTATTATTATTTGGCCATTGCTCCAATAATGAGCAGGATAAACAAAACAGTGGTTGAACTCTTTCATGGATACTCAGAATTTCTATGGTATAAGTTTTCTCCCATATAAAGTTGTATTTTCTTTATGAAATTGAAGTGGTTTGTTTTTCGTTATTTTAATATTATTGTTGTTGTTATCTGTAAATGTGTGTAGTGTTGTGTGTATGTTAGACCCTGGAAGAATAGCCAATGCTGTATACAAGTGCTAATTGGGATCTTAATAAAACAAACAAACAAACTATATTTAGTCTCATGTATTGTTATCTGCTGAGGTTGCAGATATCCTGTGCATGCCTGTGGAGCACAGTTAGTCATATTTAAATTTAACCTTGTGAGCCTTGGCCTTTCTCTAAATCAGCGGTCCCCAACCCCCGGGCTGCGGACCGGGGGTTGGGGACCGTGTTGTTGTTGTCGTGATGTTATGAGGATGCTGCTAATAAAATTGCAAACGAGTACACAGTGGATTCGCGTTTATTATTATATTTAGAAAATAGCACAGTTTTTATGCCGGTCGTATCATGTTCTTTTGTTGTATTTATCCGCCACACCTTAAAGGCCGGTCCCTGAAAATATTGTCTGACATTAAACCGGTCCGTGGCACAAAAAATGTTGGGGACCGCTGCTCTAAATCTTGCAATTAGAAAACAAAATAGTAAAAAAATGTTGGTATTTTCTTGTGCTGTCAGTAACTGGCGTCACCGCTGCCTCCTCATTAACAGCAGGTGCTGCTCATTAGCATCACGTGTGCTCGTACATGCAGCGTTGCTCTATCTGCTCCTCAGCAGGGCAGGATTCCTCCCTGGTTGAAGTGGAAAAGGTTGCTTTGAAAAAAAATCTGTGAGAGTCATACAGTCTGAGGAGAATGAGGGCGGACGTTACCTTCGTGATTTGATTTGCTGTTGATGTAAATACTGGTGATTCTTAATTTTATCGGACATCATGTAAAATACGCTAAACATTAAAAAATAGATGGGGCCCTTAGCAGATCAGGGCCTAAAGCAGTCGCCTACCTTTGCCTCATGATAAGTCCGCCTCTGGAGTCATAGTTAAGAATTTTAAGTTTTCTTTACAGTCTTTATTAAAATGATAAAACATAATGCTGAACTGATTTTTGACTATTCTAGATGGTATGAGCACCAACAGAGGCCTAGCAGCACATCCTTTTGAAGTGAATATTAAATAATGAATGTTACATACGTGGAAATTTGCTGCAAGCCATTCCAGCAGGTGAATGGTTCCCCAAAGGAAACAGTTGGCTTAAAAGCTGCCTGACTGAAAAACTCTCACTGTTGGCTATCGTTGTGAGGACTGTCTGGTTTGATCCCCTTCACACAAAAATGATTTCACTTAAGTTAACGTTCGTGGAGGATCCCCACCCCCATGAAAATAAAAGCTATTCTGGCTGATTTAGATCTGGGAATGGCTACACACACACATGCACGTACACACACACACACACACACACACACACAAAATCTCAGAGCCAAGTGTTTCATGAGCGGTGGCAGCAGCAGCGTCAAAAGTAACGGTAAATTAATGGGAAATTCATCACCCCACCCCACCCGCCTTTTCTTCCAAAGTTTTTGTCAAACCAAACCAAACTTTCATCCGGCTGAAGAAGACTGATTTGAAATTAAAGAGGCAGAACTGAGTGCGGAGGCGTGTTGGAGGGGATGGCTGTCATTTGAACATATGGCTGATGACTGAATGGCTAACCAGTGGCCATATGCAATCATCTAAACACATTTATGGCCTTCAAAAAGCTCCACGTGATGATTGGCTCATCTGTAAAGCTGTCTGGCATTTATATTTAAAGCACACACACCTGAGCATGTGCCTTTGTCTCCTCACAATCTGCTGCCATTACTCCCCTGTGGACCGTCTGATGGCATTTTAAATCACTCCAGTTTTTGTGGTGGAGGTAAAGAAGTTTTGAAAACCTGTCTTCAGTACAAGTGAAGATTCATCAGTTGAAATAGTCCTCCTACTGTAGTCTGGACATGGAAGATCTTCTTTCAGATGAGTGCAAACATTTTGGAAATCTTATTTCTTTATGTGTGGAACGATTCTCCTTTGCAATCACATGCAGTTTACTGACATGTTTATGTTTTTTCACTAAAGGAAAAGAATGAACATGTGAGACATGCAGTAAAGCAGCTCAAATATGACAATGTTGGGTTGCAAATGCAAATTGCAAAGAACAAATGATCAAACTTCTCAAAGCCTTAATCTTCAGAAAGGCATCAGGCGGGGTTGCCCACTCTCCCGTACTTTTCACCATCTTTATTGAACAATTAGCAGCAGCCATATGACAAAATGTTGATGTAAGAGGTATCCTAAAAGGAGAAGCAGAACACAAGATAAGTCTTGCCTCCAGTGTCCATGACACACGGTGTGACTGTATAAATGTTCAGTGGTGGTTGGAGTGCCTGTTGCCAGGGATTGACAGCCACGTTTACTCCGTCTGCCCCAGGTTAGCTGTGGCAACAGTAGTAGCTTGCCACTATCAATGTCTGTAGAGTGAATGAATAATGTATCCATTGTAAATTGTCTTTGACTGTCCATGAAAAGTGCCATATAAATTCATTATTATTACAAAGCACTCTTCTTCAGACAGTTGCACTCACTGGTACATTTTCATCATCAGATTTCCCCATTAACTGGAGTAAATCAACAGCCTTACCTGTAATTGTAATTTTCTCAATACAATCAGGTAATATTAAATATTTAGGAATAAATATCTCCTCCAGGTTCTCAGAGTCAAAGTGACTAAATTGCTTTCCCATTTTAAAAACAATACAAGACAACCTTAAGCATTGGAGGATGTTACCTACGTATATCACTCATGGGAAGAGTTGCAACTATTAAAATGATGATTGATTTTCAGTGAATCCCACTCAACCATCTATGGCCTGGTTTAAATCCCTTTACTCTTACATAAGTAAATCCTTATTGAAGAATACGTAAACCATCATGGATTAGCTTAAAAAAGCCAACAGACTTTGGGTTAGACTTACCAAATTTTTATTATTACTTCCTAGCCAATAGACTGGACCAAATCAACCCCATTAGGAAAGCTATGGTTGTGCTTTGGACAAACTCTGCGGATCTCTAAATATCTCTGACTTACCTTTCATGAGCCACTGTATCAAGTGCAACAACTGTTTTAAAAACATTAACATTAGCTCGTCTCTGACAGCCTGGTGGAGATTTCTAAAAACAACTGGGTCTTCACTTGTCCCTTGCAAACTCACACCCATTTGGAACAATACTGATATCCTACAACAAAAGAATATGCTACATTTTTTACTCTAGTATGAGAAAGGAAAAAAAAATGACAACACCTTGTTCGAGATGGAAGTTTTATCCATTTCCAAGAACTGGTGTCACAGTATGACATCACTGTTTCAAAGTTTCTTGAATACCAACAGCTTAAATCCATAATAAAAGTAAAATTCAATTTCAACCAGATAGATTTAAATGTACCAGGAAAGGTGACAGAGTTTCTAAATCTCCATTCCCCAAAACTGATATCAAAAATATGTGGTGTGGTGGCACACCAGGAGGTCTTACTCTCACCCAGTGACTTTGGGAATAGGGGGAAGGGGCGAGAAATGGAAATGTGTGCGCCTCAGGCGGGAGAGGCGAATATTGGTGCTGTGGCACCAAGGGGGGAGAGTTGAAAGGAGGAGATGCAGAGGCAGGCGCCAGAGCGCCAGGGGGAGAAAAGATGTTAAGAATGTGCCTTCACACCTGGTACTGCAGGTGTGAATGTGTTGTGATGTTATGTACTGTATTGTGATGATATGTACTCTTGGTGCTAAAGAAGAGAAATGTAAAATGTATTAAAGGTTCGCTTTAGCACTCACAGAACAGTCTTGTTTTGAGGATGGAGGAATAAAGTCTCAGTCTGCAAAGCTCGTGTTTTGTCTCGTCAATCCTCCACACTGGTGACCTACAACGTGAGAATGGAAGACGAACCGAGCATCTCTGTGGAACCACCCATGCTAGGGTTTCCCCCCGCCGCATTTGCTGCGGTGGTAAAGCTCCCAGACTTTTGGCTGTACGACCTGGTCGCCTGGTTCATCCACGTGGTAGCCCAGTTCACTCTCCGCGGAGTCTCTGCTGACGTCATGAAATACCATGACATGGTGGCTTCACTGGACCCGCGCTCCACTCAGTGTGCCATGAGCCTGCTCCAAGCCCCCCCCCCCCTTCCAGCCCAGGGGAAGTACAATGCTGTCAAACAGCTGCTGTTGTGGCATTACACTCTTTCTGCCGAAGAGAGAGCAGAGAAGCTCCTCGCACACTCAGCATTAGGGGACAGATCAGCTGCTGCTAATGGAGAGTTTGCTGGCTTTGCAAACTCCAATGTCCATAGCACTGGGTATGAATGTGTATAAATGTATAAAAAAAAAATGTTCGGTGGTGGCCGGAAAGGCCGTTGGTGCAGATTGGCTGCCACGTTTCTGTCAGCCTGCCCCAGGGCAGCTGTGGCTGCAGAAGTAGCTTGCCACTACCTTTGTCTGTCTAGAGTGAATGAATAATGTACCTATTTGTAAAGCGTCTTTGAGTATATATGATAAAGCGCTATATAAAATCGATGCATTATTATTATTATTATTATTTGCTGGGTGCAGATGACTGATCTTTTCTCCTGAGGAAAGATCTTTTCTCTTCCTGAGGAAACTGACTGTTTCGGCACGGACAATTGTGTCCAACTCACTGCTGGTGGCTGCCAGGGACTACCGCTTGCTGGTGGAGGAAGCAGACCACATTACCCTGGCAAGCAGGAGTTTTGGAGTCAAGGCGGTGAGACCGGGATCTTCGGCAGAGCACACCAAGGGTGAGGAGTCGAAGGTTGTGGTCGGGACAGCCACTCGGGGATGCCGGAATGGGATGACATGTTTCTACCATCAGTGTTTTGGCGCCGACGTGCAGCATTGTCTCCCACCATGCCACTTCAAGATGCCGCAGAAACGGGCCAGCCAGTGGTCGGTAGCAGCTACAACCACTAACAAGAGGAAGAAGCTGCTTTTCATCAAGAGCACACATTCAGGGAAATGGTTTATGGTGGACTCTGGTTCCCAAAAGAGTCTTATTTTGCCAGTCATTGCTGATAGGCTGGCGGAAGGCTGCAGCCCATCAAGTCCCCCATCAAGACTTTTGGAGAAAGGTCGGTGACTGTGTGTTTGCATGGACGCAACTACAAGTGGGACATTGTGGTAGCTGCCTGTTCAGTTCCTATCTTAGGTGCTGATTTTCTGTGTGCTTATTGTCTCCTTGTCGATGTTGCCAACAGATGTTTAGTGGATGCTGTGTCTTTTGCCTCACTGCCTTGTATGGCTCGGGGAGCTGGGCCACCAACACATGCCAATTTTTTAGCTTCGGGGGATATGTATCAGCGTTTGCTTTCCGAGTTTCCCGAGCTCACGGTGTAAACCTTTTCCGCTGCTGTGACCAAACATGGGGTCAAGCATTTTATCACTACTAATGGCTTGCTGGTTTTTGTGCATCGGTGCTGCCTGGACGCGGCTAGCTGGAAGCTAGCCATCGCACAGGAAGAGTTTGCTAACTTGAAACGTTTGGGGATCGTTAGACACTCCAATAGTCCTTGGGCGTCCTTGCTCCACATGGTGCCCAAGTCCGATGGCTCGTGGCGGCCGTGCGGTGATTTCTGTCTCCTAAACAACATCACCGAACATGACCACTACCCCATCCCCACATCCAAGATTTTTTGGTGCACCTGTTCAGAATGCGCACTTTTTTCCAAAGTGGATTTGGTCTGCGGCTAAAACCAGGTCCCGGTTCACACCGAAGACATCCCAAAAACGGTGGTGATAATGCCTTTTGGCCTTTTCGAGCTTTTACACATGCCGTTCGGATTAAAGGGCACAGCCTAGACGTTTCAGAGGATGATGGATGCGGTGCTCCGCGACTTGCCGTTCATTTTCATCTACATAGATGGTGGCTAGAGTGTCAGAGGAGGAGCACCTCTCCCATCTGAAGCAAGTTTTCAGTCAGCTGGAAGCACACCGGCTGATAGTTAACCCAGCGAAGTGTCAGTTCGGGCTACCAGTGATCGATTTTTTTGGGGCCACTACATCTCGCCGGAGGGCACGATCCCGCTGCCGGATAAGGTACGAGAGGTGTCAGATTTTCCGCATCCGCAGACTGTGAGGGCGCTGCAGGAATTTTTGGGGATGGTCAATTTTTGCAACAGTTTCCTTCTCCGGGCAGCCCAGCTACTGCAACTGGTGTACGGCGTGCTCAAGAAAAAGAAACCAGTGGATAGCATTGACTGCACCCTCGATCGAGTCCAGGCGTTTACAAGTGCCAAAGCGACACTCACTAATGCAGCTTTGCTGACCCACCCATCCCTGTCGGCGTGGATGGTGCTCATTATAGACGCATCTGACATCGTGGTAGGAGCTGTGGTGAAACAGTACGTCTCCGGTTTGTGGCAACCTCTCGCCTTTTTCAGCCATATTTTGCGCGACAATGAGCGTAAGAATAGCACTTTTGACAGAGAGCTGTTGGCCCTCCACCAGGCCACGTGTCACTTTCAGTTCTGGCTTGATGGTCGCGACTTTACCGCATTTGTCGACCACAAGCCCCTAACCTACGCAAGTCCCAAGTCTCAAAACCGTGGTCTGCCCGGCAGCAATGGCACCTCGCCGCAGTTTTGGAGTTCACTACCGACATTCAACATGTAGCCGGTAAACTTAATGTCGGGGCTGACTGCCTGTCGCGCGCGTTCGTTTCCCCAGTCTACGTGGGTATTGATTTTTCTCCCATGGCCACCAACCATCCAGGGGACGCGGACATTCGCACACTCCAATCCGCGGGTACCGGGCTAAAACTGGAAAGCAGGGTGGTACAAGAGGGTTGCCCCCCCACCCCAACGGCTTTGTGACGTTTCCACCGGCCGCATTTTCCAGTCCGTCCACTCTCTTTCACACCCTGGTGTAAGGGCTTCGTTTAAGCTGGTGGGGTCTAAATTCGTCTGGCCCTGCTTATGCAAGGATGTGAAGGAGTGGGCTGCGGCGTGTGTTGCATGCCAATGGGCTAAGGTTCAGAGGCACACAAAGGCCCCCTTGAACCTTTCCAGATTCCAAGCAGGAGGTTTGACCATGTACACATGGATTTTTTGGGCCCCCTTCCACCGTTGCAGGGGTTCACACACCTTTTAACAATAGTGGACCGCACCACGCATTGGCCAGAGGTGGTTTCACTGGCTTCCACCACATCCGCCGACATTGTCCATGCATTTTTTTCATCCTGGGTTGCATGTTTCGGTTCCCCGTTGGACACCACATCTGACAGGGGTCCCCAGTTCATTTCGGAACTCTGGTCTGCGATGGCTGGGACCCTGGGTTTCAAAATCCACCGTACCAATGCGTACAACCCACAGGCTAACTGTTTGTACGAGAGGTTCCACAGGTCGCTTAAGCAGCACTCAAAGCCTCAATGACGGAGGTTAATTGGGTTGACCGCCTGCATTGGGTCCTACTGGGATTGCGCTCCGTGCCCAAAGAAGATTTGGCAGCTTCCCCAGTGGAGCTCATTTTTTGTCAGCATTACGGATCCCAGGTGAATTTTTGCCGGAAAGTCCCTCACCCAGTACCAACTTGTCTGCGCACATTTTTCCCAGGGCAGGGGCTAGCAGTGTTCCAGGGCTGGTGCACCATTGTTTTCCCTGCACTTTCGTTCCAAAATGTTTGGAAAATGACAAATTTGTTTCCGTTAGACATGATGCCCACCAAACCCCACTGTGTCTGCCTTACGATGGCCCTTTCAGAGTTTTGGAAACAGGGACAAAACATTTTGTGTTAGATTTTGGAGAGTGTAAGGAAACCATCCGTATAGTCAGGCTGAAGCCCGCTTATGTGTTGGCAGATGGTGGTGCTGACCCAGGCTCCCCAGCGTGGTCTCCCACCTGTGGTGGGTCCACAGGTTTGTTTCTCCCCTTCAGAGAACTGTTTGCAAGAGACCAAATCTTTCCCCTCCCAACCATTCCCCCCTACAGAGGACTGTGCACTGGAGACCGAGTCTTCTCTCTATCCACCTCAACAGGAAGGTCCTTCAGTCAGCCCAGCAGCTCCACGTTACAGCCATTATGGGCGATTGCTCAAGCCTTAAGGCGCCTTCCCACTTTGGGAATAGGGGGAAGGGGCGAGAAATGGAAATGTGTGCGCCTCAGGCGGGAGAGGCGAATATTGGGGCTGTGGCACCCAGGGGGGGAGAGTTAAAAGAAGGAGATGCAGAGGCAGGCGCCAGAGTGTCAGAGGGGAGAAACAATATTAAGAATGTGCCTTCACACCTGGAACTGCAGGTGTGAATGTATTGTGATGTTATATACTGTATTGTGATGATATGTACTCTTGGTGCCAAAGAAGAGAAGTGTAAAATGTATAAAAGGTTCGCTTTGGCACTCAGAGGACAGTCTTGCTTTGAGGATGGAGGAATAAAGTCTTAATCTGCAAAGCTCGTGTTTCATCTCATCAATCCTCCACAGTGGACACTTATCCACTTATCCACTTATCCAACGGAAATAAGCTATAGACAGCTTGCTCCTTCTGTAATTGATAACATGGTGGATAGTGTTTCAGCTTCTCTGCATCAGGCTCTAGACTTGGTGGCCCCCTTAAAAAAGAAAAAGTCTAATCAGAGATTTTTAACTCCTTGGTTCAACACAGAAACTCGTAGCTTAAAACAGAAGACTCGTCAATTAGAAAGAAAATGGCGCTCTACTAATTTAGATGAAATCTATTTAGCTTGGAGAAATCATCTTTTAATTTACAAAAAATCTCTTAGAAAAGCTAGAACGAGTTATTACTCTGCATTAATAGAAGAGAACAAGAATAATCCCAGGTTTCTTTTCAGTACTGTAGCCAGGTTGACAAAGAGTCAGGACTCTGTCAATCCTAGCATCCCCTTAGAGCTTACTAGTCAGGACTTTATGAACTTTTTCAATAATAAAATTTCATCCATCAGAGATAAAATCAATCAGATTCTTCCCACAGTTAACTTAAATACTGTAACTACTACAACTCCTTCTATTGATGTCTGTCTTGATGAGTTTACTCCAATCGACCTTTGTGAGTTAGACAAAATAGTTTCCTCATCCAAACCTTCAACTTGTCTTTTAGACCCTATTCCTACCAAGTTATTTAAAGAAGTCTTCCCACTTATTGGTAGCTTTATTCTTCATATAATCAATTCTTCATTAACTTTAGGCCATGTACCGCAGGCTTTTAAAACGGCTGTAATTAAACCCTTACTCAAAAAGCCAACGCTAGATCCAGGAGCTTTAGCTAACTATAGACCAATCTCTAATCTCCCTTTCATTTCAAAAATCTTAGAAAGAGTTGTTGCTATGCAATTATTTGACCACCTGCAGGGAAATGGCTTATTTGAGGAGTTTCAATCTGGGTTTAGAATCCATCATAGCACTGAAACAGCCTTAGCGAAGGTCACTAACGACCTCCTCACTGCATCTGATAATGGACTAGTTTCTGTACTTGTCCTTTTAGATCTTAGTGCAGCTTTTGATACTATTGATCATAATATTCTACTTGATAGATTAGAACACTATGTTGGACTTAATGGAACTTCGTTGCAGTGGTTTAGATCTTATTTATCTGATAGGTTCCAGTTTGTTCATGTAAATGATGAGTTTTCTCTCAGCTCAAAGCTTAGTCATGGAGTTCCACAGGGATCTGTGCTTGGCCCTACTCTTTTTAGTTTATATATGCTTCCATTAGGCAACATTATTAGAAAGCACTGTATACATTTTCACTGTTATGCAGATGACACACAATTATACCTGTCAATGAAGCCAGATGATACTAATCAATTAGCCAAGTTAGAAGCCTGTCTTAAGGAAATCAAAGTTTGGATGACTTGTAATTTCCTGCTATTAAATTCAGATAAGACTGAAGTCATTCTTGTTGGTCCAAAAACCCTTAGAAATTCCTTTCCAAATCAAACTTTCAGTTTGGATGCAGTTACTCTTTCTCTTAATAGCTCTGTGAGGAACCTTGGAGTTATTTTTGATCAGGATTTGTCCTTCAATTCACATATTAAATTTGTTTCTAAGACTGCCTTCTATCATTTGCGTAATATTGCCAAGATTAGGAGCATCTTGTCTCAGAGTGATGCTGAGAAGCTGATCCACGCTTTTGTTAGCTCGAGATTAGATTATTGTAATTCTTTATTATCAGGCTGTCCTAAAACATCTTTAAAAAGTCTTCAGCTGATCCAAAATGCTGCAGCAAGAGTTTTAACAGGTACTAGAAAGAGAGATCATATCTCTCCGGTTCTGGCCTCCCTTCATTGGCTTCCCATAGAGTTTAGAATTAAGTTTAAAATCCTTCTTCTTACTTACAAAGCTCTAAACAATCAGGCTCCTTTTTATTTAAAAGATCTGATACTACCGTATCATCCTAACAGAGCACTACGCTCCCAAAATGCAGGTTTACTTGTAATACCTAGAATCTCCAAAAGTACAATGGGAGGCAGAGCCTTCAGTTATCAAGCTCCTCTCCTGTGGAATCAGCTGCCAATCTGGATTTGGGAGTCAGACTCGATCTCTGTTTTTAAGAATAGGGCTAAAACCTACCTTTTTGATATAGCCTACAATTAGGGAGGGATCATGTGTTTCTGAACCCTCCCTTAGTTATGCTGCTAATAGGTTTAGTCAGCCGGGGGACCTCCAGTAATGCACTGGGCCTCACTCCTTTCCTCACTCTCTATGAAATATATTTTTTTTTTGCTGGTCATTAACATTTGTTTGTTCTCTCCCATAGATTGAGTCCCCATCGTGCTGTTTGCTCTCTACATGTCTGTTCTTTTCTTCTTCTCTGTCCCCTCACCCCCCAGCCAGTCGCAGCAGATGACTGCCCCTCCCTGAGCCTGGTTCTGCTGGAGGTTTCTTCCTGTTAAAAGGGAGTTTTTCCTCTCCACCGTCGCCAAGTGCTTGCTCACAGGGGATCGCCTGATTGCTGGGGTCTTTCTGCAACTGTGGGGGTCCTCCCTACAGTTGATAGTGCTATGAGATGACTGTTGTTGTGAAATGGCGCTATATAAATAAAGTTGAATTGAATTGAATTGAATTATCAAAACTGGATGAATCAGTATCTTTTCCAAAATTAAAATGGAAGACACGCATATTACACAGGACAAAGGATGTTCAAAATGAGCCTTAGTAATGCTAAGTTTGTTTTCATTGCACTAACAGCGTCCCGCATAGTTATATGCATGCTATGAGGTCCTACGCACCGGTCCAAAAGTTCTGGCAGAAGATATATGAGGACCAATCGGCATGGCTTGGGAGTTGTATCCCAACCTTCCCCACACTTTGCATGCTGTTTGATTTACGTAAGTAAAATAAATACAGATGTAAACTTGTCACATATGGTTCTCACTGCCTTATGCATCACCAAAAAACTATTCTTATGAATTGAAAATCAAGAAATAATTTATGTATCACTCACTACAGGAACATCCTATAAGACCATATTAGCCTTGAGAGAATGTCTGTCACCTCTAAAAACCAATTGGCTGAATTCAATTCTCTCTGGTCCCCACTCATTGATTGGCCCTGGGTTGGCTGGCCCTACCTCCCTGGTGGGGCTGGATCCGACCCTGGGCTCTGGGTGCTGGGGAGCTGCTCCTTCTCTGGGCTGGGTTCCCGTCTGCACTGGTGGCAAGGCGGGGTTGCTTCATCCCCCACACCCTTGGGCCCTGATGTGCTAGTGCCCACATTCCTGGGGGGATGGGGATGGTGGGTGTCCATCCCCCATCATCCGGGGCCTACGTGTGTGTGTGTGTGTGTGTGTGTGTGTGTGTGTGAGTGAGTGTGTGCTTGTGTGTGTATATGTGTGTATGGGCCTGTGTGTCTGTTTGTGTGCATCCGTGTCTCTGTGTGTATGCGTGCAGATGTGTGTGTGTGTGTGTGCTCATTTGTGTGCATGAGCTATGTGAGTGCGTGTGTGTGTGCGTGTGGGGGGGCATGTGTGTCTGTGTGTGTGTGTGTGTGTGTGTACGTGTGTGAGAGTGGGTGTGAGGGGAGAGTGTGTGTGAGCGGGTGCAGAAGTGGGTGCGTGGGTGTGTGTGTTGCCTGTGGGCATGTGGGGCTGTGTGTAGGTGTAGGTGGGCATGTGTCATGGTGAGTGTGTGTGTATGTGTGCACATGAGGGTGGGCCGTCCGCACACCCACGCCCGTCCGCAAGCAGTCCAAACGTCGCTACAACCTCTTCACGTCGAGGAAGGCGAGCGAGGCTGACAAGGATAAGAAGAGTCTGGATTCTCGGGCCAACAGCACCAGCAGCGGCCGCGCCATCCCCATCAAACAGAGAATGCTGCATAAATGGAGTGGAAAATCACTAAATTAAATTAAATGTGTGTGTGTGTGTATGGGTACGGTTACCTGTGGGTGGATGTGTGGGGGGTGGAGGATGTGTGTATGGGTAGGAGAACTTTGTTGGGTGGCTGAGGTGGGACATTCCATCTATTCAATTCAATTCAACTTTATTTATATAGCGCCATTTCACAACAACAGTCGTCTCATAGCACTATCAACTGTAGGGGGAACCCCCACAGTTGCAGAGAGACCCCAGCAATCAGGCGATCCCCTGTGAGCAAGCACTTGGCGACGGTGGAGAGGAAAAACTCCCTTTTAACAGGAAGAAACCTCCAGCAGAACCAGGCTCAGGGAGGGGCAGTCATCTGCTGCGACTGGCTGGGGGGTGAGGGGATAGAGAAGATGAAAAGAACAGACATGTAGAGAGCAAACAGCACGATGGGGACTCAATCTATGGGAGAGAACAAACAAATGTTAATGACCAGCAAAAAAAAATATTTCATTGAGAGTGAGAAAAGGAGTGAGGCCCAGCACATTACTGGAGGTCCCCCGGCTGACTAAACCTATTAGCAGCATAACTAAGGGAGGGTTCAGAAACACATGATCCCTCCCTAATTGTAGGCTATATCAAAAAGGTAGGTTTTAGCCCTATTCCTAAAAACAGAGATCGAGTCTGACTCCCGAATCCAGATTGGCAGCTGATTCCACAGGAGAGGAGCTTGATAACTGAAGGCTCTGCCTCCCATTGTACTTTTGGAGATTCTAGGTATTACTAACTACTAACTAACTAACCTGCACTTATATAGCGCTTTTCTAGTCACAAAGACCACTCAAAGCGCTTTCACTAGTACTAACCCTCTATTCTAAGGGCTTATAGGAAACAGATATCTAGGGACAATTTAGAACAACCAATTAACCTAACATGCATGTATTTGGATTGTGGGAGGAAACCGGAGCCCCCGGAGTAAACCCACGCAGCACAGGGAGAACATGCAAACTCCATACAGAAAGGTTCCAACCCCTGCCAGCCTGGGGATTCGAACCAGGAACCTTCTAGCTGTAAGGCAACAGTGCTAACCACTGCACCACCGTGTATTACAAGTAATCCTGCATTTTGGGAGCGTAGTGCTCTGTTAGGATAATACGGTAGTATCAGATCTTTTAAATAAAAAGGAGCCTGATTGTTTAGAGCTTTGTAAGTAAGAAGAAGGATTTTAAACTTAATTCTAAACTCTATGGGAAGCCAATGAAGGGAGGCCAGAACCGGAGAGATATGATCTCTCTTTCTAGTACCTGTTAAAACTCTTGCTGCAGCATTTTGAATCAGCTGAAGACTTTTTAAAGATGTTTTAGGACAGCCTGATAATAAAGAATTACAATAATCTAATCTCGAGCTAACAAAAGCATGGATCAGTTTCTCAGCATCACTCTGAGACAAGATGCTCCTAATCTTGGCAATATTACGCAAATGATAGAAGGCAGTCTTAGAAACAAATTTAATATGTGAATTGAAGGACAAATCCTGATCAAAAATAACTCCAAGGTTCCTCACAGAGATATTAAGAGAAAGAGTAACCGCATCCAAACTGAAAGTTTGATTTGGAAAGGAATTTCTAAGGTTTTTTGGACCAACAAGAATGACTTCAGTCTTATCTGAATTTAATAGCAGGAAATTACAAGTCATCCAAGCTTTGATTTCCTTAAGACAGGCTTCTAACTTGGCTAATTGATTATTATCATCTGGCTTCATTGACAGGTATAATTGTGTGTCATCAGCATAACAATGAAAATGTATACAGTGCTTTCTAATAATGTTGCCTAACGGAAGCATATATAAACTAAAAAGAATAGGGCCTAGAACAGATCCCTGTGGAACTCCATGACTAAGCTTTGAGTTGAGAGAAAACTCATCATTTACATGAACAAACTGGAACCTATCAGATAAATAAGATCTAAACCACTGCAACGAAGTTCCATTAAGTCCAACATAGTGTTCTAATCTATCAAGTAGAATATTATGATCGATAGTATCAAAAGCTGCACTAAGGTCTAAAAGGACAAGTACAGAAACTAGTCCATTATCAGATGCAATAAGGAGGTCGTTAGTGACCTTCGCTAAGGCTGTTTCAGTACTATGATGGATTCTAAACCCAGATTGAAACTCTTCAAGTAAACCATTTCCCTGCAGGTGGTCAAATAATTGCGTAGCAACAACATCTTTCTAAGATTTTTGAAATGAAAGGGAGATTAGAGATTGGTCTATAGTTAGCTAAAGCTCCTGGATCTAGCGTTGGCTTTTTGAGTAAGGGTTTAATTACAGCCGTTTTAAAAGCCTGCGGTACATGGCCTAAAGTTAATGAAGAATTGATTATATGAAGAATAAGGCTACCAATAAGTGGGACGACTTCTTTAAATAACCTGGTAGGAATAGGGTCTGAAAGACAAGTTGAAGGTTTGGATGAGGAAACTATGTTGTCTAACTCACAAAGATCAATTGGAGTAAACTCATCAAGACAGACATCAATAGAAGGAGTTGTAGTAGTTACAGTATTTAAGTTAACTGTGGGAAGAATCTGATTGATTTTATCTCTGATGGATGAAATTTTATTATTGAAAAAGTTCATAAAGTCCTGACTAGTAAGCTCTAAGGGAATGCTAGGATTGACAGAGTCCTGACTCTTTGTCAACCTGGCTACAGTACTGAAAAGAAACCTGGGATTATTCTTGTTCTCTTCTATTAATGCAGAGTAATAACTCGTTCTAGCTTTTCTAAGAGATTTTTTATAAATTAAAAGATGATTTCTCCAAGCTAAATAGATTTCATCTAAATTAGTGGAGCGCCATTTTCTTTCTAATTGATGAGTCTTCTGTTTTAAGCTACGAGTTTCTGTGTTGAACCAAGGAGTTAGAAATCTCTGATTAGACTTGTTCTTTTTTAAGGGGGCCACCAAGTCTAGAGTCTGATGCAGAGAAGCTGAAACACTATCCACCATGTTATCAATTACAGAAGGAGCAAGCTGTCTATAGCTTATTTCTGTTGTGTTGACACATGGCATAAAGGAAACAATCTGAATAAATTTGGTAACAGCATCATCTGAGAGGCATCTACTGTAATAATATTTTTCTTTAGGAGCCAAATAGTCAGAAATAGTAAAATCAAAGGTTAACAGACAATGGTCTGACAGTACAGGGTTATGAGGAGACACTACAAGATTTTCTATTTCTATGCCATATGTCAGAACAAGGTCCAATGTATGGTGGAGGTAATGAGTAGAATTTCCTACTTTCTGAGAAAACCCAATCAAGTCTAATATTGAATTAAATGCCACATTAAGGCAGTCACTATCTACATCCACATGTATATTAAAGTCCCCTACTATAATTATTCTATCAGATTTCAGCACTAAATCAGCTAAGAAATCAGCAAATTCGGATAAAAGTTCTGAGTAGGTTGATGGGGGACGATAAACTATGACAAATAAAATTGGGTTTAACCTAAAATTGCTAAAGTGCCCAATACTGAGGACCAGGCCCTCAAAGGAATTATAACATGTTTTTTGCTTTACATTAACTAGTAATTTGGAATGGTAAATTGTTGCTACTCCTCCTCCACGACCAGAACTTCTGGGATTTTGACAGTTTAAATAACCAGAGGGAGTTGATTCATTTAAACCAACATAATCCTCCAAGTCTCTGTAAGGGAAATTAAATCAATCTGATGATCAATTAACAGATCATGGACTAACTGAGACTTGGGAGTTAGAGACCTAATATTTAATAAACCACATTTAATTTTTAAATTATGAGGAGGAACAGAGGCCAATTCATTCAATTTAGAGGCTTTATGTTTAATTTGAGTTTTACCAATATTTTGCTTTATCACTTTGGGATGCTTATGCATTATATTTTTATTTCCTTTGGAGGGAGCAGACGATTCTCTGATCAGTATCAGAATCAGAATCAGAATCAGAATCAGGTTTATTGCCATTGTTCATGTAGTACACAAACTAGGAATTTGTCTCGGTACAATGCTGCAACATTAAACATGATAAGATAAGAGAAATAAACTATACATGTAATAAAGTGTAGGATAAGATTAAGTGATACTGGTCAACAGTTAAAATATATATTAGCCAGCAGCAGATACTGTGGAGAACTATATAGTGCAGTCGGTAATGCAGGAAGAAAACAGTGATGATTGACATGAGTCTGGTTGAGCTGCTGTACATGGTGCACGAGAGTCACTTAGTGTTCAGCAGTCTAATGGCAGAGGGGAAGAAGCTGTTCATGTGACGGGAGGTTTTAGTCTGGATGGACCGAAGTCTTCTACCAGAGGGGAGGGGGGCAAACAGTACGTGACCAGGGTGTGAGGGATCGGCTATGATCCGGCCAGCACGCCTCCGGGTCCTGGAGATGTACAGATCCTGGAGAGATGGGAGCTTGCAGCCGATCACCTTCTCAGCAGTGCGCACGACGCGCTGCAGCCTTAGTCTGTCCCTGGCAGTGGCTCCTGCGTACCACACGGTTATGGAGGTGGTGAGGATGGACTCGATGATGGCTGTGTAGAACTGCACTAACATCTTGGTGGGTAGCTTGAGCTTCCTCAGCTGCCGCAGGAAGAACATCCTCTGCTGGGCTTTTTTGATGAGTGAGCTGATGGTCAGCTCCCATTTGAGGTCCCTGGTGATGGTAGTGCCTAGGAAGCGGAAGGAATCAGCAGTGGTGATGGGAGAGCCTGAGAGGGTGAGGGGGGGCAGAGGAGTAGTGACTTTCCTGAAGTCTACAATCATCTCCACTGTCTTCAGAGCGTTCAGCTGCAGGTTGTTATTGCTGCACCAGGACGCCAGCTGGGCCACCTCTCTCCTGTAGGCGGACTTGTCGCCGTTGGAGATGAGCCCGATGAGGGTGGTGTCGTCCGCAAACTTGATCAACTTGACAGACTGGTGGCTGGAGGTGCAGGAGTTGGTGTAAAGGGAGAAGAGTAGGGGGGAAAGTACACAGCCCTGGGGTGATCCGGTGCTGATGCTAGTATAGTCTGAGACAGTCTTTCCCAGCCGCACATGCTGCCTCCGGTCCGTCAGGAAGTCGATGATCCACCTGCAGAGGGAGTCAGGCACGTTGAGCAGGGACAGCTTGTCCCGGAGCAGAGCGGGGCGGATGGTGTTGAATGCGGAGCTGAAGTCCACAAACAGGATCCTGGCGTAGGTTCCCGGGGAGTCCAGGTGCTGCAGGATGGAGTGGAGGGCCAGGTTGACTGCATCGTCTACAGACCTGTTGGCTCGGTAGGCAAACTGCAGCGGGTCCAGGAGAGGGGTGGTGATGGACTTGAGGTGGGACAGGACCAGGCGCTCAAAGGACTTCATGACTACAGAGGTGAGCGCTACAGGTCTGTAGTCATTAAGTCCAGTGATCCGTGGCTTCTTGGGGATAGGGATGATGGTGGAGGATTTGAGGCAGGATGGCACGTGGCATAACTTAAGGGAGGTGTTAAAAATGTCTGTGAATACAGGAGCCAGCTGTTTGGCACAGAGTCTCAGGGTGGAGGGAGACACGCCGTCTGGGCCGGGGGCCTTGCGCGGGTTCAGTCTGGAGAACTGTTTGAGCACATCCTGCTCACTGATGATAAGGGGAGGATGATGGGGAAGACAGGGGCTTAGTTGAGGGGTGGCGGATGAAGAGGAGCTGCAGAGAGGCGTGTAAGACTGCGACTCTGCTTCCTGGTCCCAACTCTGAGTAGTCAGGGTTTCCTGGTCCCATCTAGTGGCATGGGGGTTGGCATTTCGGGGCCTGCTTGTCCCAGCCACTCTGCTGTTGTGTCGCAGGGCGGGGAGCTTTGTCGCATTGCCCCTGGTGTCATTGGTGGCAGGTGTGTGTGGGTGGTCGGTGGGTGGGGCTATTGGTGCGGGTTAGTGGCTGTGTTGCCATCGGGCTGCTCCGGGGTGGCTGTGGCTGTGGGATGGCCTGCTCCTGTCGTGGGTGGTTGGGGTGGGTGGTCGGTGGGCTTGCGTGGGTGCTCGGGGGTGTCACTTGGCATGTGGGGCGCCGTGTGTGTCCGGCCCATTGTTCACTATTGTGACTATTGTTGTTGTGCATGTTTGTATGTGCAAGATGAATAGGAATGGGTGTGGCTGCTCCGTCATATTTGTGGTACTGGGAGAACCAGGGTGCGATGCTGGTGGGTCCTGGGCTGCTTGGCCTGGCAGCCCTCGCCCTGGTTTGGGATTTGGGGGCAGTGGGTGGCCTCATGAAGCAGTTTGTGACGGCCTTGCTTTTGGGCGGGGGTGTGCCACACTGTGTCGGCGAAGGGGATACCTCTGCTGTGCAGTGGGGCTGCCCTCACCTCAATTTTAATTGCATTTTAGACACTGAGGGCTTGGGGGGATGGGGGCCCCGCTGCCAATCACAGTGGCTTGTGGTGCTCCAACCATCATCCCCCCAATTTTAACTGCACTATTGTAGTCCACACATTTACACACAATCACATCATACAACTGACATACACCTACCATATTTTTTACAAGGGGGGGGGATGGGGGTCTTCCCCCATCCCTGTTGCCTTGCTCCTGCTGGGGGCTTGGGGGCCTGGCGGGGGGCCTGGGACCTGTCATGTTGTCAAAATCCCTGGGTGCTGCTGAATGTATAGATACAACCAAGGGAGTGAGAGAGGGACTGAATAAGAGAGTAAGCAAGAGTGATGAATGGAGGTGGTGATGGTGGGTCAGTTTTGTGTGGCACTTTGCATGTCGGGTGGCATCTTGGGGTGCCTGAGGTGATCCACTGATCAGTCGCTCTGGTGGGCGCCGGGGGTGGGGGTTTGCTTCTGTGGCCGCGACCGCCCTGGGGTGGCCGCTGGCCTGCGCCGGTGGTCTCCCCAGCTGCTGCCGGGCACTGGTGCGCATTCAGGTTCGTTGCAACTGCATCGTGGTCACCCTAAGAAATAAGGGTGAATGAGAGTGGGTGAGTGTGAGGGGGTGAGCACGAATGGATGTGAGTAGGCTGAAGTGTGAGTGAGAGTGCATGCGTGGGTGAACGTGAGTAGGTGGGGGTGACCCTGAGGGCGAGTGGGAGCGAGATTGAATGGGTACAGGAGTGAGAGAGAATGGGTGGGTCCGGGAGTGTGAGTGTCACAAAAGACCCCGCAACAACATCCAAAGAACTGCAGGCCTGACTTGCCTCAGTTAAGATCAGTGTTTATGACTCCACCATAAGAAAGAGACTGGGCAAAAATTGACATAACGCACGGCTCAGGAGACACGCACACACAGGCTTAGAGTAGTTCAAAGAGTTTATTTACAGCAGGAGTGTATGAGTGTGTGTCTGCGGGATGCAGATGTGTTGGTGGTGGCGTCTGCTTCAGGCACAGAGGCAGATGACCGTTCGGCCGAGCAACCCTATGGAGAGAACACAGGGAGAGGGTGACGGGCATACACCAACACAGGATGAATTATGGCAAGAGAAGATCTTACTTGAGTTGTCAGGATAGCTGGCACAGCAAGGGGAACGTAGCCCGGGAGACAGCCACCTGGAGAGCTCCGTGCAGCAGCGAAGGATGGGCGATGGAACGGAGACGTCCGCCGCCGGGGAATCCACCTGTGCACAGGGGAGCAGACTGGAAAAGGAGGTAAGGGTTCTTACCCAGAATAGCGATGCTGAAGAAAGGAATGCTCACGGCGGTGAGGGAACGAAGTCTGACGGCTTCAGGCCGAGCCTCCGGGCGAGGCGGCTTTTATCCCTCGCCGCTGATGAGGATCAGGTGTGTGAGCAGGTGGCGCCGCTGATGAACGGCGCGGCGTGACAGTACTCCCCCCTCTAGCAGCGCCTCCTGGCGATGGCTTATCCGGGTGCGCTCGGTGGAAGTCCGCGATGAGCGATGGGTCCAACACAAACGACGGGGGCACCCATTGTCGATGCTCGGGCCCATAGCCCTCCCAGTCCACCAAGTATTGCAACCCACGACCCCGGCGCCGGGAGTCCAGGATGGAGGAGACGGACCAGGCCGGGTGGCCACCAATCATCCGGGGCGCGGGTTGCGCTGCAGGAGGAGGGCAAAGGGGGTCGGTGACTGCCAGCTTCACCTTTGATACGTGGAAGGTGGGATGGATGCGGAGGGAGGGGGGAATAGCCACGCGCACAGCCACCGGGTTGATGATCCGGGTGATGGGGAAGGGACCCATGAAGCGCTGTGCCAGCTTCCTCCTCTCGCCTTTTAGGGTGACGTCCTGGGTGGAAACGTAGACAAGTTGCCCAACTCTGTACGCCGGGGCAGGTCTTCTACGCCGGTCCGCCACGGTCTTGTTGCGCTCCGCTGTGCGTAAAAGCGCATGACGCGCGGCGGCCCAGGTGGAGCGGAACTGCCTCACGTGCGCCCTAACTGACGGAACAGTTACCTCGCTCTCCTGCGCTGGAAGCAGCGGGGGGTCGTAACCCAGGGACGCCTTGAAGGGGGACATCCCCGTTGCAGAAGAGCGGGCGGTGTTGTGGGCGTACTCCACCCAGGCGAGATGGTTGCTCCATGATGTCGGCTTGGATCTTGCAACACAGCGGAGCGCAGCCTCCAGCTCCTGATTGGTCCTCTCACACTGCCCGTTAGACTGGGGGTGATGGCCGGAGGAGAGGCTCACCTTGGCTCCGATGGCGTTGCAAAAGGATTTCCAAACCTTGGATGAAAATTGGGGGCCCCGGTCCGAGACCACGTCCACCGGGATCCCATGCAGCCTGACCACGTGTTGGACGAGGAAGCCCGCCGTCTCCAGGGCGGTAGGGAGACCTCGCAGGGGGACGAAGTGTGCTGCCTTGGAGAAACGGTCCACGACGGTCAGGATGGTGTCGAATGAGTTGGAAACTGGGAGCCCGGTGACGAAATCCAGTGCGATGTGCGACCAAGGCCTGCCAGGGACGGGCAGAGGCTGGAGCAGACCCGCTGGAGGGGCGTTTCCCGATTTGCTGGTGGCACAAATTGGACAAGCCCGGGCGTAGCGGGCTGCATCCCTCCGCAGGCCCGGCCACCAAAAGGACCGTTGGAGGAGGCTGATCATCCGAGAGGTGCCGGGATGACAGGTGAGCCGGGAGGTGTGGAGCCAGTGGATGACCTCTCCTCGGACCGCAGACGGAACGAACAGTCTTCCCTCCGGTCCGCCGCCAGGATCAGGTTCCACCTCCTGTGCCTTCCGGATCTTGTCCACAATGTCCCAAGAGATAGCTCCCACGACGCACGACCTGGGCAGGATAGTGTGGGGCGTCTCCTCAGCCCCCACGGGGGTGAACTGTCTAGAGAGGGCGTCAGGAAGGCCGTTCTTGGAGCCTGGCCTGAAGGTGATAGAGAACCGGAACCTGGCGAAGAACAGAGACCAGCGCGCCTGGCGGGCATTCAGGCGCTTGGCAGATCGTAGGTACTCTAAATTCTTATGGTCCGTCAGGACCACAAACGGCAGGTCCGCCCCCTCTAGCCAGTGGCGCCACTCCTGTAGGGCGAGTTTAATGGCCAGGAGCTCTCTGTCCCCCACATCATAGTTCCTCTCCGCCGGGGACAGGCGCCGGGAGAAGAAGGCGCATGGTCGCTTGGCGCCATCGTCCGGTGATTGCTGGGATAACACTGCTCCCACTCCCGTGTCCGATGCGTCCACCTCCACAATGCACTGCAGCGCGGGGTCGACCTGGCGAAGGACCCGGGGGGAGGAGAACTCCGCCTTCAGCGCCTTAAAGGCAGCATCGACCTCTTCGGTCCACCGGAACGGGACCTTCGGGGACGTGAGGCGGGTCAGTGGTCCGACGATCCAGCTGAAATTCGGGACAAAACGGCGGTAAAAATTGGCGAAGCCAACAAACTGTTGCACCTGCTTCCGAGATGCGGGAGTAGGCCACTCCACCACCGCCTTCACCTTCTCTGGGTCCGGGAGCACCTGGTCTTGGGTGATGATGAATCCCAGGAAGGATGTGGTCCTAGCGTAAAACTCGCACTTCTCAGCCTTCACGTACAGACGATTCTCCAGCAGTCTTTGAAGGACCCGCCTCACATGGACCCGGTGCTCGTCTCTGGACTGAGAGAAGATCAGAATGTCGTCCAGGTAGACGAACACGAAGAGGCCGATGAAATCCCGGAGGACGTCATTGAAAGACGGCAGGAGCGTTGGTCAGCCCGAACGGCATGACGAGATACTCAAAGTGGCCGTTCGGGGTACGGAAGGCTGTTTTCCATTCATCTCCCTCCCGGATCCGGACGAGGTGGTAAGCGCTGCGGAGATCCAGCTTGGTAAACCAGGTCGCCCCCTGGAGGGAGTGGAAGGCAGTGTCCATGAGGGGCAGGGTGTAACGGTCCCTCTCAGTGATGTCATTAAGTGCTCGGTAGTCAATACAGGGACGGAGGGAACCGTCCTTCTTCCCTACAAAGAAAAACCCCGCCCCCACGGGTGATGACGATGGGCGGATAATCCCAGCGCTCAGTGATTCCTTCAGGTACGTATTCATAGTCTCCTTCTCCGGCGCCGACAGGCTGTAGAGCCGACCAGATGGCAGGGGGGCCCCCTGGCGGAGATTGATGGCACAGTCATATGGTCGATGCGGGGGAAGAGACATAGCTTTCGACTTGCTGAATACCATACCCAGGTCGTGAAAATCTGGGGGCACCAGTGACAGGTCCGGGGGTGCTGTATCCGCCACAGGAGGAGCCGCGGACGGGGAGCAGGCAGCGGACTGAAGGCAGGTGCCCATGCAGAAGGTACTCCACGCCGACACCCCAGCTGACCTCCAGTCCAGGACAGGATTGTGGAGGCGTAGCCAGGGATACCCCAGGATGACGTGCGACACAGAGTTGGGCAGGACGTAGAAAACCATTTCCTCCCGGTGGTTCCCTGAGATGATGACTGGGACAGGAATGGTTTGATGGGTAACTCTCCCAAGGGAGGCACGGGAGAGATGGACCAGGGAGATGGGGTGTTTGAGCGCCTGACAGCGGATGCCCAATCGGGTTGCCAGGCCTTGTGAAATGAAGCTGCCCTCTGCGCCCGAATCCACCAGTGCGTGGGTGAGGTGCCCAGTGGGATTGTGGCAAAAACGGATGGGCAGCTTTAATTGAGTGAGGGGACTTTGCCGATTGACGTCCGCGAGGCCCCCTACAGTGACTCGCGGACCCCACCGTTTGGCTTTTGTGGGCAAAGCTCTACCGTGTGTTGATTGTCTCCGCAATACATGCAGAGACCCAACTCACGGCGGCGCTGTCTCTCTGCCAAGGAGAGCTTTGCCCAGCCCGTCACCATCGGCTCCGACTCCTCGGGGCACGATGGTGGCGGCGTCGCCAGGGGGCGAGCTTGGGGCAGGCGTAGCGGGACTCCTCGAGGGCGAGAAGCAGACGGCTTCCGTCCTGAGGAGCGCTCACGCAGCCTGTTGTCCAAGCTGATTGCCAATGAGGTTAGCTCCGCTAACGTTCCGGGGATATCCCGTCCAGCCAGTTCATCCCTCAGATCACTATTGAGGCTGCGGAGAAACAGGCCGCAGAGGGAGCGCTCCTCCCAGCCCAGTTCCTCCGCCGCTACCCGGTATTCGATGGCATAATCCGCGGCCGACCGGTTTCCCTGCTGGAGAGCGAGAAGCCGATCGACCTGGACCGCCTCGGAACGGGAGTGATCAAACACCTCCAGGAAGCGCCTCACGAACTCGGCATAGGTGAGGGTGGCATAACTGGGTCTCGCCATAATAGCGTAGGCCCAAGTTAAAGCACGCCCCTCCAGGAGGTTCCCTATGTAGCCGATCCGGCTGTGATCTGAGGGAAAGTCTCCGGGCACACGGTCAAACACGGACTCGCACTGCATCACAAACCCCCGCGCTCCGCCGAGCTTTCCGCTAAAGCGGGCGGGGGTCGGAATTGGTGTGAGTCGGGCCGGTGCCACTGGAGCTGGCTGGACGGCCACCGGAACAGCAGGAGCTGCGCCACCCTGAGGAGCCGGGGGGAACGGCTGCTGGGGGTCCAGGCGGTCCAATCGGCCAGTGATAGTTATCAATTACTACTCCTCTGCCCCCCCTCACCCTCTCAGGCTCTCCCATCACCACTGCTGATTCCTTCCGCTTCCTAGGCACTACCATCACCAGGGACCTCAAATGGGAGCTGACCATCAGCTCACTCATCAAAAAAGCCCAGCAGAGGATGTTCTTCCTGCGGCAGCTGAGGAAGCTCAAGCTACCCACCAAGATGTTAGTGCAGTTCTACACAGCCATCATCGAGTCAATCCTCACCACCTCCATAACCGTGTGGTACGCAGGAGCCACTGCTAGGGACAGACTAAGGCTGCAGCGCGTCGTGCGCACTGCTGAGGAGGTGATCGGCTGCAAGCTCCCATCTCTCCAGGATCTGTACATCTCCAGGACCCGGAGGCGTGCTGGCCGGATCATAGCCGATCCCTCACACCCTGGTCACGTACTGTTTGCCCCCCTCCCCTCTGGTAGAAGACTTCGGTCCATCCAGACTAAAACCTCCCGTCACATGAACAGCTTCTTCCCCTCTGCCATTAGACTGCTGAACACTAAGTGACTCTCGTGCACCATGTACAGCAGCTCAACCAGACTCATGTCAATCATCACTGTTTTCTTCCTGCATTACCGACTGCACTATATAGTTCTCCACAGTATCTGCTGCTGGCTAATATATATTTTAACTGTTGACCAGTATCACTTAATCTTATCCTACACTTTATTACATGTATAGTTTATTTCTCTTATCTTATCATGTTTAATGTTGCAGCATTGTACCGAGACAAATTCCTAGTTTGTGTACTACATGAACAATGGCAATAAACCTGATTCTGATTCTGATTCTGATTCAATTGATTCAGGATAACCTGCTGTTGATAAGCTATTTGATCCACTCTAGCCTCGAGAGTGGTAAGCCGGTGTGCGAGCCCGCCGTCCGCCGAGCCGCTCTGCTGAAGCCGTACTGACATAACGCACGGCTCAGGAGACACGCACACACAGGCTTAGAGTAGTTCAAAGAGTTTATTTACAGCAGGAGTGTATGAGTGTGTGTCTGCGGGATGCAGATGTGTTGGTGGTGGCGTCTGCTTCAGGCACAGAGGCAGATGACCGTTCGGCCGAGCAACCCTATGGAGAGAACACAGGGAGAGGGTGACGGGCATACACCAACACAGGATGAATTATGGCAAGAGAAGATCTTACTTGAGTTGTCAGGATAGCTGGCACAGCAAGGGGAACGTAGCCCGGGAGACAGCCACCTGGAGAGCTCCGTGCAGCAGCGAAGGATGGGCGATGGAACGGAGACGTCCGCCGCCGGGGAATCCACCTGTGCACAGGGGAGCAGACTGGAAAAGGAGGTAAGGGTTCTTACCCAGAATAGCGATGCTGAAGAAAGGAATGCTCACGGCGGTGAGGGAACGAAGTCTGACGGCTTCAGGCCGAGCCTCCGGGCGAGGCGGCTTTTATCCCTCGCCGCTGATGAGGATCAGGTGTGTGAGCAGGTGGCGCCGCTGATGAACGGCGCGGCGTGACAAAAATGGCCTGAATGGCAGAGTTCCAAGACGAAAACCACTGCTGGGCAAAAAGAACATAAAGACTGGTCTCAGTTTTGCCAGAAAACATCTTGATGATCCCCAAGACTTTTGGGAAAATACTCTGTGGACTGACAAGACAAAAGGTGAACTTTTTGGAAGGTGTGTGTCCCATTACATCTGGAGTAAAAGTAACACAGCATTTCAAAAAAGGAACATCATACCAACAGTAAAATATGGTGGTTGTAGTGTGATGGTCGGGGGTTGTTTTGCTGCTTCAGGACCTGGAAGACTTGCTGTTGTAAATGGAACCATGAATTCTGTTGTCTACCAAAAAATCCTGAAGGAGAATGTCTGGCCATCTGTTCATGACAAGCTGAGGCTCTTCACTTCCGCCCTCCCAAGAGAGTAGACGCTTTTTCCTCCTCTCCTGCTCTGACTTTTTTTTCCTTCCCCCCCAACTACTGGATCCCAGGTTGCTGTTGTCTGTCTGCATCTAACTGCGACCGTCGAAAGAAAGAAATTATGGAGTTAATAAGCTGGGCTTTGAACACAATTGACACTATTTTTTCAACAAGGAAAAGTGCTCCGGGGGAAGCTGTCTGCCCCGCAGGAACGGCTCCAGCGGCTATTTACGTGACACAAGTAATTGGAAAATCTTGTGTCTCACTAATCTCTCTATCGAAGATATTGAAGATTTGTATGTCTTCGTGATAATGGTGATCGGGATCTTTCTGATTGGAACTGGGATTGTCCTGGTGTACCGCAAATTGCTGAAGATGGATACAACCTATCAAAATGCTGGCCAGGCGAGGTGCATCTGTCAAATTGAAAAATTGGAGAAAACCCTGATAGCGACAAATGGAGAACTGTCTCGGAAGGTGGATTACATCATGGTCTCGCTTAGGTCTTTCCACGATGGATTTAAAGCCCCGCAATGAAGGATTAAGTACTGAATCTACAGAAGAAATAAAAAGCCTTCTCTGTGATCAGTCCGATTTGGCTCAATTTCCCCATGAAAATTCCTCCTGGCTGTCTGCAGTCTGTGTTTTCAAAATCATCGAGCATAAGGCCTTGGACAGCCATCTGGACAGCCTGCCAAGATAAGGACTCGGCGGCAGCCAGACAAAACATCTCCTGCCAAGTGCCCTTGTGTTCTCTTATTATCTAACTAACTAACTAACTAACCTGCACTTATATAGCGCTTTTCTAGTCACAAAGTCACTTTCTAGTCATTATCATCAACATTGCCTCAACAGCGCACACACATTGATCCATGAACTGAATAAAGATACACACACTGCTCTCTTGTGTCTTTGTCTTGTGAATCCCTGTTTTGCGTATGTGCATCGAGAGCTTTTTTTTCCCTTGTAATCATAATATTGATTGATTATGCAACGAGTATTATGAATCAATGATTTTTTTGCTCCTTCCTATTGTTCCTTGTATTATTCTTATTCTTATGCTACCTGTACCCTCTATCCTGTGGGCAGGCGCGTCCCCGATGCAGCCGTGTCACTGGAAATGCAGGTTCATTTTCTGTGTCAAGTCAAATTCTCTCGTATGTTATCAGTGATCTGTTAATGTACTTGGCAATAAATTTTTTTGGATTCTGATTCTGTGATCTGAGGCGCACTTGGGTTCTGCAGCAGGACAATGATCCAAAACACACCAGCAAGTCCACCTCTGAATGGCTTAAGAAAAAGAAAATGAAGACTTTGGAGTGGCCTAGTTTGTTGACTTCAGCTCAGCATTCAACACAGTTATCCCCTCCAAGTTGTTCACTAAACTTGGGGACCTGGGAATCAGTACCTCCACCAGCAACTGGATCATGGATTTTCTGACCAACAGACCCCAGCATGTTAGGTCAGGCCCCAACCGTTCTTCCGTCATCACCCTCAACACTGGTGTACCACAGGGCTGTGTGCTCAGCCCATTCCTCTACTCCCTCTACACCCATGACTGCAGGCCTATGTATGGATCCAATTCCATCATAAAGTTCGCAGATGACACCACGGTGATTGGACTCATCAGGGACAACGACGAGTCAGATTACAGGGCAGAGGTTGAGCACTTGGCTACTTGGTGCGCTGACAATAACCTGCTCCTTAACACCAGCAAAACCAAGGAGCTCATAGTGGACTACAGGAAGGAGAGGGAAGAGACACATGACCCCATCCATATCAATGGCATAGCTGTTGAACGTGTCCCCAGCTTCAAATTCCTGGGGACCCACATCTCGGAGGACCTGTCCTGGTCAGTTAACACCACCAGCCTGATCAAGAAGGCCCATCAGCGCCTCTTCTTCTTGAGGACACTGAAGAAGAACCATCTGTCAACTGACATCCTGGGCAACTTCTACCGCTGCGTGATAGAGAGCACCCTGACCAACTGTATCACAGTCTGGTATGGGAGCTGCTCTGTCGCTGACCGCAAGGCGCTGCAGCGGGTGGTGAAAACTGCCCAACGCATCACAGGGACTCCACTTCCAGTTATAGAGGACGTCTACAGGAAAAGATGTCTGCGCCGGGCACGCAGCATTCTTAGGGACTCCAACTATCCTGCTCATGGACTGTTCCAGCTTCTCCCCTCCAGAAGACGTTTCAGAAGCCTTTGGACTAGAACCAGCAGGTTTAGAAACAGTTTCTTTCCAACAGCTGTCACGTTATTGAACTTAGTTCCCCGCTGACTCTCTTACCATCATCTCTTACCATCTTGACCTGTACATAACTGCATAACTACATAACTACATCTAACTTATTGCACATTATTTGCACATAACAGTACTCTTAACTTTCTGCACTGCTGCATATATTTGCATATATTTGCTTAAATTGCACATACTGTTAATTACCGTATATACTGCACTGCTGTCCTTTGCACTTCTGATTGGATGCTAAACTGTGTTTCGTTACCTTGTATTCATACATGTGTAATGACAATAAAGTTGAATCTAATCTAATCTAGTCAAAGTCCTGACCTGAATCCAATTGAGATGCTGTGCCATGACCTTAAAAAGGCGGTTCATGCTGGAAAACCCGCCAATACCCTTCAACAGCAGAAGTCTTAACAAAAACTTTCCACAGATTCAGGACTATTTAAAACAGCTGGACAGAAAATTTACAGCTATCGCAGTCTCTGAAACTTGGCTTAATGAAGAACAGGCTCCCCTGATGGCAATAGAGGGATATCAGATGTTTCATATTAACAGATCTCAAAAAAAGGGTGGTGGTGTTGCACTGTATATTGATGACCTGTATAGGTGTAAGCTTGTAAATGGAATGTCCTTTGCACTACCAGGGATTTTGGAATGTGTTACTGTTGAGATTGACCAAGATAAAACAAAAAATCTAATTATAAGTTGTATATATAGAACGCCGGGAACTTGCATTGAGACAGTCAGAGATAAATTAGTCGAGCTGTACAATAATATTACTAGTAAGAAAATGGTAGTAATTTGTGGAGATTTCAATATTGATCTACTAAATCCATATCAACAAAATGTAATTACAGAGTTCATGAATTCTATGTACAGCATGAGTCTATATCCCACAATAACACATCCCAGTAGAATCACAGTTCACACTGCTACACTTATTGACAACCTGTTTGTTAATATTATTGATAGGAAAATAGAAAGTGGATTATTGATAAATGATATAAGTCAGTGATTTTCAACCTATGTGCACTATTTATCCTTTTTTTTTTTTTTTTTTTTCCTTTGAAAGACAAAAGTAAAATAGAAAGATGTCTTTACCTTCTTTACATGTTTCAACTGCACCAGAGACCATCTGACGGCGGGAGGCGGGGCCGGCTCGGCGGATCTGACAGATCTGCTGAGCTGGCCCCGCCTAAAGAAAGAGGCTGGGCAAAAATTCCCTGCATGGCAGAGTTCCAAGATGAAAACCATTGCTGAGCAAAAAGAACATAAAGGCTCATCTCAGTTTTGCCAGAAAACATCTTGATGATCCCTAAGACTTTTGGGAAAATACTCTGTGGACTGACGAGACAAAAGTTGAACTTTTTGGAAGGTGTGTGTCCCATTACATCTGGCGTAAAAGTAACACAGCATTTCAGAAAAGGAGCATCACACCAACAGTAAAATATGGTGGTGGTAGTTTGATGGTGTGGGGCTGTTTTGCTGCTTCAGGACCTGGTAAATGGAACCATGAATTCTGCTGTCTACCAAGAAATCCTGAAGGAGAATGTCCGGCCATCTGTTCGTGACAAGCTGAAGCGCACTTGGGTTCTGCAGCAGGAGAAAGATCCAAAACACCAATAAGTCCATCTCTGAATGGCTTAAGAAAAAGAAAATGAAGACTTTGGAGTGGCCTAGTCAAAGTCCTGACCTGAATCCGATTGAGATGCTGTGGCATGACCTCAAAAAGGCGGTTCATGCTCAAAAATCCTCAAATATGGCTAAATTACAACAATTTGGCAAAGATGAGTGGGCCAAAATTCCTCCACAGCACTGTAAAAGACTCATTGCCAGTTATTGTAAACGCTTGATTGCAGTCGTTGCTGCTAACGGTGGGCCAACCAGTTATTAGGTTTAGGGAGCAATCACTTTTTCACACAGGGCCATGTGAGTTTGGATTTTTTTTCCCTCTTAATAATAAACACCTTCATTTAAAAACTGCATTTTGTGTTTACTTGTGTTATCTTTGTCTAATATTTAAATTTGTTTGATGATCTGAAACATTTAAGTGTGACAAACATACAAAAAAATTGAGAAATCAGGAAGGGGACAAACACTTTTTCACACCACTGTGTATGTATATATATATATATATACAGTATATATATATATATATGTATGTATGTATGTAGAAGCTAGGTTAATCATCTCAGACTGGATGCAGAGGATAAACAGAGAAGGACAATAGGTATTGAGATGAGAGAGATTATGGTGAAGTAGCAGGAAGAAGTAGTTGGGGGGAAAGGGGTGAATGTATTGTGATGCGAGATGTCATGCAGATGTGAGATGGGCGGTTGATATAAAAGGAGAGACCCTGGTGTATTGGAGAGATTCTTTTTCTGTGTATGATTGATGTGAGAGTGAATAAAGTCGTCTGCAGCATGAGTCTGCCTCCGTTATTTCCACTCTCCACACTGGTGACCTCTTGACGAATTATGGAACACGAGGCAAGAAGCCCGGAGTCGGCCTGGACAGAAAGCCCCAGCAACGCGTGCGCTGTTTCGGTCAAACTACTGGACTTTTGGCTGCACGACCCGCGGTCTTGGTTCCACCACACCGAGGCTCAGTTCGCCCTCGGGGGAATAACAGCAGACGACACAAGATATTACTATGTGGTCGCAGTGCTGGGTGTTCGCCTGTCTCAGCAAGTAGCGAGCCTGCTCCAACAGCCTCCAGCCCATGACAAATACGGGGCTCTCAAGGCCGCGCTGACCCAGCGCTGCACACTCTCGGACTGTGAGAGAGCAGAGAGGCTCCTGAGGCGCTCCGAGTTAGGAGATGGGTCGGTGGTCGAACTGATGGAGAAGATGTTGGCGTTTATTTATTTAGCGAATGCAAAGTCCTTAAGCCAAGCAGTTGCCTCCTAGTTTGCTGTATGGAGGGTGTGTAATCCTCCTTCCAGTCTTTGGAGCGGGCAAGCCTCTATGATGTGTTCCATTGTTTGCTCCTCTCCACATGCGCACAGTGGGCTAGGGCTACTGCCCCATCTGTGAAGGCTGGCCAAGCAGGGGCCATGTCCAGTCCTGAAGCGATTGATTGTAGACCACTGTCTCCTTGGGAGGTTGGTGCCCGGGACCTGTTGGTTGGGGTTTATCACCAGCTGTTTGTTTGGGACCTCCTTGGTCTCCCATTCCTCTTGCCAAGCTGTCTGGATGGTAAAGTCAGCTGGGGGAGGGTTTTTCCAAATCGGCCGTCTGGATGAAAGTCGGGCAGTGGGTGGGGTGTAGATATCTGCATGGATTGGTAAGTGAGGAGAATCTTTAACTTTTTGGAGCATCCTTTGAGTTAATGCTGCTTGCCGGATGTGTGGAGGGGCTATGTTTGACAGTACAGACAGCCAGGGGAGTGGTGTTGAGCGGATTGTTCCAGTTATAGTTCTCATGGTTGAGTTGAGCTGGGTGTCTACATGGTGTGTGTAAGATGACCTGGACCAGACAGGGGCACAATATTCTGCTACAGAGTATGAAAGGGCCAGTGCTGAGGTGTGCAGGGTGGAGACTGCCGCCCCCCATTTTGCACCAGCGAGCTTGCAGAGCAGGTTGTTTTGTACCTTCAACTTAGCAGCCGTCCCCTTTAGATGTTCCTTGAAGGATAAGGTCCTATCAAGGGTCACTCCAAGATAAGTTGGATTTGGGGCATGCTTAAGCTTGAGTCCGCTCAGGTGGATGTTTAGTTCTCTGGCAGCTTTTGCATTGTGGAGATGGAATACACTGGAGACGGTTTTTGCTGGGCTTGGTTTTAGGCGCCAGATTTTGCAGAACTGGTCCAGTTTGGCAAGATCTTCCGTGAGCACCCGTTCCAGTGGTTCAAAGTCTGGTGCTTGGAATGCCAAACAGATGTCGTCTGCATAGATGAATTTGCGGGATTTTGTAGTAGGCAGGTCGTTTATGTAGAGGTTGAACAGAGTTGGAGCTAGAACTGAGCCTTGTGGGAGTCCGTTTTTCTGCATTCTCCATGCACTTGTGTTCTGACTGAGGTGGACTCTGAACCTTCGGTTGGTCAGCAGGGTTTTTATAATTGCTGTTGCCCAAGCAGGGATCACCTTTATAAGTTTCAGGAGGAGGCCTTTGTGCCAGACCGTATCATAGGCGGCTGTAAGATCAAGAAACACAGCCCCTGTCTTCAGTCTGCTCTCGAAGCCATTTTCGATGACGGTGGTTAGGGCCAGTACTTGTTCTCCTGTACTGCGGTCCTTGCGGAAACCTGCTTGATCCACACTTAGAATATCCTCTATTTCTGGGGAAATGCGTTGCAGTATTAGGCGCTCCATGATTTTGTAAGGAACGCTGAGTAGGGAGATTGGGCGGTAGCTTGCTGGTAGTTTGTGGTCTTTGCCAGGTTTTGGGATGGCAATGACCTTTGCTGTCCGCCATTTCTTTGGGATCGAGTTTGTTTGTGTGATCCTTGTGTAGAATTGTGTCAACCAGGTTAGGGCTCGGGGGCCAAGATTTTTCATGAATTCTGGGAAGATGTTATCGTATCCTGCTGCCTTTCCACATTTCAGGCCCTGTAGGACTTTCTCCAGTTCAGCAGCCTCGAAGGGTTCAGGGTTTGTTTCCTCTACAGGCATTTTTTGGTGTTTTTTTAGCTCAGTTGTAACTGCTCTTCTGGTGTCTTTGTCTTGGGGTACTTTGGCGATAGTCAGTAGGTGGGATGCAACTTGGTTGGGTGTGACGGATGCTCGGCTTTGGCTAGGGGGCTTCTGTGCAGCTCCTAGGCGACGGATGAGGCTCCAACATTTCCTGCTAGAGTGGGTAAAGCTCTGGTCAGCAACTGTCTCCTCCCATTTCTTTCGCCGGGCTGTATTTAGTGATTCAATGAGATGGTCTGCTATCTCTGGGTCCCCTGATGTTTGATAGGATTGTAGGAGGGCAGCACTTTCTCCGTCCAAACATGGGACATAGAGGGGTCGGCAGCCTCGTGGGATTGCAGTATGGGCAGCCTTGAAGATTGCGCTGCAGAAGCGGTTGTATGCTTCATCTACAGTGATGGTGTGGAGTGGGATGGTAACAACGCTCCGGTCCAGAGTTTCACTGAATTTCTTCCAGTTGGCTTTGCGGAAGTTCCAGCGCATCTTCCTTGGGCTGTATATGACTGGAAGTTGTAGGCCAATGTGTACAAGTAGGGGCCGGTGTTGGCCGTGTGGAAAATCATCAAGAATGAGGATCTGTGTAGGATATGGCTCCCCATTCAAAGAGCTGACCCAACACAGGTCAGGAGAATAGTCCTTCTTCCACCTAGCAGAGTGGAAGGTTCCTCTTTGTTTGGGATCGTATATCAAAGCGAGGTCATTTCTGGATGCCCAGTCTGAAAGTGCCTCCCCATCACTATCCACTGCTGGGTACCCCCAGTCAGGGTGATGGCTGTTAAAGTCCCCCACATAGATGGCAGGGTGGGGTAGGGTGGGTAAGACCTGCAGATCCCAGTTGGCATTAGGGGGCTTGTACACATTGACAATATGGAAGCCACCAATGATTATGGTGTCTGAGAAATGTGTTGTTATCAGGTGATTTGCTTCAACTATGTCAGAACGCACATAGGTGGCACGTCCATGTTTAGCATGTAGAACATAGCACAGGAGGTCAAAGCCTTTGATGGTGAAGCGGCCAGCTTCCTCTGTGCCAATATGAGTCTCTTGGAGGCAGATTACATCAATCGAATGTTGGAAGGCGAGGACTTCGATAAGGCTTCGCTTGGCTGCAGATAGGCCTTCAACGTTTAGTTGTAATATGCGAAGGGCAGATCCTACCACAAAGTGCTCTTGGGGCTGTTTGCTTTCGGCTTTAGGACTGTGACTAGGATTCTTCTTTGACTTGGCACAGAGGCGTCGTCTCTTCGAATTTAGTCTGCTGGTAGGATCATTAGCTTCCCCAGGCGAGCCCGGGTACTGGCGGAGGGCGCGACGAGAACGCTGATCCATTGCCCCCATGTTGGCGTTGATAGGCACGGACGACGGGCATTTTCTGTTTGCCCACCTGTTCCTCCGGAACCTCCCAACAGAGGCAAGAGCGGTCCTTGCCAATTCCTCCGTTGCTGGCCATGCATGACTACCGGGCGCTAGCCCAGGAGGCAGATCATCCTCACCACCAGAGCCCTCACAGGCGAGGAGCCGGCGATGGTAGCGGCAGCGGAGGCCAGGAAGCGCCAGAGAGACACACTCTGCTTCTACCACCGCCGCTTTGGAGAGAACGCACGCAGATGTGTGCCACCGTGCCAATTCAAGCGTTCGGGAAACGCCAAGGCCGGCAGTCGGTAGCAGCTGCAACCACCGGTGAAGAAAACAAGCTGCTCTACGTGACAGACTCGCGCTCAGGGAGGTGGTTCCTCATAGACACAGGCTCCCAGAAGAGCCTCATCCTCCCGTCCTACGCTGACCGGCTAGTGGGAGCTAGCGGCCCCCAGCGGCCCCCAGCTGGTAGCCGTAAACGGTTCAGACATTAAGACTTTTGGTGAGAGAATACTGACTTTATCCCTACACGGCCGTATGTATGAGTGGACTTTTGTCATAGTGGCATTGAGTTTCCCAATCCTGAGAGCTGATTTTCTGTGTGCACACGGGTTGTTAGTCAATGTTGCTAACAGGCGCCTGGTTAATGCAATGTCTTTTGATTCTCTCCCCGTACAGCTTGAGGGGCCGGGCCAATAACACAAGCCAACGTCACAGCTCCAGGTAGTAAGTTCCACACACTGCTCACTCAGTTCCCAGCACTCACGGTCCCAACGTTTTCGGCGACCAGCACTAAACACGGGGTGGAACACTTTATCACCACCACTGGGCCACCCGTTTTCGCATGACCTCGGCGCCTGGAAGCAGCTAAACTGGCCATAGCGCGCGAGGAGTTTGCCAACTTGGAAAGGTTGGGCATCAGATTACCGCAGAATGAATAATGCCACAGCGCACGACTGCTACCCGATCCCCCATATTCAGGATTTTTCCGTTCACCTCACCGGGACACGCATTTTTTCTAAAATCGACCTGGTCTGTGGTTACCACCAGGTCCCAATGTGCTCGGAGGACATACCCAAAACAGCGGTAATAACTCCGTTTGGCTTGTTTGAGTTTTTACGCATGCCCTTCGGATTAAAAGTCACGGCACAGACATTCCAACGCATGATGGATGCGGTGTTGCACGATCTGACATTTGTGTTTGTCTATCTGGATGATATCCTGGTGGCCAGCGCATCCGAGGACGAACACGTAACCCACCTCAGGACGGTTTTCCGGAGGTTGGAGGAGCACAGGTTAATAATCAACCTGGCGAAATGCCAGTTCGGTGTGACGGGGATTGATATTTTGGGGCACCGCATCTCACTGGAGGGAGCGATACCCTTGCCCGACAAGGTGCGCGCCGTGGCAAATTTTCCCCGGCATCAGACGGTCAGGGCGCTGCAAGAGTTTTTGGGGATGGTTAACTTTTATAGCCAGTTCCTCCCCCGCGCAGCTCAGGTCATGCAGTCATTGTACGCCGCGCTCAAGAAACGGAAACCGGCGGACAGAGTGGAATGGACTCCGGAGCGGGAGCAGGTGTTCTCTGAGGTTAAAACAGCCCTGGCAAACACCGCACTGTTGGAGCACCCGGACCCGGTGGCCCGGATAGCGCTCACCACCGACACCTCAGACGTGGCCATAGGGGCTGTTGTGGAGCAAAGCGTCACCGGTTCTTGGCAGCCACTCGCTTTTTTCAGCAGGGCTTTGCGCGACAGTGAGTGTAAATGCAGCACATTTAATAGAGAGTTGCTGGCTCTCCACCTGGCCATACGCCATTTCCAGTTCTGGCTGGAAGGGCGCAGCTTCACCGCGTTCGTGGACCACAAGCCGCTAACGTTCGCGATGGCCAAGGTTTCGGAACCATGGTCGGGCCGGCAGCAGAGACAGCTGGCTGCAATCTCTGAGTTTATGACCAATATTCAGCATGTGTCGGGTAAACTGAATGTGGTGGCAGACTGCCTCTCGCGCGCAGTAGTGGCCCCGGTCTGCGTGGGGATACATTATACAGCCATGGCCGCAGAGCAGATTGGCGATGCGGATGTGTGCGCGCTCCAGTCTGGACCAACAGGGTTAAGGCTGGAGAGCAGAGTACTGCAAGACGGCAGCCCCCCCCCCCCCCCAGTCTGTGACGTCTCCACGGGACGCCTGTGCCCAGTGGTCCCAGTTGCTTGGCGCTGCTGAGTGTTTGAGTCAGTCCACGCTCTGGCACACCCAGGGGTGCGCGCATCAGTCAAAATGGTGGGAGCAAAGTTCGTATGGCCAGGCCTGCGCAAACAAGTGAAAGAGTGGGCGGCAGCCTGCGTGGCGTGCCAACGAGCCAAAGTACACAGACACACGAAGGCTCCTTTGGAGCTGTTTTGTATGCCGGCTAAGAGGTTCGACCATGTGCACGTGGACCTCGTGGGCCCCCTCCCGCCATCGCAGGGGTGCACGCACCTTCTGACAGTCGTGGACCACACCACACGCTGGCCAGAAGCAGTCCCGCTGGCGGCAACCACATCCGCGGACGTGGCGCGCGTTTTTTTGACGACATGGGTGGCACGTTTTGGCATCCCGTCGGACATAACGTCTGATAGGGGCCCGCAGTTCGTTTCCGACCTCTGGTCCGCGATGGCCCGTAGCCTGGGTGCTGCAATTCATTGCACAACCGCATACAACCCACAGGCCAATGGGTTATGCAAGCGTTTTCATAGGTCACTGAAAGCAGCGCTCAGGGCTTTGCTGACGGATGCAAATTGGGTAGACCGGTTGCTGTGGGTTTTATTGGGGTTGCGTTCCGCACCAAAAGAGGATTTGGAGGATTCCCCAGCAGAGCTTGTTTTTTCTCAGCCACTGCGGCTGCCCGGGGAATTTTTGTCAGATAATCCTGCGTCGGACAACTGTCCCTCTCAGCGTTTGCAGCATAGCGCAGATACAGGCACGCTGCCGGGCCCGGCCCACCACTGTTTTCCGCGCGCTTTTGTGCCAAAAACTTTGAGGAACGCGGCGTTCGTGTTTGCCAGGCACGATGCCCACCACCCCCCGTTGCGCCCACCCTACGATGGCCCGTTCAGAGTGCTGGAAACAGGGGACAAATATTTTTTGTTAGACTTGGGGGGTCGTCGGGAGAAAATATGTATAGACAGACCTAAGCCCGCCTTTGTGGTGGTGGATGAGCAAGTGATGTTGGCTCGGCGTGGAAGACCCCCACGGAGAACTCCCCAGGTAAACGGTTCGTCAGAGCAGCCACATGGGCAAGTTGAAGTTCCCCCCCCCCCTCGCCATTGCCCACCCGCAGACAGACACACCCCCAGGAGCCCCTTGCCAGCACAGCAGCGCCGCGGAGGTGGAAAACCCCCGTTACAGCAAATACAGGAGGAGACTGAAGCCAAAAGGACGTGAGGACTGAAACTCGGTCTGAGATTCTGGGGAAGTGGGGGGGGGGTAGAAGCTGGGTTAATCATCTCAGACTGGATGCAGAGGGAAAACAGAGAAGGACAATAGGTATTGAGATGAGAGAGATTATGGTGAGGTAGCAGGAAGAAGTAGTTGGGGGACGGGGGGGAGAAGGGGTGAATGTATTGTGATGCGAGATGTCATACAGGTGTGAGCTGGGCGGTTGATATAAAAGGAGAGACCCTGGTGTATTGGAGAGATTCTTTTTCTGTGATGTGAGAGTGAATAAAGTCGTCTACAGCATGAGCCTGCCTCCGTTATTTCCACTCTCCACTATATATATATATATATATATAAGTATGTAGTATATACTGTATATATATAAGTATGTAGAGGGAAATGGGAAAATCTATGTTGTGGAACATCAGGGAACTTGCTGGTGCTTCTGTAACTGGGGAGTGTTATTAAATGAGGAGTGTTTAGAGATTTTTATGAAAAAAGAAGCATTTCAACAGTGTGTGTTTCAACATTCTGCTCCTCTTGAGGCTTTGGAGAACACCCTCTCACATGGCACTGATGTTGCTGGCATGTGGAGATACTTTTTTGCCATCTTGTAAAGGTTTGGGTATGTAGTTTTGTGAGTTGCCCAGTAACAGAGTGGGTCTTCTCCTCTGGAGAGGTAGGGCTTAGACAAATAACGAATTTCCACTGTGACATCTGCTGTTGCACTTTGAGAGTGCTGTGTTTCACCTAAACAAAAAGAAAAACAAATGTAGTTAGCAATCTTTTATAATAAGAAAATGATGCTTAAAGTGATGACATAATACAAAACCAATTCTGCTATCCAAAATGTCCCACAAGTTGTCTTCTGCTGAAGGCCCAGCCTCTTCCTCTGCTGCGGACTGATGGAGCTGAGAACATTTTAATACATGTAGCCAGAGTTTGGAAAACACAATAATAATATGGAATAATAAATATTACACTGCCTGTTATGTTGATGGCATTGTCCTTGCCATCCTCATGGTTGCAGCACATTCAGCAGTCAATTTTGACATGGCCTCTTGTGCACGTGTTTCATTGCCAGAAACTTAATGTTTTAAATTGTGGCACCAAAAATATGGTTGCGCCTTCATGTCCCTCACTCACTCACTCACTCACTCACTCACTCACTCACTCAAAAAAATGACATATCTATCTATCTATCTTATCTTCTAGTGTTTTTGTGTGAATGAGTGTGTATGCATGTACAGTATCTTTGTGTAATATTTAGTAAATGCAATATGTTTTGTTTAATGTTAATGAACCTAAACCAAATTCTAACTTGTGTAATACTCTCCCTCAAATGCTCAACCCCCTCAAACTTCCTGTGAGCCCTTGAGTCAAGTGTGACGTGACCGGCATAACATAGATAGATAGATAAATAGATAGATAGATGTACTTTATTGATCCCAAACTGGGAAATTACAGTGTAACAGCAGCATGACAGTAGAGAACCAAACAACAGAAACACACACATGACAGACAAAGGGATTACCCATGGAAAGTAAAAACTAACACGACTATAAAACCTATACACATCATAGCTTAATATATGCTGACCCGTATAAACACATGAATCATCCCATTGCACAAAGAAGGACTATCAGGAGCAGAGTGAAAATGTGAGGTACCAGTTAGTCTGTAAGGTGCAGTGTGGCAGCATAGCTACAGTGGGGCAAAAAAGTATTTAGTCAGCCATCAATTGTGTAAGTTCTCCCACTTAAAAGATGAGAGAGGTCTCCAATTTTCATCATAGGTATACCTCAACTATGAGAGACAAAATGAGAAAAAAAAATCCAGAAAATCACATTGAATGATTTTTAATGAATTAATTGGTAAATTCCTCGGTAAAATAAGTCGTAAACGTTGTTGGCCTCCGTCAGTCTATGAGATTGAGATTGAGATTGAGATTCAACTTTATTGTCATTACACAAGGTAACGAAACGTGACTTGGCATTTGGGCACGCTCTGCAGAGTGCATCCAAGGCCGGGGCAGCCGCTAGGCGCCAGTCATGAATGATAAGATACTATGATGACCATGGAAGAGAATCCTAAACGTCTACTCTGCTGGAACAGCACCGCCTGTGGCTGAACAGGCCGATGTGCAAATGGCAGTCCTTGTCACACAGGTCGCACTTGTGGGTGGTCTCCGTGCTGCTGGGTCTGTGGCAGTTCTTCCTGCGGGTCCTTTTTTCATCTGCTGCAGCAGTCAGTCTCTCTTCACCCACCTTGAGCTGTCTGGTCAGGGTGCCTCTCCATTTGGAGCGGTCAGTTGCAAGGTCCTCCCAGCACTCTGTGTTGATCTCCAGGGCCTTCATGTCTCTCTTGCAGATGTCTCTAAAGCGCAGCTGTGGGCGGCCAACGTCTCTCCTGCCAGTCGCCAGTTCTCCGTAGAGGACGTCTTTGGGGATTCTGCCATCCTCCATACGGTGAACATGGCCTAGCCAGCGAAGCCTGCGCTGCCTGAGTAGAGTGAACATGGAGGGAAGGTCGGTGCGGGACAGAACTTCTGTGTTGGGCACTTTGTCCTGCCAGGATATGTCCAGGATGTGGCGAATGCAGCGCAAGTGGAAGGAGTTCAGTCTCTTTTCCTGCCGGGCGTATGTTGTCCACGTCTCACTCCCATAGAGCAGTTTGCTGATGATGCAGGCGTTGCACACTGCCATCTTCGTTTTGACAGGGAGTTTGGGATTCTCCCACACTCGTGTGGTGAGGCGAGTGAGTGTGAAGGCTGTTTTTCCAATCCTCTTGTCGATCTCTGTATCAAGGGAGAGGTTGTTGCTGATCGTGGACCCCAGGTACGTGAACTGATTCACGACCTCCAGCTCGTAGTCGTCGATGGTGATGGTTGGTGGTGCTTCCGTGCCTTGCGCCAAGACGTTAGTCTTCTTCAGGCTGACGGTAAGCCCAAAGTCCTTGCATGCCTGGGAGAAGCGGTCCATCAGGGTCTGAAGCTCCTGCTGTGTGTGGGTTGCGACTGCAGCGTCATCTGCGAACAGCATGTCTCTGATTAGAGCCTCGCGTACTTTGGTTCTGGCTTTCAGGTGGGCGAGGTTGAAAAGCCTGCCGTCAGATTTTGTGTGCAGGTAGATTCCCTCTGTTGCTGTGCTGAAGGCATGCCTCAGGAGCATAGCAAAGAAAATCCCAAAGAGGGTTGGCGCAAGTACACAGCCCTGTTTCACTCCACTGCGTATGTTGAATGGTTCTGAGACGTTGCCGTCGTGCTGCACTATCCCCTGCATGTTGGTGTGAAACGATTCGATGAGGCTTTGCAACTTTGGTGGGCATCCTATCTTTGGCAGGATCTTGAAAAGGCCCTCTCTGCTGACCAGATCGAACGCTTTGGTGAGGTCGCTGAAGGCGACGTACAGGGGCATGTTCTGTTCTCTGCATTTCTCCTGGAGTTGGCGGATGGAGAATATCATGTCTACCGTTGATCGCTCAGCACGGAAGCCACACTGAGACTCGGGGTAGACACGTTCGGCAAGCTTCTGTAGACGAACGAGAACAACTCGTGATTGTCATTCCCCATGTTTTGTCTACGCCAAAGGCGAAGCTGGAGTGTCCTCTCCAGTGATCCGGTGTTCTACCTTCCAGCGTTGGGCGTTGGTAGGATTAAAGCCTGAGCAGGAAGATATGAAGGACAAGATGATGCCCATGTAGCATGACCCCCTCTCCACGTCACTGATGAATCCAAAGGAACTGCAGGGCTGCTACAGTTTGGCGCCAGCGCCGTCGCAGGAACTGCCAGAACGATGTTGAGCACAACAGAGAACTGCCTTAGGGGCTCCGACTCCGGATTTTTCCTCAGGGTTGACTCCCGAAGCCTTTCCCGTGACCGGGTGTGCCGCAAGGCAGCGGAGGTTTGAAATCACGGTTTACCTTCCCCTAGATGGGCTACCTTCCCAGGTTGATGAGCCACCATCTACCCGAAGCATCTGGTTTTAAGGTGCCAGAGATCCGCCCTCGCCCCTTCTCCTATTAGTAAAAGCAGTTCCGCCGGGCTTAGACACTAAACCACACGGGCAGGCTAGGAGTTGGACTTAGTTGTCAGAGGCTTTTCGAGACGCACGCCGTAAGGAGCATTTTATGAGCACTGGGAGCTTAACCCCAGTGCTGCTCCTGGCTATGACAACCTTCGGTCAATAACAAAAGTTTATCTCAATACTTTGTTATACACCCTTCGCTGGCAATGACAGAGGTCAAACGTTTTCTGTAAGTCTTCACAAGGTTTTCACACACTGTTGCTGGTATTTTGGCCCATTCCTCCATGCAGATCTCCTCTAGAGCAGTGATGTTTTGGGGCTGTCGCTGGGCAACACAGACATTCAACTCCCTCCAAAGATTTCCTATGGGGTTGAGATCTGGAGACTGGCTAGGCCACTCCAGGACCTTGAAATGCTTCTTACGAAGCCACTCCTTCGTTGCCCGGGTGGTGTGTTTGGGATCATTGTCATGCTGAAAGATCCAGCCACGTTTCATTTTCAATGCCCTTGCTGGTGGAAGGAGGTTTTCACTCAAAATCTCCCGATACATGGCCCCATTCATTCTTTCCTTTACACGGATCAGTCGTCCTGGTCCCTTTGCAGAAAAACAGCCCCAAAGCATGATGTTTCCACCCCCATGCTTCACAGTAGGTATGGTGTTCTTTCTCTTCCAAACACGACAAGTTGAGTTTTTACCAAAAAGTTTTATTTTGGTCTCATCTGACCATATGACATTCTCCCAATCCTCTTCTGGATCATCCAAATGCTCTCTAGCAAACTTCAGACGGGCCTAGACATGTACTGGCTTAAGCAGGGGGACACATCTGGCACTGCAGGATTTGAGTCCCTGGCAGCGTAGTGTGTTACTGATGTAGCCTTTGTTACTTTGGTCCCAGCTCTCTGCAGGTCATTCACTAGGTCCCCCTGTGTGGTTCTGGGATTTTTGCTCACCGTTCTCGTGATCATTTTGACCCCACGGGGTGAGATCTTGCGTGGAGCCCCAGATTGAGGGAGATTATCAGTGGTCTTGCATGTCTTCCATTTTCTAATAATTGCTCCCACAGTTGATTTCTTCACACCAAGCTGCTTACCTATTGCAGATTCAGTCTTCCCAGCCTGGTACAGGTCTACAATTTTGTTTCTGGTGTCCTTTGACAGCTCTTTGGTCTTGGCCATAGTGGAGTTAGGAGTCTGACTGTTTGAGGTTGTGGACAGGTGTCTTTTATACTGATAACGAGTTCAAACAGGTGCCATTAATACAGGTAACGAGTGGAGGACAGAGGAGCCTCTTAAAGAAGAAGTTACAGGTCTGTGAGAGCCAGAAATCTTGCTTGTTTGTAGGTGACCAAATACTTATTTTACCGAGGAATTTACCAATTAATTCATTAAAAATCCTTCAATGTGATTTTCTGGATATTTTTTTTCTTATTTTGTCTCTCATAGTTGAGGTATACCTATGATGAAAATTGGAGACCTCTCTCATCTTTTAAGTGGGAGAACTTGCACAATTGGTGGCTGACTAAATACTTTTTTGCCCCACTGTATGACCAGAATACAACATCATAGTGAGTTATTGTACAGTGAAATTGCATTTGGCAGGAAAGAGTTCCTGTACCTGGCCGTTCGACAACGAAGCTGTAGTAGTCTACTGGAGAAAGTGCTTTGCTGTCTATCAAGTGTGTGGTGGAGGGGGTGATCAGGATTGTCCATAATGGATCGCAGTTTATTTAGTGTTCTCCTCTCCACCACTGTCTCAAAGGTCTCCGGTCTGAGACCAATTACAGAGCCAGCCCTCTTGATGATCTTGTCAAGTCTGTTGGTATCTCTGGCCCTGATACTGCTACCCCAACAGACAGCAGCAAAGAAGATGGCGCTGGCGACAACAGTCTGGTAGAAAAGCTCCAGCATCCTGCTACACACGTTGAAGGATCTCAGCTTTCTCAGGAAGTAGAGTCTGCTCATCTCCTTCTTGTGCTCAACATCGGTGTTGGATCTCCAGTCCAACCCGCTGCTGATCCTGACACCCAGATATTTGTAGTCCTCAACCACTCCCACATCCTCCCCCCTAATCTGCAGTGGCTGAAAAGGAGCCGTCCTCTTCCTGAAGTCAATCACCATCTCTCTGGTCTTGCTGACATTCAACCTCAGGTGATTCTTCTCCGTCCACTCCACAAATCTGTCTACCAGTGCCCCGTACTCCCTCTCCTCTCCTCCTCTTATACACCCCACAACAGCTGAGTCATCAGAGAATTTTTGCAGGTGGCATGACTCAGTGTTGTACTGAAAGTCAGTGATGTATAAGGTAAAAAGAAAAGGAGAGAGCACAGTCCCCTGTGGCACTCCCGTATCACTAACCACCACTCCAGACAAGATACTGCCCAGCCTGACAAACTGTGGTCTGCCTGTCAGGTAGTCGGTAATCCAGGAGATCACAGAGCTGTCAACCCCCATCACCCGCAGCTTCTCGCCCAGCAGCGTGGCTGGATGGTGTTAAAGGCACTGGAGAAATCAAAAAAAGTGATACTCACAGTATCTCCTCCACCATCCAGGTGCAGATGGGCTCGTTGCAGCAGGTAGATGACAGCATCTTCAACTCCTAAATGGGGCTGATATGCAAACTGCAGAGGGTCCAGCCATGTCTTCACCTGCGGCCTCAGGTGGGCTAAGACCAGTCTCTCCAGGACCTTCATCACATGAGATGTGAGGGTAACTGGTCGGTAGTCATTCAAATCCGATGGAGATGACTTCTTGGGGACAGGAACCAGGCAGAATGTCTTCCATAGCACCAGTCCTCTCTCCACACTCAGGCTTAGGTTGTACAGGTGTATCAGTACTGGAGCTAGTTGGTTGGCACAGGTCCTCAGGGTCCTTGCGGAGATGCCGTCAGGGCCTGAAGCCTTCCGATGACGGAGTCTCTCCAGCTGTTTCTCCACCTGATCTGCAGTCACCGTGAAGTGAGGGAGGGTCCTGGTGCCCCCCGAGGAGGAGGAGGGGGGAGATGGAGAGAGGATCTGCACGGAAGCGTGGGTGGGGAGGGGTGCGTGGGGGTCTGGTTGTGTTGCTCGGGTGACAGACTGTAAGTTGAACCTATTAAAAAACAGATTCAGTTCCTCAGCTGTCTCCTGGCTCCCAGATGGCTGCCTGACTCTCCCCTTGTACCCAGTTATTTGTTTCATTCCCTCCCACACATCTTTAGTGTTATTTGGCCTGAGTTTCTCTTCCAACTTCCTCCTATAATTGTCCTTGCATCTCCTCAGCATCTCTCTCAGCACATGCTGCACTCCCCTCAGCTTCTCCTTGTCTCCAGCCCTAAAAGCTCTCTTCTTTTTGTTCAGTAGTGCTTTCAGGTCACTGGTGACCCATGGTCTGTTGTTGGAGAAGCAGTGTACAGTCTGAGCTGGCATGGTCATGTCTTCACAGAATCTAATGTATTCTGTGATGCAGTTGGTCATATTGTCTATGTCCACCCCATGTGGTTCACAGAGTACACTCCAGTCTGTCGTCTCAAAGCAGTCCTGTAGTGCATCAGCAGCCTCATGTGTCCACCTCCTCACAGTCCATGTATAAGCAGGCTGCCTTTGCACAAGGGGGACGTACCTGGGTGATAACATGGCCATGCAGTGATCTGATTTACCAATGGGGGATAGAGCTGTGGCACTATATGCATCTCTGACATTGGCATACAGTAAATCCAGTGTTTTGTTCTCTCTGGTGGGACAGTCAACAAACTGGTGGAAGTTTGGTCGTGTTTTTCCCACTGAGACATGATTAAAATCACCTGTGATGGCCATGAATGCATCCGGGTGCTTCTCCAGTAATGTGGCCGTAGTGGAGCTGATGACGTCACAGGCCACCGCTGTGTCAGCTGACGGAGGGACGTAGACGATAACAATTAAAGCGCACTTCATTTCTTGCGGCATATAATAAGGTCTCATACTCACAGCCAGCAGTTCAATGTCCGGGCTGCAGCATTTTTCCTTCACATAAATGTGCCTGGGGTGACACCATTGTTCATTAACAAGAAGTGCCACTCCTCCTCCTCTCTTTTTCCTGCTGTTTTTCGTGTCCCTGTCCCCCCTTATAGTCCTGAAGCCAGGTATCTCTACGTTTACATCCAGGATCTGTGAGTGTAACCACGTCTCCGTAAAACACATGAAACTACACTCACGATACTCCTTTTGCGTCCTGATCAGCGCTGTCAGCTCGTCTGTTTTATTTCCCAGCGATCGCACGTTCCCGGTGATGATCATTGGTACTGCTGGCTTACGCTTCCTCCTCCTCCTCCTCACCTTTGCTCCAGCCCTTCGCCCGCGGTATCTCCTCTTCAGCTCATCCGGGATGAGGGGCTTCACTGCCGGCCGCGGCGCTCCAGGCTCCGGCCTCCTCAGTGCAATCAGCTGTTCGCGTGTGTAAACAATGCGTCCGCCCCCACCTCTGTTGATCTCCATTGTCCAAGGAAGAGAAAAGAAATGAAAACTATAAAAAAGACCGGCTAAAATAGAGAGAAAAGTTGGTCCAGTCTTAGTCCGAGTATTCCTACAGAGCCCTGGTTACTAAGAGACACACTATATACAGGTATAAACAGATAGAAACACAAAGACACGAGAGAGTTGCTGCTGGTATGGCCGCCCTGCCTCCGGCGCCATTAAAAGAAAAAAAAAACCGAGGCCTTGCTCGCTACGGTCACGTGACTGTGGGCGTGCTGAGACACCGCTCGAGACACAGCTCACGACACTTCCATTTCATATTGCTCAGATCAGGGTCAACGAGGCGGTGTCAAACATCCCTACAGGAATTATCCTCTGGTGGATTTGGACTCAGTTTGGTGCAATCTTCATACCAGATCTCCACCATCTTCACACAATCCCTGTAAGTCAACTTACCACCGTGCACAACCTAACCCCTTTTCCCTTTACTCCTAGGAGCTCTCACCACCACCTGTAAATACTCACCGTTGTTGGATTCCACCTTGTCACGCCCAGAGCCTGCTGCCATCCTGCTCCCTGCTGAGCCATCATCTGAACCTGTAAGGCAACACACAACAATCAATTAATCATCTAGTTGTCAATATATCCATACCTTTGTCTACTCTCTCCCCCTTGCGGGACTGCAAGACTCTTCGCACACTATTAATCACTGTTATTGTAAATAAACTATTATTTTGCAGGATAACTCTGGTCTACCTGCTGCCTGCTTTTGGATCTGTTATTCACAATCAGACCGTCTGGAAACTTAAATTAAATTAAATCACCCTTTATTGTCATTCAACCATACATGTACAGTAGAACGAAATTGTGCTTTATCCTAGCTACAGTGTCAATCACACACACCCCATGTGTAGAATCAGAAGGGCCGCTGCCATGCAAGGCGCCGCCATGGATTTCCCTCCTCCATTCCATAATTGCTGAGCACCAAGCTGGACGGCAGGAAGTTCCGCTTTTATATGGTCTTCGGCATGACCCGGCTGGGATTTGAAGCCCTGCCTCCCGGATGTGGGGTAGATGCTCTACCAACTGATTCTCTCAAAATGAATTACATTATAAAGGCTGCAGGCCGCAGGAGGTTATGTTTTTGCCAGCGTTTGTCTGTCTGTCTGTTTGTCTGTCTATCTGTCTGTTGGTTAGCAAGATAACTCAAAAAGTTTTGGACGGATTTCGATGAAACTTTCAGGCGTTGTTGGAAATGGTACAAGGAAGAACTGATTAAATTTTGGGGATGATCCGGATCACCGTCTGGATACAGGAATTTTTTAAAGGATTCTTTAACATTGTGAGATACGGCCATTTTCAACATGTGTGCAGGCGCAATGGAGGGCGCTGGTCGTCGTGTCTGACCAACACAAACTCCGCGTTCTTCAAAGTTTTAGGCATAAAAGCACGCGGAAAACAGTGGTGGGCCGGGCCCGGCAGCATGCCTGTGTTTGTGCTACGCTACAAAAGCTGAGACGGGCAGCTGTCCGGCGCGGGATTATTTGGCAGAAATTCCCCGGGCAGCCATCGTGGCTGCGAAAAAACAAGCTCTCTGCCGGGGAAGCTTCTAAATCCTCTTTTGCCGTGGAGCGCAACCCCAATATAAAACCCACAGCAACCTGTCTACCCAATTTGCATCCATCAGTGAAGCCCTGAGTGCTGCTTTCAGTGATCTATGAAAACGCTTGCATAACCCATTGGCCTGTGGGTTGTACGTGGTTGTGCGATGAATTGCAACGCCCGCAGCCTGGGAGTTTGGAGATGGACACAACACCAACACTTCAGTTTATTACCTCTGCCAAGAAGGTAATGCTTTTACTACTGAACCACTAATCCTATCATTGTGAATCCAATTGCTAGTCATATGTTTTCATGGTCAAGGAATCTGAAAACGTACACACAAACACTGTATGGGGGGGAACTGTGGCGCTTGGCGGAGGTCTGCACTCTCCGAGTGCTTTTCTAGTTAAAAATGGAACCTTGACATTTGTGGTCATGTCTCCATCATGATGCATCAAAAAAATGATTATCCCCCCACCACTGTTTACCCTGTTTGAGCTCAGAGTAAAAATGAACACAGTCATCTACTTCCTTCATCTGCAGAGCAATGTGTTTGCTCATTTCCAATCACCTCCTCCATCCTCCTCCTCTTTTCTATTTAAAACCTGATGTATTTGTATTGTTCTGCTGGCCGCGGGGCAGCGGCGGGTTGCCAGATCATGTAAACTCAGCAGGGACCTCCCACCCTCAGGCTCTCGGCTCTCACCTCCCATGATGGGCAAATTGGAAGAGCTTGGTGTGTGACAGTGTATTTTTTCCTCCCTCCCTTTGGCACCAGGATGTGCTCTTGAAACTTTGAACAATGACACATGGGTGGGTACGTCCTACAAACGGACCCCTGCTGAGCGGCTCAGCCAAGCCTTAAGCTTCAGTGGAGTGTGTTTTGTGGGGACCTAATCTGGCAACCCATGAGTTACAACCTTCCAAAGCAACATTGGAATCACAAAGACCTGCATTGTCTAGAGCGAAACCACCATCTGTGAAAAAAATCCACAGAGACCCCCTGTGAGTGTCTGAGCATCTGAGTCGGTTGTGTTAGCACACACGTTTTCCACACAACCCCGTTTATTAACCAAAGCCTGGTCTGTTCATGGTGTCAGAACTTAAATGCTTCTGATAAAGCAGGGGGCTCTCACCTCTGCCTGTTGTACCTTTTCTTTGCCCTTCTTGTCTTAATCTGATCCTTGTTCTTCCAGGCTGGGGTTCTCAGCTAAAACAGCAGAGGACACCTCCTCCTCATGAGGGAGCACCTGTATGGGACATGACTGTGAGAGTCAGGAACTTCAGTAGCAGCACAGTGCCATGCAGAGCTCCTCCTGCTCCACACATGAAGCTGTTTTTACTGTATGAATTACACTGTTACACAAATGATCTTCCTGGATGCTATGATTTAGTTGTTAACTGCTTCTAGTGTTTCAATTTATTGGACTTGAAAAATCCTAAATGGAGCCATGCATGACACTAACAGGTGAACTGCAAGAATTTATCATCAGTTTCTTCAATGCTGCCTTTCTTTTTGTTAGTATGTTGGTGTCTAAAAATTTAGTTTTTAGGTAAGGGGGTTGTTATGTATGTAAAAGGCTGGTAGTAGTAAGATGGCGGCAATTTGGACGGGGAATGGACTGAAATGGTTAACTACCGTTTTCTGGTGGTGACGCCACTCCTAGTATAAAGGAAGTGGGTGGAAGGGGCTAGTTCTCTTTCGTCGTGGAGGACACCTGGCCTGCAGGAGAGTGCCGTAAGCCTTATTGCATTGTATAGAGTATTATAATAAAGCTCCGTAAACTGAGTTCAGTATTTACTCATTATTGCTTAAGTATGGGTGCTACATTTGGCGACGAGGTAAAAGCGGTGGTAGAAAGATCTGTTGCCAGTTTTTGGCCGTTTTTGGAGACCCCAGGCGAGCCACCAGTACCATGGCCCCAGTGGTTTGCTGCATTTACCAACTACCCAGTTGTTTTGAACCTCAGCGAGCTGGAAAAACTTCACACGAGGGCTGAGGGGCAAAGAATACTGGAGAACCTTGAGGGGGCTGATAGCTTCGACGAAGTGGTGGAATTAATGGTGCTATGGGCCTCAGGTTATTTCACACCTTAGACAGAGACAATGAATACACATGGGAGAACAATGCCCAAGTGGGTGAGAGGGGGTTGAATGAAGTGTAGTGTAGATGTCATGCTGTGATGAGGAAGTGCCTTGAACCTTGTGAAGTGTGACTTGATATAGAGAGAGGAATGCTTGATGTGACCAGTCAGTCTGTTCTTTGCTTGTGAGATGTGAGTGTGTAATAAATCGTCTGAAATGAATATGCCTCTTCATTTACACACTCCACACTGGTGACCCAAGACGTATTATGGAACACGAGGCAAGAACCCCGGAGCCGGCCCAGTCGGGAACCCCCAGAGACGCTGAAGCCAACCCGCAGACAGCCACGACTGGAACCCCCAGCAACGCATGTGCAGTTTCAGTCAAGCTACCGGATTTCTGGCAGCACAACCCGCGCTCTTGGTTCCACCACACCGAGGCCCAGTTCGCCCTCCGGGGAGTAACAGCAGAAGACACCAAGTTCTACCATGTGGTAGCAGCGCTGGACTCCCGCACAGCCCAGCAGGTAGCGAGCCTGCTCAATCAGCCACCAGCCAGCAGCAAATATGAGGCGCTCAAGGCTGCGCTCATCTGGCAATACACGCTCTCTGAATGTGAGAGAGCAGAGAGGCTCCTGGCGCGAACCGAGTTAGGAGATGGGTCGGCCGTAGACCTGATGGAGAAGATGCTGCCGTTGATGGGCACGGGCGACGGGCACTTTCTGTTTGCCCACCTTTTCCTCCGGAACCTGCCAACAGAAGCAAGAGTGGTTCTGGCCAATTCGCCGTTGCTGGCCGCACGAGACTACTGTGCGCTAGCCCAGGAGGCAGACCGGATCATCCTCATCACCAGGGCGATCACAGTCAACGCGGCGGCAGTGGAGCCCAGCGAGACGACCAGGGGAGGCGAGGAGCCACCGACGGTAGCGGCAACGGGGGCCAAGGAGCGCCAGAAAGACCCACTCTGCTTCTACCACCGCCGCTTCGGAGGGAACGTGCGCAGATGCGCGCCACCGTGCCACTTCAAGCGCTCGGGAAACGCCAAGGCTGGCAGTCGGTAGCAGCTGCGACCGCCGGTGAAGAGAACAAGCTGCTCTACGTGACGGACTCGCGCTCGGGGAGACGCTTCCTCGCCGACACCGGAGCCCAGAAGAGGGTCATCCTACCGTCCTACGCTGACTGGCTGGCAGGACCTAGCGGCCCCAGAATGGTGGCAGTAAACGGCTCGGAGATTAAGACGTTCGGTCAGAGAACACTGACCTTATCTCTACATGGCTGCTCGTATGAGTGGACTTTTATCATAGCAGCACTGTGTTGCCCGCTCCTGGGCGCTGATTTTCTGTGTGCACATGGTTTACTTGTGGATGTTGCTACCAGGCGCCTGGTTAATGCACTGTCCTTTGAATCTCTCCCCTGTATAGCTCGAGGGACCCGGCCAACAGCACAAGCCAGCATCACAACTCCAGGTGGTAAGTTCCACGCACTGCTCACTCAGATCCCAGCACTCACGGTCCCGACGTTTTCATCGGGAAAACACGGGGTGGAGCACTTTATCACCACCACCGGGCCGCCCGTTTTTGCAAGACCTCGGCGCTTGGATGCAGCTAAACTGGCCATAGCGCGCGAGGAGTTTGCCAAACTGGAAAGGTTGGGCATCATCAGGCGATCAAACAGCCCATGGGCATCCCCGCTACACATGGTCCCTAAGGCTGAGGGAGCGTGGCGACCGTGCAGTGATTTCCGCAGGTTGAACAACGCCACAGCACACGACCGCTACCCAATTCCCCACATACAGGATTTTTCCGTTCATCTCTCCGGAGCGCGCGTTTTTTCTAAAATAGACTTGGTCCGCGGTTACCACCAAGTCCCAGTGCACGCGGAGGACATACCCAAAACAACAGTAATAACACTGTTCGGTTTATTCGAGTTCCTGCGCATGCCATTCGGGTTAAAAGGTGCAGCACAGATGTTCCAGCGCATGATGGATGCAGTGCTGCGTGACCTCCCGTTCGTGTTCGTCTACCTGGACGATATCCTGGTAGCCATTACGTTCGAAGACGAACACGAAACCCACCTCAGGACGGTTTTCTGGAGGTTGGAGGAGCATGGGTTAATAATCAACCCGGCGAAATGCCAGTTCAGCGTGACGGAGATTGATTTTTTGGGGACACCGCGTCTCTCCGGAAGGAGCAATCCCGTTGCCCGACAAAGTGCGCACTGTGGCAGATTTTCCCCGGCCTCAGACGGTCAGGGCGCTGCAGGAATTTTTGGGGATGGTGAATTTTTTTAACCGTTTCCTTCCCCGTGCGGCGCGGCTCATACAATTGTACGCCGCGCTCAAGAGACAGAAACCCACGGATGGAGTCGAATGGACCCCGGAGCGAGAGTGGGCATTCTCGGAAGTTAAAGCAGCCCTGGCAAACGCCGCACTGCTGGCACATCCGGACCCGACGGCCCAGATAGCGCTCACCACCAACGCTTCAGACGTGGCCATAGGGGCAGTCGTGGAGCAGCGCGTAGCCGGGGCTTGGCAGCCGCTCGCATTTTTCAGCAAGAACTTTGCGCGACAGCGAACGTAAATACAGTGCGTTCGACAGAGAGTTGCTGGCTCTCCATCTGGCCATCCGCCACTTCCAGTTCTGGCTGGAAGGGCGCAACTTCACCACGTTCGTAGATCACAAGCCACTAACATTCACGATGGCCAAGGTTTCAGAACCGTAGTCGGGTCGGCAGCAGAGACAGCTGGCCGCGATCTCAGAGTTTACTACCGATATTCAGCATGTGTCGGGTAAACTGAATGTGGTGGCGGACTGCCTCTCATGCGCTGTGGTGGCCCCAGTCTACGTGGGGATAGATTACGCAGCCATGGCCGTGGAGCAGATTAGCGATGCAGACGTGCGTGCGCTCCAGTCTGGACCAACAGGGTTAAGGCTGGAGAGCAGGGTGCTGCAAGATGGAGCCCCCCCCCCCCTAATCTGCGACGTCTCCATGGGACGCCCGCGTCCGGTAGTCCCGGTCGCGTGGCGTCGCCGCATGTTTGAGTCGGTTCACACTCTGGCGCACCCAGGAGTGCGCGCGTCTGTCAAAATGGTGGGAGAGAAGTTCGTGTGGCCGAGCCTACGCAAACAAGTAAAAGAGTGGGCTGCAGCCTGCGTGGCATGCCAACGAGCCAAGGTACACAGGCACACGAAGGCTCCCTTGGAGCCGTTTCCGGTACTGGCTAAGAGGTTCGACCACGTTCACGTGGACCTTGTGGGCCCCCTCCCGCCATCACAGGGGTGCACGCACCTCCTGACAGTGGTGGACCACACCACGCGCTGGCCAGAAGCAGTCCCGCTGGCAGCAACCACGTCCGCAGACGTAGCACGCGCTTTTTTAACAACATGGGTGGCGCGTTTTGGAGTCCCCTCGGACATTACGTCCGACCGGGGCCCGCAATTTGTTTCCGACCTCTGGTCCACGATGGCCCGCAGCCTGGGTGCTGCAATTCATCACACAACTGCGTACAACCCACAGGCCAATGGTTTATGCGAGCGTTTTCATAGATCACTGAAAGCAGCTCTCAGGGCTTCACTGATGGATGCAAATTGGGTAGACAGGCTGCCGTGGGTTTTATTGGGGTTGTGCTCCGCGGCAAAAGAGGATTTGGAAGCTTCCCCGGCAGAGCTGGTTTTTGCGCAGCCCCGGGGAATTTCTACTGGACAATCCCGCACCGGGCAGCTCCCCGTCTCAGCTTTTGCAGTGTAGCGCAAACACAGGCATGCTGCCGGGCCCTGCCCTCCACAGTTTTCCACTTGCCTTTGTGCCTAAAACTTTGAAGAATGCGGAGTTCGTGTTCGTCAGACACGACGCCCACCGCCCTCCATTGCGCCCACCCTATGATGGACCGTTCAGAGCGTTGGAAACAGGAGATAAGCATTTTGTGCTAGACTTGGGGGGTAGACAGGAGAGAATTGGCATAGACAGACTCAAACCAGCCTTTGTAGTGGCGGATGAGCAAGTGCTGTTGGCGAGGGCCCCTCAGCGTGGAAGACCCCCATGGAGACCTCCCCAGGGGAACGATTCATCAGAGCAGCCACACAGACAGAGTGAACCCCCCCCCCCCCCACGGCTCACCCGCAGTCGGACACACTCCCAGCAGCCTCCCACCGGCACAGCAGCGCCACGGAGGCAGTAAACCCCAGTTACAGCAGATATGGGAGGAGACTGAAGCCGAAACAGCATGTGGACTGATGTTCTATTGTTCTATCTAAGATGCTGGGGGGGGGGGGCGGTATGGGCCTCAGGTTATTTCACACCTTAGACAGAGACAATGAATACACATGGGAGAACAATGCCCAAGTGCACGGTATGGGCACTTGGGCCTCAGGTTATTTCACACCTTAGACAGAGACAATGAATACACATGGGAGAACAATGCCCAAGTGCACGGTGGCGCAGTGGTTTAGCACTGTGGCAGCACAGTTTTACCCTCGGCCGGGGGACCGCGGGGATCATGAGATCGTGGGTTCGATCCCAGCCCCCGACCAACAGTGAGCTGTGTGGAGTTTGCATGTTCTCCCCGTGTTGCGCGGGTTTACTCCGGGATTTCTCCGGTTTCCTCCCGCACACCAAAAACATGTAGGTTTAGGGCGCTCGCGCACGCAGCGACCAGCAGCCGGTGGCTTATCACCAGACTGCAAACCAAGTCTACCTACGGGTACAAATAAGTAACAAAAAAAAAAAAAAAAAGTGGGTGAGAGGGGGTTGAATGAAGTGTAGTGTAGATGTCATGCTGTGATGAGGAAGTGCCTTGAACCTTGTGAAGTGTGACTTGATATAGAGAGAGGAATGCTTGATGTGACCAGTCAGTCTGTTCTTTGCTTGTGAGATGCGAGTGTGTAATAAATCGTCTGAAATGAATATGCCTCTTCATTTACACACCCCACAGTGCACTATTTTTGCGTGCCGGAAAAAGTCACGGTCCAACACATCCAGTTTCGACAGCACCACCAGCGGTCGGGAGAGCTGGTGAAGAGATTTTTGGCGGACCTCCGAGAGCTGATGAAGGAGTGCAAGTTCGGACCCCTGGAGGACGAGATGATTTGGGATCAGCTGGCAGAGCACATCCGCTGTCCGGCGGCTCTGTCCAGGCTTTTGACGCATCCAAGAGACCTGCCGTTAGCCACAGCCATCAAGCTCGCCCAACAGTTCGAGGCAGCACAGACTATCATGAGGGGCCTTACTGAAGGGGCCTCTCTGGGCCAAGGTAGGCCCTTGTCCACTAGGGTCAGTACGGTACGGTTTGGTACGGGACAGGACGGTACAGTTCGGCCCGCTTTGTGTTTCCACTGCACTAGGTCCCACTTGATGTGGGTGGGAATAGTTACAGGGAGGCGGCGCAACCTTCTCCCTCCCGTTATGTAAAACAAGTGTAACTGGCATAAAACAAGTGTAACGTTGTGCAAAACACAAGCTGGCAGAATACGAGGCGTCTGCGTTCTCTGGCTTTTTTTGCCAGAATAAAGGCAAAAAAGGAGAACAGAAGGCAAAGGAACCAATACAACACACTCTGGAAAAGTACTGGAGCGTTTAGGAAACCATAGAGCAGTATAAAGGGGAAGTCATGAGGATACGAACTACATCACGTATGACGATAAGATAATGATTGCTAATGCTACTTTGCTTTTAAGTCTGCCATACAACATTGTAATGTCGGCAAGTTATCGCTATTAGGTACTAAAATATATATTCTCTGTGTGTGTGTGTTTCAGATGGCTCTCTTGTGGCAAACCATCGGTCTGAACGTTCAACACAACGATGTCACCACAGCTTCAGGAACATGAAGTGGTTACAGAACTGCAGAATGTCTGTAGAAAAGTTTAGCTTCCTGTGCAACAAATTGCTCTGATCTGTGTCAAAATCATAGATAGACTGTTAAGGCATCATGGGATTTACCTGCTCCAGCCAGTGGTGTCGTGGCAAAACATGGATCAGCTAGCTGCCAAACTTGATGGCCAGGTGCCATGTTGTAGTATATGTAAAATATATATATATATTTTTTTTTTATTTAAGTTTTTGTAAAGGGTATACATGTCATTACAGCACTGCATTGTTTACATTTTCATCACGTTCCCTTTTTTTGTTTTTTGACAACAATGGAAGAATAATTATTACAACACCCTTTTTTTAAGTGAAAGAAAAAGAGAATTAAAGAAAGAAAAAAACAAAAAAAACAAAACAAGAATAAACAAAAAACAAAAACAAAACAAAAGAACGAAAAAAATAAAATAAAAATAAAAGAGCATCTGAGTAGCGTTGGAACAAAGAGAGGTGCCATTATTGAAATGGTATTTGTCAAAGATTAGATCTGGTTTACCCTGGATTACATATGCAATCCAGGGTTGCCAAAAGTTGAAGAACCCATCCATGCCCTGTCTCAGTGCAAATGTCAACTTTTCCATCGAATAAATGTCTTGAATCACGTTAATCCAATCTTCAGGTGTAGGACAATCCTTCAACATCCATTTTTTAGTTAGAGCTTTTTTACTTGCCAATATTAAAACAGTGAATAAGTATTTTTCTCCTCATCTTTCCAGTGATTCCAGTAGTAAACCCAGATACAAAGTTACAAAAGAAAAGGGGACTGTTATTTTGAATATTTTCCCCAATATTGTCTGTACATTGGTTCAATATTGGTGGATAACTGGGCATGACCAAAACACATGAAAATGATTTGCAGTCTCTTCACCACACAAGCGCCAACAAGTCCTTACGAGTAAATTTGTTTTGTGCAGGTGTTCTGAAAAATCTTGCCAAATTTTTCCATCCAAATTCTCTCCACTGCAGGGATGAGGTACTTTTCCATTGTTGTTTATTTAGCTTTTCCCATATTTCCAGTTGTAAAGTGAAATTCCCCTCTTTTTCCCATCTCTCTTTTATATACAGTGGGGTAAAAAAGTATTTAGTCAGCCACCAATTGTGCAAGTTCTCCCACTTAAAAGATGAGAGAGGTCTCCAATTTTCATCATAGGTATACCTCAACTATGAGAGACAAAATAAGAAAAAAAAAATCCACAAAATCACATTGAAGGATTTTTAATTAAATAATTGGTAAATTCCTCAGTAAAATAAGTATTTGGTCAATAACAAAAGTTCATCTCAATACTTTGTTATATACCCTTTTTTGGCAATGACGGGTCAAACTTTTTCTGTAAGTTTTCACAAGGTTTTCACACACTGTTGCTGGTATTTTGGCCCATTCCTCCACGCAGATCTCCTCTAGAGCAGTGATATTTTGGGGCTGTCGCTGGGCAACACAGACTTTCAACTCCCTCCAAAGATTTCCTGTGGGGTTGAGATCTGGAGACTGGCTAGGCCACTCCAGGACCTTGAAATGCTTCTTACAAAGCCACTCCTTCGTTGCCTGGGCAGTGTGTTTGGGATCATTGTCATGCTGAAAGATCCAGCCACGTTTCATCTTCAATGGCCTTGCTGGTGGAAGGAGGTTTTCACTCAAAATTTCACAATACATGGCCCCATTCATTCTTTCCTTTACACGGATCAGTCGTCCTAGTCCCTTTGCAGAAAAACAGCCCCAAAGTATGATGTTTCCACCCCCATGCTTCACAGTAGGTATGGTGTTCTTTCTCCTCCAAACACGACAAGTTGAGTTTTTACCAAAAAGTTCTATTTTGGTTTCATCTGACCATAGAACATTCTATCAATCCTCTTCTGGATCATCCAAATGCTCTCTAGCAAACTTCAGACGGGTCTGGACATGTACTGGCTTAAGCAGGGGGACACGTCTGGCACTGCAGGATTTGAGTCCCTGGTGGCGTAATGTGTTTCTGATGTAGCCTTTGTTACTTTGGTCCCAGCTCTCTGCAGGTCATTCACTAGGTCCCCCCGTGTGGTTCTGGGATTTTTGCTCACCGTTCTCGTGATCATTTTGACCCCACGGGGTGAGATCTTGTGTGGAGCCCCAGATCGAGGGAGATTATCAGTGGTCTTGCATGTCTTCCATTTTCTAATAATTGCTCCCACAGTTGATTTCTTCACACCAAGCTGCTTACCTATTGCAGATTCAGTCTTCCCAGCCTGGTGCAGGTCTACAATTTTGTTTCTGGTGTCCTTTGACAGCTCTTTGGTCTTGGCCATAGTGGAGTTAGGAGTCTGACTGTTTGAGGTTGTGGACAGGTGTCTTTTATACTGATAATGAGTTCAAACAGGTGCCATTAATACAGGTAACGAGTGGAGGACAGAGGAGCCTCTTAAAGAAGAAGTTACAGGTCTGTGAGAGCCAGACATCTTGCTTGTTTGTAGGTGACCAAATACTTATTTTACTGAGGAATTTACCAATTAATTCATTAAAATTCCTTCAATGTGATTTTCTGGATTTTTTTTTTCTCATTTTGTCTCTCATAGTTGAGGTATACCTATGATGAAAATTGAAGACCTCTCTCATCTTTTAAGTGGGAGAACTTGCACAATTGGTGGCTGACTAAATACTTTTTTGCCCCACTGTATGATGTGTTGTCTCCTTTTAAGTCTTGAAGACCTTGGTATATTTTAGAGATGTATCTGATCCCTGGGATCCCTTTATATGCCATTAAGAAGACCTTCAGAACACCTGACTGGGCCCTTTCCAAATCCTCCTTTTTAAGTATTTTGTTGATGTGGTGTCTAAGCTGAAAGAACCTGTAAAGGTCTTGATTTATTAGACCTTGTTTTTTCAAATCTTCAAAACTTCTTAAAATTTGCCCTTTAAAAAAATCGTAATATTTTATCAGTCCGTTCTCTTTCCACTTTTTAAATCTAATGTCTGTTTTATTAGGAGTAAAGTCTTGATCATAGGCAATCCATTGCAGTAATCGATAGGGTTCTTTAGTTTGATTCTCTCTGACTATCTTAAACCAAATTTTTAGCGGGGTCTCTATCCACAGGTTAGTGTTATTCAAAAGTTTAGGTAGGGCATTGTTCCCTATTTTCGCCTGTAGGGGGATGTCACTTGTTATTTGACATTCCATCTCCTTCCATTGTGCAGTGTAGACTGGGTTACATATCTCTACTAAAGTTTTAATTTGTGCGGCTTTAAAATAGTCCCTGATATTTGACAGCGCGAGCCCACCTTTGTCTTTGTTTAGCTGTAGGGTTCTATATCTGATTCTAGGTCTTTTGCCCTGCCATATGAATCTTGAGATCCTTCTGTCCAGTTCTTGCCATGTTTTTTTGGGAGGTTCTACTGGTATTGTTTGAAAAAGGTATAGAAGACGTGGAAGTATATTCATTTTGACTGCTTCAATTCTTTGTGCGGTACCCAAGAATGGTATCATATTCCATCTTGCTAGATCAGATTTTATTTTTGCCATCAGTGGATCATAGTTCAGTGTTATAATTTTGTTGAGTTGTTTCGGGACACTGACCCCCAGATATTTCATAGATTCCATCTCCCAGTTAGTTTTGAGTTTGCTTAGTAAATATTGATTTGGGTCATAGTTGAATGTTAAAACTTGGGCTTTATGCATGTTTAATTCGTACCCCGATAGATCTCCATACTCTGAAAAAACTGAGATTAGTTCTGGAAAAGAGGTGTCCGGCTGCGCCAGGTATATTAAAATGTCATCAGCAAAGAGTGCTATTTTGTGTTCTTTCTGACCAAGTGTAATACCTCAAATTTTTTGATTCTGTCTTATCCATTGGCTCAGAGGTTCTATGAAGATTGCAAAGAGCAGTGGAGACAAGGGGCAGCCCTGACAACATCCTCTTTCCAGTTCAAAAGATGATGATAATTTACCTTTAATCCTTATTTTAGCTGTTGGTTTTTTATATAATGCCTGGATAGTTCTAATGAAGTTGTTATGAAAATTGAAACTGGATAAGATTCTATATAGGAAAGACCAGTCAACCGAATCAAATGCTTTTTCAGCATCTAATCCCAATATGGCTGCATTTAAGTTATATTTTTTTATATGATGAATTATGTGTAAAGTGCGTCTAATGTTGTCTTGTGTCTGTCTTTGTCTTATAAAACCTGTTTGGTCTAAATGAATTAAGTCTGTCAGTATATTTTCTAACCTTTTGGCAAGGATAGTGGTAAAAAGCTTATAGTCCTGATTTAACACACTGATTGGTCTGTAGTTGGAGCAGTCTAGTTTATCCTTTTCAGGCTTAGGTATGACTGCAATGACCCCTTCTCTCCAGGAGGGGGGGATTTCCCCTGAGTGGAGGACATAGTTAAATGTTTTCAGGAGAGGAGATAGTTGCTGTTTAAAGGTTTTGTACCACTCTGCTGTATAGCCATCTGCTCCTGGGGATTTGTTAGCTTTAAGTTTCATAATTGCTTTTTCTAATTCTTTAGGTTGTATTTCTGACAGTAGTGTTTTATTTTGTGACTCAGTAAGTTGGGGAAGGTTTAATGTGTTTAGGAATGTTTCGGATGCATTTTTATGTTTTTTTGAGGGAGTACAATTTCTTATAGTAGTTCCCGAAGCTTTTAAGTACATCCTGAATTCTAAATTTTATTTCCTTTGATACTGGGTCTCTGATTTTGTAGATTGCTCTCTCCGTTTGTTGTTTCTTCAATTTATAGGCTAGCAATTGTGCCGATTTGCTGCCTGTTTCATAGTATTTTTGTTTCAGAAATGTAAGTTTCTTCTGGACTTCTATTGTGTAGATCTCACTTATTTGTTTTGTAATTTCCTTAATTTTGAGCGAGTCATTAGAATGAGTGTTATCTTTGTGCTCTTTTTCTAGGTTCTTAAGTTCTGACTCTAATGTGATTAGTTTTTCTTGTCTCAGTTTCTTTTGGATTGCCAGTTTTGCGATAATCTTTCCCCTTATTACAGCTTTGCATGCGTCCCACAGTATTAAAGGGGATACTTCTCCATTATTATTTTCTTCCAAATATCTGAGAATATCTGATTCTAATTCATCTTCCAGTGGTCCTTTCAGCACATTTGAATTTAACCTCCAAGAAAATGTATTATTTGTGTATTTTTGGATACTTAGGTCCATATAGATCGGACTGTGGTCAGAGAGATCCATCAGTCCTATTTTACATGTTTTTACTCTTCTAATGTCTCTATTAAACATAAAAAAATAGTCAATCCTTGAGTATGATGAATGTGGTGCTGAGTAAAATGTATAGTCTTTTACACTGGGGTTGAATTCCCTCCACACGTCACAGATTCCCATTTCTTTTAGTATCATCCGAGTTTTTCTACTTTGAGTGTTATTTTGATGTGGAGAATTACCTGATGCATCCCAGTATGGATTCAGTCTTAGATTGAAGTCTCCACCACATATCACTAAACCTTGGGCTTTAGTTATCATTAGGTCAAATACATTTTTATAAAATTTCCAGTTAGCCCCTGGAGGTGCATATACATTCAGCAGGGTGATATCCTCTCCCTCTAGCCGCCCAAGTACCATACTGTATCTCCCTTCTTTATCTTTGTGTTCTGATTTTTTTTCAAATATAATTTTGGTTGAGATCAATGTCGCTACCCCCCTCCTCCTCCCTGAATTATATGAAGATGAAGAGATCATTTTAAACCCTTGTCTATTGAATTTAGTGTGCTCCACTTCTGTTAGGTGGGTTTCCTGTAAAAATATTATTCCTGCTGTCTTTTTTCATTTTGCCTAGAATCTTGGATCTTTTAACTGGATTCAGGATCCCTTTTACATTATATGAGATTACTTTGGTTACACCCTGTTTCTCCATTGTGTTGTCTTATTTAGTATAACAGTGTGGTGGCCCTCTTTTATGCTACTCAGAAACTGAAAGAACATTAAGAACATAAAAAACATTAAGAACATAGTATATAAAACTTTAAAACAAAAAACTGACAAAAGATCTTCCTGAGCTGAGGTCTTTTTAGTGACCTTAGAAGAGCCATGATGGTGTGTTGGCTCTGAGGGAAATTCCTCAGATTCCGTTACATGCTGAGGGCCCTCTCTTACCCCTGTAGTTGTCCCATGTTTTTAATGTGAATTTCAGATCCCAATCCGAACTTGTAATGATTTTTTTTTATGCCTATATCCTATGAAATTGTGCGCAACCTCCCGCCACCATCACAGCAAACAGTCACGTTAATACAGTATTTGTCTGTTCCATAAAATACTTTACCACTTGCTGATTCTGCATCTCCTTTAATGTTTGTTACCTTGTAGGAGGAGGGTTGGATGCACAGATTGACTAAAAATATAGATTGACTAACAACCTCCCGCCACCATCACAGCAAACAGTCACGTTAATACAGTATTTGTCTGTTCCATAAAATACTTTACCACTTGCTGATTCTGCATCTCCTTTAATGTTTGTTACCTTGTAGGAGGAGGGTTGGATGCGCAGATTGACTAAAAATATCGTTATTCCCTCCTGTAAACAGCCAGTTTTTCCTTGTAGCTCTGGCGCTGGGTTTCCCGCTGCTGGCCCATGGATTTTGAGGGCCTCTGTGTGGACCACGTTTGAGCCTTGATTCTTTCGATCGGGTCTGCTGCGGGTTTATACACCATTACCGGGAGTCCTCTTCTCGCCATATCCGTGGTTGCTTCTTCCGCCGAGTTGTAGAGACACGTCTCATCCCCGTAAAAAAACCCTCAGCTTCGCCGGAAATGGAGTCTGAAAGCGCAGTTTCTTCTCTCGTAGTATCTTTTTAGCGTCGTTGTATTCCCAACCCGTTTTAAGGACCTCCGGAGCGTAGTCGTGTTCCACGAAAACTTTTCTTTCTTGGTGCATAAATCCTTTTTTCTGCCAAGCCAGTCTTACAACCTCTTCTTTTATTTTGGAGTTGGAGAACTTCACCACAACCGATCTTGGTGGCGCTTCCGCCGCCGGCCTAGGGGCTAATGTACGGTGCGCCCTTACTATCTTCAAGTCGGTGGTTTGGGGAATATCCAACTTTTCTCTCAGTAAGGACTCCACGCATGCCGCCATTGTGGTGAAACCGTCCTCGACTCCTTCTTTCAGACCATGAATTCTTATGTTATCTCTTCTTAGTCTGCCTTCTTGGTCGGTTAGCTTAGCCTCCAATCTTGACTGGCGTTTGTGTAGTTCCAGCACGGTATCTTCCATCCCTTTTATTCTTTTCTCTGCTTCCAAGATTCGGTCCTCGGCCTGGTCCACTCTGCTGTTTGTCCTTTTTATTTCGTCTTTGATTTCACAAAATTTGGCCCAACACTCTCGGCGAACTCATCTTAATTCCTTAAGTACCATTTTTAAGCTAACCTTGTTGCTAGCTTCATTCAGCTCCTCGTCTTCTGAATGGAAATCCTCTGGATCAGATTCTCCGGCCGATGCGTGTGCTGGCCTGGTAAATGTCGATTTCTTCTGTTTTCCTTTAGGCATTATGACTGTCTTTTTGATTTTACAGTGATTAATATTGGATGTGCCATTCATTTTCAGTTACTCTGTAATTAATATTCACATAATCAAATAAATTTCAGTTCAGTCCCTTTCATATTAAGTGAAAATTGTGCTACTTTAAATTTGGCACTTTACCTATACTTTAACTTAAAAAGCAAAAGATTTGACTATAAATAAGATGTGCGGCTTACCAGTCAGAACACATTGCTGTGTGGTCCCATTATTCAGAGCAGATGCTGGTTGGACTCTACAACGAAAATACACACAACTTAAGTACATGCACAGCATGAAAGTGCAACATGTATAAAAACACTTGTTTTTTTTTTAACCAAGATTACAACTAGCTTATTTCATCAGATATTGTCAACACAAAGGCAACATATAAGGACGGATGTAGCATTGATGGCTAACTAGCTAGCTCATCGTTTAAACACGAGCAAGTTGAGATGAGATGAGATGAGATTCAACTTTATTGTCATTACACATGTATGAATACAAGGTAACGAAACGTGACTTGGCATTTGGGCACGCTCTGCAGAGCGCATCCAAGGCCGGGGCAGCCGCTAGGCGCCAGTCATAAAGAAGAAAGGAAAAAAAAGAAAAAGAGTGGATATCACACAGTAGGCGAGAGAAAAAAACATGTTTTATCAAATTGACGCTTAAGTAAGTAAGCGAAATTTTGATTGCAGGCAAAAAAACCCTCAATGCATATTTAGCAGACATTTAGTAGACAAATCACACAGCAGGGAGAGAGCAGTGTATGTATATCAGTATGATGATATCAGTGTGTGTGCAGTGTTGAGTGTATCAGTTACTGGAGCACAACAAATAGTCTCCTAGGCAACGATAGATGTTATAGTTCATGAACGCTGTCCCTGAAGAGTTCTGTTTATTGCACAGCAGCGGTGTTTGGGTTAGCGAGCCAGCTGACACATCCGCTTATCTCAACTCTGGAGGAGTGAGTTATCCAGGGGCGCCGATCAAGGCCAAATCTGCTCAGACAGAGTATAGGAGTATAGGATTTCCCTACTGTCATATTCTGAGCTTACAATTCAAATTAACATTCACTGGCTTTAAATTCATATCATTCCCTGGAGAGCACGAAGCGACTCCAGATGTTTCCCCTTCTAAACACAGATGAACATGTCCGACAGAGTCCATCTCTCTACAATGCATGCAGATGGTAAATTCCATGTTGGTCATTTGCCGCTACTTCGTGCACTCCCCATCTGGTCGAATTATTAAGAAGTAGCTCCGCCGGGTCCGCATTTTGATTAGCTCCTCCAGTTAAATTTTCGATACACCAGGAGAACTCCAAAGCCCAATCGGCAGAAATCCTGTGATCGTAGCCAAAACAGGTAGATGTTTTTCCACATCCTCAGTCAAATCACACAGACACATGAGTTCCAATCCATGGGTCTCTCCACATTTGGGCTCCCCCGGGCCCAATTTTCTGTTTGAAAAGGTGGTGTCAATTGCGTTTAAAGCCCAGCTTATATCCATTTTCTGTATTTTCCATTTGGGTTGAGATCAGCAAGATGGTGAGACGGCACAGACACTCACTCAGACGCAGCAAGCTGGGATTAGGTCAGGAAGGCAGGATAGGAGGAGGGAGGAAAAAAAATGCGACTGCTCTCACTGAAGGCAAAAGGAAGAAGTTGTCGTTTGTCCAAACTGAACTTTCCACTCCTGGGATAAATAATGTAAAAGATGCATATCACATCACTCACTGTCCTCTAGATCCTAATGTCACAGCTTCAGCTGCTGAAGTTGGGTGCTCCCGAGGCCGTACATTCAATTCAGTTTGGGGGGCTCCGTCTACTTCCCAGGGCGGCTCCATCTACTTCCCAGGGCGGCTCCGTCTGCTTCCCTCTGGATTCTCTCATCAGCCGAAATGCACAGAAAACTCTGCTGGACCACGGTGTTGATTTCTGTGAAGCCATTCTATCATTGTTGTTTATATTATATCACTCGTTAGCTGGCTCACAGATGAATTGTTGCAAATGGCGGATCACGAGTGATTCTGGAAAGTCAGCGTTACGCCCACTCTCATGACGTTACGCCCGGACCAATCAGTGGCCTGCAGTGTTTTTATGTCACCGGGATGGTACCCTGGTGTAACCCAGCTGAGAAAATGACCCCCCTTTTTTTTTTCTCAGATGTCAATTGTATTAATACAATTGTGTGATTTTATTTTGAAAAACGATTATTTTGGGAAGAGGAAGTGTGATCTTCGTTATCCAACTTTTAAATTCCCGTCTCATGGTCACGTTGGGCGACTGTGGTCTTTTCATTCGTTAAGAGCAATATTAGCCCCGCTTTCCGAGCAGAGGCAGTAGGCGCACACTCAGGTTTCGGTCTTTTACGATCTGAGAGCGGACGAGAGAGGCTGTGGACGGTCTGGTTCACACTGATACCTCTTCTTGGTGAGTTTAATTTAGAAAGATGCTGTAAATGAATCTAAACACTGTCCAAACACTAATTTGAAACCTTTATTATCCTAAGTTGACGGGAGCACAAGCTTGAGAGGCATTGTGGCTGTGTCCTTTTGCTGTGTTCACACTGATACCTTATCTTGGTGAGTGAAAACCAAACAATACAAGCTAATGTTAGCATTATGCTAATGCTAATCGCGAGTGGATTTTTTCTGTTTAAAAGCAATGGAAAAGGCTATTTTTGTGCCTGTATGGTTATCCTAAATGTGATTTCAGTTCACAACAGTATGCTGAAGTACTTTTAGTTCTTTTGCACTATTTCTGTTGAATGTAATGTGTAGTTTGATGCTAAAAGCACATGGTGTTGGTCTCCTATGTAAATTCATAGGTTAAGAGGTTGAAGAGGATCATCACTTCCTTGAGAGGATCGTCACTTCCTTGTGGTAACGTATCGTCACTTCCTGTTTTGCTGTCTGCCTGTGTGGTTTGCCTGTGTGGTTGCTCTCCAGCCACTAGCTATGGCTACTAGCTCTCTTTCCTCTCCTTCTCTGGTGTGTTCTCTCTGTCAGATGTTTAGCTACACCTCTGCCTGTTTTAGTGATAATGGTAAATGTAATAAATGTTGTCTTTTTGAGGCGCTCGAGGCGAGGTTGTCTGATTTGGAATCCCGGCTCCGCTGCATTGAAACACCGTCTGCGCCAGTTAATCTTGACGGACGCCCATTAGCTGCAGCGGAGCTAGCTAGCTTAGGCCCCACTGTTAGCGGTCCCTCGGCTCTCCTCAGCAGCGAGGAGACTGGGTGGGTGACGGTGAGAAGGAAGCCTAGTCGCAAAGCCCTGGTTCACCACCAACCTGTTCACGTTTCTAATCATTTTTCCCCGCTCAGCAACACACCCACTGAGGAAAAAAACTCTGATCATTGGCGACTCTGTAGTCAGAAACGTGAACCTAGAGACTCCAGCGGCCATAGTCAAATGAATTCCTGGGGCCAGAGCAGGCGACATCGAGTCAAATTTGAAAATGCTGGCTAAAAGTAACTGTAAATATTCCACAATTGTTATTCACGCCGGCATTAATGACATCCGTCTCCAGCAGTCGGAAGTCACGAAACTTAATGTAGAATCGGTGTGTGACTTTGCAAAAACGATGTCTGCCACTGTAGTATTCTCTGGGCCCCTCCCCAATCTGACCAGTGATGACATGTTTAGCTGCTCGTCATCCTTGAACCGCTGGCTGTCTGTGTGGTGTTCTAAAAATGACGTGGGCTACATTGACAATTGGAGCTCTTTTTGGGGAAAACCTGGTCTTATGAGACGAGACAGCATTCATCCCACTTTGGATGGTGCTTCTCATTTATCTAACAATCTGGCATCTTTTTTATCCAAATTTCCAAAACCCTGACTACTCAGAGTTGGGACCAGGAAGCAGAGTCGCAGTCTTACACGCCTCTCTGCAGCTCCTCTTCATGCACCACCCCTCAGCTTAGCCCCTGTCTTCCCCATCAGAGAATCACTGTCTGCTCCCTCCAAAGTAAATAAAAATATAATGTATAAGCATCCCAAAGTGATAAAGCAAAATATTGGTAAAACTCAAATTAAACATAAAGCCTCTAAATTGAATGATTTGGCCTCTGTTCCTCCTCATAATTAAATTTTATAAATTTAATAATTTATATTTAAATTATTAAATATTAGGTCTCTAACTCCCAAGTCTCTGTTAGTCCATGATCTGTTAATTGATCATCAGATTGATTTAATTTCCCTTACAGAGACTTGGTTAGGGCAAGAGGACTATGTTGGTTTAAATGAATCAACTCCCTCTGGTTATTTAAACTGTCAAAATCCAAGAAGTTCTGGTCGTGGAGGAGGAGTAGCAACAATTTACCATTCCAAATTACTAGTTAATGTAAAGCAAAAAACATGTTATAATTCCTTTGAGGGCCTGGTCCTCAGTATTGGGCACTTTAGCAATTTTAGGTTAAACCCAATTTTATTTGCCATAGTTTATCGTCCCCCATCAACCTACTCAGAATTTTTATCCGAATTTGCTGATTTCTTAGCTGATCTAGTGCTGAAATCTGATAGAATAATTATAGTAGGGGACTTTAATATACATGTGGATGTAGATAGTGACTGTGTTAATGTGGCATTTAATTCAATATTAGACTCGATTGGGTTTTCTCAGAAAGTAGGAAATTCTACTCATTACCTCCACCATACATTGGACCTTGTTCTGACATATGGCATAGAAATAGAAAATCTTGTAGTGTCTCCTCATAACCCTGTACTGTCAGACCATTGTCTGTTAACCTTTGATTTTACTATTTCTGACTAGTTGGCTCCTAAAGAAAAATATTATTACAGTAGATGCCTCTCAGATGATGCTGTTTCCAAATTTATGAAGATTGTTTCCTCTATGCCATGTGTCAACACAACGGAAATAAGCTATAGATAGCTTGCTCCTTCTGTAATTGATAGCATGGTGGATAGTGTTTCAGCTTCTCTGCATCAGGGTCTAGACTTGGTGGCCCCCTTAAAAAAGAAAAAGTCTAATCAGAGATTTCTAACTCCTTGGTTCAACACAGAAACTCGTAGCTTAAAACAGAAGACTCGTCAATTAGAAAGAAAATGGCGCTCTACTAATTTAGATGAAATCTATTTAGCTTGGAGAAATCATCTTTTAATTTATAAAAAATCTCTTAGAAAAGCTAGAACGAGTTATTACTCTGCATTAATAGAAGAGAACAAGAATAATCCCAGGTTTCTTTTCAGTACTGTAGCCAGGTTGACAAAGAGTCAGGACTCTGTCAATCCTAGCATTCCCTTAGAGCTTACTAGTCAGGACTTTATGAACTTTTTCAATAATAAAATTTCATCCATCAGAGATAAAATCAATCAGATTCTTCCCACAGTTAACTTAAATACTGTAACTACTACAACTCCTTCTATTGATGTCTGTCTTGATGAGTTTACTCCAATCGACCTTTGTGAGTTAGACAAAATAGTTTCCTCATCCAAACCTTCAACTTGTCTTTTAGACCCTATTCCTACCGGGTTATTTAAAGAAGTCTTCCCACTTATTGGTAGTTTTATTCTTCATATAATCAATTCTTCATTAACTTTAGGCCATGTACCGCAGGCTTTTAAAACGGCTGTAATTAAACCCTTACTCAAAAAGCCAACGCTAGATCCAGGAGCTTTAGCTAACTATAGACCAATCTCTAATCTCCCTTTCATTTCAAAAATCTTAGAAAGAGTTGTTGCTACGCAATTATTTGACCACCTGCAGGGAAATGGTTTACTTGAAGAGTTTCAGTCTGGGTTTAGAATCCATCATAGTACTGAAACAGCCTTAGCGAAGGTCACTAACGACCTCCTCATTGCATCTGATAATGGACTAGTTTCTGTACTTGTCCTTTTAGACCTTAGTGCAGCTTTTGATACTATCGATCATAATATTCTACTTGATAGATTAGAACACTATGTTGGACTTAATGGAACTTCGTTGCAGTGGTTTAGATCTTATTTATCTGATAGTTTCCAGTTTGTTCATGTAAATAATGAGTTTTCTTTCAACTCAAAGCTTAGTCATGGAGTTCCACAGGGATCTGTGCTAGGCCCTACTCTTTTTAGTTTATATATGCTTCCGTTAGGCAACATTATTAGAAAGCACTGTATACATTTTCATTGTTATGCAGATGACACACAATTATACCTGTCAATGAAGCCAGATGATAGTAATCAATTAGCCAAGTTAGAAGCCTGTCTTAAGGAAATCAAAGCTTGGATGACTTGTAATTTCCTGCTATTAAATTCAGATAAGACTGAAGTCATTCTTGTTGGTCCAAAAAACCTTAGAAATTCCTTTCCAAATCAAACTTCCGTTTGGATGCAGTTACTCTTTCTCTTAATAGCTCTGTGAGGAACCTTGGAGTTATTTTTGATCAGGATTTGTCCTTCAATTCACATATTAAATTTGTTTCTAAAACTGCCTTCTATCATTTGCGTAATATTGCCAAGATTAGGAGCATCTTGTCTCAGAGTGATGCTGATCCACGCTTTTGTTAGCTCGAGATTAGATTATTGTAATTCTTTATTATCAGGCTGTCCTAAAACATCTTTAAAAAGTCTTCAGCTGATCCAAAATGCTGCAGCAAGAGTTTTAACAGGTACTAGAAAGCAAGATCGTATCTCTCTGGTTCTGGCCTCCCTTCATTGGCTTCCCATAGAGTTTAGAATTAAGTTTAAAATCCTTCTTCTTACTTACAAAGCTCTAAACAATCAGGCTCCTTTTTATTTAAAAGATCTGATACTACCGTATTATCCTAACAGAGCACTACGCTCCCAAAATGTAGGATTACTTGTAATACCTAGAATCTCCAAAAGTACAATGGGAGGCAGAGCCTTCAGTTGTCAAGCTCCTCTCCTGTGGAATCAGCTGCCAATCTGGATTCGGGAGTCAAACTCGATCTCTGTTTTTAAGAATAGGGCTAAAACCTACCTTTTTGATATAGCCTACAATTAGGGAGGGATCATGTGTTTCTGAACCCTCCCTTAGTTATGCTGCTAATAGGTTTAGTCAGCCGGGGGACCTCCAGTAATGCACTGGGCCTCACTCCTTTCCTCACTCTCTATGAAATATTTTTTTTTTTGCTGGTCATTAACATTTGGTTGTTCTCTCCCATAGATTGAGTCCCCATTGTGCTGTTTGCTCTCTACATGTCTGTTCTTTTCTTCTTCTCCTCTATCCCCTCACCCCCCAGCCAGTCGCAGCAGATGACTGCCCCTCCCTGAGCCTGGTTCTGCTGGAGGTTTCTTCCTGTTAAAAGGGAGTTTTTCCTCTCCACCGTCGCCAAGTGCTTGCTCACAGGGGATCGCCTGATTGCTGGGGTCTTTCTGCAACTGTGGGGGTTCCCCCCTACAGTTGATAGTGCTATGAAATGACTGTTGTTGTGAAATGGCGCTATATAAATAAAGTTGAATTGAATTGAATTGAATTGAATTATGCTAAACCCAGTAGCTCAGACAAGGTTTTTTTTTTTTTGGACTTATTTTGTTCCCCCAGGTAGATTTGTTCTGCAGTCCGGTGACAAGCCACCAGCTGCCGGTCGCTGCGTGCGCAAGCGCCCCAGGCGAGCTAGCAAAGGTTTTACCAATTTACAAGGGAATATTGGAAGTAATGGGACAGTATATTCCCTGGTTATGTGATAGATTAATTGTATTTCATTTCATGATTTACAAAGACAAGGTTAAAAGGGATTAATCATAATTTCATGGTTAAATGATGCAGAGATAAAAAGAGAAATTCATTTAATTGGTTACATGAGAAAAAAAGTATTTCATGTACTACCAGAGAGATTTTGAGAAAAGAAAACATGCATGTAAGGTGTGAAATGTGAATTGTAAGATCTTACTATATTACTGGATTGTAATAATAGTAATATGAGAGAAGAATTTAAACACTAAGCTATGGTGTTATATAAGAAGAGATTGGAAAACGAATTACTCTAGCTGTAAACAATAATATCATTATTGTTGTGCAGGCTAGGTTTTTTTGGTTGCCGATCAAAGAACCTTCTGGATCCTGGATTCTGTCCGAATGGAGATGGTGAGCCTGACCCGAGACTGACCCGAGACTGAACCGAGATCTGACCAAGATCTCGAATGAAGAACATCCTTCCTCTCTCCAGTGCACAAAATTCGAAGTGGTAACAACTCAAGCCACCGCTTTAAAAGAGGAAAGGAAACCTGAGTCTGGAGGTACAAGATACCTTGACTGGTCAAACGACTAAACCAAAAGGACAAACAAACACTGAGCTCAGTAGGACATTTTTGGGGGTTTTATTTCATGCCGGCCATTGTTATATTTGTATAGTTGTAAATTGTTTGTATATATTGTTTCCTTTATCTCTACAAATAACTATTATTGCTCATTCCACACTCATTTTAATTCCCTATTGTAACCCTTACGAACCTAGCAACTAGTCTACACTTAATAATTTCCCTTACCTAATTAACATAAGGCAAGGGTTACAATAAGAAGTGGCGAGCCAGCCAGGCGCCTTTTTTTTCTCTCCCTTACGTTTTTTCAAGCCTAGAACGTACCCACAATGGATATTGTTGAATGTGAATCTGTGAAAATTCCAAATACAGTGATAGTGAGTGAAATCGCTGGAGATGAGCAACTTGATGAAGTGACTGAGTTTTTGAAATGGTATGGATCGATTTCAAGAGTCATAAAAGTAGCAGATAGTAAGTCTGAGTTTTCCCAGAGTGCTATTTTTGAGTATCACTCGGGTGTTGCTTTTGAAGCTCTTGACCCATTGCCATGTACTCATGTATTTGATAGTGGAGCCAGCTATATGATACAATCTCTTGCCAGTGTTTATACGCACCGTGTAGGGAGCGATATGACCAAGTTATATCTCACTGACATTAAAAACCTAGCTAAGATGAGTGGCAGAGATTTTGCAGATGTCCTGAAAGACATGATGTCACAGATTTCTGAGGCAATCAAAGAATCTGAAAATGATCAATCAGAGCTAGTTAAGTTACCTGATAACTTACCTGAAGCTTTCTTGGATGAACCTCAACCTCAACCTTCTGCAGCTGAGTCCAGTATTCAAGGTGAACAACCAACTAACCAGTCAAATCACACTGCGAGCACCCCAGCTCAAAGTATGCCCACCATTTCTGCACATGATTTAAATCCCCCAGAAGTGCAACGTGTGTTAGTTGAGCACATTGTAAAAACGGAAGATTTCTCCGTGCAGCCATTTTCACAAAAGCTCAGAGCTTTTTCTGGCAAAGACCTCTGACCAACTTATGAGCTAGATTATGATATTTGGCGCTCCAGTGTAGAATTAATCTTGACTGATCCTGCTATGTCCAAATTGCAACAATCCCATGTGCAAATTGTGCAATGCAGTTCAGGTGAAAATGAGAACAATATCACGTTAAACTCACTCCAAGAACTCTCAAAACAAGTTGCAGAACCAAAAGCTCAAAACTCAAAAAGTACACTCAGTACAAAGCCAAAAGAGAAACGAAAGTCAGAGGTTCTAAGACGACCAGATACCGTCGTAGTTCCGACTATAAATGATACCAGATGGAGACAATACTGAAAATGATCACATTACAACTCAACCAATACTGACGATGGACAGTCTTTGTTACACATGCAACGGGACGTGCATGATATTTAGCGCGGGAGGGTGTAACCCAGCTGAGAAAATGATCCCCTTTTTTTTTTCTCAGATGTCAATTGTATTAATACAATTGTGTGATTTTATTTTGAAAAACGATTATTTTGGGAAGAGGAAGTGTGATCCTCGTTATCCAACTTTTAAATTCCCGTTTCATGGTCATGTTGGGCGATTGTGGTCTTTTCATTCGTTAAGAGTGATATTAGCCCCGCCTTCCGAGCAGAGGCAGTAGGCGCGCACTCGGGTTTCGGTCTTTTACGATCTGAGAGCGGACGAGAGAGGCTGTGGACGGTCTGGTTCACACTGATACCTCTTCTTGGTGAGTTTAATTTAGAAAGATGCTGTAAATGAATCTAAACACTGTCAAAATGCTAATTTGAAACCTTTATTATCCTAAGTTGACGGGAGCACAAGCTTGAGAGGCATTGTGGCTGTGTCCTTTTGCTGTGTTCACACTGATACCTTATCTTGGTGAGTGAAAACCAAACAATATATGCTAATGTTAGCATTATGCTAATGCTAATCGCGAGTGGATTTTTTCTGTTTAAAAGCGATGGAAAAGGCTATTTTTGTGCCTGTATGGTTTTCCTAAATGTGATTTCAGTTCACAACAGTATGCTGAAGTACTTTTAGTTCTTTTGCACTATTTCTGTTGAATGTAATGTGTAGTTTGATGCTAAAAGCACATGGTGTTGGTCTCCTATGTAAATTCATAGGTTATGCTAAACCCAGTAGCTCAGACAGGGTTTTACCGATTTACAAGGGAATATTTTATTTTATTTATTTATTTTACCTTTATTTAACCAGGAAAAAAAAAAAAAACGTTGAGATTAAAAACCTCTTTTTCAAGGGAGTCCTGGCCAAGAGGCAGCAAAAAAATCACAAATACACTTACAATGACATACAAATCATATAAAACAGTTACAAATTAGTGAGGCCGTCTCAAGTGTTCTCAATCTGGATTTAAAATCGTTCAATGAAACAAGTTCCATTAGTTTCCAGTCTTTTTGCAACATGTTCCATGTAGAGGGGGCTGAGAACATGAAAGCTCTTTTTCCCAGCTCAGTATGGGCAAATGGAACAGAAAGCACCAAATGATCATTAGAACGCAAACCATAAGAATCAGCACTTCTCAGTGTGATCATATTACAAATGTAAGGGGGCAACAGTCCAAGCATGGCCTTGTAAATAAAAAAGTACCAGTGAGTCAACCTCCTGGTGGACAAAGAGGGCCATCCCACTCTAGAATACAGTTCACAGTGATGGGTCAAGGCTCTACAGTTTGTAACAAACCTCAAAACAGCATGATATACAGAGTCAGTCTTACTCAGACACTGAGCTGAAGCGTTCATATACAAGAGGTCTCCATAATCTAAAATAGATAAAAAAGTTGCAGTAACAAGATGCTTTTTAACCTCAAAAGAAAAACAACATTTATTTTGAAATAAAAAACCCAGTTTCAGTTAAAGTTTCTTCACAAGATTTTCAACATGGGGCTTAAAAGACAGAGCGTCATCAAGCAAGATACCAAAATACTTGTACGAGTGAACCACCTCAATTTCATTTCCCTCAAAAGTGGACACTGTGGGAAAAATTTGTGGACTCTTCCTAAAATTTGAAAACCACATACGATTAGTTTTGTCAGCATTACGGACTAGTTTTAGCTGCAGAAGTGTGTGCTGCACCACATTAAAAGCTTTCTGCAGAGAAGCAACAGCATTAGCAGGGGAAGAGCCAAAGCAGTAAATAATTGTGTCATCAGCATAAAAATGCAAACTAGCATCAGACATATTTTGTCCTGGATCATTAATATTGGAAGTAATGGAACAGTATATTCCCTGGTTATGTGATAGATTAATTGTATTTCATTTCGTGATTTACAAAGACAAGGTTAAAGGGATTAATCATAATTTCATGGTTAAATGATGTAGAGATAAAAAGAGAAATTCATTTAATTGGTTACATGAGAAAAAAAAGTATTTCATGTACTACCAGAGAGATTTTGAGAAAAGAAAACATGCATGTAAGGTGTGAAATGTGAATTGTAAGATCTTACTATATTACTGGATTGTAATAATAGTAATGTGAGAGAAGAATTTAAACACTAAGCTATGGTGTTATATAAGAAGAGATTGGAAAACAAATTACTCTAGCTGTAAACAATAATATCATTATTGTTGTGCAGGCTAGGTTTTTTTGGTTGCCGATCAAGAACCTTCTGGATCCTGGATTCTGTCCGAATGGAGATGGCGAGCCTGACCCGAGACTGAACCGAGGTCTGACCAAGATCTTGATTGAAGAACATCCTTCCTCTCTCCAGTGCACAAAATTCGAAGTGGTAGCAACTCAAGCCGCCGCTTTAAAAGAGGAAAGGAAACCTGAGTCTTTAGATACAAGATACCTTGACTGGTCAAACGACTAAACCAAAAGGACAAACAAACACTGAGCTCAGTAGGACATTTTTTGGGGCTTTATTTCATGCCGGCCGTTGTTATATTTGTATAGTTGTAAATTTTTTGTATATATTGTTTCCTTTATCTCTACAAATAACAACCATTATTGCTCATTTCTTGCCTCCAGCTATTTCATTCCACACTCATTTTAATTCCCTATTGGAACCCTTACGAACCTAGCAACTGGTCTACACTTAATAATTTCCCTTACCTAATTAACATAAGGCAAGGGTTACACTTGGAACCTCAATCAAGCGGTTCTGAAAAAAAAGGAACTGTTCTGAAAAAAGAGAACTGAAAGCAGTTACAGTCCCTAATGGAAAAGCGGACAAACCGTACCGTACCGAACCGTACCGTACTGACCCTAGTGGAAAAGGGCCTGATGAGTCTCAAGCTAAGGCACTGTTTTTGGACCCTGGTGATGAAGACAGTGGAGAGGAAGAGTATGCTTCCGTGGTTCAAGTATGGTCCGACCCAGGTACGCCACATTGTTATGGCTGTGGGTCCCCTAGTCACCTCTATAAGTCCAGACTGTGCCCGGCGAAAAGCAAGCATTGTGGGAAGTGTGGTTTGCTGAACCACTTTGCCAGGGCATGTGCAAACTTCGAACGCAGGGACTGGCAGTGGCAAAGTGAACCGGGTCCTGCGCAGAAGACTCCTACAATAGTACACACGGTTTCCCGGGAGACTACGGGATGGATTGGGTGTAATGTCATGCTAGATGGCGTCGAGGTTCCCCTGCTGTTGGACACAGGAGCGATTATCTCCGTTTTAAACCTGGCAACCATGAAAAGTTTGTTTCCACACCGACAAATCAGAAAGCAAGAAAGGGAGTACTATGGCTATGGATGGAACGGACTGGCAGTTTTGGGGTGTGTGGAGATGGAGGCTCAGTATAAATCGGTTGTGGTGCCCCAGGCCCGCATTTATGTCACCACTGCGGGAGTCAACATCATGGGGTGTAATCTCTTTTACACTCTGGGTTTCTTCATAGCCAATGTATCAGGCGAGGAGTGATCGGGGTGTGGACTGTGGGGCTGACCAGCTCCGGTGGTGGACGGCGTGGAGGTGTGGGACTCAGACTGGCTGGACACAAATTCAAGTGGACAGCACGTCCGGCGCCGTGCGATGCCACCTCAGGACAGACCCAATGCCGGTCTTCATGCTGTCCTGGATGAGGGTGCTGGACGGCACGCTGGGACCTCCGGTGTGGCCCCAAAGGACGTGGCGCCCCTGCTGGAGGATGAGGGGGTGAGACCAGAGAGCGTGGTAGTAAAGTGCTCACAACGATGGCCTGCCAAGAGAAAGATGGCCCGGACCCGCAAGTCGACCGGATCAGTGAAGGAGGCCAAGTCAGGACCAGAATGATCCAAAAAAGAAGAAAAGGGCTTCCCTGCGTGTTGGAGACGAGGTTCGGCCCAGGGTCGAGGCCCAGGTGAGAGGGGATCACGGTTCACGCAAGCGGCGTGATGACTGGAGGTGGTTCCAAGTGGAGGCTGCCCGGAGTGGTGGGTACCTGCATTTGTCTGACCAGACCTGGAGGCATCCAAATGAGCTGTGCCTGACGTTGGAGGAGAAGAGATGGCGTAGCAGGAGCCCCGAGGTCAAAAGACGGAAGCATTCAGAGAGACACCCATCCAAGGACTGAGGGTGTTGTATTGTGTATATGTTTTGATTTTAACTCAGGTCCTGTTGTACATGGTTAATTGCTTCTAATTTAGTGCCCCGGATATCACTGAAAAAAAAAAAAAAGGAAAAGGGGAAGATGACATTTTATGGGTCAAATTTTGTGATTTGTGTATTATATAGGAACTGCACTTTATTAATTGGAGGGTTTTATTAACCATGCATTAATTAATGCACTGCTAATTGGATAAGTCTGAATTTGGATTTGTGAAGTAGACATGACGGCTTTTGATTGAATTGTTTAATGATTTGTGGTGATAGCATTACCCAACATGTTTCGTTTTACTATATGCCCAAGTGTGGGGTGGGTGTTGGGGAGGGGGCCGCCAGCAATACATGTAATGTATGTTGTGATTGTTTTATGTTGTATGTACAGTATAAGGAGCTGTTCTATGGGATTATTTTATTTAGGAACACAGCCTTTTCTTTTGAGTTGGACTACTTTGAGTATGGCGGCAGAATAACCCGCCTGGCTGTGTAGGGGGCGCTGGTAGTCCACCCAGCCCCCAGCCTTAGTTGTATGGATGGATAGGCAGTTTGTTTTCTTTTGTACATATTTTGATTAGAGTGTGAGTCGGGAGACAAATTTGGGTGGGTTACCTGTACGCTTGACACTTTTTTTGAAGGGAGGGGAAATGTTATGTATGTAAAAGGCTGGTAGTAGTAAGATGGTGGCCGGGTTGGACGGGGAATGGATTGGAGTGGTTAACTACCAGTTTCCAGTGGTGACGCCAGTCCTAGTATAAAGGAGGTGGGTGGAAGGGGCTAGTTCTCTTTCGTCGTGGAGGACACCTGGCCTGCAGGAGAGTGCCGTAAGCCTTATTGTATTGTATAGAGTATTCTAATAAAGCTCTGTAAACTGAGTTCAGTATTTACTCATTATTGCCTAAGTATGGATGCTACAGGGGCCACCTAAAAACAGCTATGGTCCTGACCTCTGACCCTTAACCATTTTGACTTTCAGATCCTGGGTATGAAAGTAGAAAAGAAGAAAACTGTCATGACTAAAGTCAAACTTTAATTTTACGATGTCATGATTCTGAGCGCGGTGAGAGCCGTGCTCGGGTCTCTAGGTTTCGCTGGTGATTTTCTGTTTATGTATTTGTTCTTGATTTTCATCCATTATGGTTTGTGCTTTTATTTTGATAGTGCCGTTATGTTACTTCCTTCTGTCAAATATTTTCACAGGTTGTCATAGCTGTTTAGTTGTCTTTAATTACTTTCTCACTCATGCATCCACATCTGAGCCATATTTGGGTTCTCCCTTTTTTTTATTTAAGCTCGCTTGCAGGATTCATTCCTCGCTGCAATCTCACCCCGTGCTCAGACAGGAATCCCCTGTCTGATTCCTGTTCATTCTCAGCTCAGTTCTCAGCCTCGCCTGACTAATAAGTTACCCTTCGTGGTTCTCATTTGTTGCCTTTTTGTAAAATACCCCTCGTGGTTTATTTCTGTTCATTATCATTAAAAGTGCAAACTCACAGAAGGTGATGGGAATCTTAATTTTTGGCCTGAAAAGGACAATTATGACAGTAGGTTGCAGCCAGTAGACGCCAGCGACTGTGGGTTTTGCTTTTTTCTTTTTTTCCACTCACCTTTTTCTTTGCTGGAAGGAGAGCTAACAGTATATTGCCAGCGCGCCAGGACTCAGCTTCCAGAAGGAGGCTGGCAGCCGGGGGCCCCAGCGTGGATGAACAGTGGGTGGCTCACTTCATCCAGAGCTATGTTGCTGAAGCCCTCGCCTCCTGCTGCCGAAGAAGGTCTTGGAGAATGTGATGGCAGCAGTCGGGATTGTGGAGGCGCATCCCAGTTTAAGGAAGTAGCCTGGGTTCGCAGAACTGTTGTCAACCGTCTCCACTCTCCAGCTGTCATTCCCTGGCTTGGTGATAGGCTCGTCACCAGCCCATAGACACCGCCTCCCGGCGCAAACCTCCACTCCTCCCCGAGACATGGCTGTACCGAAGCGGATGGAGGACAGTCACCAATCCTGACACTGCAAACCTCCCGCCGTTATTTCGCTACAGGCCGTCGGAAGAACTCCTTCGCCTATCAGTTCGCATCTTCTTCTTCGCTGTGTCAAAAAGGTACTACAGCAGCTTCTGCCTCTAGGTTTTCCTTGCCAGCTGTCTCGTCAGCTTTCTCTTCCTGGGCCGCTGCTGCTGTTCCCCTCTCCTCTATGGCGTCTCCTCCCACTGCTCAGAGTCCCGCGGCCTCCTCCCCAGTTTTGCCCATCATCGAGACTGCAGGGGCGGCTCCTCCATGTTCTCCAGGGGGCCCACAACCACCACAGCCACGGAGAGGGATGATTTTGGGTCTGCTGCAGCAGAAACCACCATGCCCCGGGAACACAGGCAAGTGCTTTGTCATTCTTTATCACCAACATATGAATTACCTTGCCTGATTCCCAGTGGTGAGGCTCAGTCATTGCAGTCCACTGAGTCCTCACCACCTGCTGCAGATAACTTTCCTTCACCTGCTCCCTCTGTGTCTCCTCCAATTTCCCCCGAGTGTCCGCTGGTCCCAGGATCGAGCAGCTCGGATGATGGAGGAGCCTGCGGTCCTGAAGGACCTGGCCCCAGCCCCGCAGCCATGGCCTGGATGGGGGGAGAGCACTGCCTGCGACCTGAAGCCTGCGACCTGAAGCCTGCGACGATGACGATGACTGAGCATCCCCCTGGCTTCAGCTATGTGGGATGTCGTGCCAGTGGTGAAACGACCTCCAGCTACCACGCTGGATGAGCCATCTGCATCGGTCACTTCACCTGGAGGTTTGAGGACTGCACTAACCACCATGCCTGCTGTTGAGGCTGTAGCAGCGGAGTTGAAGTTGGACCTCAAGAGGACCTGGCACGAGATGTCCCCGCCTGGATCAACGGAGTCCTGGATGACGGTGGAGCTTGAGCTCAGGCAAGTGCTCTTCTTTGTTTTCACTTTTTCTGTTTTGGAGAGATCTTGCCTGGCTCTTGGTGGGGAGGGCCAAGTGCAGCTGTTAGCGGCACCTGAGCTCACCTCGTCAGGCTCCACTGCCGCCGGTGACCTTGATTTTGTTTCTTTGTCCTTCTTGTCAGAGCCTCTCCTTAGCGTCACTGAGGGTCATCCAACATCGCCGGAGGTTTACATGGGTCCGGCCTCATCGCCTGAGGTCTCCGTGGGTGCTGTCTCTTCGACTGAGGTTGTTGTGGGTGCAGCTGTGTTCCAGTCCGGGTCCACTGTGGATGCAGCTGTGTCCCAGTCTGGGGCCACCGAGGGTGCTACTTCGCCCCAGTCCGGGACCACCGGGGGTGCTGCACCTATGCCCAAGGTCGCTGTGGGTCCTCAATCTACATCTGGTTCTGTCATGGTTCTCCGCCATTCCCTTCGTCGGGTGCCCATCTCCTGGCTTCTGTACTCTGCGTTCAGCACGGGTTTCAACTGCCGCCTTCAGGAGGAGGTGCGTGGTGCTCCGTTGGCCAAGAGATGTGGGAAGACCACCTGACAAACCCTTTTGTTTGCTTGGGTGGCTTCAGAATTCTGGAAGACCACCCAGTGAACTCTCTTCTCTATTTTGATGGCTCGGGAGACGTGGTAGGCCGCCCGACCTTTTCCACCTGATGGTTGGGTGAAGCCAGGACTTTGGAAGGCCACCTGAACTGTTCCCTCATTCACCCAGTATTGCCAGATTGTCTTAGCACCTTATTTGGTCAGTGTGGTGGGTCATGTGTGCTTTTTTTTTTTGTGTGTGTGTGTGTCTCTCACTCCGGGCCTGGATCCCCCCACCACCCTCCCAGGGTCTGTTTTTGGGGTTATTCCTGTTGGGGGGTGGGGGGTGTACTTTCATCCCTTTTTGATGTTACGTTGGTCTTATGGTCTTACATCCACCCCTTAATGCTTAAACCGGCAAGATTTCATGGACAGATCGTGCCCTTACCGGCACAGCGCTGTGCTGCACCTGTCATGTGATGTTTTTGACGTGCCCAGAAACTCTCCACTTGATTTAAGTTGTACAAAAGATTCCACCTCACAAGGTGTCAGACACATATAATTTACTGCTCTTGCCTTGGAGGAATTATGGCGGACATAGAACCATCCTGAAACCCCACCAGAGAAGAAGAGTTTGTAAACAAATCTAGATCTTACTCGATCGCAAGACTGATGGAGACTGAGGAAGCATTTGCTCCCGAATTTGCCAATTATGATTCTAAAAAGAGATTATTTAGCTTATGAATGTAAAGGTTTACATTTTGTTATAACAGAGGGTGCACGAAGCTGACTGATGTTCACCTGCTGTTGACTGCAGCGCCACATGACAGGAGAAAACAATCGCACCAGTTCCATGTCATCATGTACACACGTGGACAAAATTGTTGGTACCCTTCTGTTAATGAAAGAAAAACCCACAATGGTCATAGAAATAACTTGAATCTGACAAAAGTGGTAATAAATAAAAATTCTATGAAAATTAACTAATGAAAATCACACAATGCATTTGAATTGTGGTTCAACAGAATTATTTTAAAAAACAAACTCATGAAACAGGCCTGGACAAAAATGATGGTACCCTTAACTTAATATTTTGTTGCACAACCTTTTGAGGCAATCACTGCAATCAAACGATTTCTGTAACTGTCAATGAGTCTTCTGCACCTCTCAGCAGGTATTTTGGCCCACTCCTCATGAGCAAACTGCTCCAGTTGTCTCAGGTTTGAAGGGTGCCTTCTCCAGACGCCATGTTTCAGCTCCTTCCACAGATGTTCAATAAGATTTAGATCAAGGCTCATAGAAGGCCACTTTAGATTAATCCAATGTTTTGCTCTTAGCCATTCTTGGGTGTTTTTAGCTGTGTGTTTTGGGTCATTATCCTGTTGCAAGACCCATGACCTGCGACTGAGACCAAGCTGTCTGACAATGGGCAGCACATTTCTCTCTAGAATACCTTGATAGTCTCGAGATTTCATTGTACCCTGAACAGATTCAAGACACCCTGTGCCAGATGCAGCAAAGCAGCCCCAGAACATAATAGAACCCCCTCCATGTTTCACAGTAGGGACAGTGTTCTTTTCTTGGTATGCTTCATTTTTGTGTCTGTGAACATAGAGCTGATGCGCCTTGCCAAAAAGTTCCAGTTTTGTCTTGTCTGTCCATAGGACATTCTCCCAGAAGCTTTGTGGCTTGTCAACATGCAGTTTGGCAAATTCCAGTCAGTGGTGTCCTCCTTGGTCGTCTCCCATGAAGTCCACTTTGGCTCAAACAATGACGGATGGTGCGATCTGACACTGATGTACCTTGACTTTGGAGTCACCTTGAATGTGTTTAGAGGTTGTTCTGGGCTCTTCTGTTACCATTTGTATTATCCGTCTCCTCCTGCGGCCACGTCCAGGGAGGTTGGCTACAGTCCCGTGGATCTTAAATTTCTGAATAATATGTGCAGCTGTAGTCACAGGAACATCAAGCTGCTTGGAGATGGTCTTATAGCCTTTACCTTTAACATGCTTGTCAATAATTTTCTTTCTAATCTCCTGTGACAACTCTCTCCTTTGCTTCTTCTGGTCCATGTTTAGTGTGGTACACATCATGTCACCAAACAGCACAGTGACTTCTTGTCACCCTTTAAATAGGCCGACTGACTGATTACAAGTTTGTAGACACCTGTGATGTTAATTAGAGGACACATCTTGGTTGAACATGTCCCTATGGTCACATTATTTTCAATCTTTTCTAGGGGTACCATCATTTTTGTCCAGGCCTGTTTCATGAGTTTGTTTTTTTTTAAAGTAATTCTGTTGAACCACAATTCAAAAGCATTGTCTAATTTTCATTGGTTAATTTTCATAGAATTTTTATTTATTACCACTTTTGTTTCAAGTTATTTCTGTGACCATTGTGGGTTTTTCTTTCATTAACAGAGGGGTACCAACAATTTTGTCCATGGCTGTACAATAAATAGCGGCAGAATAAAAGCGAAATTGAGGTGGAATAATCATAACAGTTTCTGGATGTGAGGAGGAAAAATAAAATGACCGACAGAAAAGAAAATAACCAGGATGGACGAAGTGAGAGCTGCCTTCACCAGCGGTAAGTGATGAATGACTGTGTTTGTTTACATTGTACTGATTTTCTGGTTCATATACTTTGAAGATAAGATAACAAAATGTCCAAAACAAGAAACAGTGACAAAAAACAATACCATTCTTTGTGTAAATATGTCCAAAATCCACTTTTGACTGAAGATTATGAAATTCGATATGGCTGTCGTGGCATTATGCAAATTAGATGCATAAACCACACTGCACCACCGTGGAAAGACGACCGTAGAAAAGCGCTATATAAGTGCAGGTTAGTTAGTTAGTTAGTTAGTTAGTAAATGTACTCCTATCTCAAACTTTGGATCATATTCTGCATCTTTCTAATTGACAGTAAGCCACTATCTCTTACCACTTTCAAGTTACAGCCTTGGAAATCTCTGACATCTGAACTGAATATTTTCTTTGAAAAAATCTTGACCACTAGGGGGTTATGGAGCAAGTTGGCACCTGTGCTGGTCAATGAAGGGCACTGTCATGATTCCGAGCGTGGGTCAGAGCCGTGCTCTGGTCTCTAGGTTTTGCTGGTGATTTTCTGTTTATTTATTTGCTCTTGATTTTCATCCATTATGTCACACCTGAGCGCTGATTGCTGTCCGCGCTCAGGTTGTCCAGTTTAGCTCCAGCTTCATCCCATTCCGGGTCTGGTCTTACGGCCTCCTCCGAGGCTCGTAGCTTTGACAGCATCTCAGACTTCCAGCTGTCAAGCCCAGCTGCTCCGGGACAGCTGTCTGTTATTATCAATTACCTTCCCTGCTCCTGATTGGGTTCTGTCCCTCATTTAAGGGAGCAGCTGAGAATCACTCCTCGCTGCGACCTAAACAGAGGAAAGACGTACATCGTGTTTCCGCGACTGGAGTTCCTACGTCCAACTCCAGTTCCCTCAGTGTTTCTGCTCCTCACCCACCTGTAAGTGTTACTGCTCATCGTGGGTTTCTTCCCCGCTGCACTTCTTAGCCTCTCACCCTAGTTGGAGTTCTACCTTGTGTATGTGCGTATTTTTGCCCCTCGTGGCTCTTTACTTTGCCATTTGTGTATTCTGTTCCTTTGTTAATAAAGTTACGCAAACTCACTGGTCCCCTATAGCGTCTCCTTTATGGCTCATGAGAGCCATTGTTGACAGTAGGTCGCAGCTAGACTGAGACGCCGGAGACCGTGAGTTTAGCTAATTTGGACTTGTTGTCTTTACCCTTCTTCTGGGTACTGGCGAGCTGGAGTTATGTCGTCCTTCAGGAGGCGCATGCGGCGCCCAGGCTACGAACTCACAGAAGCCCTGGGTTACGTGGATGGGACGCTTTTCACCGCGAGCCTCTATGACACTCCCAGGGAAGTACGCCGGCACCTGGACCTCGCTGAGGATATTATCAACGGCCTTCCTCGCTTCTTCCAACATCCTGAAGTTAAGGCGAGGAGGGCAGACATCTCTGCGCTCCGGGAGAGACTCCGTGGGCTGGAGGAAAACCCTGGCAGGAAGCCGAAGACAAGGCACCATCGCTCCTCACTTCGGGATCCCGTTCCAGCCTCCGATCCAGCTCAGGAGTTTGCACCACCCCGGGGTTACCCTCATGAGGCAGTGTCGTCAGCCGGGGTTCCCCCGGAGAGAATACAGGTGACAGCAATCTGCATTCGGGACCGGGTGGCTGCCGCTTGCTCTGCCGCCCATCTCACTGCAATCAAGAAGCATGTGACGGCGGCGGTCAGGCTGGTAGAGAGGAACCCTGAGCTGCATGATTATCTGGAATACGCTGACCTGCTCGCTTCAGTTTCTGCGCAGGAGCGGCGTTTCCCTCACCTCATATTCGCCTCGCCCTTGGCCAGAAGACGTCGCTCCCAACCCTCTCAGACACCTCAGCAAGAACCCCGTCTGGATCCAGCTCCGGGTAGTCGCACGAACTCTATCTCCCTGCCAGCTGTTGCCTCCGTGTCTCGCCAAAGAGGTTAATCAGCCATTTCTGGGTCATCTCTCCCCGCTGTCCCATCAGCTTCGGGTTCCCGGTTCACCTCGGCCATTTCTCCCTCCTCTTCGACACTCACTACAGCTGCTGTGAGGAGCATGAGTCCGTCTCCGGATGCCCCCGGTCCTGATCCAGTGCGAGAGGCCCCTCCTCATCTTCCCAGGGGGTCCGCCACTTCCATCCAGCGGGGGAAGGGAAGACTCAAGTCCACTGCGGCGGGTTCCACCGGCTCTCTGGGAATCAGGCAAGTGCCTTTTCATTCTCTTCCTCTATTTGATGAATTGCCTTGTTTGATTCCTGGAGGTGGAGTTCGGGGTTCACAGTCCCCTGAGCTCTCTCCACCTGCTGCAGACATAAGATATGAACCTGCGCCTTCTGTGTCGCTCCCCCCTGAGCGCTCCCTGGTTCTGGGACTACACCACCGGACGAGGAGGGAGCCTGTGGCCCTGGGAAGCCTGATTCCAGCCACGTCGTGGGCAGAGGAGGAGGTCGGACTGCCACTGGGAACCTGCACCGATGACAAAGTGTCCCCGGGTCTCGACAGAGGAATGGTTCGGCCCAGCAGAACTCAGATCCCCTGCCACCACCCCATGCGGGCCTTCGACGTGGACTTCAGCGCCAGGTGATCTTCAGACTGTGGGAACCATCATGCTGGCTGCGGAGCCCGTCGCAGTCGAGTGGGAGCCGGAAGACGAACTCCTGCATACTGAACCTGGATCGTCGAAAGTCCTGGACGGCGTCGGAACTTGAGATCAGGCAAGTGCTCAGTATTGTCTTTGTCCTTTCCATTATTGAGCATTTTTGCCTGTCTCTTGGGGGGGCGAGCCAGGTGCAGCCATCCACAGCATCCGAGCTTGTCTCGCCGGGTTCTGGCGCTTCCGGTGATCCTGATCCTGGTTCCTTTTGTTCATCTGAGCCTTTCCCCAGGGTCACTGGAGACGAATCCGCTCTTCTTGTCGCCACAGAGGTTCCGGTTCTGTGCACGAAGTTCGCCTCTGACGCTGCGCCGGTCCAATTGGGGCCCACCGGGAGTGCTGCGCCGGTCCGGTTAAAGGCCGGTGAGGGAACTGGAGGATCGTTTTCCCCGGATGTCGGGCTGATTCTGTCCCTGGCCTCCGTCTTCTCTCCTCCAGGTGCTGTTGGGGTTCCCCTCATCCGGGTCACTTTCCTCCTGTCCCGCAGATCTGCCTTTTCCCCCTCAGTGAGGAAGCCGCACCTAAGCTTCTCACTCTGCTCTCGGTGGTCTGAGGATGCGGGACGACCGCCTGCGAAACCGTCTGGTTGGTTCGGTGATCTGGGTGGGCCTCCTGAGATATTGTGTTCCCAAGCCTGGGACTCGGGTAGGCCGCCCGAACTGTGGATGTCACTCCTGGCCAGGTGGAATCCGGGTCTGGGTCGCCCGCCGGACGAACTGTCATCTCTTGCCCCTCTCCACCTGCTGGCATCCCGGGAAGGATTGACTGTTTAGTAGTTTTTTGTTTGGATTGTCCTCCTTTATTTGTTTCTAGTCGGAACACTGAAGTTTTTTTTGCAAGCGTTTTTACTGTGGTATCAGTCCAGCTAAATTTTCTTTGGAAGAACTGTTTCCTATGTCCTATTTTGCCCATAGGACGGACAGTATTTATTCTAATTTAAGTTGGCCCTTAAAGTAGTATTTTTGCTTCATGTTGCCTGACCTCATTCTGAGTAATTTAACTTATCTGCATTCATACCCTCCTCCAGACTGATTTATGACATCTGTAGTGCCGATATGATGTGATTGAGGAACTGATTTTTTGTATCAGTATGTCAATTTGCAATACTAGGCTCAATTTCTTGGAGTTACTCCCAGATTGTTTTTCTCAGTGTACTGATCTGTCTTGGCCGGGTTTGCATGAATGGGAACCTACTTTAAGATAAGATAAGATAAGCCTTTATTAGTCCCACAACGGGGAAATTCCAGGATTGCAACAGCACAGGGATAGCAACACTCAGAGCAACAATCAGAAGGCAAGAAAAAAAAAACAAAAACAAGCAAGCAAGAGCAGCTAATATACATATGTACATATTACTATAAAATATATATATATACACACACACACACACACACACAGTGCAGAGCATTGTAGCTGGATGGAATAAATATATGAATATATGAACACAGTGCAGAGCATTGTAGCTAGATGGAATAAATATGTAAATATATAAACACCCACAGTACGGAGCATTGCAGCTAGGTGGAATAAATATGCAAGTATATAAACACACACAGTGCGGAGCAATGTAGCTAGATGGAATAATATGTAGATATATAAAAACACAGTGCGGAGCATTGTAGCTAGATGGAATAAATATATAGATATATAAATATAAACACACCCAGTGCTGAGCATTGTAGCTAGATGGAATAAATATGTAAATATATAAACACACACCGTGCAGAGCATTGTTGCTAGGTGGGATGAAACAGCATAACCGTCTACTTAGTTATCCTACATGGTATGATTATGTGCCCATACATATTCTCACCCTCCATAGCGACCGGTATGTTCCTAGTTGTATGCCGGAGAGGACCATTGTGTAAGTCTATTGCATCTTTTGCATTCAAAAAAACTATTAGTTTGTTACGTCTTTTTGCTATCTCTGCGACCTTACCTTCTGACCTGTACCTCAAGTGTACAGAATTAATTTGTTTTCTATGACCTTCGGAACATGAATTTTGTCTTGTCCTCAGCCTGAGTTCATTGTGTTTTTTTTCCCTTTTGCCCTGCCTTCTGTGGTTATTTGTATCAACTGTTTGGTCATTGTAGAAGAGGGGGTGATGGTTATTTTTGTTTAAGACTGTCTATGCAGCATACTTTACTATGTTCTGAGTTAGGCCTCCAGGTTCACCTTTTTTTTTTCTCTCTCTGCTGATTGGAAGGATCTGTTTGCCTGCTCTGTAATACTGAATTTTTCCTTTTCCCTTTTCCCAGTGTTATATGGTCATGAGTATGTCTGTATTTTTGTTGTGGCCTGTCGGGCAGCATTTTTATTATGTCGTTTATTCCATTGTACCTGGGTTTCTCCCTATGTTTTTTTTTTTTTTTTTCCTTTTCCCCTGTCTCGTTTCTCTCCCCCCTGGCCGGTTCCCCCACCACCCTCCCTGGGTCGGTCCTGGTGGCCTTTTGTTTGAGGGAGGGGGTAGGCCCGGGGGGTGGGGAGTACTGTCACACCTGAGCGCTGATTGCTATCCGCACTCAGGTTGTCCAGTTTAGCTCCAGCTTCATCCCATTCCGGGCCTGGTCTTACGGCCTCCTCCGAGGCTCGTAGCTTTAACAGCATCTCAGACTTCCGGCTGTCAAGCCCAGCTGCTCCGGGACAGCTGTCTGTTATTATCAATTACCTTCCCCGCTCCTGATTGGGTTCTGTCCCTCATTTAAGGGAACAGCTGAGAATCACTCCTCGCTGCGACCTAAACAGAGGAAAGTCGTATATCGTGTTTCCGCGACTGGAGTTCCTACGTCCAACTCCAGTTCCCTCGGTGTTTCTGCTCCTCACCCACCTGTAAGTTTTACTGCTCAGCGTGGGTTTCTTCCCCGCTGCACTTCTTAGCCTCTCACCCTAGTTGGAGTTCTACCTTGTGTATGTGCGTATTTTTGCCGCTCGTGGCTCTTTACTTTGCCATTTGTGTATTCTGTTCCTTCGTTAATAAAGTTACGCAAACTCACTGGTCGCCTATAGCGTCTCCTTTATGGCTTGCAAGAGCCATTGTTGACACATTATGGTTTGTGCTTTTATTTTGACAGTGTCGTTATGTTGCTTCCTTCTGTCAAATCTTTTCAGGGGTTGTCACAGCTGTTTAGTTGTCTTTAATTACTTTCTCACTCATGCAGCCACACCTGATTCACATTTGGGTTCTCCCTTTTATTATTTAAGCTCGCTTGCGGGGTTCATTCCTCACTGCGACCTCATCCTGTGCTCAGACAGGAATCCCCCGTCTGATTCCTGTTTATTCTCAACTCAGTGCTCAACCTCGCCTGACTAATTGTAAGTTGCCCTTTGTGGTTTTCACTGATTGCCTTTTTCTGTAAGTTACCCTTCGTGGTTCTCATTTGTTGCCTTTTTGTAGGATACCCCTCGTGGTTTATTTCTGTTCATTATCCTTAAACTGTGGAGAGAGAAATAATCAGGCAGAGAGGTCCAGATCATATCAGGCTTTATTCAACTCGTTAACAACATCGTTAACTTCCGGCGCCACACGAGTAGGCTGCCATTTTGCAACAGCAGATCAATTTCTTCCTATTTCTAAGATAAGATAAGATAAGATAAGCCTTTATTAGTCCCACAATGGGGAAATTCCAGGATTGCAACAGCACAGGGATAGCAACACTCAGAGCAACAATCAGAAGGCAAGAAAAAACAACATCTAGTAAACATATGTCCATATTACTATAAATGTATATATATAGACACACAGTGCAGAGCATTATGGCTGGTGGATGTGCAGCAGAAAGTCTAAGCTCTCTCTCCGCGGATGCAGCGGGCCAGCTGGAAGGCTATCTCCTGCTACGAGAGCGTCTACAGAGAGAGAAGTTTGATGTTGTTTACCGAGACATGGCTAACGGAACTAGCAACAGATGCTAACATCAAACTGGAGGGTTTCCACGCAATACGGGCAGACCGAACACCAGACAGTGGGAAGGCAAGAGGCGGGGGAGTGATAATGTATGTCAATAACAACTGGTGCAGACCTGGACATATCACAGTTAAGGAACAGTACTGCAGCAAAGACATCGAGTTGCTAGCTGTTAGCATGCAGCCTACCTATCTCCCGAGGGAATACTCACACGTGATCTGCATTGTTATTTATGCAAATCCGACGGCAAAAGCTGGGACAGCACGTGACGTCATCCACTCAGTAACTGGCAGGCTGCTGACTGACATGTTTCGGGACCCAGGAGACAGACACTGACACAGGCAAATTAGTGAACAATAATCTTTATTAGAGTGAAAGGGTGTGTAGTGCAAGTGTGAGCGTGTGGATAGCATCCTGGTCACTGGAACTGAGCACTCTGGACGGAGACCTGGCAACCCTGGAACATATAAGCACAGACCATTACTTTTGTCCCACGCTAATGACAAGCTATCAGTAGTGAGGCTTACTTGGGAGAAGTGCAGGTTACGTCCTGCTGAGAACCAGCGGCCGTGCAACGTGGAGGTGAAGGCGTCCGGTAACGAGCTGGGGCCTCCACCTGTGACTGAGGCGAGGACAGGTCTTCCAGTGACTCCGGCTGTGACACCACAGACCGGGGCGATGACAAACCAGCTGATGACAAGACGAGTGATTCCACAGAACGTGGTGACGATGATAATCCAGACGATGACAAGGCGGATGATTCCACAGAGCGTGGTGACCATGACAATCCAGACGACGACGAGGTGAGTGATTCCACAGAGCGTGGTGACGAAGACACAACAGATGACGATGACCCAAACTCCACCGGTAACGGTGGCCAGTACTCCTGTAACTGATACAGTAATAATTCAGGAATTTGTGGAGCCAGACGTACCGGTAGTCGTGGTGGTAGCGAGCCACTACGTGAGCGAGTTGGCGTAACCCCGTCAGCTGGGGACGCAGGTCCGCCGCCAAGGGAGTCCACCTGTGCACAGGGGTAGAGGTTAGGAGTAGAGTAGCAAACAGCTCTCTTACGTGCTTGACTTTGAACTGAAGTCCTTGACGAGGCGAGAGACGTTCTAGACGAGGCCAGAGAAGATTCTGACGAGGCAGTTCCTGACGAGACAGTTCCTGACGAGACAGCTTCTGACGAGACAGCTTCTGACGAGACAGCTTCAGACGAGACAGCTTCCGACGAGACAGCTTCCGACGAGACAGCTTCAGACGAGACAGCTTCTGACGAGACAGTTTCTGACGAGGCAGTTCTTGACAAGACAATTCTTGACAAGACAGTTTCTGACGAGGCAGTTCTTGACAAGACAATTCTTGACAAGACAGTTTCTGACGAGGCAGTTCTTGACAAGACAATTCTTGACAAGACAGTTTCTGACGAGGCAGTTCTTGACAAGACAATTCTTGACAAGACAGTTTCTGACGAGGCAGTTCTTGACAAGACAATTCTTGACAAGACAGTTTCTGACGAGGCAGTTCTTGACAAGACAATTCTTGACAAGACAGTTTCTGACGAGGCAGTTCTTGACAAGACAATTCTTGACAAGACAGTTTCTGACGAGGCAGTTTTTGACAAGACAATTCTTGACGAGACAGACTCTGACGAGACAAGAGAATACCTTGACGAGGCCAGAGAACGAAGTTCTGGTTCTTTCCCAGACGAGGAGGACAGACGACTCCGTGCCGGGCTGTCAGCAACGCTGGCTTTTAACAGCTGCTGATTAACCCCTGTGGATCTGTGCGCAGCTGGAGTTAATGATGCTAATGACGGCCCAGAGGCCGCCATGACAGTACTCCCCCCTCTAGCAGTGCCTCCAGGCACCTGCCCAATCCTACCTGGATTCGCCCGGTGGAAGTCGCAAATCAGCTGCTTATCCAAGATCAACGCTGGGCGAATCCAAGACCGATCCTCCGGTCCAAAGCCCTCCCAGTCCACCAGATACTGAAGGCCACGACCCCGCCTACGAACATCCAAGATGGCAGTCACCCTCCAGGCCGGATGGCCATCGATCATCCTCGGGGGTGGGGGTGCTGCGGGAGCAGAACACAGGGGGTCAGAGACGTACGGCTTGACCTGGGAGACATGAAAGGTGGGGCAGATACGCATCGAAGCGGGGAGAGACAAGCGCACAGACACAGGGTTAACAATACGATTAATGGTGTAGGGACCAATAAAGCGTTTAGTCAGCTTACGCTTTTCAGCCGGCACACCAATATTCCGGGTAGATAACCAAACCTTCTGACCCACCTTATACTCCGGGGCGGGTCTCCTATGCCGGTTGGCCACCTGGATATTACGTTCAGTAGTTTTCAACAAAGCTTTGCGAGCGAGGAGCCACACTCGCCGGCAGCGTTTAATATGTGCCTGGACAGAAGGAACCGCTACCTCCTTCTCCTCCTCAGGAAACAACGGAGGATCAAACCCACAAGAGGCTTTAAACGGGGAGACGCCCGTGGCCGTGGAGATCGTAGCGTTGTGAGCGTACTCAATCCAGGGCAGGAACTTGCTCCAGGAAGATGAGCAGGAGGAGATGACACAACGGAGGGCGGCTTCCAGCTCCTGATTAGCCCTCTCACACTGACCATTACTTTGGGGGTGATAGCCAGAAGAGAGGCTGGCAGTGGCTCCTAGTGCCGTGCAGAAGGCCTTCCAAACTTGAGATACAAACTGGGGTCCTCGATCGGACACAATATCCGCAGGGATACCATGAAGACGTACCACGTGTTGCACCAGGAGGTCCGCAGTCTCCTGGGCCGAAGGCAGACCCCGAAGTGGCACAAAATGGGCCGCCTTCGAAAACCGGTCCACAATGGTTAATACTGTGGTGTAGTCATCTGAAGTGGGTAACCCAGTCACAAAGTCCATTGCTACATGAGACCAAGGGCGTGAAGGAACAGGTAACGGATGTAGTAAGCCTGCCGGGGGAGATGACGACGTCTTCCCGGTGGCGCACTGAGCGCAGGCCCGGATGTAGCCAACAACATCCTTCCGCAACCCTGGCCACCAGAAGGTCCTTTGAAGAAGATCCACAGTCCGACCCACTCCAGGATGACAAGCCAACTTGGAAGCGTGACCCCACTCAATCACCTTACCTCGGACAGCGCGTGGAACAAACAAGCGGCCCCCCCCCCCCCCCCCCCAGGGTCCGGCTCAGTCTTCTGGGCCTGGCGAACCGTCTTGCAGATTCTCCAGGACAGGGCGCCCATGACGCAGGAAGGCGGCAGGATAGGGGTCTCCTGATCCTCGGAGGATGGGGGGTCAAACTGCCGGGAGAGAGCGTCCGGCTTACCGTTCTTGCTTCCCGGCCGGTACGTGATGGTAAAATTAAACCGGCCGAAGAAGAGGGATCAGCGAGCCTGGCGTGCATTCAGGCGCTTAGCCGTCCTGAGGTACTCCAGGTTACGGCGATCAGTCCAAACCACGAACGGCTGAGCAGCCCCCTCCAGCCAATGTCTCCATTCCTCCAAGGCCAATTTCACAGCCAGTAACTCCCTGTCCCTGATGCTGTAGTTCCTCTCTGCAGGGGAGAGACGATGAGAGAAAAAAGCACAAGGGTGAATCTTACCATCCATGGGAGATCGTTGGGAGAGTACTGCTCCAACTCCCGCATCAGACGCATCCACCTCCACCAAACATTGAAGCTTCGGGTCCACCTGGGTAAGGACTCGGGCCGAGGTGAACTCCTTCTTGAGCTTCTCAAATGCATCGGCTGCTTCCTTACTCCAGCAAAATGAAATCTTAGGGGAGGTGACAGCAGTCAAAGGACGGGCAATATTACCAAAGTTAGGCACGAACCTCCTATAAAAATTTGCAAACCCCAGGAACCCTTGAAGCTGCTTTCTGGAGGTGGGTGCAGGCCATTCCACCACTGCCTTGACCTTGGCAGGGTCAGGAAGCACCTGGTTCCGAGCAATAATAAAACCAAGGAAAGAAGTCTGATCAGTATGAAATTCGCATTTCTCGGCCTTGACGAACAGCTGGTTCTCCAGGAGGCGCTGTAATACTCTGCGGACATGCACCCGATGTTCCTCTAGTGTGCGGGAGAAGATGAGGATATCATCGAGATAAACGAAAACAAATGAGTTCAAGAAATCCCGTAGTACATCGTTGATTAAACGCTGGCAAACGGCTGGGGCGTTAGTTAACCCAAACGGCATTACCAGGTACTCAAAATGACCGCTGGGGGTCCGGAAAGCCGTTTTCCACTCATCACCTTCTCTAATGCGCACTAGATGGTAAGCATTCCTGAGGTCCAGTTTAGTAAACCATGATGCCCCCTGGAGGGAGTCAAACGCAGTGTTCATCAAGGGCAGTGTATATTTATCCTTGACCGTTATTTCATTCAGCCCCCGGAAGTCAATACAGGGGCGTAGTGAACCGTCCTTCTTTCCAACAAAAAAAAATCCGGCCCCCACGGCTGACGACGACGGGCGAATAATACCAGAGGCCAAAGATTCCTTAATGTAAGTGTCCATGGCCTCGCGCTCCGGGGCTGATAGGCTGTAAAGGCGGCTAGCAGGTAGAGGGGCCCCAGCCTTCAGATTAATGGCGCAGTCATACGGACGATGGGGGGGTAAGGACCACGTCCGAGATTTGCTGAACACTTGCCCCAAATCGTGATAAACCTCTGGTACCTTAGATAAATCCGGTGGAGATGAATCGGGCAGAGGCATCTTCACAGATGGGGCGCACGCCGCTGATTGGAGACAGGCACTAAGGCAAAACGTACTCCATGCCGTTATTCTCCCAGCTTGCCAATCAATAGTGGGGTTATGTAGGTGCAGCCAGGGATATCCCAGAATAACGGGCGAAGAGGAAACGGGCAGCACTAGGAACTGAATCTCCTCCCTGTGATTTCCTGAGACAATTATAGATACAGGTGCTGTCTGAAGGTTAATGGTAGTCAACAACGCCTTCGACAGGGTAATCAATCTAACAGGGGGCTCTAAAGACTGACAACTGAGGCCCATCCGGGTTGCCAGGTCTCTAGAAATGAAATTTTGCTCAGCTCCAGAATCAACTAACGCTAGTGTTGAGTGTTCAGTGTGAGTATGAATGAGTCTGAGGGGTAAATGACAACAAGTAAGGGGTTCCTCTGTGTTCTTGCCCGTGAATCCCCCTACTGCGATCCACGGGCCTTCCCTTTTAACTTACTAGGACATTCAGAAACCCCATGTGACTCCTTCCCACAATAGAAACACAGGCCTTGATCCCTACAGCGCTGTTTCTCAGCTGGAGACACCTTAGAATGACCAACAATCATGGCTTCCTGATCCGGGGCCTTCTCTGACGTGGGTAAAGTGAGAGGAAGTGAGACAGGGACACGAGGGCGGGGTTTAACTGGACGGGAAGTAACTCGCCGACCAGCCGCCCGTTCCCTTAACCTACTATCGATACTAACTGCTAAAGCAATTAAATCTTGCAAGTTATCTGGTTTGTCCCGTGCCGCTAACTCATCCTTTAACTCGTCGCTGAGGCTGCGTAGGAAAATGCCACAAAGAGATGGCTCCCCCCACCCAATCTCTGCGGCCAAAACCCGGAAGTCGATGGCGTAATCTGCAGCTGATTTCTTTCCCTGCTGTAGGCTTAAAAAACGTTCTGTCAACACCTCTCCCCTATCCGTATGATCAAATACAGACAGAAATTCTGACACAAACTCCTGGTAGGTAAGCAGAGAATAGCTAGGTCTAGCCATGATCGAATATGCCCAGTCCAAGGCTCTACCTGCCAGCAAATTTATGACATAGCCTATCCGGCTAGAGTCGAGAGAAAAATCCCCCGGCACACGCAGAAAAACTGATTCACACTGTAAAATGAATCCTCAAGCTTCACCGAGTTTTCCGCTGAACCGGGCAGGTGTTGGAATAGGAGTGAGGCGAGAGGACGAGGAGGTGTTAGCTAGTCCTGACGCTAAGCCTGCAGGGGTTGAGGTATTTGCGGTCGGGGGAAACGTTTGGTGTCCCTCCAAACGATCCAGCCGACCATTAATTTGAGTTAATTGATTCAAGATTACTGTCTGCTGGTGGGCAAGCAAATCAACCCGGGCGCTAAGAGTGTTAATTAAGCATGACAGTGAGCTGTCCGCTGAGTCAACGTGACGGAGTCGTACTGACATGTTTCGGGACCCTGGAGACAGACACTGACACTAACTAACTAACTAACTAACCTGCACTTATATAGCGCTTTTCTAGTCACAAAGACCACTCAAAGCGCTTTCATTAATACTAACCCTCTATTCTAAGGGCCTATAGGAAACAGATATCTAGGGACAATTTAGAACAGCCAATTAACCTAACATGCATGTTTTTGGCATGTGGGAGGAAACCGGAGAAATCCTGGAGTAAACCCACGCAACACGGGGAGAACATGCAAACTCCACACAGATCACTGTTGGTCGGGGGCTGGGATCGAACCCACGATCCCACGATCCCCACAATCCCCTGGCCAAGGGTAAACTGTGCTGCCGCAGTGCTAACCACTGCGCCACTGTGCAGCCCACGGCACAGCCCACGTGCAGACACGGGCAAATTAGTGAACAATAATCTTTATTAGAGTGAAAGGGTGTGTAGTGCAAGTGTGAGCGTGTGGATAGTATCCTGGTCACTGGAACTGAGCACTCTGGACGGAGACCCGGCAACCCTGGAACATATAAGCACAGACCATTACTTTTGTCCCACGCTAATGACAAGCTATCAGTAGTGAGGCTTACTTGGGAGAAGTGCAGGTTACGTCCTGCTGAGAACCAGCGGCCGTGCAACGTGGAGGTGAAGGCGTCCGGTAACGAGCTGGGGCCTCCACCTGTGACTGAGGCGAGGACAGGTCTTCCAGTGACTCCGGCTGTGACACCACAGACCGGGGCGATGACAAACCAGCTGATGACAAGACGAGTGATTCCACAGAATGTGGTGACGATGATAATCCAGACGATGACAAGGCGGATGATTCCACAGAGCGTGGTGACCATGACAATCCAGACGACGAAGAGGTGAGTGATTCCACAGAGCGTGGTGACGAAGACACAACAGATGACGATGACCCAAACTCCACCGGTAACGGTGGCCAGTACTCCTGTAACTGATACAGTAATAATTCAGGAATTTGTGGAGCCAGACGTACCGGTAGTCGTGGTGGTAGCGAGCCGCTACGTGAGCGAGTTGGCGTAACCCCGTCAGCTGGGGATGCAGGTCCGCCACCAAGGGAGTCCACCTGTGCACAGGGGTAGAGGTTAGGAGTAGAGTAGCAAACAGCTCTCTTACGTGCTTGACTTTGAACTGAAGTCCTTGACGAGGCGAGAGACGTTCTAGACGAGGCCAGAGAAGATTCTGACGAGGCAGTTCCTGACGAGACAGTTCCTGACGAGACAGCTTCAGACGAGACAGCTTCCGACAAGACAGCTTCTGACAAGACAGCTTCTGACGAGACAGTTTCTGACGAGGCAGTTCTTGACAAGACAATTCTTGACGAGACAGTTTCTGACGAGGCAGTTTTTGACAAGACAATTCTTGACGAGACAGACTCTGACAAGACAAGAGAATACCTTGACGACGCCAGAGAACGGAGTTCTGGTTCTTTCCCAGATGAGGAGGACAGACGACTCCGTGCCGGGCTGTCAGCAACGCTGGCTTTTAACAGCTGCTGATTAACCCCTGTGGATCTGTGCGCAGCTGGAGTTAATGATGCCAATGACGGCCCAGAGGCCGCCATGACACTGACAGAACACCCAGATGCTCTTCTCCTCATCTCAGGTGATTTCAACCATATTTCACTGTCCCTCATTCTACCCACGCTCACCCAGTATGTCACATGCCACACTAGAGACAATAAAACACTGGACTTATTCTGTGCAAACACTAAGGAGGCGTACACCTCATCACCACTCCCCCAACTCGGGAGATCAGAACACAACTTGATTCATCTCCTGCCGGTGTACAAACCCCTAGTACACAGACAACCTCCAGTCATGCGCACAGTGAAGTTATGGTCTGAGGAGGCAATGGACGCTCTAAAGGACTGTTTTGAAACCACTGCCTGGGAGCAGCTCTAACAACAAACCCTGGATCAACCCTGAGATAAAAACACTTCTGAGAGAGAAGAAGAGGATCTTCAGGTCGGGGAACAGGGAGATGCTGAAGTCCGTACAGAGGGAGCTGAGGAGGAAGTTCAGAGAAGTCAAGGACAGCTTCAGGAAGAAGATGGAGGACAAGCTGCAACAGAGTGACATCGGCAGGGTCTAGAGAAACCTTAAAACCATCTCTGGGCTCCAGAATACCTCCCCTCAGGCTACTGAGGGCAGGGAGTGGGTGAACAATCTGAACCTGTTTTTTAATAGGTTTGACCAACCGCCCTCCCCCCCCCGACTGCACAACAACCACTGCTGCCTCTAAAGTCATCGAGACCTGCTGTCCACACCCCACTCCACCAACACCCCCCCACTCCTAGCACACTGCCCCCCAACCTGACCCTCACTAAGACCCAGGTGAGGACGGAGCTGAGGAAGATCAAGGTGAGGAAGTCCTCGGGACCGGACGGCATCAGCGCGAAGCTAACTAACTAACTAACTAACCTGCACTTATATAGCGCTTTACACTAGTACTAACCCTCTATTCTCAGGGCCTATAGGAAACAGATATCTAGGGACAATTTTAGAACAGCCAATTAACCTAACATGCATGTCTTTGGATTGTGGGAGGAAACCGGAGCCCCCGGAGTAAACCCACGCAGCACAGGGAGAACATGCAAACTCCACACAGAAAGGTTCCAACCCCTGCCAGCCTGGGGATTCGAACCAGAAACTTTCTAGCTGTAAGGCAACAGTGCTAACCACTGCACCACCGTGCTGCCCAAGCTCCTCAAGTCCTGTGCAGACCAGCTGTGTGGGATTGTGGAGCACATCTTCAACCTGAGCCTGAAGCTGGGGAGGGTACCACAGTTGTGGAAAACATCATGTGTGGTACCTGTACCAACGACTTCCTACCCCAAAGATCTGAACAGCTACAGACCAGTGGCCCTGACGTCTCACTTGATGAAGACCCTGGAGAGACTGCTCCTTGCTCACATCTGCCCCCTGGTGGAACCAGCGATGGATCCACTCCAGTTCGCCTACCAGCATGGCATTGGGGTGGAGGATGCGGTGATCTTCCTCCTTCACCGTTCTCTGTCCCACCTGGAGAAGCCCAGGAATGTGGTGAGGATCATGTTCTTTGACTTCTCCAGTGCTTTCAACACCATCCAACTGATGATCCTGAAAGACAAACTGCTGTGCACAGGGGTGGACCAACACCTGTCATCATGGATCCTGGACTACCTCACTAACCGGCCAGAGTTTGTGAGAACCCAAGATTGTGTGTCCCACATGATCATCAGTAGCACGGGGGCCCCCCCAGGGAACGGTCTTGGCTCCCTTCCTGTTCACCCTTTATACTGCGGACTTCTCACACAACACAACACACTGCCATCTACAGTTCTCTGACGACTCTGCAATCGTCGGCTTCATCTCCAACGGAGATGAAGCTGAGTACAGAGGACTTATCCAGGACTTCGTGGACTGGTGCCATCAGAACTGCCTCCAGATCAACGCAAGGAAAACTAAGGAGCTGATGGTGGACTGCCGCAGGCAAGGACAACCCCTCACAGCACCAGTAAACATACAGGGAACAGACATTGAGATGGTGACGTCCTACAAGTACCTGGGTGTTCATCTGAACAATAAACTAGACTGGTCACACAATAACGACACACTCTACAAGAAGGGACAGCGCAGGCTGTTCCTACTGAGGAGGCTCAGGTCTTTTGATGTACAAGGGGCACTGCTGAAGACATTCTACGACACGGTGGTGGCATCAGCCATCACTTTTGGAGTGGTCTGCTGGGGCAACGGCATTACAGCAGCCGATAGGAAGAGACTGAACAAACTGATCAAGAAAGCTAGATCTGTCCTGGGGCAGCGCCTTGACCCAGTGGAGGAGATAGGAGAGAGAAGGATGGTGGCTAAACTGTCATCTCTGCTGGAGTCCGAGTCCCACCCTATGCAGGACATATTGAATGCACTGAGGAGCTCATTAAGCAGTAGACTACATCATCCTTGGTGCGCAACCGAGAGGTTTCGCAGGTCCTTCCTACCTACGGCTGTCAGACTGTATAACCTAAGCAGGGCTGCTCGCAGAGATAGCAAAAAACGTGACGACCTAATAATATTGAATGCAAAAGACGCAACAGACTTACACAAATGGTCCCCTCCAGTATACAACTAGGACAATATCAGTCGCTACGGAGGGTGACAATATGTATGGGTGAAGCGGCATGAAATGAAGCGGCGTTGGTGAAGAGTTTTAAGTAGAGTTTATTGAATCATACCGCCTTCACGGGAACTCGGCTCCAGCCCATAGCGTGAGCAGGCTGAAGCCGAATTCCTCAGGCTCTCAGAGAGGAGACACGGTGTGTGTCTGCGGAAGTTGCAGGAATCAGATTGAGAGTGAATCAGAATCAGAATCAGAATAAAGTTTATTGCCAAGCACATTTACAAGTAAAAAAAGGTAAATATACGAGGAATTTGACTTGACATTGGAAACGTCTAGATGACATTCCCAATGACGCGGCGAGCCATGGAGGCGCCTGTAGTGAATGAGAGAGTGAGCATGGGTTACAGTGCAGTATATATACCCAACTACAACAATACATAAAAGAGCATTCCCCCAGAAGTTGGTATAATCAAAGAGATAACAGAACAGGCATGAGACATTTGCGTTTGAGAGACATATTGATCTCGGTCTCTAAGTCATAGTAAGGACAGGACGCATGAACACAATGCATGAAAGGCAACATTACCATCACAGAAGTGAGCCAGAAGAAGCGGGGCTGCCTGTAGACATTAATACACATTTCACTGTTCTGTTAATTGCTCTAGCCGGGCGCTGTGTCTGTCCAGTCTGTTGTGGGGGTTACACCAAACCGCCACACGCTCCCTCCCAGAGGGCTCGGCAGGAGGCCGAGGTCTCGATCATTCAGCTTGGGCAGTGTAACGTAAAATGGGAATATTAATAAATAATAAATATGATCAGGTATGAATTATTTAATTTATATTGATGTATTGGAATCTGAGCTCAAATCTCATTTCATATACATCAGAAAAGTCAATAACACTCGTAAGGGGCACCAGCTTCTATCTTTAAGAAGCAATTTGATCTTTAATTTCACTTTATACCTGTTTGATCACTCAATAAATTAATCAATAATCAGTCTCAAAAATTTTCCGTGAATTCGATACCTGGGCTTGAAACAGACTCAGAATGAAATAAATTCCCAACAACTTCTCATTTTTAAATATTTATTAAACGAAATTATTAATAGACATTGAAATAATTTCATTAATCATAAAATCAATCTTGTAAATGATAGATTAACAATGTCAATATTTTCGGAACCAGGGTTAAACTGAGAAACGAATTTCTATCAGTTTGAGTTAACAGATTATTAAAAACAACGCAAACTTATGGAGAAAGTTTATTAATTATGAAAAAGTCCTAAATTAATCTTAAGAAAATAAAAACGGGATTTTAATAAAAAGAAGAGTTATGTTAAGGGCTTCTTAATTTGCATCTGATTAGATATATAAATTATTATCGAACCTCAGAAGTTAATTCAGCAGTGGAATTAAAGTTTTTTCAGCTCACGTGCTCTCCGGTGATGATAGTTCTGTCGTCCGTCTTTTTGTGGATGTTAGAGGAAATATCTGCCCGCAGATATTTCAGGGTCCACAGTTCGACCTTTAAATTCAAGCGGTCGAACGGGGCTGGATCTTGGCCGTATGACCCACAGTTGAAACGGGTTCTAGCCAGATGGTGCCGACGTTTCTTCAGAGCGATGTGGGACAGCTGCGCGTTGATTCCTCAGCTGCATGTGACGTGGAAGGCTGCGGCTTTCTTCAAGAGGTCTTCGATAATAATTAAAAGATATCTAATCCGATTTCAAATTAGAAAAGAAACTTTCGGACTTTAGATAAAAATAGTAGTTTCTGGTAGGTGCTTGGTCAAGAAAAATATTATAAAAATAAAGTCAAGATTAAAGTTTACCTTAAAATTAAACAAACGGTGGTTTTACAGAAAGTTTAACAAAGAAAAAAAAAGTGATGAATAAAAATTGGAGTTTGACTCCGATTAAGAATTGAGCTCAAAGAAAAAGGAATTCCTAGGTATTTAAGAGAAAAAGAAAAATACAAAGTGACAAACAAATTACGAGTTATCTGCTCTGTGTTCAGAAAAGCGACATGTGGTCCTTTGTTCGTCCTTGCTGTGTGTAGACAATGGAGGAGATCAAAAAAAAAACGAGCAGCCGGGAAGAAATCCGGGGAGGAAAGAGCGTGTCCGGAGCAGAAAAGAGGAATGAAAAGAGTCTCTCTCCTTTATATAAGCTCTGTTGAGTTTCGCGGGATTCCGGCCTGACCGGAATCTCAGCCAATGAGCGTCCTTCGTGGGCGGGCTCGATGAACTTTTAGTCCAATGAACAAACAGTCTATTGTTCGGAGTCCTTTGGAGTGAAGAGTTGTCGTGCAGAGAGTGGCTGTGGGAGTCACATGGTTTTAGAGGCAAACTCATACATACTGGAAATTAAAATTTCCCTTTATGTATTAAACTAAGATAACTTTAGTGATTAGTATAAATTATAAGCAGTGCTTCTAAATCAACATGCAGGAATAAACATTCATATAAACATTAGCATGCATATATATATATAAAATCACAGATTAATGCATTTCACACATATTTTCCACATCAAAAACATCAGAGTCCATCTGCATTTTCATAGTTCTGAAAAGAATGAAGGTTTAGAATTGAGTTTGTAATAATGTACTTTAAAGTTGTTTAAATCCAGCATTTCCAGAGTTTAAGGAAATTAACTGAGTCGTGGATCTGTTGCATGTTTTATGGGGGCAATAAAAGTGAAGTCGAACATTGGGGGAAATTCCTTAGGCTGGTTTTAACAAAAGAAGGGGATTTCAGCCGTGGCCTGGGGGAAGAAAATCTGTTTATTTGCGTTATTCCTGGATGAAATAAAAATGTCTTTAAGCAGAAGAATAATTGTTGCTGAGCCAAAGTGAGATGATGCTACAGTCCCCCCTCTGGTATCAATGGTGACGTTGATTCAGCGTTGATAGCAATCCTAGGCATCAAATCCCAATTTGGCGAGGCTTGATCCAAATGCTGAACTAAAGTTCTGATGTTGATAAGTCTTAAGCTTGTAAACAGTATCTATTCTAAAGTGTAGGTCCTTAAATTTGGTTTTCTGAAAAACTTCTGGAAATTTCAAAAATAATTTTGGTGTGACCAAATATAAACATTGTATAATTGTCTAGGATATACTAAAGTTCTGTATAAGCCTGTAAAGACTGTTAAAAAAAATGAACTAGAAGTATGTGGGTTTTGACATACTTGATATAGTAAATGTTTTGGGTTTGCTGAAAAATATCTAGTAAAAATTTCAAAAACAGTTTAAATGTGCATAAAATCTAAATAAAGTATAAAGGATTATTTGTATATACACATGCATGTATCCAAAAATCTTAGTCAAAAGCAAAAATAAAATTCTTTCATATTTGAGGTAGATTCGGACTAATCAATATTGAGGTGACTCAATGAGGTTCAAATTGAATTTGTTTAGTTAGACTTTGAATTGTTTGTTTGTTTAGACTTTGAATTGTTTAGTTGAACTTTTGAATTTGTTTAGTTAGACATCTGTGGAACCATGGTTCCACAGATGTCCAAATCATAGGGTGTTTGAGGCTTTTGTTCAGAAAAACTGAGTGGGCATAGGATGTCGTTATCATTCTTTGGATGGCAATGAGAAGTAAATTTGGATTTACTGCAAAAAGGATATGATGAGAAAGCATATTCATTGCTAAAGCGTTAACTGAAAAGCTAATGTTTCTAGCTACTTCTGAGGGTAACAGACATTGGCTGTGTGTGAGTATAGTCAACCTTTAACACAAAGAGCAAAGAGTTCAAGACCTTGTTGAGTTTGATTGAAGCTTCGGAGCAAGCATTCAAAACCAACACAGTGTCTTGTAAGATTTTGGTAACCATTTGTGGTTTGACAACCTGGCGTTTCGGTTTAGCGGTGTTGACCGAGTTAACAGTGGGCATGCTAAGGTTAACTACAGGCTCTAACGATAGGGCTGTTATCAAGAATCCACCCGAGGATCTTTGACCTTTCGTTTTGGCTTGGCCCAATTCTGGCTGGGTAACAGTGGGTGTGATTGCTAGGCAGATGGCTAAACTGATAAACAGGAGGGCCATCATCTTGGCAAACAAAAGTGAGTGGTTTTGGATCTTAATCTTCTTGTGGATCTTTTTTTTTTTAGATACCTGGTTGGCAAATGAAAATTCCTCTTAGAGGTGAAATGATTTCTTTTAGATGGATGTACTTTATTGATCCCAAAACTGGGAAATTACAGAATAGAGCTTAAGAGATTGAACTCTATTTTGTAAGATGTGTGATTGGGTTTGTGTCTATGTTGAATGTAATTGTGGCTTGTAAATATGGATGTCACCAACTGCAAAACAAATCTACCTACGGGTACAAATAAAGTAACCTGAACCTGAACCTTGTGCTTGTTTTTCTCACCTTAGATTGTTAGCTCAAGCTAATGGTGTTGAATGTCTTGTGTATACTATTTGGTAATAGTAAGTTGATTGAAGTTTATTAGATTTTACAGAGGTCTTTGAAATTTAGTTTAAGGGCTAATTTGGTTTTAATATACCCTTTCCTTTCTGGAGGTTTGGATGCAGTTAACTGATTGGAGAAATTTGACTGAATGTACCTGAGGCTAGTAGTTAGCTACAGTTATTTGTCAGACGTAGGTTTGGTTTTAATCTTATTTATGGACTTACTTTGACAGTGTTGTACCCGACAAGTCCCATGGGGTTTTGGTAAAGGTTACTCTGATTTTGGTGAGCCCATTTGAAAATGGGGTCCTGGATTTGGCTCTTGAGTGGCCAAAGTTTGTTGTTGACAATGTGTGGATTCATCCACTCGGGCAGGAATTTAGGAGTGATTTTCCTTTCCTGTAAATTTATTTCAGGTGTCTGCGGTACAAATGTGGGGTGGAAGATCTTGTCCCCCCTTCGCAGTTTGTCATGCGAGAGTTTTTTGATTGTTGTACGCTTTCTGTTGTTTAGCGACTCGGTCCGAATGGTTTTGAAATACAGCCTTGGGAGCTTTGTATGTCGTTTTGACGCTTTTGTGCTCTGCAGCTGGGATGTTACAGGCATTGGCAGTCATCACCCCCCTCTGGTTTCGAGGAACTCTGAGCGGTGGCGATGATGGTTCATCGGAAGCATGAACAGGAGTGCCATTGCATAGCTGCAGAGAAGATTGTGTCGCATGAAGTGGTTTCAGGTTTGGTATGTCATAGGGTTTAGATGCGGGTAGCGCATGTACCGTTTTATCCGACCGGTGTTCGACGGTTTCATGGATCATTTGGGTTCAAGGTTGAGTGACTGTGCACCTTGCGTTTGCAAAAACTGTGTTCTTTGTTGCAAAAACTTGAGATTTTAGAGGGTCTAGAGAGCAGGTAGGTGTGGCTCTTGTGACCATGCAGGCCTCATGGGTGGGTGGGTGGGTTTCAAAATGTGACACCACCATTGAATCATGGGTATCAAGTGTTTCAAGAGGGCCGTTTGGGGTTTTCTGCTCGGCCATTGAGTTTTCAAGATCATTTGAGTGTTTGGCTTGACCTTGTATTTGAAGGTGACTTTTGACTTCTCGTGGACAGTACTCACCTTGGTCTTGGCGGTCGCTTTCAATCGGTTGCAGTTGTTCCAACAGTGCTAGTTGTGTGAGACAGTTGTGAGACAGTTGTGTGAGATTGTGTGAGTTGTGTGAGATTGGGGTGTCCAAAGTGTTCAGAACAAAGCACTGTGATTCAGTTATCCTTGTTGGGTCAAATGGGTGAGGGTGTTGCGTTTGAGCCCATAGTTTGAGGTTCTTGAAATCAATCAGTGGCTCAAAACGGTTCAGTAGGTCTTTGCCAACAAGTAATGGAATGGCGTCAAGTTTGGACACATAGACCGGATGTGTCAAGGTCATGGGTCCAATGGACATGTTTAGTAGTGATACGCCCAACAGGGTTGTTTTAGTGAGCGCATATGGTCGCACAGCTAATGAACAGGGTTCCAGTTTCAAGTATTTGTTAGCGCGGTTAGCGGCTACACGTAGTTTGTCAAAAAGGGTGTGTAACATGAGCGTGATGTCAGCAGCAGTGTCTAAAACAGCGTCCTGACACACCATGTCTTCAAGGGTCAGTGGAAGGTAGAATTTCCGTGCCACCCCCCTCTCGTTTAAATCGCATAGGAATTGTGGAACCGGTGGTTCGGCACAGAGTTGCGAAATGTCATTAGAGGAGTGGTCTGTGACCTGTGGTTGGGCTGCCATAACAGCACTGGACTGCGTTGAGTCCTTTGGTCCTTCCTCATTTGCATGAGGGATTTTCTTCTTGCGTTTCCTTCGTTTGGAACGCTTGTTTTGAGTTGGCACAGCTGATATAGCTAGAATGTTAGCAGTTTTATTCTCTTTGTTGCTTTGAATCTCTGCTAGGAGGTGTTGGACAATCTCAATAGCTTCTCTACTGAATGTAGGAGTTTCTTCTTCCTTCCAAGGTTTGTGATAGGTCTCTGCTTCTGAGCTTCTGTGATGGGATGGAGGCCATTTGTCGCGGTTACGCGTGTCTTCGTATCGGTATCTGTCATCATGGTAGTCTGTATCGCGTTCTTGTGACCTATCCCGTGGATATGGTCTACGACGGTAGTCGGGTTTTCGCAAAGTTGGTCCAAAGTGGTATCCAGAGGACCTAGTTTGGTTTTGACCTTGCTGAGGTCGCTTGGGAAAATGCTTCGGCTGTTGATGTACTCGCGGTGTAAGAGGTGGAGAAGAGCGGGGAGCTCCTTCCAACTCCAAGGTGTTAGATGCATCGCTAATAGCTAGCACTGTGGCAGGCTCAGCGTGCTTGTTGCGACTTTGTTGCTGTTTTTGGAATGCATAGTGTGCAAACTCTCTCAGCTGACTTATTGAGTTTGACCTTGGGTTAGCTGTAACTCCCAGGTAATGACTCACAGTGGGATGGAGGTTTTGGATGAAGAGGGTCTTGAAATTGTGGTCTTCTTCCATCCCTGGTGTATTTTGAGATCCAAAATATGCAAGTAGGAGTCTCTGGTAGTAGGCTTGTGTTGGCTCTGAGCATCCTTGCTTCACGGCTAGGGCTGCGGTTAGCCCTGCTTGTAGGCAGTCGGAGAACTCCTTTTCGATGGCTTCGCAGAGCAGCATGTAATCTGCTTTGATGTTTGTCGGCTGTCTGTCTATGAATTTTGATACTGACCTGTTAGATGTTAGTTTAATCAGATAGATGCGATCGTCAATTGTAGCATCAGGATACTTACGCAGGTAGTAATCAATGTCCTGTAAATAGACTTTGGCATCAGGTGAACCCGTAGGTCCTGGATCAGATTTGGTGATATTTCGCGCGATCTTGTCAAGGTCGCGGTCTGAAGGGGCACACGCACGCTGTCCACGCGGTTGTCCGTATTCGAAACGGGAATCGGGCGAGGGAGCGCGGTGGATGTCCCGGTGTTCATGTCTTTCCTTTAGGAGCAGTTGACATTCCTTGTAGTCCTTCTTCACATTTTCAAGTTGACCTTCAACTCTTCTGAGTTCCTTCTTTGTGTCTTGAAGGGCATCTTCAAGTTCATTGTTGTCTTGATGAAGCACGTCATTGTTATGCATCAACCATTTATTTTCTGACTGCACGGTCCAAATCTTGTAATGCTTCATCCAGTTGATTTTGAGTTTTGTCATTCTCCTCTTGAGATTGTTCCAGATTTTCCTTCAGTGTCTCGTTCTCTTCTTGGAGAGATAGGATTGTTGTTTGTTGATTTGCTAGCTCGTTCTCGGCTACCTTTAATCTTGCGACTAATGTCAGCGCAAACTTACCTAACACACTGGTGAGGTCCTTGCCTTCTGGTGGTTTTTCAGTGTGTTCATTCAAAAGTTCTTCAGTGAGTTGCTCCAATTCTTCGGGCTGTGTTTCCTTGACCCGTGTTGTGAAGCTAGAAATTAAATTAGAAGTCCATGCTTCCAATGTTGTTTGAAGGTCATCCAGTTTGGTAAATTGGTCGGTTGTCTGTTGACTCGTCATGTTTGACCGTTGTTGTTATTTAGCCTTTTAAAAAAAAATTCAACTTGTTGATTATTCTTAAATTTGTTCAACAAGGTTTAACCTTGAGTGTTTTATTTTACAACTGTGATAGTTGAAAGTTCCTTTAGAATTTGTTTCAACTTGTAGGCTTGCAGGATGGGAAATAGAATTTTGAAATTATTTAGAAATGTAGAGATGCTTCAAATAATTCATTCGTTGAAACCGTACGTTGATAAATAAAGTTGAATTGAAATTGGATTGAATTTGTTTCGCAAAACAAAACTGAAATTTCAATTGTGTGGATTGACTTCTTTCCTTTGATTTTCAAAGTCTAGTATTGGAATTTGTCATCAATAACTAGCTTTGGGATTTTGCAGAATGTCACTTTGAAAGTGAGGATTTTATTTACAAAAGAAATCCAAAAGCAAAAAGAGGCTAAATGCTTTAAAGATTTAAGGTTATAAGTTTCCACTTTCTTTTAAAGTTAAGGCTTTCCTTTGGTTTTATTTGTTAAAGCCTATTTTCCTTTGAAGCATTAAATGTTTAAAATATTTACAAATTAGAAACAAGTGAATTGTTTGAGTATTTGATATCCAAGGATTTCTTAGGATTGAAGCCAATAGTGATCTTTCTTGATTGTGATCTATAAATTTCTTATTTACAGAATAATCAATGTTTGCACCTTTTTGACTTTTCTTAAATCCTGGGAAAAATTTGAAAATTATGCTGGTTGGTTAAATGTTTTTCTTTTCCTGTAGAGAAAGCATGAATCAGAAATGACACAATGAGTTTAAATAACACCTAGAGCTTCTGTTTAAGTGTTAATTGCTTGATGTGGTTTGCTAAATTTGAGAAAGAGGAAAAATTATAAATATTCACTAAGTCTGTAAATTTGTCAAAATGCACAGATTTAATCCTACTTTAATGTTACTCTTGAGTAAACATCAGCATTAGGATCCTTAAGCTAAAACTGGGTTTCTGTGGGAAGGGAATCACACCATATCACATTTAAAAACAGCAAAATAAGCACACATATAGCTTCAAAGTTTGTAACTTTTTGCTTAAAAGTGTGTAAATATGTTTGCTTTTAGCTTAAAAGATTATAATATTCAATTCAATTCAATTCAACTTTATTTATATAGCGCCATTTCACAACAACAGTCATCTCATAGCACTATCAACTGTAGGGAGGACCCCCACAGTCGCAGAAAGACCCCAGCAATCAGGCGATCCCCTGTGAGCAAGCACTTGGCGACGGTGGAGAGGAAAAACTCCCTTTTAACAGGAAGAAACCTCCAGCAGAACCAGGCTCAGGGAGGGGCAGTCATCTGCTGCGACTGGCTGGGGGGTGAGGGGATAGAGGAGAAGAAGAAAAGAACAGACATGTAGAGAGCAAACAGCACAATGGGGACTCAATCTATGGGAGAGAACAAACAAATGTTAATGACCAGCAAAAAAAAAAAAATATTTCATAGAGAGTGAGGAAAGGAGTGAGGCCCAGTGCATTACTGGAGGTCCCCTGGCTGACTAAACCTATTAGCAGCATAACTAAGGGAGGGTTCAGAAACCCATGATCCCTCCCTAATTGTAGGCTATATCAAAAAGGTAGGTTTTAGCCCTATTCTTAAAAACAGAGATCGAGTCTGACTCCTGAATCCAGATTGGCAGCTGATTCCACAGGAGAGGAGCTTGATAACTGAAGGCTCTGCCTCCCATTGTACTTTTGGAGATTCTAGGTATTACAAGTAAACCTGCATTTTGGGAGCGTAGTGCTCTGTTAGGATGATACGGTAGTATCAGATCTTTTAAATAAAAAGGAGCCTGATTGTTTAGAGCTTTGTAAGTAAGAAGAAGGATTTTAAACTTAATTCTAAACTCTATGGGAAGCCAATGAAGGGAGGCCAGAACCGGAGAGATATGATCTCTCTTTCTAGTACCTGTTAAAACTCTTGCTGCAGCATTTTGGATCAGCTGAAGACTTTTTAAAGATGTTTTAGGACAGCCTGATAATAAAGAATTACAATAATCTAATCTCGAGCTAACAAAAGCGTGGATCAGCTTCTCAGCATCACTCTGAGACAAGATGCTCCTAATCTTGGCAATATTACGCAAATGATAGAAGGCAGTCTTAGAAACAAATTTAATATGTGAATTGAAGGACAAATCCTGATCAAAAATAACTCCAAGGTTCCTCACAGAGCTATTAAGAGAAAGAGTAACCGCATCCAAACTGAAAGTTTGATTTGGAAAGGAATTTCTAAGGTTTTTTGGACCAACAAGAATGACTTCAGTCTTATCTGAATTTAATAGCAGGAAATTACAAGTCATCCAAGCTTTGATTTCCTTAAGACAGGCTTCTAACTTGGCTAATTGATTAGTATCATCTGGCTTCATTGACAGGTATAATTGTGTGTCATCTGCATAACAGTGAAAATGTATACAGTGCTTTCTAATAATGTTGCCTAACGGAAGCATATATAAACTAAAAAGAGTAGGGCCAAGCACAGATCCCTGTGGAACTCCATGACTAAGCTTTGAGCTGAGAGAAAACTCATCATTTACATGAACAAACTGGAACCTATCAGATAAATAAGATCTAAACCACTGCAACGAAGTTCCATTAAGTCCAACATAGTGTTCTAATCTATCAAGTAAAATATTATGATCAATAGTATCAAAAGCTGCACTAAGATCTAAAAGGACAAGTACAGAAACTAGTCCATTATCAGATGCAATGAGGAGGTCGTTAGTGACCTTCGCTAAGGCTGTTTCAGTACTATGATGGATTCTAAACCCAGATTGAAACTCCTCAAGTAAACCATTTCCCTGCAGGTGGTCAAATAATTGCGTAGCAACAACTCTTTCTAAGATTTTTGAAATGAAAGGGAGATTAGAGATTGGTCTATAGTTAGCTAAAGCTCCTGGATCTAGCGTTGGCTTTTTGAGTAAGGGTTTAATTACAGCCGTTTTAAAAGCCTGCGGTACATGGCCTAAAGTTAATGAAGAATTGATTATATGAAGAATAAAGCTACCAATAAGTGGGAAGACTTCTTTAAATAACCTGGTAGGAATAGGGTCTAAAAGACAAGTTGAAGGTTTGGATGAGGAAACTATTTTGTCTAACTCACAAAGGTCGATTGGAGTAAACTCAACAAGACAGACATCAATAGAAGGAGTTGTAGTTGTTACAGTATTTAAGTTAACTGTGGGAAGAATCTGATTGATTTTATCTCTGATGGATGAAATTTTATTATTGAAAAAGTTCATAAAGTTCTGACTAGTAAGCTCTAAGGGGATGCTAGGATTGACAGAGTCCTGACTCTTTGTCAACCTGGCTACAGTACTGAAAAGAAACCTGGGATTATTCTTGTTCTCTTCTATTAATGCAGAGTAATAACTCGTTCTAGCTTTTCTAAGAGATTTTTTATAAATTAAAAGATGATTTCTCCAAGCTAAATAGATTTCATCTAAATTAGTAGAGCGCCATTTTCTTTCTAATTGACGAGTCTTCTGTTTTAAGCTACGAGTTTCTGTGTTGAACCAAGGAGTTAAAAATCTCTGATTAGACTTTTTCTTTTTTAAGGGGGCCACCAAGTCTAGAGCCTGATGCAGAGAAGCTGAAACACTATCCACCATGTTATCAATTACAGAAGGAGCAAGCTGTCTATAGCTTATTTCCGTTGTGTTGACACATGGCATAGAGGAAACAATCTGCATAAATTTGGAAACAGCATCATCTGAGAGGCATCTACTGTGATAATATTTTTCTTTAGGAGCCAAATAGTCAGAAATAGTAAAATCAAAGGTTAACAGACAATGGTCTGACAGTACAGGGTTATGAGGAGACACTACAAGATTTTCTATTTCTATGCCATATGTCAGAACAAGGTCCAATGTATGGTGGAGGTAATGAGTAGAATTTCCTACTTTCTGAGAAAACCCAATTGAGTCTAATATTGAATTAAAAGCCACATTAAGGCAGTCACTATCTACATCCACATGTATGTTAAAGTCCCCTACTATAATTATTCTATCAGATTTCAGCACTAAATCAGCTAAGAAATCAGCAAATTCGGATAAAAATTCTGAATAGGTTGATGGGGGACGATAAACTATGGCAAATAAAATTGGGTTTAACCTGGAATTGCTAAAGTGCCCAACACTGAGGACCAGGCCCTCAAAGGAATTATAACATGTTTTTTGCTTTACATTAACTAGTAATTTGGAATGGTAAATTGATGCTACTCCTCCTCCACGACCAGAACTTCTGGGATTTTGACAGTTTAAATAACCAGAGGGAGTTGATTCATTTAAACCAACATAATCCTCTTGCCCTAACCAAGTCTCTGTAAGGGAAATTAAATCAATCTGATGATCAATTAACAGATCATGGACTAACAGAGACTTGGGAGTTAGAGACCTAATATTTAATAAACCACATTTAATTTTTAAATTATGAGGAGGAGCAGAGGCCAAATCATTCAATTTAGAGGCTTTATGTTTAATTTGAGTTTTACCAATATTTTGCTTTATCACTTTGGGATGCTTATACATTATATTTTTATTCACTTTGGAGGGAGCAGACAACGATTCTCTGATGGGGAAGACAGGGGCTAAGCTGAGGGGTGGCGGATGAAGAGGAGCTGCAGAGAGGCGTGTAAGACTGCGACTCTGCTTCCTGGTCCCAACTCTGAGTAGTCACGGTTTTGGAAATTTGGATAAAAAAGATGCCAGATTTTTAGATAAATGAGAAGCACCATCCAAAGTGGGATGAATGCTGTCTCGTCTCATAAGACCAGGTTTTCCCCAAAAAGAGCTCCAATTGTCAATGTAGCCCACGTCATTTTTAGGACACCACACAGACAGCCAGCGGTTCAAGGATGACGAGCGACTAAACATGTCATCACTGGTCAGATTGGGGAGGGGCCCAGAGAACACTACAGTGGCAGACATCGTTTTGGCAAAGTCACACACCGATTCTATATTAAGTTTCGTGACTTCCGACTGCCGGAGACGGATGTCATTAATGCCGGCGTGAATAACAATTGTGGAATATTTACAGTTACTTTTAGCCAGCATTTTCAAATTTGACTCGATGTCGCCTGCTCTGGCCCCAGGAATGCATGTGACTATGGCCGATGGAGTCTCTAGGTTCACGTTTCTGACTACAGAGTCGCCAATGATCAGAGTTTTTTCCTCAGCGGGTGTGTCGCTGAGCGGGGAAAAACGATTAGAAACGTGAACAGGTTGGTGGTGAACCGGGGCTTTGCGACTAGGCTTCCTTCTCACCGTCACCCACCCAGTCTCCTCGCTGCTGAGGAGAGCCGGGGAACCGGTGACAGGGGGGGCTAAGCTAGCTAGCTCCGCTGCAGCTAATGGGCGTCCGTCGAGATTAACTGGCGCAGACGGTGTTTCAATGCAGCGGAGCCGGGATTCCAAATCAGACAACCTCGCCTCGAGCGCCTCAAAAAGACAACATTTATTACATTTACCGTTATCACTAAAAGAGGCAGAGGTGTAGCTAAACATCTGACAGAGAGAGCACACCAGCGGAGAGGAAAGAGAGGTAGTAGCCATAGCTAGTGGCTCGAGAGCTGGAGAGCAAACCACACAGGCAGACAGCAAAACAGGAAGTGACGATACGTTACCACAAGGAAGTGACGATCCCGATCTACCCAGTGTCATAATAATATGTGGTTATATTAGTGATTAAATACAATAGGAGTGTTTATATATGTTCCTGCTATAGGTGTCTATGCAGTTAGTGGGATTTCACCCCTGAGAAAAAACTTTCAGAAGCCAACAGGTCCTTTTCCTTTTATTCTTGGCATAAAACTTTGGATTAGTGTTAAATTTAGTTTATTCCGAATAATATGAATGGCTTTGAAGTTACTTTGAAGACTTAATTGCACGGTGGCGCAGTGGTTAGCGCTGCGGCAGCACAGTTTACCCTTGGCCGGGGGATTGTGGGGATCGTGGGATCGTGGGTTCGATCCCAGCCCCCGACCAACAGTGATCTGTGTGGAGTTTGCATGTTCTCCCCGTGTTGTGTGGGTTTACTCCGGGATTTCTCCGGTTTCCTCCCACATGCCAAAAACATGCATGTTAGGTTAATTGGCTGTTCTAAATTGTCCCTAGATATCTGTTTCCTATAGGCCCTTAGAATAGAGGGTTAGTATTAATGAAAGCGCTTTGAGTGGTCTTTGTGACTAGAAAAGCGCTATATAAGTGCAGGTTAGTTAGTTAGTTAGTTAGTTAATTTGGTTATAAATTGTCTTTAAAGATTAGAAGTTTAAATAAAAATTGCAGTCCCTATGTTTCACCACAAGATGGAGGCAGTTTTCGTCTGCACTTCCATAAGAGGAAACCCAATGACGTCACAAGGAGTCAAGGATCTCTACTCAAAATGGCGGCTACAGGGAACTCTACCTAGACTTAAGATGGCATCGCTGAGCCGATCTACACATGCGCAGTTTTTTTCATGCACAGCTTGACGGTCGCGTGCGCGACTGAGCGTGCACGTGGATGCAGCTCAAGCTTCAGTCCATAAAACCACGCCTTGCTTTCCAAAGGCGGGAAAACTTTGGTCTCCCTAAACTTTATTCAACAAGTTTATACAATGATTAATTCAATTAAATCCCCTAGGGTTTGCTTCGCCTGTGGGGTGTTGAAATAATGGGGAAAACAAATAGGATTTCTTCGCTATTTTGTTCCCAGGCCTATTTTAATTATTCAGCGTGTAATCACGTTTATGCATGCATTAAACAACAAAAACTAAAAACTGACTAGAGTGCAGTGGGGTCTTCACCCCCACCTTCTCTTGGTCAGCAGACACACACACACACACACACACACACAGAGACAGCAGTAATCGGGGGCGAATTCACCCCCCCCCCCTCGTGACACAGAGACAGACAATAGACTGGCTGCAGACAATGAACCACCTTTTTTTTTTTTTGCGAGTTAAAATTGACCAAAATCACACACAGCTTAATTTTTCATTCTTGAGTCGTTTCAAGTTCAACCAGGCCTCCACGAGGGGTACCAATAGATGTAACGTAAAATGGGAATATTAATAAATAATAAATATGATCAGGTATGAATTATTTAATTTATATTGATGTATTGGAATCTGAGCTCAAATCTCATTTCATATACATCAGAAAAGTTAATAACACTCGTAAGGGGCACCAGCTTCGATCTTTAAGAAGCAATTTGATCTTTAATTTCACTTTATACCTGTTTGATCACTCAATAAATTAATCAATAATCAGTCTCAAAAATTTTCCGTGAATTCGATACCTGGGCTTGAAACAGACTCAGAATGAAATAAATTCCCAACAACTTCTCATTTTTAAATATTTATTAAACGAAATTATTAATAGACATTGAAATAATTTCATTAATCATAAAATCAATCTTGTAAATGATAGATTAACAATGTCAATATTTTCGGAACCAGGGTTAAACTGAGAAACGAATTTCTATCAGTTTGAGTTAACAGATTATTAAAAACAACGCAAACTTATGGAGAAAGTTTATTAATTATGAAAAAGTCCTAAATTAATCTTAAGAAAATAAAAACGGGATTTTAATAAAAAGAAGAGTTATGTTAAGGGCTTCTTAATTTGCATCTGATTAGATATATAAATTATTACCGAACCTCAGAAGTTAATTCAGCAGTGGAATTAAAGTTTTTTCAGCTCACGTGCTCTCCGGTGATGATAGTTCTGTCGTCCGTCTTTTTGTGGATGTTAGAGGAAATATCTGCCCGCAGATATTTCAGGGTCCACAGTTCGACCTTTAAATTCAAGCGGTCGAACGGGGCTGGATCTTGGCCGTATGACCCACAGTTGAAACGGGTTCTAGCCAGATGGTGCCGACGTTTCTTCAGAGCGATGTGGGACAGCGTTGATTCCTCAGCTGCACGTGACGTGGAAGGCTGCGTCTTTCTTCAAGAGGTCTTCGATAATAATTAAAAGATATCTAATCCGATTTCAAATTAGAAAAGAAACTTTCGGACTTTAGATAAAAATAGTAGTTTCTGGTAGGTGCTTAGTCAAGAAAAATATTATAAAAATAAAGTCAAGATTAAAGTTTACCTTAAAATTAAACAAACGGTGGTTTTACAGAAAGTTTAACAAAGAAAAAAAAAGTGATGAATAAAAATTGGAGTTTGACTCCGATTAAGAATTGAGCTCAAAGAAAAAGGAATTCCTAGGTATTTAAGAGAAAAAGAAAAATACAAAGTGACAAACAAATTACGAGTTATCTGCTCTGTGTTCAGAAAAGCGACATGTGGTCCTTTGTTCTTCCTTGCTGTGTGTAGACAATGGAGGAGATCAAAAAAAAACGAGCAGCCGGGAAGAAATCCGGGGAGGAAAGAGCGTGTCCGGAGCAGAAAAGAGGAATGAAAAGAGTCTCTCTCCTTTATATAAGCTCTGTTGAGTTTCGCGGGATTCCGGCCTGACCGGAATCTCAGCCAATGAGCGTCCTTCGTGGGCGGGCTCGATGAACTTTTAGTCCAATGAACAAACAGTCTATTGTTCGGAGTCCTTTGGAGTGAAGAGTTGTCGTGCAGAGATTGGCTGTGGGAGTCACATGGTTTTAGAGGCAAACTCATACATACTGGAAGTTAAAATTTCCCTTTATGTATTAAACTAAGATAACTTTAGTGATTAGTATAAATTATAAGCAGTGCTTCTAAATCAACATGCAGGAATAAACATTCATATAAACATTAGCATGCATATATATATATATATATAAAATCACAGATTAATGCATTTCACACATATTTTCCACATCAAAAACATCAGAGTCCATCTGCATTTTCATAGTTCTGAAAAGAATGAAGGTTTAGAATTGAGTTTGTAATAATGTACTTTAAAGTTGTTTAAATCCAGCATTTCCAGAGTTTAAGGAAATTAACTGAGTCGTGGATCTGTTGCATGTTTTATGGGGGCAATAAAAGTGAAGCCGGACATTGGGGGAAATTCCTTAGGCTGGTTTTAACAAAAGAAGGGGATTTCAGCCGTGGCCTGGGGGAAGAAAATCCATTTATTTGCGTTATTCCTGGATGAAACAAAAATGTCTTTAAGCAGAAGAATAATTGTTGCTGAGCCAAAGTGAGATGATGCTACAGCAGCGAGCAGGAGAAGCTCTCTGCGGAAGGAGGGGGAGGGAGGAGGTGGGTAGTATGTGCCGGACGGGGACGGTGAAATCGTCCGAGCCGCGCAAAAATTGCTTGCTGGTCCGCGACGTCGAGGGGCTGTCCCGTTGAACGTGCGGAGGTCCGCAAGAAGAAAAATTAGTCTCTGACTCCTCTCGTGGCCATGAAGAAAAGCAGGAGCGGCTGTAAGAAAAAAAAAAAAAAGACAAAAGCAGAGGGACTGGCATGTTGACTTTAGGTTCAGGTGTAACCCTAAAGCCTTGGGAACCGCAGACAGCTGAATTCCCCTTGTGTGCCGTGGCTAAGACCATAAAATCCAGTGAGCAAGCTGCGGGCCTCAGGTGTACGAGCAAGCCTGAAGGGCCAGTGTGCAGCAGAAGGAAGGCGGTCAGTGTAGCCGTATGTGTCCCGTGCGTGGTGCGCCGTCCTCGTAACTCCCCGGTGTGTGCGCCGGGGTTCCGTGATGGGTGGGCCAGCTGGAGAGGAGAACCAGGGTCAGGAAACTTGGTGGAGATCGGCGCAGTCGGCGCCGAAAAACATCTATGATGAGCTGTGGCTGCAGATTAGTCATGGTGCGTTGGAGCGTTGAGGGGAGATAGACGATCTTTGTTCCTCAGGCTCGGGTAGATGAGTAGGATCGCTGAGAGGGAGGAGTAGCGGTGAGAGGGAGAAAACGTTCTGTGTCCCTCGGCTGGTCCAGCGTGGACGTCCCGATCTCAGGCGAGGGTCACGCCATGACGTTTTCTGCAGTTTTCCCGGTCGTGGGTGATGTCCAGAGAGTAGCTCGCCTGTGTTGGCTCCGCGTCGAGGTCTCCCTGAAGCAGAAGGGAGGGCAGCTCGTTTGCGTCAGGCTGCTGTGTTCGCTGGCAGCGTGTTTTTTTCAGTGTCGGGTCGCCAGCGTGGCCGTCCAGACCAGAAGGTTGCGTTGCACAAAGCGTGTGCATTCTTGGGGTCACCAGTGTAGCGGCATGGAATAAAGCGGCGTTGAGAGGTTTTAAGTAGAGTTTATTAAATCATACCGCCTTCACGGGAACTCGGCTCCAGCCCATAGTGTGAGCAGGCTGAAGCCGAATTCCTCAGGCTCTCAGAGAGGAGACACGGTGTGTGTCTGCGGCAGTTGCAGGAATCAGATTGAGAGTGAGTGAATGAGAGAGTGAGCATGGGTTACAGTGCAGTATATATACCCAACTACAACAATACATAAAAGAGCATTCCCCCAGCAGTTGGTATGATCAAAGAGATAACAGAACAGGCATGAGACATTTGCATTTGAGAGACATATTGATCTCGGTCTCTAGGTCACAGTAAGGACAGGACGCATGAACACAATGCATGAAAGGCAACATTAACATCACAGAAGTGAGCCAGAAGAAGCGGGGCTGCCTGTAGACATTAATACACATTTCACTGTTCTGTTAATTGCTCTAGCCAAGCGCTGTGTCTGTCCAGTCTGTTGTGGGGGTTACACCAAACCGCCACATGGGTACATATTCATACTATGTAGGATAACTAAGTAGACGTAGTTATGCTGTTTATTCCATCTTGCTACAATGCTCCTCACTGTGTATATATATTTATATATTTATGTGTACGTATGTATATTCACTGCTATTATTATTATTATTATTATTATTTTTCTTACCTTCTTAATTATTGCTCTGAGTGTTGCTATCCCTGTGCTGTTGCAATCCTGGAATTTCCCCATTGTGGGACTAATGAAGGCTTATCTTATCTTATCTGAACTCTCTCTCTCACATTTCTCTAGGAACACAAGTAACAAAAGAGTAACAGCTCTCAGTCTCCTCTGCTCTTAAATCATACCACTCGGTCAGCCTTCTCTGTGCGCTGCCTTAACATCAAAGCCTTTGTAATTCCCATTCTCTTTGTCACTGTTCACATCAACACACCACCCCCACATCCACACACAAACCCCCCATGACAGTTCCTTTTTGTCTTTTAAGTCTGAGTGTAAATATACTGAGGTGGATCCCCACAAAACGTCAAAACTCACAGCAGACGATTGGAGTCTTAATTTCTGCCCTGAAAGGGCCAGATGTGACATATGACCTGGAAATAATAATAATAATAATACATTCATTCATTCATCTTCTTCCGCTTAATCCTTTTTGGGTCGCGGGGAGACTGGAGCCTATCCCAGCATCTTTGGGCGAGAGGCAGGGTCCACCCTGGACAGATCGCCAGGGTGTTGGCCCTGTGATGACAGGGCCAACACAGAGAGACAGACAACCATTCACTCTCACAGTCATACCTAAGGACAATTTAGAATCCCCAGTTTGATGCCAATTAACCTAACTTGTATGTTTTTGGCATGTGGGAGGAAACCGGAGAAATCCCGGAGTAAACCCACGCAGACACGGGGAGAACATGCAAACTCCACACAGATCACTGTTGGTCGGGGGCTGGGATCGAACTCAGGATCCCCCGGCAAAGGGTGGGTTGCTGTGCTACCGTAGTGCTAACCACTCTTCTACCGCGCCGCCCAATAATAATAATTTAATTTATATCAAAGATTCAGATTCAAATATTTTTATTTGTCAGTACTTCTATATGTACAGGACATCATCATCACTCTATATATAGATTCAAGAAATCTCGTTTCTGTCATGACCATAGGACTCGCTAAAAGATCATAGGATCGCCTATGATGTTCCTATGATCTCTACATGAGATCATATAGACGTCATATAGATCGTCATATAGATCGTCTTATAGATCATAGGACTCGCTAAAAGATCATAGGACTTGCTATGACATCATCAAAGATCAACGGTAGGCATCACTCATGATCATAAGACTCGCTAAAACATCATCACAGATCAAAGGCAGTCATCACTGAATGAGTGGTGACATCAAAGATCAAAGGCAGGTTTCACCATGGTTACTGTTGCCATGGTAACAGTAACTTTCTATGGACATGCAGAAATGCTTGCTTACGCTTGCTTTCTATGGGCATGCACAGGTATGCACGGGCATGCACAGGTATGCACTAGTACAGTAGAATTGAAATGCCGTTTCTCTCTCTTTTAGTGGTGTGTGCAATATATAAGAAACAAAGGAACTGGAAAAAAAAATCAGAGAGTGCATACCTCTGCCAAGGCTCCTTCCATCCCTCATGGATCACCTGCAAATTGTAATGGGTTTGTGTGTAGACCTAAAGCCGCTTCTGGTGAAAATTGCATCAAAGTACGTCCATTACTTTTGGAGTTTTGTTCTAACACACTGTGAGAATATAAGAGCCTTGGTGGAGGTATGCATTCTCAGATCATCACCAAAATGCAATGGGTTCGTTTCTAGCCCACGAACCACATCTGGTGAAAATTTCATCCAAATCCATCCAGTAGCTTTTCTGTAATCCTGCTGCACAAATACAAAGAAAGCCCTTGGTGGAGGTATGCATTCTCAGATAATCACCAAAATCTAATCATCTATTCCCTGTGTAGAAGAGCTTGGAATAATGAGCCGATGTGACTTATAAACCAAAGTTTATTATCAGCTTCGCTCCTCTAACAAGTCTCATCTAGTGCAGCAGCAGAAGAAGTAAGAGATCGAACACATTCGGCTCTACGTACTTATACTCACACATAACAAAAGACATGCATATCAAAGCTGACATCCCTCATTATCTTAATCCCCCTCCTTTGTCTTCATACCCCCCACCTGGCCCTGGGAGGTCAGAGCGACCTATCTGGTCTCCACCGCAGCGCCTCGGATACTCTTTGATCTTCACTGGCGGTTGAGACCCTTTGTCCTGTTCTGAGGTGTGAAGTCGCTTTACATATGTAATCACCAAACATTCTCACATGCTTATACATATGTAGGTTATGGGATATATGATTAATATAGACCACAGCCCCCCCCCCCCCAAACGACTAAGAAAAGGACAATAGAAAAATTCACAGTTTAAGATAATTATTATGACATACTAACTGCTACACCTCTTGACAAGGAAGAAACTTTCCAGCAGCTATGCTCCTGTAGAGAATTCAGTGGTAATCATAACAGCGTAGTAAAATCACAAGTCAGTCTTAAACTGTTACAGCACAATTAGTGAACAACTTTTGAGTAGTTTGCATCAGTCCCTGTGCTGTCTGGGTTTAAATCTTCTCCCGAATCTGCTGTGGGTCCGCTTGGGCGTCCTGGTGGGACCTTCCTGTAAGGAATCTGCAGCTTGGGGAGGAGAGTGATTATTCGTTCCCTGCAGGGGGGCTGAGTCTTTTCTCTTGGGGGGTCTACCCCGCCGAGGTGCTCTCGCCAACCGTGCAGGTTCGTCTCTCAACAAGAAGGCAGGTTTAAGTCTGTCAATGCTGACTGTTTCTTCTCTGTCCCCTAAATCAAGCACAAAATGCTTATCACCAGGTTCCAGCACTCTGAATGGTCCGTTGTATGGTGGGCGGAAGGTTGGTTTTAAAGCTTCATGCCTAACAAAAACAAATTCAGCGTTTTTTAAAGCTTGGGGAACAAAAACCCGCGGAAAAGAGTGATGTGCCGGTCCGGGGAGAGTGTCAGGGCCATTGCTGCCTAAAAACCTCAGGGCTGGAAGATGCCCAGGCTCTGGGTTCTCTGGTAAAAATTCACCTGGGAGCCTGACAGGTTGTGCAAAAAATAATTCTGCTGGGGAGGCGTCTAGATCCTCTTTAGACGCAGCACGCAACCCTAATAAAACCCAGGGGAGTTTATTTACCCAATTTGTATCCGTTAGTGAGGCTCTGAGGGCGGCCTTTAAAGATCTGTGAAAACGCTCGCATAACCCATTAGCCTGAGGGTGATAAGCGGTGGTGCGGTGAATTGTCGCTCCTAAGCTGCTGGCCATGGCTGACCAAAGCTCCGAGCAAAATTGAGGCCCCCTATCAGACGTGATGTCCGATGGGACGCCGAAACGTGCCACCCAGTTTGTCAAAAAAACGCGAGCAACTTCCTCCGCTGTGGTTGACGCCAGAGGGACCGCCTCAGGCCAGCGCGTAGTGCGGTCTATCATTGTTAACAGATGTGTGAAACCTTGGGAGGAAGGTAGTGGTCCCACGAGGTCGACATGAACGTGGTCGAACCTTCTAGCTGGGATTCGAAAAGGCTCTAGAGGGGCTTTTGTGTGTTTGTGTATTTTGGCGCGCTGACAAGACATGCAAGTCTTTGCCCATTCTTTTACGTTTTTGCGCAGGCCGGGCCACACAAACTTTTCAGCGACCATTTTAACTGAAGCGCGCACACCCGGGTGCGCGAGGGAGTGAATTGAGACGAAAATATGGCGGCGCCATGCAGCTGGGACTACCGGGCGAGGTCGGCCGGATGAGATGTCGCATATTAGGGGGGGCACACCGTCGCGTAAACCCCTTTCCTCCAGCCTTAACCCTGTTGGTCCAGACAGGAGTGCGCGCACGTCCACGTCACTACTTTGCTCCTCCGCTATGGCTGCGTAATCTATCCCTACGTGGATTGGGGCTCCATATGTGTCCGCGTTGGCGAAGAGTTCTGCGGCTGAGGTAGTGTGATCTGTCTCCTCGCGCTCTCGCGATGTCACAGCGCGAGAGAGGCAGTCTGCTACCACGTTAAGTTTGCCTGCCACATGTCGAATGTCTGTGGTGAACTCTGAAATCGCAGCTAGTTGTCTTTGTTGCCTGCCTGACCACGGTTCGGAAATTTTAGCCATCGCAAAGGTGAGCGGTTTGTGGTCTACAAAAGCCGTGAAATGCCGCACCTCCAACCAGAACTGGAAGTGGCGGATGGATAAATGAAGCGCTAGCAGCTCCCTGTCAAAAGTGCTGTATTTACGCTCAGTTTGGTTTAGCGATTTGCTGAAAAATGCCAAAGGTTGCCAGATTCCGCCGACGTGTTGTTCTACAACCGCCCCTATGGCCAGCTCTGAAGCATCTGTGGTTAGCGCAATGCGGGACGAGGGATCAGGGTGAACCAACAATGTGGCGTTAGCTAGGGCACTTTTTACTTCCGCGAAGGCGCGTTCGCGCTCCGGGGTCCATTCCACCGCGTTGGAAGGTTTTTGTGTTCTGAGCGCGTCATATAGGGGCTGCATGAGCTGAGCTGCGCGGGGGAGGAAACGATTGTAAAAATTAACCATTCCCAAAAATTCTTGCAGCGATTTGACCGTTTGTGGCCGTGGGAAACTTTTTACTGTGCGAACTTTGTCTGGCAGTGGGACTGCCCCCTTCGGTGAAACTCTGTGTCCCAAAAAATCAATTTGTGACACGCCGAATTTGCATTTGGCTGGATTGATTAACCCGTGCTCTTCTAGTCTCCGAAAAACCATAGTGAGATGCTGTTCGTGTTCTTCCTCAGACGAGCTGGCTACCAGCATATCGTCGAGGTAGACGAACACGAAGGGGAGGTCACGTAATACCGCGTCCATTATCCGCTGAAAGGTTTGAGCAGCGCCTTTGAGGCCAAAAGGCATCCGCAAAAATTCAAAAAGACCGAAGGGGGTTATTACAGCTGTTTTAGGAACGTCTTCTGCTCGAACGGGGACTTGGTGATAGCCGCGGACCAGGTCTATTTTTGAAAAAACGCACGCACCCGCCAGATGTAGTGAAAAATCTTGGATGTGAGGAATTGGGTAGCGGTCATGCGCTGTCGCATTGTTTAATCTGCGGTAATCGCCGCACGGTCTCTAAGAACCGTCGGATTTTGGGACCATGTGAAGCGGTGACGCCCAGGGGCTTTTTGAGCGCCTGATAATGCCTAGTTTTTCAAGGGTGGTAAACTCGTCCCGAGCTATGGCGAGATTGGTCGCGTCTAAGCGCCGAGCTTTGGTGAATACGGGTGGGCCCGTTGTGGGAATAAAGTGTTCGACCCCGTGCTTAGCCACTGTAGCTGAGAATTTGGGAATTGTGAGTGCTGGAAATTGGGTGAGGAGTTGATCAAACTTACCTCCTGCTGTAGTGACGCTGGCCTGCACGGGTGGTGGAGAAACTCGAGCTGAGCAGGGAATAGAAGCAAAGGACAATGCATTAACCAAGCGTCTGTTCGCTAGATCGACTAATAACCCATGTGCACACAAAAAGTCTGCGCCCAACAAGTTAAAACTCACCGCCGCTACAACAAATGTCCATCTGTAGTTGCGGCCATGGATGCGGAGGGGCAGGTTCCTTTCGCCATAAGTGTCGATGATGGAGCCGTTGGCTGCCATCGCTCCATTGCCCCGGGGGCCCATGGTCCGGTCTGTTTGGGAGGGCATGATAAAACTCAGTTGAGCTCCCGTGTCAATGAGGAACTGCTTGCCGGTGTGTCCGTCCGTCACATATAGAAGCTTGCTTTTTTTGCCGAGAACCGCCGCTGTTAACGGTTCTCGGCTTTGGCGTTTCCTGAAATCGTGAATTTGCAGGGGGGGAATGCATTTGTAAGCCTTCTCGGCGAAGCGGTGGTGGTAATAACAGACGTCGCTCCGTCTGTTATGTCTTGGCCGTGTCGCTGCCATGGCGGGCGGATTCTGCTCAGTGGTTTGTGGCTCCCCGTCGCTCCGGACATCGGCGTTGAGGTCTGCGGATGCTGCTGTGGGTGTCTGTTCACTGCAGGCGCTGACGAGTCGCTGCGCTTCGCGAGCCAGCGTGCGGTAGTCTTGCTGGGTGCTGCATCGCATGTTGGCAAGCGTCCCTCTCATGTGTGGCGGCAGCGTACTGAGGAATATAAATTGGAAGAGGAAGTTGTCATTGTCCTCTTCTTTGAGTTGCAACAAGTCCTCCATGAGGGCCTTGGGTCTGCATCCTCTGTGGCCGTAGACCGCCAGGATCCTCTCGGCTCTCTCCTCGGCAGAGGGGACGAAATTCGCCACGATGGTCGCTTTCAGTTCTCTATATTTGTCCTGGGCCGGCGGCCGCTGGATTATGCTCTGCGCACATCTCGAAGTGGCGGCGTCGAGTTTGGCGACGATGTGATAAAACTTTGTATCATCAGCCGTTATACCCACAAGTGCAAACTGGGCTTCAGCTTGCTGAAACCACGAGGTCGGGTCTTCCTGCCAGAAGTCTGGCAGCTTGACGGTGACGGCGTTTGTGTGGGCCATCCCTGATGTGTCCGCAGGGTGAGAGTGCCTTCCTTCGTCTCTCGCAGCGGCGCTGGTGCTCGGTTGAGCCTTCTCTGTCACTTCTGCCGTGGGGGAACATCGTCCATCTGTTCCCCTGTCTGCATGGGCGCCGGCGTCTGCCTGGGTCGCCACAGATGAGTCGATCGTGGGGGAACGCCTCTGGTCCATCCTCGCATCAGGGTCACCAGTGTAGAAGAGCTTGGAATAACGAGGCGATGTGACTTATAAACCAAAGTTTATTATCAGCTTCGCTCCTCTAACAAGTCTCATCTAGTGCAGCAGCAGAAGAAGTAAGAGATCGAACACATTCGGCTCTACATACTTATACTCACACATAACAAAAGACATGCATATCAAAGCTGACATCCCTCATTATCTTAATCCCCCTCCTTTGTCTTCGTACCCCTCCACCTGGCCCTGGGAGGTAAGGGCGACCTATCTGGTCTCCACCGCAGCGCCTCGGCTGCTCTTTGATCTTCACTGGCAGTTGAGACCTTTTGTCCTGTTCTGAGGTGTGAAGTCGCTTTACATATGTAATCACCAAACATTCTCACATGCTTATACATATGTAGGTTATGGGATATATGATTGATATAGACCACACCCTGTGCCTTTACACACCTTTCATGAAAATTTCATCAAAATCTGTTCATAACTTTTTGAGTAAGGTTGCTAACAGACAAATCAAGAAACAAAAAACAATGCCGGCAAAAACATTACCTTCTCCCTTAGCAGAGGTAATAAGGATGAAAAACAACAACAGCAGTCTATGTACAGTACTGCTACCCGTAGTGCAGATAAAGATAAAATCCACCAATCCTATGTATAGAAAAAAAAAGAAGAGCCATAATACCCATAACTGCAAGTTTGATGCAATAGCGTAGGTGCAGACAGTGACAGATTGGACTGCACATGATCAGTATTGCAATAACAGACAGCGGCAGGTATGACATTTTTGCAAATGGTTGCAATAAGGTGCAGAGACATACAGCAGCAGATGTATTACTGTTGGTGTGCCGAGTCTTTCTGTGCAAACAGCTGAGGTAGTTATTGTGTGGGTGGGTGTGTTACAGTCCAGGGGTGAGGGTGGGGGAGTGGGCAGAGTTCAGGGTCCTGATGGCCTGGTGAACAAAGCTGTATAGCAGTCTTGTGGAGCAGGCCTGGAGGCTCTGATACCTTCTCCCCAAGGGCAGGGGGGTGAAGAGGTAGTGTGAGAGGTTGGAGGTGTTGATGGCTCTGCGGGTGAGGCAAGTGTGATAGATGTCCAAGAGGGAGGGCAGAGGGGCACCGATGATCATGCTGGTGCTGGCTGCTTTCACTGTGCGTTGTAAAGTCTTCTGGCAGGAGGCGGTGCAGCTTCTGTACCACACCGTAATGCAGCTGGTGAGGATGGTCTCAATGGTGCCCCAGTAGAATGAACACATGATGGGGGGTGGGACTCATGCTCTCCTCAGAGTGCGGAGGAAATAGAGGCAAGTTTGATCCTTTCATCTGCCAAGAGTGGTGGAGCAGGTGCTTTGAGATGCTGTGGATATAAATGAGATCCAGTTTGGTTTTATGCCTGGAAGGGGAACAACTGATGTAATTTTCATTGTGCGACAACTTCAAGAAAAACATCTTGCCAAAGACAGGAACTTATACCTGGCCATTATTGACCTAGAAAAGGCCTTTGACCATATCTTGCGAAAGGTTCTTTTGTGAGCTCTGAGGTACAGTGGGGCAAAAAAGTATTCAGTCAGCCACCAATTGTGCAAGTTCTCCCACTTAAAAGATGAGAGAGGTCTCCAATTTTCATCATAAGTATACCTTAGCTATGAGAGACAAAATGAGAAAAAAAAATCCAGAAAATCACATTGAAGGATTTTTAATGAATTAATTGGTAAATTCTTTGGTAAAATAAGTATTTGGTCACCTACAAACAAGCAAGATTTCTGGCTCTCACAGACCTGTAACTTCTTCTTTAAGAGGCTCCTCTGTCCTCCACTCGTTACCTGTATTAATGGCACCTGTTTGAATTCGTTATCAGTATAAAAGACACCTGCCCACAACCTCAAACAGTCAGACTCCAAACTCCACTATGGCCAAGACCAAAGAGCTGTCAAAGGACACCAGAAACAAAATTGTAGACCTGCACCAGGCTGGGAAGACTGAATCTACACTAGGTAAGCAGCTTGGTGTGAAGAAATCAACTGTGGGAGCAATTATTAGAAAATGGAAGACATACAAGACCACCAATGATCTCCCTCAATCTGGGGCTCCACGCAAGAGCTCACCCTGTGGGGTCAAAATGATCACAAGAATGGTGAGCAAAAATCCCAGAACCACACGGGGGGACCTAGTGAATGACCTGCAGAGAGCTGGGACCAAAGTAACAAAGGCTACCATCAGTAACACACTATGCCACCAGGGACTCAAATCCTGCAGTGCCAGACGTGTCTCCCTGCTTAAGCCAGTACATGTCCAGGCCCATCTGAAGTTTGCTAGAGAGCATTTGGATGATCCAGAAGAGGATTGGGAGAATGTCATATGGTTAGATGAAACCAAAACAGAACTTTTTGGTAAAAACTCAACTTGTTGTGTTTGGAGGAGAAAGAATGCTGAGTTGCATCCAAAGAACACCATACCTACTGTGAAGCATGGGGGTGGAAACATCATGCTTTGGGGCTGTTTTTCTGCAAAAGGACCAGGACGACTGATCTGTGTAAAGGAAAGAATGAATGGGGCCATGTATCGTGAGATTTTGAGTGAAAACCTCCTTCCGTCAGCAAAGGGCATTGAAGATGAAACATGGCTGGGTCTTTCAGCATAACAATGATCCCAAACACACTGCCCGGGCAACGAAGGAGTGGCTTCATAAGAAGCATTTCAAGGTCCTGGAGTGGCCTAGCCAGTCTCCAGATCTCAACCCCATAGAAAATCTTTGGAGGGAGTTGAAAGTCTGTGTTGCCCAGCGACAGCCCCAAAACATCGCTGCTCTAGAGGAGATCTGCATGGAGGAATGGGCCAAAATACCAGCAACAGTGTGTGAAAACCTTGTGGAGACTTACAGAAAATGTTTGACCTCTGTCATTGCCAACAAAGGGTATATAACAAAGTATTGAGATGAACTTTTGTTATTGACCAAATACTTATTTTCCACCATAACCCGCTGTGCCACCGGGCTGCACGGTGGCGCAGCGGTTTAGCACTGTGGCAGCTCAGTTTTACCCTCGGCCGGGGGATCGCAGGGATCATGAGATCGTGGGTTCGATCCCAGCCCCCGACCAACAGTGAGCTGTGTGGAGTTTGCATGTTCTCCCCGTGTTGCGTGGGTTTACTCCGGGATTTCTCCAGTTTCCTCCCACATACCAAAAACATGTAGGTTTATGGCGCTCGCGCACGCAGCGACCAGCAGCCGGTGGCTTGTCATCAGACTGCAAACCAAATCTACCTACGGGTACAAATAAGTAACAAAAAAAAAAATAAAAAATAATAATAATTTGCAAATAAATTCTTTAAAAATCAGACAATGTGATTTTCTGGATTTTTTTTCTCATTTTGTCTCTCATAGTTGAGGTATACCTATGATGAAAATTGGAGACCTCTCTCATCTTTAAAGTGGGAGAACTTGCACAATTGGTGGCTGACTAAATACTTTTTTGCCCCACTACCGGAATGGTTAATCAGTACAATTCAGGCAGTGTATGCCAAAGCAAAGAGCAGAGTCCGTATTAACAACTTTTACAGCAACAGCTTTGGTGTTCAGGTGGGAGTCCATCAAGGCTCAGCGTTAAGTCCAATTCTGTTTATTATTGTCCTTGAGGCCTTGTCGTGAGCATTCAGGTCAAGTTATCCATGGGAACTCCTATATCCAGATGATCTAGCTACAGCATCAGATACTGTATATGGGCTGCTTGAAACATTTTGCCTCTGGAAGTCTGGAATGGAATTGAAGGGTTTGTGTGTGAAGATTGACAAAACTAAGGTGACGGTATTGGGCCCACAGCTTGATACACTGAGAGACTCTGGCAAGCACCCTTTTGGTGTATGCAGGAATGGAGTTGCAAGTAATTGTATCTATTGTAATGGCTGTTCCCATTGGGTGCATAAAAGATGTACTAACATCCATGGCAAATTAGTCCTGGATCCTACATTTAGATGTAGCCGATGTCTTGGTACTGCTCACCCCATTGATAGCAGACCTTATGGCCATGTGGTAGTCGACGGTCATACTTTAGAGGTTGTGGATTCCTTTTGCTATCTGGGGGATACCATTTCTGCTGGTGGTGATTGTGAGCTTACAACCATCACAAGAGTGAGAGCTGCATGGGATAAATTCAGGGAACTGCTGCCTTCGCTTTCATGGAAGACCCTTTCTTTAACCACTCAGTGAAAAGTCTATAACAGCTGTGTCAGAAGTACTTTGTTATACGGAAGTCAATGCTGGCCACTGAAGAAGATGGACTTGTCACAACTGCAGAGAAATGACCGGTATATGCAAAGACGGATGTGCCATGTAAAGCCAGAGGACAGCATAAATACCTTATGCAAGAAACTCGGCTTAACCGAATTAGACATGGCTGTCAGGCATAGGCGTCTAAGATGGTTTGGGCATGTAAAGAGGAGTAATGATTGGATTAACAGGATCACTCATTTCAAGATAGATGGTAAAACACAAAGGCAGGTCCCTCATAAAATGTGGTCACAGATAGTGTCTGAAGACATGATACTCTACAGCCTCACAGTTAAAGACGCCTTGGATAGAGGAAAATGGAGAGCAGCCGTGCATCGTTTAACCCACTTGTAGTGGAAAACAGACGTTAAAAGGATGATGATGATGATGATGATGATGATGATGATGATGATGATGATTTATTTCAATCTGCTACAAAAGATTAAAAAGCCGGGCGGCAGTGGCTCAGGAGGTAGAGCAGGTCGTCTAATAACCGGATGGTTGGCGGTTCGAATCCTGCTCTCCCCAGATATCCTGCCGTTGTGTCCCTGGGCAAGACACTTCACCCGCATCGCCTCCAGTGTCCATAACACTGGGTATGAATGTGTATAAATGTATAAAATGTTTGGTGGTGGCCGGAAAGGCCGTTGGCGCAGATTGGCTGCCACATTTCCGTCAGCCTGCCCCAGGGCAGATGTAGCTGCAGAAGATTATGTTGGTTTAAATGAATCAACTACCTCTGGTTATTTAAACTGTCAAAATCCCAGAAGTTCTGGTCATGGAGGAGGAGTAGCAACAATTTACCATTCCAAATTACTAGTTAATGTAAAGCAAAAAACATGTTATAATTCCTTTGAGGGCCTGGTCCTCAGTATTGGGCACTTTAGCAATTTTAGGTTAAACCCAATTTTATTTGCCATAGTTTATCGTCCCCATCAACCTACTCAGAATTTTTATCCGAATTTGCTGATTTCTTAGCTGATTTAGTGCTGAAATCTGATAGAATAATTATAGTAGGGGACTTTAATATACATGTGGATGTAGATAGTGACTGCCTTAATGTGGCATTTAATTCAATATTAGACTCGATTGGGTTTTCTCAGAAAGTAGGAAATTCTACTCATTACCTCTACCATACACTGGACCTTGTTCTGACATATGGCATAGAAATAGAAAATCTTGTAGTGTCTCCTCATAACCCTGTACTGTCAGACCATTGTCTGTTAACCTTTGATTTTACTATTTCTGACTAGTTGGCTCCTAAAGAAAAATATTATTACAGTAGATGCCTCTCAGATGATGCTGTTACCAAATTTATGCAGATTGTTTCCTCTATGCCATGTGTCAACACAACGGAAATAAGCTATAGATAGCTTGCTCCTTCTGTAATTGATAACATGGTGGATAGTGTTTCAGCTTCTCTGCATCAGACTCTAGACTTGGTGGCCCCCTTAAAAAAGAAAAAGTCTAATCAGAGATTTCTAACTCCTTGGTTCAACACAGAAACTCGTAGCTTAAAACAGAAGACTCGTCAATTAGAAAGAAAATGGCGCTCCACTAATTTAGATGAAATCTATTTAGCTTGGAGAAATCATCTTTTAATTTATAAAAAATCTCTTAGAAAAGCTAGAACGAGTTATTACTCTGCATTAATAGAAGAGAACAAGAATAATCCCAGGTTTCTTTTCAGTACTGTAGCCAGGTTGACAAAGAGTCAGGACTCTGTCAATCCTAGCATTCCCGTAGAGCTTACTAGTCAGGACTTTATGAACTTTTTCAATAATACAATTTCATCCATCAGAGATAAAATCAATCAGATTCTTCCCACAGTTAACTTAAATACTGTAACTACTACAACTCCTTCTATTGATGTCTGTCTTGATGAGTTTACTCCAATCGATCTTTGTGAGTTAGACAAAATAGTTTCCTCATCCAAACCTTCAACTTGTCTTTTAGACCCTATTCCTACCAGGTTATTTAAAGAAGTCTTCCCACTTATTGGTAGCCTTATTCTTCATATAATCAATTCTTCATTAACTTTAGGCCATGTACCGCAGGGTTTTAAAACAGCTGTAATTAAACCCTTACTCAAAAAGCCAACGCTAGATCCAGGAGCTTTAGCTAACTATAGACCAATCTCTAATCTCCTTTTCATTTCAAAAATCTTAGAAAGAGTTGTTGCTACGCAATTATTTGACCACCTACAGGGAAATGGTTTACTTGAAGAGTTTCAGTCTGGGTTTAGAATCCATCATAGCACTGAAACAGCCTTAGCGAAGGTCACTAACGACCTCCTCATTGCATCTGATAATGGACTAGTTTCTGTACTTGTCCTTTTAGACCTTAGTGCAGCTTTTGATACTATCGATCATAATATTCTACTTGATAGATTAGAACACTATGTTGGACTTAATGGAACTTCGTTGCAGTGGTTTAGATCTTATTTATCTGATAGGTTCCAGTTTGTTCATGTAAATAATGAGTTTTCTTTCAACTCAAAGCTCAGTCATGGAGTTCCACAGGGATCTGTGCTAGGCCCTACTCTTTTTAGTTTATATATGCTTCCATTAGGCAACATTATTAGAAAGCACTGTATACATTTTCATTGTTATGCTGATGACACACAATTATACCTGTCAATGAAGCCAGATGATAATAATCAATTAGCCAAGTTAGAAGCCTGTCTTAAGGAAATCAAAGCTTGGATGACTTGTAATTTCCTGCTATTAAATTCAGATAAGACTGAAGTCATTCTTGTTGGTCCAAAAAAACTTAGAAATTCCTTTCCAAATCAAACTTTCAGTTTGGATGCGGTTACTCTTTCTCTTAATAGCTCTGTGAGGAACCTTGGAGTTATTTTTGATCAGGATTTGTCCTTCAATTCACATATTGAAGGGCTGCACGGTGGCGCAGTGGTTAGCACTGCGGCAGCACAGTTTACCCTTGGCCGGGGGATTGTGGGGATCGTGGGATCGTGGGTTCGATCCCAGCCCCCGACCAACAGTGATCTGTGTGGAGTTTGCATGTTCTCCCCGTGTTGCGTGGGTTTACTCCGGGATTTCTCCGGTTTCCTCCCACATGCCAAAAACATGCATGTTAGGTTAATTGGCTGTTCTAAATTGTCCCTAGATATTTGTTTCCTATGGGCCCTTAGAATAGAGGGTTAGTATTAATGAAAGCGCTTTGAGTGGTCTTTGTGACTAGAAAAGCGCTATATAAGTGCAGGTTAGTTAGTTAGATATTAAATTTGTTTCTAAGACTGCCTTCTATCATTTGCGTAATATTGCCAAGATTAGGAGCATCTTGTCTCAGAGTGATGCTGAGAAACTGATCCACGCTTTTGTTAGCTCGAGATTAGATTATTGTAATTCTTTATTATCAGGCTGTCCTAAAACATCTTTAAAAAGTCTTGAGCTGATCCAAAATGCTGCAGCAAGAGTTTTAACAGGAACTAGAAAGAGAGATCAGATCTCTCCGGTTCTGGCCTCCCTTCATTGGCTTCCCATAGAGTTTAGAATTAAGTTTAAAATCCTTCTTCTTACTTACAAAGCTCTAAACAATCAGGCTCCTTTTTATTTAAAAGATCTGATACTACCGTATTATCCTAACAGAGCACTACGCTCCCAAAATGCAGGTTTACTTGTAATACCTAGAATCTCCAAAAGTACAATGGGAGGCAGAGCCTTCAGTTATCAAGCTCCTCTCCTGTGGAATCAGCTGCCAATCTGGATTCGGGAGTCAGACTCGATCTCTGTTTTTAAGAATAGGGCTAAAACCTACCTTTTTGATATAGCCTACAATTAGGGAGGGATCATGTGTTTCTGAACCCTCCCTTAGTTATGCTGCTAATAGGTTTAGTCAGCCGGGGGACCTCCAGTAATGCACTGGGCCTCACTCCTTTTCTCACTCTCAATGAAATATTTTTTTTTTTTGCTGGTCATTAACATTTGTTTGTTCTCTCCCATAGATTGAGTCCCCATCGTGTTGTTTGCTCTCTACATGTCTGTTCTTTTCTTCTTCTCTATCCCCTCACCCCCCAGCCAGTCGCAGCAGATGACTGCCCCTCCCTGAGCCTGGTTCTGCTGGAGGTTTCTTCCTGTTAAAAGGGAGTTTTTCCTCTCCACAGTCACCAAGTGCTTGCTCACAGGGGATCGCCTGATTGCTGGGGTCTTTCTGCAACTGTGGGGGTTCCCCCTACAGTTGATAGTGCTATGAGATGACTGTTGTTGTGAAATGGCGCTATATAAATAAAGTTGAATTGAATTGAATTGAAAGTAGCTTGCCACTACCATTGTCTCTCTGGAATGAATGAATAATGTACCTATTTGTAAAGCGTCTTTGAGTATATATGATAAAGCGCTATTGTGGCTTATATTAATCATATATTCCATACCTACATATGTATAGACATATGAGAATGTTTAGTGATTACATATGTGGAATGACCTAACGCCTATGAACAGGGCAAGAGGTCTCAACCGCCAGCGAGGATCAAAGAGCAGACAGAGTCTCAGCGGTGGAGACCGGATCGATCTCCCTGACCACCCAGGGTCAGGTGGAGGAGACGGAGGACAATGGAGGGGGGATTACGTTAATGCGGGATGTCAGCTTTGATATGCAATGCCTTTTGTTGAGTGTGGTATAAAGTATGAAGGTCTGACTGCGTTCGACCTCTTATTCTGCTTCTGCACCAAGATGAGATGTTAGGGAGCGAAAGCTGATATTAAACTTTGATTTATAAAGCCATATCGCTTTGTTATTTCTAACTCCCTACACTGGTGACCAGACGTGAGGATGGAACAGAAACGTTCTCCCGCGAGTAACTCATCAGAGGCGACCCAGGCAAGCGCCGGCGCCCATGCAGACAGGGGAACGGATGGAAGACGTTCCCCCACGGCAGAAGCTACAGAGAGGGCTCAACCGAGCACCATCCCCAGCCCCGCCGTGAGAGCAGAAGAAAGGCACTCTCACCCGGCGGACACATCAGGGACGGCCCACACAAGCGCCGTCACCGTCAAGCTGCCAGAATTCTGGCAAGAAGACCCGAGCTCGTGGTTCCAGCAAGCTGAGGCTCAGTTTGCACTGGCGGGCATAACGGCGGACGAGACGAAGTTCTATCACATCGTCGCCAAACTCGACACTGCCACGTCAAGATGTGCGCGGAGCATAATCCAACAGCCGCCCGCCCATGACAAATACAGAGAGCTTAAAGCGACCATCGTCGAGAACTTCGTCCCCTCAGCCGAGGAGAGAGCAGAGAGGATCCTGGCGATCTACGGCCACAGAGGATGCAGACCCAAGGCCCTCATGGAGGACATGCTGCAGCTCAAGGAAGAGGACAACGACAACTTCCTCTTCCAACACATCTTCCTCAGCACTCTGCCGCCACACATGAGAGGGACGCTGGTCAACATGCGGTGCAGCACCCAGCAGGACTTCCGCGCGCTGGCCTGAGAAGCGCAGCGGCTCATCAACGCCTGTGGGGAACAGATGGCCACAGCAGCATCTGCAGATCTCAGCGCGGAGGCCCAGAGCAGCGGAGAACCACAGGCAACCAAGCAGAGCCCGTCCACCATGGCGGCAGCACGACCAAGGCGCAGCAAGCGGAACGACAGCTGCTATTACCACCACCGTTTCGCCGAGAGGGCATACAAATGCGTGCCCCCCTGCAAATTCAAAAAGTTCGGGAAACGCCAAAGCCGAGAACCGTTAACAGCCGCGGCTCTCGGCGAAAAAAAAAAGCTACTGTATGTGACTGACGGACACACCGGGAGACAGTTCCTGATCGACACCGGAGCTCAGCTGAGTTTTATCACCCCTTCCCACGCAGACCGGGCCATGGGTCCCCGGGGAAATGGAGCGATGGTAGCCAACGGCTCAATCATCGACACCTTCGGTGAAAGGAACCTTCCTCTTTGCATCCACGGCCGCAACTATAGATGGACATTTATTGTAGCGGCTGTGAGTTTTAACTTGTTGGGCGCTGACTTTTTGTGTGCACATGGGTTGTTAGTCGATCTAGCAAATAGGTGCTTGGTTAATGCACTGTCATTTGCTTCTATCCCCTGCTCAGCTCGAGTTTCTCCACCACCCGTGCAGGCCAGCGTCACTACAGCAGGAGGTAAGTTTGACCAACTCCTCACCCAATTTCCAGCACTCACAGTTCCAAAATTTTCAGCAACAGTAGCGAAGCACGGGGTTGAACACTTCATCCCCACAACAGGCCCACCCGTGTTCGTCAAAGCTCGGCGCTTAGACGCGACCAAGCTCGCCATAGCACGGGACGAGTTTGCCACCCTGGAAAAACTAGGCATTATTAGACGCTCGAAAAGCCCCTGGGCATCGCCACTCCACATGGTCCCGAAAACCGACGGTTCTTGGAGACCTTGCAGCGATTACCACAGACTAAACAATGCGACAGTGCATGACCGCTACCCAATTCCTCACATCCAAGATTTTTCACTACATCTGGCGGGTGCGCGCATTTTTTCTAAAATAGACCTGGTCTGCGGCTATCACCAAGTCCCCGTTCGAGCAGAAGACATTCCTAAAACGGCTGTAATAACCCCCTTCGGTCTTTTTGAATTTTTGCGGATGCCGTTCGGCCTCAAAGGCGCTGCTCAAACCTTTCAGCGTATGATGGACGCGGTATTACGCGACTTCCCCTTCGTGTTCGTCTACCTCGACGATATGCTGGTAGCCAGCCCGTCAGAGGAAGAACACGAACAACACCTCACTACAGTTTTTCAGAGGCTAGAAGAGCACGGGTTAATAATCAACCCAGCCAAATGCAAATTCGGCGTGTCACAAATTGATTTTTTGGGACACAGAGTTTCACCGAAGGGGGCGGGCCCATTGCCAGACAAAGTCTGCGTGGTAAAGAATTTTCCACGACCACAAACGGTCAAATCGCTGCAAGAATTTTTGGGAATGGTGAATTTTTACAACCGTTTCCTCCCCTGCGCAGCTCAACTCATGCAGCCCCTTTATGCCGCGCTCAGAAAACAAAAGCCTTCCAACGCGGTCGAATGGACCCCGGAGCGCGAACACGCCTTCGCGGAAGTAAAAAGTGCTCTAGCGAATGCCACATTGTTGGTTCACCCCGATCCCTCGGCCCGCATAGCATTAACCACAGACGCTTCAGATCTGGCCATAGGGGCAGTCGTGGAGCAACATGTTGGCGGAACCTGGCAACCTTTAGCATTTTTTAGCAAATCTTTAAACCAAACCGAGCGTAAATACAGCACTTTTGATAGGGAGCTGCTAGCGCTTCATTTATCCATCCGCCACTTCCAGTTCTGGTTAGACGGGCGGCGCTTCACGGCTTTTGTAGACCACAAACCGCTCACTTTTGCGATGGCTAAAATTTCAGAACCATGGTCAGGCAGTCAGCAAAGACAGCTAACTGCAATTTCAGAGTTCACCACAGACATTCGACATGTGGCAGGCAAACTTAACGTGGTAGCAGACTGCCTCTCTCGCGCTGTGACATCGCCAGAGCACGAGGAGACAGATTATACTACCTCAGCCGCAGAACTCTTTGTCAACGCGGACGCGGCCACAATTCACGTAGGGATAGATTACGCAGCCATGGCAGAGGAACAAAGTAGCTACGCGGACGTGCGCGCGCTCCTGTCTGGACCAACAGGGTTAAGACTGGAGGAAAGGGGTTTACGTGATGGTGTACCCCCCCTAATCTGCGACGTTTCAACCGGCCGACCTCGCCCGGTAGTCCCAGCTGCATGGCGCCGCCGCATTTTCGACTCGGTTCACTCCCTCGCGCACCCAGGGGTGCGCGCCTCGGTTAAAATGGTCACAGAAAAGTTTGTTTGGCTGGGCCTGTGCAAAAATGTAAAGGAATGGGCAAAAACTTGCATGTCTTGTCAGCGCGCCAAAATACACAAACACACACGTTCATGTCGACCTCGTGGGACCACTACCTTCGTCTCAGGGTTTCACACACCTGTTAACGATGATAGACCGTACTACACGCTGGCCTGAGGCGGTCCCTTTGGCGTCAACCACAGCGGAGGAAGTCGCTCGCGTTTTTTTAACAAACTGGGTGGCACGTTTCGGCGTCCCATCGGACATCACGTCTGATAGGGGGCCTCAATTTTGCTCGGAGCTTTGGTCAGCCATGGCCAGCAGCTTAGGAGCGACAATTCACCGCACCACCGCTTATCACCCTCAGGCTAATGGGTTATGCGAGCGTTTTCACAGATCTTTAAAGGCCGCCCTCAGAGCCTCACTAACGGATACAAATTGGGTAAATAAACTCCCCTGGGTTTTATTAGGGTTGCGTGCTGCGCCTAAAGAGGATCTAGACGCCTCCCCAGCAGAATTATTTTTTGCACAACCTGTCAGGCTCCCAGGTGAATTTTTACCAGAGAACCCAGAGCCTGGGCATCTTCCAGCCCTGAGGTTTTTAGGCAGCAATGGCCCTGACACTCTCCCCGGACCGGCACATCACTCTTTTCCGCGGGTTTTTGTCCCCCAAGCTTTAAAAAACGCTGAGTTCGTTTTTGTTAGGCATGAAGCTTTAAAACCAACCTTCCGTCCGCCATACGATGGACCATTCAGAGTGCTGGAACCTGGTGATAAGCATTTTGTGCTTGATTTAGGGGACAGAAAAGAAACAGTCAGCATTGACAGACTTAAACCTGCCTTCTTGTTGAGAGACGAACCTGCACGGGTGGCGAGAGCACCTCGACGGGGTAGACCCCCCAAGAAAAAAAACTCACCCCCCCTGCAGGGAACAAATAACCACTCTCCTCCCCAAGCTGCAGATTCCTTACAGGAGGGTCCCACCACGACGCCAAAGCGGACCCACAGCAGATTCGGGAGAAGATTAAAACCCAGACGGCACAGGGACTGATACAAATTGACCAGGACTTGTTAACTGTGTTATCAGATTGTGCTGTGACAGTTCTAAGGATGATTTGTGACATTACTATGCTGTTGTTGTTACCACTGAATTCCCTACAGGAGCATGACTGCTGGAAAGATTTTTCCTCGTTTTTCCTGTCAAGAGGTTAACAGTATAATATGTCATAGAGATTATCTTAAACTGTAAACCCAATTTGATTGTCCTTTTCTTAGTCGTTTGGGGGGGGGCTGTGGCTTATATTAATCATATATTCCATACCTACATATGTATAGACATATGAGAATGTTTAGTGATTACATATGTGGAATGACCTAACGCCTATGAACAGGACAAAAGGTCTCAACCGCCAGCGAGGATCAAAGAGCAGACAGAGTCGCAGTGGTGGAGACCGGATCGATCTCCCTGACCACCCAGGGTCAGGTGGAGAAGACGGAGGACAATGGAGGGGGGATTACGTTAATGCGGGATGTCAGCTTTGATATGCAATGTCTTTTGTTGAGTGTGGTATAAAGTATGAAGGTCTGACTGCGTTCGACCTCTTATTCTGCTTCTGCACCAAGATGAGATGTTAGGGAGCGAAAGCTGATATTAAACTTTGATTTATAAAGCCGTTATTTCTAACTCCCTACACTATATAAAATCGATGCATTATCATTATTATTATTATTAAAAACGGTGGCAGAGTGGTTAGCACTGCGGCAGCACAGCAACTCACCCTTGGCCAGGGGATCCTGGGTTCGATCCCGGCCCCCAGCCAACAGTGATCTGTGTGGAGTTTGCATGTTCTCCCCGTGTCTGTGTGGGTTTACTCCGGGATTTCTGCGGTTTCCTCCCACATGCCAAAAACATGCAAGTTAGGTTAATTGGTATAAAAAAAACAAAACTGGGGATTCTAAATTGTCCTTAGGTCTGACTGTGAGAGTGAATGGTTGTCTGTCTCTCTGTGTTGGCCCCGTGATGGACTAGCGATCTGTCCAGGGTGTACACTGCCTCTCGCCCAAAGATGCTGGGATAGGCTCCAGCCCCCCCGCAACCCGAAAAGGATTAAGCGGAAGAAGAAGATGAATGAATGAATGAATAATAAAAGAAAAAAATAATGGTCAAATTAACAGACAGAAAAGGTTTAGACTGAAGCTAAAGCTTATATGTGCCTAACCCTCTTAATGAACATTAAAAAAAAAAAATCACTACATAAATAAACAAAATTAAAGCTGCAAGCGGCAATAAACAGGCCCTTGTGTCCTCGCTACACCTCGGCCTCGCCACTCAGAGTGCGCAACTCTGCCCAGGCTCCATCCATCCCTCTCCAACTAACCTCCTTCCACTCTATGTCTGTCCATCCATCCATACCCCCATCTGCTCATGCATCTGCCATCCAGCAGTCCGTACCGCCATCCATCATCAGTCCATCCATCTGTCCGCTGCAAGATAGGGCCTTGGCAGAGGTATGAGCTTGTGGATTACCCAAATCTAATAAGTTTATACATAGCCTAAAGGCCACTTCTGGTAAAAATTTCACCAGAAATTTGTTTGAATTTAGAGAAGGTATGCCATTGTTATGTATGTTTTTTTTTTTTTTTTTTTTTTTACCTAGGGGGCACTATAGCTTTATGTAGTATAGTCATATACTGTAATACTTCTAGATAGGACAATTATCATATATACTTGATATATCATATATATATTAAAAATATTTGGCTCCACTTGGACCACTGATGGGTGAATTATTGACTGCTTTCTGTCCATTGGCGGTAGGGGGCACTACTGCTGCATCTCATTGTATATTATAGCTCTATTCACTGTTTGGCTGCCTATTCACTACTCGAAATTTGGTTAATTTTGGACAAAGTATGCCACAGTTATAAGGTTTTGTTTTTTTTCTGCTATGGAGCACTATAGTTATGTGTCATTGTTCATTATACAAAAGTTCAATGTAGGCTAATGATCCACCACACAAAATCTGGTTGAACTGAGACAAAGTATGCCTGAGTTATAAAACTTTGTTTTTTTTTTCCTAGGGGGCGCTATAGCTATGTTTGTTTTTGTTCCATAAATCTTTTCTGGGTCTGATGAGTACCATATATATGAAGTTTAGTAGCAATTGGATAATCTATGTGTGAGTTATGACAACTTCTTGTCCACTGGTAGTAGGGGGCGCTGTAGTTATGTGTCATTGTTTATTACATAAATATTCAGTATTGGCTACCTATTCGCCACACAAAAGTTGGTTGAAATCAGGTTATTATGCCAGAGTTATTAGCCATTGGAAGGGCGATACCACAAATTTGGCCATGCCCCTGCCACCAAACCGTCAGGCATTTGGAAAGGTTTTCAATAACTTTTAATGGTACATGGGTATAGCTGATGGTCACCATAAATGGTACCAATCAGACTATTTAATTCAGAGATATTGAAGAAAACCTTTGGTGTAACCTTCATGTCTCCAAGAGAGGGCATTATTACTACTCATTAATATTCATAGCTATAGTTGTTCAGAGGCATACTCGTACACATCATACCTATCTTGGTGCCAATCGAACATGCCATTACCAAGGTATGAAGGAAACAACATGATGACTTTCTGATGCTAAGCTTTCTGCAGGTTGTGCTGTAGATTTCTATGAATATTGTTCAATAAAACTGTTTTGAATTGGACTGATATTCATAATATTGAATTTGGTTGAAATCCCACAATGCATATCAGAGTTATGGCCACAAGAAGGGTATGGAATGGTGTGATATCAAGTTTTGTCTCGCTCTTACGGCCAAACTGTTGAGCTTTTGAAACATTTTTCAATAACTTTTAATGGCACAAGGATATAGATGATTGTCACCACAAATGAGCTCAATCTGACTAAAACCCGAGAACGAGTTCGATCAAATGCGAGGGCTGGAAATTATGTCACTGCCACTTCCTGCCAAAATGGCTGGCTTCCTGTTGGGCGTAGACTATCACTTCTATGAAGTTTTTTGCATGTATTGACATGATAAAGCCAGTTTAGAAAGCTTGGGATCAGTCTGCCAAGGTCTCCGCCTTTGACTGCCACCTAATCCACATAGCACCGGACCCCCATGTTCCCTCCTGCAGGTGGTGAGCCCGCTGGAGGGCGGACCCATGTAACTCCTTCGGGCTGAGCCCGGCCGGGTTCCATGGGTGGAAACCCGGCCACCAGACACTAGACGGTTTGCAGCTGAGTGTGAAGTGGCTGGGATGAGAATCAGCACCTCCAAATCAGAGTCCATGGTCCTCAGCCGGAAAAAGGTGTATTGTCCTCTCTGGGTTGGGGACAGGCACCTGGCCCAAGTGGAGGAGTTTAAGTATCTTGGGGTCTTATTCACGAGTGAGGGGAAAAATGAAGTGAGAGATTGACAGACGAATTGGAGCAGCATCTGCAGTGATGCGGACGTTGTTCCAGTCTGTTGTGGTGAAGAGAGAACTTAGTTCTAAGGCAAAGCTGTCGATTTGCCAGTCAATCCACGTTCCTACTCTCACCTATGGTCACGAGCTTTGGGTAATGACTGAAAGAACGAGATTGCGGATACATGCGGCTGAAATGAGCTTTCTCCGTAGGATTGATGGACTCACCCTCAGAGATGGGGTGAGGAGCTCAGTCATCCGGCAGAGGCTCAGAGTAGAACCGCTGCTCCTCCACAGTGAAAGGAGTCAGTTGAGGTGGTATGGGCATCTGATTAGGATGCCTCCTGGACGCCTCCCACTTGAGGTGTTTCGGGCACATCCCACTGGGAGGAGACCCCGGGGCAGACCCAGGACTCGGTGGAGAGACTATGTCTCCCAGCTGGTCTGGGAACGCCTTGGTATCCTCTCTGAAGAGCTGGAGCAGGTGGCTGGGGAGAGGGAAGACTGGGCTTCTCTGCTTGAACTGCTGCCTCCGCGACCCGGACCTCTAGAAAAGCGGTAGAAGATGCATGGATGGATGGATGACATGATAAAGATCTCACCCAATTTTCATCTTTCTATGCCAAAGTAAGCATGTGCTACTCTCCTTTGACTTCACATGTTAGGTAGTGCTGTAGAGCCATTTTTGTGGGTAATTCGTATTTCCTCCAAAATATAAATTTTTTTGCCAGTCTTGAGGTCCCTGCAAAAAATGGTGAGTTTTTGTGTTTGTTGAAAACCTCAAAAATGAGATCTGGTATACATACTCATCCGGACTTGACCAGTTTTGAGAGACCTCCCTCTTAGGCTGCACGGTGGCGCAGTGGTTAGCACTGCGGCAGCACAGTTTACCCTTGGCCGGGGGATTGTGGGGATCGTGGGATCGTGGGTTCGATCCCAGCCCCCGACCAACAGTGATCTGTGTGGAGTTTGCATGTTCTCCCCGTGTTGCGTGGGTTTACTCCGGGATTTCTCCGGTTTCCTCCCACATGCCAAAAACATGCATGTTAGGTTAATTGGCTGTTCTAAATTGTCCCTAGATATCTGTTTCCTATAGGCCCTTAGAATAGAGGGTTAGTATTAATGAAAGCGCTTTGAGTGGTCTTTGTGACTAGAAAAGCGCTATATAAGTGCAGGTTAGTTAGTTAGTTAGTTAGTTAGTTAGAGGGAGTTTTGAGAGACCTCCCTTGAGTGGTCTTTGTGACTAGAAAAGCGCTATATAAGTGCAGGTTAGTTAGTTAGTAGTTAGTTAGACACTGAAGGGAAGATAGTCTGGTCCATCATTGCTAAGTGGTTAACATCATATTTACTTACCAACAAGTTTGTTGACACAAGTGTCCAAAAAGGAGGGGTCCCGGGATACTCTGTAAGGACATGGACTGGGCCCCATGTCCTCACCCTGAGTTATGACTTTGTTCCTGGTTTTTCAGGGCGTGAGCCCTAGTCCATGTCTTTACTTTGAGTTGGTATTTTGTTTTTTTCTGTATTTATTATTCTTTATCGTGTCTGCTTTTGTATTCTGCAAGCTTTGTCCCTGCCCTTTCCTTAGCTGTTTATTATCAGCATTAATATCATGACTTCTGTGTTTTTGTATCCTTGGTTGTCATTATTATTATTCAGTCTTGTTTATTAGAATTATGCTTATAATAGTCATGTTTATGTTTGCTTGCGGTTTATTCCTGTCATTACTTGTTGCACTGGTTTGGCTTTATTTTGACAGTGCCTTCATTTCCCATCTTGTCATTGCCAGATTTGGTAATGTTAATTTGCTAAGTGTACACACCTGTTTGTAATCTATATTCCTCCTGCCTGTCTGTTATTTAAGGGACGCCACCCCTGACTGGGGCACGGCATCCTTGTCATTATTGGCGTCTATCCATGCTTCTGCCTGCCTGTCCTCTTTCTGCCTAGTTTGAGTATTATTTCATGTTTAATTTTGCCTGTTCCTGCCTGCCTTTAAAACTTATTATTTAGACCGTTGAGCAGGTCTGGGTTTGGGCCAGCTCAAAATAAAACTCTATAAACTTTAAATCTTGCATTTGGGTCCAGCTTTCCAACACACACTGTGACACTGGTTGTTTGGAGCATACTTCAGTGATTAGCCAAGTAATTAAAGAATCAAAAAAGAACTAACTAACTAACTAACCTGCACTTATATAGCGCTTTTCTAGTCACAAAGACCACTCAAAGCGCTTTCATTAACACTAACCCTCTATTCTAAGGGCCTATAGGAAACAGATATCTAGGGACAATTTAGAACAGCCAATTAACCTAACATGCATGTTTTTGGCATGTGGGAGGAAACCGGAGAAATCCCGGAGTAAACCCACGCACAGAACAACAACACTCTCTCTGTTGTCTGGCTAGACCTTGCCAAAGCCTACCCAAGTGTACCTCACCAACTGATCTGCAGAGCACTGGAATACTACCAAGTACCATCAGAGGTGATCAAGCTTGTGATGACCCATTTGGACTTCCTGGGGATCAGGCTCACTGTTGGAGAGTTCACCACCGAATGGCCGAGGCTCAAAATGGGTATCATGGCAGGGTGCAATCTATCTAGGTTAAGTCTATCTAGGTAATCTAGGTTGTCCATCATCAACAATTAAATCATCACAGATACTTACAGAAAATAGTGAAGTTACATATAAGCAAACACCTCCACCTGGTCTGCCAAGTCTGTTTCTATTGTACAGTGTACTGTATATCCATCAAGTTTTAAAGAAGTTAAATACAATCTTTCATTTATCCAAATTTCCCTACATACATACCTCAAATCTGTGGCCTAAACTGGCCAAGAGGGACAATAGATCATCATGATGCTTATTTAGTCTTCTGGTTTAAATGTAACAATGAGTATGAATACTTTTTTGTTTTTTGTAGTTTTTAGATTTTCTGGTGTATACTGCTTACAATTTAGGTTCTTGAGGCAATGCTGTTCAAGTACTTCACAATTTCTCTAACTGATTATATCATGAAAGCCCATTAGATACAAATGTTATAATGAGTACCTGAAAGGTGAACTGAAACCACCTTTTTGCGCAAAAAGTAGAATAGCAGATTAATTCCTTATTACCTATTGTATTTTTCAACACATAAAAGAAATTTTTAGGCCGTGCGATGGCCAAGCTATAAGCCGATAAACTTTTGCCTCTGGCTGGCAGTGCCAAACAAACCGGAAGTAGTGCAGATGACGCTGCGTGACGTCACGAGTGTGACCCTTATCAAAACAACAATGGCAGATGATAGCAGTTCCAGCAGTCAAGAACACCAGAGTTTTCAGAGTGAAGAGGCATTCAGGATCGGTGACGAGACAGAGGAGGATGCAGGAGTGTCAAGTGAACAGGAAGAGAGCGAGGGAGGCATCGAACCGTACAGATTCGAGCCAGAATTTTCGGGGGATTCCGGCACCGACTCAGAGTCAGACCGCAGCAGTGATGGGGAGGAGAGTCGCTTATTGAATACAGAATGGTGAGTCTTTACTTCTCTACTTTGGCATGTTTGGGGTGTCAGGATAAGGAAAATTAACAATAAAAAAGAAAGAAAAAAAAACCCATCAGCATTTTTCCAACTTATTATTTATACATATGGCTAGGACTGTACAATAGCCTGGCCGTGTACACACTTGGCATTGAATAGACACATCCGTGGCGTAGGGTTAACACGTGTATTCAGGACAGGTTCCATGACCATGGGCTATGTATTACAATACTTCTACAGACTATAGTGGCAATACACATGAACAGAACTGGCCTCTGCATTTGACTGTGCTATTTATAAATAATATCTACTGTATATCTAGAAACGCATCGCTTCCCGGTCGCTTTTCCTCCCCCTTTCTTTTCTTTCATCGCCATGACAGCTTTCCTTGGCCACTGAACAGATCTTCCCAGGTGTTGGAAGTGTTTTGTAGTCGATTATCACGACAAAATGCACCAAAAACAACCAGTGTCGACGTGCTCGCAATGGTAAACATGAGGACTGGGTCACATTCGTGACGTCACGTGGAACTCCGGCTACACTTCCGGATAATCGGCGGATTCGTAGGATTTTTCAGGGCGGGAAATTCAAAATCGCGATTTTCTCCAAGATTCCGGGATTGGTGGAGGGGGTGCCAGTGATAAATTATCTTTATAATTGTATGTACTATCACCCAGTGCCGTTCAATGCCGTTCACTTCAGTTCACCTTGAATGTCTGATATGAAAGTAATTCGGAACCATGTTACAAAAACTTCAATCTATGTTGCCCATACCTAAAATCTAAGGTAAGCTAAGTCTAAAATAAAATAAAATAAAAATATTAAAAATAATAATATAAAAACAGCAACAAACCGTCCCAGTAAGACCTGTAGGTCATTGCTGGATGAAGCCAACAGGACAACATCACCTGCAAACAACAGAGATGAGATCTTGGTGGATTGTCCTCTCTGGGTTGGGGACAGGCTCCTGGCCCAAGTGGAGGAGTTTAAGTATCTCGGGGTGTTATTCACGAGTGAGGGGAGAATGGAGTAAGAGATTGACAGACGAATCGGAGCAGCATCTGCAGTGATGCGGACGTTCTACCGGTCTGTTGTGGTGAAGAGGGAGCTAAGCTCGAAGGCAAAGCTGTTGATTTACCCTTCAATCTACATTCCTATCCTCACCTATGGTCATGAGCTTTGGGTAATGACCAAAAGAATGAGAATGTGGATACAAGCGGCTGAAATGAGCTTTCTTCGTAGGATTGCTGGACTCACCCTCAGAGATAGGGTGAGGATATCAGTCTTCCGGGAGAGGCTCAGAGTAGAACAACTGCTCCTCCACATTGAAAGGAGCCAGTTTAGGTGGTATGGACATCTGATCAGGATGCCTCCTGGACACCTCCCACTTGAGGTGTTTCGGGCACATCCCACTGGGAGGAGACCCTGGGGTGGACCCAGGACTCGGTGGAGATACTACATCTCCCAGATGGTATGGGAACACCTTGATATCCTCTCTGAAGAGCTGGAGCAGGTGGCCGGGGTGAGGGAAGTCTGGGCTTCTCTGCTTGAACTTCTGCCTCCGTGACCCGGACCTCCAGAAAAGTGGTAGAAGATGGATGGATGGATGGATGGATAATATAAAGACACAGTAGTGTTTTGATTTAAAGCCTAAAACATCAATGTGGGATCAGACCAACACCAAAATGATAAAAATGGAGTCACGCGATGCCCAGTTTTTACAAAAGGTGCAAACTCACTACATTAAATAGTTTACATACCATTTATGGTTTAAGCAAATGTTTCTATGCAGATGTTTCTATGCTGAATCCAAATGTCTGCAGAAATCAGCCAGATAATCCCAGCTTCAGTGAAAGGGAAAGCACAGCTTTTTTGCATCAGACAGTTTATTTATAATATATCACTGATCTGAGTTTGTGAGCAGGTAGATGAGTCCATCCTGAGTCCAACTAGCTGTGAGATTGTCCTTAAGATTTTTTCATATATCATCCAGCAGTTTCACCCTCTTGGCTGTTAGACTCTCCAGAGTGTGCATCTTTGGTGTTGAACCCTTAAGCTGTTTTTTCGCTTTGTAGATTTTGTCTTTGATGTCCAGAGAGGCAACAAGGTATGTTTTGAGGGTTGGCTTACTTGATATTCCAGAGGGTCCAGAATGTGAGGGGTAGGGCTGTAAGTGAGCTGAGAGCACCCACACAACGCATAGGCGTGAAATAATCCCGAGGCAGTGGAAACTCCGAGGCAACAAGGGCTGTGGCATTGAGACAATTCCATAGGGAAAAAAGGCCAGCTCACCCCTTATATAGGGTGGAGCTGAGCAGACGAGCAGCTGCAGTAAATTATAGACAATTAGTGGTAGAATGATGTGTGTGTGCTGGCTCACCACAGATCATGACAGCCTTTAAGTTGCCTTTATTGGAGGAGATTAGACCAGAGTAGTATGTAGATTTAGCCGATGCAGTGGAGTCTTTGAAGAGCAAGACATGATTACTGTACATTTCTTTGTGAATGGTTAGTCCAGTTTTCTTGAAAAGGCATTCCAGTTGACGTCCTTTGGCTTTGAGTTAACGCAGGAAGGGAGTGTACCAGGGTGCAGAGCAGGAAAAAGAAACACATCTCTGTTTCAGTGGTGCAAAGGTGTCAGGATTATGTAGATTATTATTGTAGTGGGAGACTAATTGATCAGGGATGGAATGACTAAGTGAGCTGGGGAGGCAGTTAATTGCAGATGAAAAGGTGTCCAGATTAATATCCCTAATTTTCCTGAAGGGAATCTAACGGGGAGGGTTGGTTTTGAAAATTGGTAAATTTATATTGACGGAGATGAGCATATAGTGGATAGAGAAAGGGATAAAATGAGATTTACAGTCAGTGGGAGAGACACCAGAACAGCAAACCAAGTCCAAAACATGACCTTTACAGTGGGTGGGAAAATGAATATACTGCTGGCGTCCAAAACTGTCCAAGCAATATGTAGTCTTTGGCAAGGGTATTATTGCCATTGTCTATGTGTATATTGAAATCACCGAGGATTATCATGTTAGGAGAGATTATGGAAAGATGAGTGATGAGAGCTGCAAAGTCATTGTTAAGTCCTGGGTGGCCTATAAAAAGTATAAATAATGGTGGAAATAGGGCCAGTGACTTGTGACGCTGAATATTCAAATGAACTGAAAGCTAAAGCAGACACCAGCAAGACTTTCCAACTCTCACGGTGAATCATTGCGACACCCCTGCCAGGGCCGGAGCCCCAGGGCTGACAGGTGTAAAGAAACACTGATTCAGAGAGGCAAAGTCATTGGGCTGTTGCCACTTTTCACATAAACAAAGAAAATCCAACTTATGATCTGAGAAGAGGTCCTGAATGAGATATTCCTTGTTCGTGAGTGAGCGGATGTTGAGGAGACCAAAGTTGAAACTGGTGTTATCTTGTTTGACGGTGGACTTAGCTGACCTAGCTCGGCGGGACAAAACACTGTGGTCAACAGTGCGGCCAGTGTTACGGGGAGGATGACGAGTTTTGCACCAAATGGACTTTATGCAAGGCTGAGCAGTGATGTCTGTGCGGAGGTGACAAGCCACAGGTGGTGGAACAGGCAGGTGGAACCGCAGTCGCAGGAGCTCAGTAACAGAATACTAGAGCAACACTGTCACAGGACAGGGCAACCCAGGCAAGAACAGATCACACACATAACCCCTTTATCCACATAGTTGTTTCGGGCACCAGGTGATGGGAAGAGCCAGGTGTGGAAAAGAGGTAAGAACCAGTTACAAGTAAGAGTAGCCAGTAGATATATCAGTTTAGTCCAAACAAGATAACTCTCAGAGATAACAAAACAACGTCCAGTTTAATCTGCTGTAATAAGTTAAAATAATTAAAAGAACTGGAGAGCAGCAGCAGCAAAACACGTCAGTTTTCACTGAACCGGGTGATCAGCTGATCTGTCAGCTGTCAGCTCTCTGCATGATTTAATTTACATATGTTTGGAGCCAGGGTCAGCTCTTGGAATAGGCCATGTAGGTGGTCACCTACGGCATCACCTGCTGGAGGGGCTGCTGTTACATGGATGCATGGAAGGATGCATGCATGCATCCCTCCCTCCCTCATCCATCCATGCATACATGCATGCATGCATCTATACGTCAGTGCATCCATGCACACATGCATCCATCATCCCTCCATCATCCATCCATCCATCATGCTCTCCTTCCATCATCCATCCATGTCACAGAGGAAGCAGTCTAAGCAGAGAAGCCCAGACTTCTCTCTCCCAAGCCACCTCCTCCAGGTCTTCAGAGAAGACAGACACATTAAATCATACCTCATGCTTCCCATATTTGTCCCACTTCCATTGGTGGTTTAGTCAAACTCTTTAAATAAAAATGATATACTGTAATTGGTTATTAGTATATGAATGAATGACAGCTGACACTTCAGACAGTAGCTACGGTTACATGGGCAAAATTTCTTCAATCTGATTACAATTCAGATCAGAATTTTACTGTTTACATGGATCCTGAAAAAGCTGATCTGATTAGGACGTGTGTTTCCATGTGTCACACGTTTGAACGTAATAAATCATTTTGACATGCGCACATCAACATTTCGGCATTCCAAAAATAGTAGAAGAAGAAGCAACTTCCAGTGCTAGCAAGCCTTGCTTCGTGTCGAAATTGACCTGTATTGTGTTATTCAGACTGTACTTTTGCTTCTGCTGGTCTCCGTAATGAAGCTACAAGTACATACTTCTGCATATGACGAACAGAGGGAGACAGCAGGACGATACAGACCAGTTTTGTTTTACTCCCGCTATGTTTTCCGCTAGCTGCTGCTAAGGCGGAAATACGTCACGTCGACTTGCGACGGGTTTACAGACATGCGCAGTAAACATATTTTCGGCCCTACATTCGCAATAAGTGTTTTCATGCGCACCATTCCGATTAACAATCGGCATAACCCACCCCCCTCAATTGGAATGAAATTTTGATCTGAATGAGCGTGATCGGGTTAGAATATTCAGACTGGCATGTTTACATGAAGCATTTTTATTCTGATCAGGCTTTTAATCCGGTTACTTGTGTCCATGTAAACACAGCCACTGATTGATTGTTATTTGGGTGTTTTTGTGTCCCATTTGGTCCCGTTCATTGGAGAGTCATACTGCTGGCTACCTATTGATCTTCCTACTAAGCCCATTAGATATTGTGCTGAAATTCATTGACTAATACAGTATATAAACAGCAGCATTTTTTCCAAGCTGGAACATAACTGTGACCACAAAACACCACAGCTAAGACATTTTTTTGAAGTTTTTTTTTTTTTTTTTGCTACTCACTGGTTGCTCGCTCGCTGGGTTTTCATCACACAGTGATGAGACAGGCATCTTTGTAGTCTGCAGAGCTTTCACACGACACCTTGTTTGTGAGGTTTGCTTGAAGCTAGAACCAGCCCTGTTTGGAACTACATAACCGGTGCGTTTTTGCTGAAATTATATAAACATTAACACAATGTTTAGAAGGGAATAGTTTTCAAGATTTAGTGTAAGCAATGTTTGAAAAGAGAAAAATATTTCTCTTTACTTCATTGAGAGGCAGCTGTAAGATAACCGTTTCTGTCCAGGAACCAGACAGAGAAAACATTTTATCATACAGAGTTAATGATGCAACAGTCTGAGTTCCACTTCCATCAAATTGTCTGCAGGACGCTGATGAAGTGACTGAAAATCCATGAAGCCCAAAAACACCAACAGTGCTGCAGAGACACTCATCTTCACCTGACAACCACTCAGCGTTTGAAGGGTGAAATAAGACCATGGAGAAGAGTAGCTATATGACAGCGTCCCTGAACCAATCAAATACAAGCTCTAAGTAACATTGTTAGTGGGGACATCTGCTGATCCCTGACATAACATGCTATAGGACACTCAGATGTTGACACTGTCCAGGTTTCACTGCTGTCTCTGTGCAGGTGCAGAACCATTTCTTCATGACTCCATCTGAGGAGTTACTCTCTCCAACATCATGTAGCAGTTAGCATGTTTATGTGTCTTATCAAATGTTTGCCAATCCCAAAAACCACTTAGAGCATCTGGCCTGGCCTTCATGTTGTTTCCACCATTTATTCATTAAAAATAACAATGCCTGAGCTGTGATGGTCCTCTGAAACAAACCCAAACATGTCATAGTCCCGTGGTTATGTGTTTTTTTTATTATTAACTTGTGTGTGCATCCATGAGTTGGTGCTGTCACTGGTACTGTTGACTGTTCCTACTCCAACAGCTACTGGCCCACACCAGCTTGCTCTTTTTGAGCCTCTGCCGTCTTCAATTTTAAGCCAGCAGGTCTCCTGTGGTTTCTTTTTGGGATCTGTATGAGTGCCGGTCAGACGGTGGGAGCATCACAGCGAACCCACTCTCAGAGGCTCTTCTGATGGATGCCCCTTCCACTCCTATGGTTGGAAGTCACTGAGGAACCACAGAAGACTAGCCAACTGAAACGGGAGCACTGCACTTTTTCTCCCATCTCTTAATGATCATTCAATAATCTTCCAGTGATCTCCACAGTCTCCTCAAAGCTTTGAATCTCTCAACAATCACCAAAGGGAAGTGATCTGTCAGGGAGCTCTTAACAATCTCTAGTATCTACCAATGAGCTCTCAGCGATCTTAAAATAAATGGCTGAGAGATCACTGAAGGATCACTGAGCATTCGATGAAAGACCAATAGAGTTCATTGAAAGACTGCTGCGGAGATCGTTGAGCACTTCTTGAGTGTTCATTGAGAGATTAGTGGGAGATTGTTTCCCTTGGAGATCATTGAGAGATTGTTTTGGACTGAGTCCAAACTGTGAGGAGACCTTGGCAACCATGGAGATCACTGGAAGATCATTCGGAGATCTTGGTGATCAGGGGCCTCATGTGCAAAGACTTGCGTGGATTTCTTACTGAAAGCTGATGTACGTTTAAATCAAGAAAACGACATAAGCAAAAAAAAAATCCAGATGTATGAAACAGTGCATACGCAGGAATCCAAGCACATTTCATTTGTACATCCCTGTCTGCTTGAAATTGAATGTACGTGAGGAAATAAAAGACTCCTCCCTTGACACGCCTCCATTTGAATATGCAATTAGATGTAAATAGATATATACAAGCGCTGTATGTTTGATTCTCCTGTATCCATCCATCCATCCATCCATCTTCTACCGCTTTTCCGGAGGTCCGGGTCGCGGAGGCAGCAGTTCAAGCAGAGAAGCCCAGACTTCCCTCTCCCCAGCCACCTGCTCCAGCTCTTCAGAGGGGATACCAAGGCGTTCCCAGACTAGCTGGGAGACATAGTCTCTCCACCGAGTCCTGGGTCTGCCCCGGGGTCTCCTCCCAGTGGGACGTGCCTGAAACACCTCAAGTGGGAGGCGTCCAGGAGGCATCCTAATCAGATGCCCATACCACCTCAACTGACTCCTTTCAATGTGGAGGAGCAGCGGTTCTACTCTGAGCCTCTCCCGGATGACTGAGCTCCTCACCCTATCTCTGAGGGTGAGTCCAGCAATCCTACGGAGAAAGCTCATTTCAGCCGCTTGTATCCGCGATCTCGTTCTTTCGGTCATTACCCAAAGCTCGTGACCATAGGTGAGAGTAGGAACGTAGATTGACTGGTAAATCGACAGCTTTGCCTTAGAACTAAGCTCCCTCTTCACCACAACAGACCGGTACAACGTCCGCATCACTGCAGATGCTGCTCCAATCCGTCTGTCGATCTCTCGCTCCATTTTCCCCTCACACGTGAACAAGACCCCAAGATACTTAAACTCCTCCACTTGGGGCAGGAGCCTGTCCCCAACCCGGAGAGGACAATCCACCTTTTTCCGGCTGAGGACCATGGACTCGGACTTGGAGGTGCTGATTCTCATCCCAGCCGCTTCACACTCAGCGGCAAACCGTCCCAGCAAGAGCTGTAGGTCATTGCTGGATGAAGCCAACAGGACAACATCATCTGCAAACAACAGAGATGAGATCCTGTGGTCACCAAGCATGACACCCTCCATTCCCTGGCTGCACCTAGAAATCCTGTCCATAAAAACTATGAACAGGACCGGTGACAAAGGGCAGCCCTGGCGGAGTCCAACTCTCACTGGGAATGACTCCGACCGAGTGTTGGCAATGCGAACTAAACTCTCACAACGGTCGTACAGAGACCGAATAGCTCGTAACAACAAGCCCGATACCCCATACTCTCCTGTATCCATGATCAAAAAGAATGGATTTAATGGAAATTCAAGGACTGTGAGTTGGAGGTGCTCCTGACTGGGGTAGAGGCATGTAAAAACATTTTGTTTGGCACCCTGTCCTCCGGCATTAGTGCAGACTTCTTTGCACTTGCTTTTATATCCACTCATTTAATTGCACACACTTGGATGTTTGTTCATCACGTGTGTCTGGTGTATACAATAATTTTCATGTCATTATCAGTCTCCCAACATCACCTCTAAGTGTCACCAATGGACCAATAACAGTAGAAATGTACATACGCCAGCCATGAAGTTGGCGTGGGGCTGCGCATATTTCCATGGTCATTTCATTCTTGATACATATGAAATTTTCCATGGAAAAGGACATACACCATGTTTTTGTGCATAAGTACCTTTTGTACATGAGGCTCCTGGTCATTTTTTCATCTCAGAATCAGAATCAGAATCAGCTTTATTGGCCAAGTATGCACAACACATACAAGGAATTTGACTTTGGCTAAAAACTTGCTCTCGTTGTTCAGGTGGAGGATTTAAATAAGATTTAAATAAGGATTCAATGACAACAGAATCCATCCATCCATCCATCCATCTTCTACCGCTTTTCCGGAGGTCCGGGTCGCGGAGGCAGCAGTTCAAGCAGAGAAGCCCAGTCTTCCCTCTCCCCAGCCACCTGCTCCAGCTCTTCAGAGGGGATACCAAGGCGTTCCCAGACCAGCTGGGAGACATAGTCTCTCCACCGAGTCCTGGGTCTGCCCCGGGGTCTCCTCCCAGTGGGACGTGCCTGAAACACCTCAAGTGGGAGGCGTCCAGGAGGCATCCTAATCAGATGCCCATACCACCTCAACTGACTCCTTTCAATGTGGAGGAGCAGTGGTTCTACTCTGAGCCTCTCCCGGATGACTGAGCTCCTCACCCTATCTCTGAGGGTGAGTCCAGCAATCCTACGGAGAAAGCTCATTTCAGCCGCTTGTATCTGCGGTCTCGTTCTTTCGGTCATTACCCAAAGCTCGTGACCATAGGTGAGAGTAGGAACGTAGATTGACTGGTAAATCGACAGCTTTGCCTTGGAACTAAGCTCCCTCTTCACCACAACAGACCGGTACAACGTCCGCATCACTGCAGATGCTGCTCCAATCCGTCTGTCGATCTCTCGCTCCATTTTCCCCTCACTCGTGAACAAGACCCCAAGATACTTAAACTCCTCCACTTGGGGCAGGAGCCTGTCCCCAACCCGGAGAGGACAATCCACCTTTTTCCGGCTGAGGACCATGGACTCGGACTTGGAGGTGCTGATTCTCATCCCAGCCGCTTCACACTCAGCGGCAAACCGTCCCAGCAAGAGCTGTAGGTCATTGCTGGATGAAGCCAACAGGACAACATCATCTGCAAACAACAGAGATGAGATCCTGTGGTCACCAAGCATGACACCCTCCATTCCCTGGCTGCGCCTAGAAATCCTGTCCATAAAAATTATGAACAGGATCGGTGACAAAGGGCAGCCCTGGCGGAGTCCAAGTCTCACTGGGAATGACTCCGACCGAGTGTTGGCAATACAAACCAAACTCTCACAACGGTCGTACAGAGACCAAATAGCTCGTAACAACAAGCCCGATATCCCATACTCCCGAAGCACCCCCCACAAAAATCCACAAGGGACGCGGTCAAATGCCTTCTCCAAGTCCACAAAACACATGTAAACTGGTTGGGCAAACTCCCACGAACCCTCAAGAATTCTCGAGAGGGTAAAGAGCTGGTCCGATGTGCCACGGCCAGGACGAAAACCACATTGCTCCTCCTGAATCCGAGGTTCGACCAACGGCCGGACTCTCCTCTCCAGTACCTTGGCATGGACCTTCCCAGGGAGGCTGAGGAGTGTGATCCCTCTAAAGTTGGAGCACACCCTCCGGTCCCCTTTTTTGAAGAGAGGAACCACCACCCCGGTTTGCCATGCCAAAGGCACTGCCCCCGACCTCCACGCAATGTTGCAGAGGCGTGTCAACCATGACAACCCAACAACATCCAGGGCCTTGAGGTACTCAGGGCGAATCTCGTCCACCCCCGGGGCCCGGCCGCCAAGGAGATTTTTAACCACCTTGGCGACCTCAGCCCCTGTGATAGGCGAGTCATCCCCCTCGTCCCCAAACCCTGCTTCCTCTGTGGAAGGCGTATCAGTGGGATTGAGGAGATCCTCGAAGTATTCCTTCCACCGCCCGACGATATCCCCAGTTGAAGTCAACAGTGTCCCATCCGCACCATACACAGTGTGGACGGGGAGCTGCTTTCCCCTCCTGAGCCGCCGAACAGTTTGCCAGAATCTCTTTGAAGCCGACCGAAAGTTTTGTTCCATGGCCTCACCGAACTCCTCCCATACCTGGGTTTTTGCTTCAGCAACCACCCGAGCTGCACTCCGCTTGGCCTGCCGGTACACCTCAGCTGCTTCAGGAGTCCCACAAGCCAACCAAGCTTGATAGGACTCCTTCTTCAGCTTAATGGCCCCCCTCACCACTGGTGTCCACCACTTGGTTCGGGGGTTGTCACCACGAGATGCGCCGACCACCTTGCAGCCACAGCTCTGGGCCGCCGCTTCAACAACAGAGGTGGAGAACATGGCCCATTCAGACTCTATGTCTCCAGACTCCCTCGGAATGAGGTTGAAGTTCTTCCGGAGGTGGGAGTTGAAGACCTCCCGGACAGGGGCCTCAGCCAGACGCTCCCAGCACACCCTCACTATACGTTTGGGTCTACCAGGTCTGAATGGCTTCCTCCCCTGCCATCGGATCCAACTCACCACTAGGTGGTGATCAGTTGACAGCTCTGCACCTCTCTTTACTCGGGTGTCCAAAACATACGGTTGCAGGTCTGATGATACGATAACAAAATCGATCATCGACCTGCGACCTAGGGTGTCCTGGTGCCAGGTGCACATATGGACAACCTTATGCTTGAACATGGTGTTCGTTATGGACAGACTGTGGTTAGCACAGAAGTCCAATAACTGAACACCACTCGGGTTCAGATCGGGCAGGCCGTTCCTCCCAATCACCCCCCTCCAGGTTTCATTGTCGTTGCCCACGTGCGCATTGAAGTCCCCCAGTAGGACAATGGAGTCTCCAGGAGGAGCACCCTCCAGCACCCCAGTCACAGACTCCAAAAAGGGTGGGTACTCTGAAACATCATTTGGTGCATAGGCACAAATGATGGTCAGGACCCATTTCCCAACCCGAAGGTGCAGGGAGGCAACCCTTTCGTCCACCGGGGAAAACTCCAATATAGAGGCAGCAAGGTGGGGCGATACAAGAATACCCACCCCTGCTCGTCGCCTCTCGCCCAGGGCAACTCCAGAAAAGGCCAAGCTCCAGCCCCTCTCCAGGAGACTGGTTCCGGAACCGGAGCTGTGTGTTGAGGTGAGGCCGACTATATCTAGCCGGTATTGCTCAACCTCGTACACCAGCTCAGGCTCCTTCCCCACCAGAGAGGTGACATTCCACGTACCAAAAGCCAGTTTAGAAAGCTTGGGATCAGTCCGCCAAGGTCTCCGCCTTTGACCGCCACCTAATCCACATAGCACCGGACCCCCATGATCCCTCCTGCAAGTGGTGGACCCACTGGAGGGCGGACCCATGTAACTCCTTCGGGGTGAGCCCGGCCGGGTCCCATGGGTGGAAACCCGGTCACCAGACGCTAGCCTTCGAGCCCCTCCCCCTGGCCTGGCTCCAGGGTGGGGCCCCGGTAACCGCATACCGGGCGGGGTACACTGAATCCTTGATATACAATTTATCATGAGAGTCTGTTGGATCGTTCTTAGTCTGGCCCTTCACCCAGGACCAGTTTGTCTTGGGAGACCCTATCAGAGGCAAATTGCCCCCGGACAACAGAGCTCCTGGGATCACTGGGGCACGCAAACCCCCCCACCACGATAAGGTGACAATCCATGAGGAGGGACAACAGAATATGTACAGTAAATTACAGTCTGTCCACGTTTCTATAAAAGGATGCAAATATATACTGGAATATATGCAGTTATTTAAGATAAGATAAGATAAGATAAGATAAGCCTTTATTAGTCCCACAATGGGAAAATTCCAGGATTGCAACAGCACAGGGATAGCAACACTCAGAGCAACAATCAGAAGGCAAGAAAAAACAAGAACAGCTAGTAAACATATGTACATATTACTATAAATATATACAGTATATATATATATATACAGTATATATATATATGTATATACAGTATATATATATATATATATATATATATATATATATATATATATATATATATATATATATATACGTATATACGTATATATACAGTATATATATATAGACACACAGTGCGGAGCATTATGGCTGGTGAATGTGCAGAAGAAAGTCTAAGCTCTCTCTCCGCGGATGCGGCGGGCCAGCTGGAAGTCTTTGGGCATGATGGTGACCCTCTTAGCGAAGAACAGACCCACCAGGTAGGCCTCGCTGGCCTCCTGCAGAGCCATGACGGCGAAGCTCAGGAAGCGCAGGTCGGTTTTGAAGTCCTGAGCGATCTCCCTCACCAGGCGCTGGATGGGCAGCTTACGGATGAGCAGCTCCGTGGATTTCTGGTAGCGACGGATCTCTCTCAGAGCCACGGGCCTGTGACGGTGAGGCTTCTTCACTCCGCCAGTGGCCGGAGCGCTTTTCCGAGCAGCTTTGGTGGCTAGCTGCTTCCTGGGGGGCTTTTTCCTCCAGTAGATTTTACGGGCGGTCTGCTTGGTTCTTGCCATCGCTCTTTATTATTCTGTCTTATATTTCTTGCACGCCGCCTAAACTCCAGCCCGGCACCCGCGTCGTTTTCGCTACAGTTCCCGGTATGTCGAGTTTCACCGTTAGCCCGGGTGGCGGTTGAGTGCTAGCTAGCACTAGCTCTTCCTGCTGTAACGTCTCCTGCTGTAAACAGTGGCTCCGTCCGCCGACTCGGGAGACCTTTGGGGCGATCTGTGTGTCCGTGATATATATATAGAGTGAAAGGTGTAGAAAGAAGAAGGAAGATAAAAAAAAAGGCTGTCGCAACGGGCAGCCAACTCGTGTGGCACCACCGGTCCGGCGGAACCGGAACCGGAAAAAAAAACTGTACAATAACCAGCATCTATTAGTTAAGCCAGTGGTTACATTTCAAAAAAAATAAGAGTGTACCAGCAAATACTGTTCAACTTCACTCTGCAAAAAAGAAAGGGCAGTGTTGGAGTGTTGTTTACTCAGACTATCCACACTTTGCAGAAATATATGAAAAAATATACAGTCACACAGTATTTCAATGTGAACTCAGATTCAGTGATATAATGTGAATGAAGTAAAAAGCAGTGTGAGAGTTATGTGCAATGTAAGAATGGATGAAAAGTCATGAGTACAGCAACAGGTAGGACTAGGTGAATGTTAGGAGTTCATCAGAGTGATGGCTTGAGGAAAGAAACTGTTCCTGTGACGGGTGACATAATATTCGGCCCAGGAAACACGCGCGCAGGCTCAGGTAGATTTGAAAGCTTTATTTCAACCAATGTAACGTGTTTGGATGCGTGTGTGTGATATGTGAATGTGTTGTGGGTGGAGGATGAAGGCAGGGACAGAGCAGCACGCCGTGCAGCCAGGCAACCTTGCAGTAACAGAGGTGGCTGGCGTTGGCAAGATCCCAAGCCTGGGAGACAGCGTCCTGCTGTGCGTCCTAGGAGGAGCAGTGTTGCAGAGGAACGATGAGGACGAAGGAGAGGATGTCTGCTGCCGGGGAATCCACCTGTGCACAGGGGAAGGCTGAGAGGACAGGTGAGACAAATAGACAGCTTACGTGTCGTTGTGATGATCAGCAGGCCTGGAGGAAGGAATCCGCTGAGGGTTAGAGCGCGAAGGAAGACAGACAGCTCCAGGCCGATGCTCAGGGCGAGGTGGGATAAATAGTTGCGCACTAACGAGGTGCAGGTGTGCGCGCAGCTGAGGTGGATGCCCGTGAGCGGCGAGTGGTGACAACGGGTGGTTTTGACCTTCAGTGATCTGTAACGACGACCAGAAGATAGAAGTTCAAACAGTTTGTGGCCGGGGTGTGACGGGTCAGCACAGATGTTTCCCGCCCGTTTCCTGGTTATGGACCGATATAAGTTCTCAATGGAGGGTAGGTCGGTACCAATGATCCTCTCCGCAGACTTAATGATCCGCTGCAGTCTGGTCTTGTCCTGTTTAGTGGCAGATCCAAACCAGACAGTGATGGAAAAGCAGAGGACAGATTGGATGATGGCGGTGTAGAAGACAACCAGTAGCTCCTGAGGCAAATCAAACTTCTTGAGCTGACGCAGAAAAAACAACCTCTGCTGGGCCTTTTTCCGGACAGTGTCTATATGGGAGGACCACTTCAGGTTCCAGGATATTGTGGTACCCAGAAACTTGAAGGAGTCCACAGTGGACACTGTGCTGTTGAGGATGGTGAGTGGGGGGAATGAAGGAGGGTGTCGCCTGAAATCCACAGTCATCTCCACCGTTTTGGCTGGGTCTCTTAACAATCCCCAACCCTGTGTAAAGGAGGTAGAGCGCTTGAAACCTCTCATATGCATTATATACCCAGAAGCTCCCTGTCACACAAGAAACTCTCACTGATCCCTCAGGGTAGTATCTGAAGGGGCGGCAAATGTAGATGAACGTGACGACTTTTGGATTCACCAACTTTTCTGAAGAATCTTCACAAACATCAGGGTTCACCTCCACCATTTGTAACAATTAACAATGTTTAGCGACCTTTAACAACCATTTGCAACACTGACACGTGTTTGTGAAAGCAGCTGGTGAACATTAGCAACTAACTATTAACAAATGTTAGCAACAGCATTTACAACGATTAGCAACTATTTACAACTCTTTTGCCACTGTCTGAGAACGTTTGAGACCTTTGCCAGCACCCGGTAAATTACCAGGTGACTGTAGGGGGAATCTTGGATCCAACCCAATAAAACTGGAATGCAAACCCCAGCATTATTTTCTACTGACCACTGAAGAAGACAGACACCTGAAGAAGCTATACAGAGCATACTAAATAACAAAACGTATAAACAAAAACACAATATAACTCAGCCTGGATTGACTGGGTTTTTACTGTGGCATCGCAGGCCAAAACCTATTGCACACAGCTAGGGCAAAAGCTTCCACTTCATCCCTGCTCACATGAGCTCCACACTGTACAACGCAAAGACAGACCACACACACTTAAGCTGGATTAATTCTGTACCTCTGCTATCTACATACGTGCAACTGGAAGTCTCGTGTGAAGAAATTTAGGTCATCGTCTTGTTAAAATCCCGATTCTTTGATTGAAAGATCCAAGAATAAGCCGGAGATTTCTTCAATTTAAAGATGCAACATTTATTTAGAGGTCACATGTAAAGCAAGCAGCGCTGGGTTCAGCGTGACGCAGCCCCCCTCAGGAGCGTCGCCAGACTGACTGTAACTTCCGGGTGCAACTTTCATTCATCTTCTCGGGTTGGTTAGACCAACCCCATACAATAGGATGGGCTTGTACGCAACCGTTTGATTGGCCATTTTAACTCTGACGTGAACAGGCCATCCGCTATTCACGTTAAAGCGAGGTAGTTGGATACCCAAAAGCCGATGGTGTATAGAACACGTATATTAGGATTTGTATGTGAAATTTCGGCATTGAAACTGCTCCCGTTTAGCTGTAATTAATATTCAAAAATGATATTTTCGGGACGAAAGAATTCAAGTGTTTCTGCATTTGTTTACTTCTCGGGGCCGCCGCCGGAGAGTAAGCCGTGTGCAAAATGCGATCGTGTTGTTAATATAGCACATTTTTTGTGGAAATGCTACTATTATTAGTTGTGAAATGTGTTTTAAAACGATTAGACAACGATACTATTGCTCTTCCTCCTGTTCCCGTTTCACTGTTTTTTTCTGGATGTAAAATACAGGATCCCTATGGCCCATCGGTACACGAAGTATCCTGGCCGATGTAAACAGCCACTGACCAAAAAACGTACATTTGCTCATGGAACAGGTCATTCACACTCGCAGACAATCGCGCTATATGTGTCTATATGTGTCTATACATATGTACATATGTACATATGTATATTAGCTGCTCTTGCTTGCTTGTTTTTTCTTGCCTTCTGATTGTTGCTCTGAGTGTTGCTATCCCTGTGCTGTTGCAATCCTGGAATTTCCCCTTTGTGGGACTAATAAAGGCTTATCTTATCTTATCTTATCTTATAGGATTTTCTTTCCATGCATGCAAAAAAAAAAAATTTCCCCTATCCGACTACCTCGTTTTAACTGTCCCCTAAAATGTACTATCAAAAGTGTGTGTGTGTGTTGGTTTGGGGTGACTAAAAGAAGCGTGAGCGAGAGAGAGAGAAGAGAGAGAGCTCTATAGCTCTGCCTACTTCCTGTTTATCAGAGTTGAACAAAACATATTTGTTCATAAGAATGCAAACAGAATATGTATCGAGTATGTGTAGAGCATAATGGGAGATTACCTACAGAATTATTATTCTGGCATTCTAACTTTTCATAACCCTTTCACTCCCCCCTTTGACATGATTTTATCATGTCAACCATACATGGAGTGAGAGACGCTAGTGGTTAGCAGATGGTGAATAAGGTAGGTCCCTACATTGTGTGTCAACCCAATCAGTCAGCCCAAGATAGGCTTGCATCACTGGTTCTGATACCCTTGCCTCCCCCCTTGTGGACACCCCAGCACAGTGCAGCGATGTCTAAGAGGGCGTACCGAGGCAACACGTCCTTGTCCAGATGAGCTGCAGTCGCATAATTGTCCTTGTTCACCAAGTTCTGCACCCCCTCGAGGTCTCCTCCTGATCATCATGTGGATAGTTCTTTGTCTGGTGGAGTGAATCATGTGGGGGTCATGCGGTTGAACAGGGTCAATCCACGAAGCCCACGAAATCTTTTGTCCACCGGTTGACCTTTGCCAGGGCTCGCTTCGTTCAGCTGTAGTCATCACACGGTTGCGGCAGGGGTTTGACCTTTCTCTGTGTCTGCTTCCTGTATATGCAGCTGTGGACCACAGTCCCACCTTGTAGACACACACCGGTACCATTAGAAGCAAAACAACTGTCTGTCCACGCTCTCAGAGGCACATCTCGTCCCATGAGGTCTATAGGACAGCCTGGTGGATGCAGCAGAGAGTAGACAACATCCAGTCCAGCCAGTGAACAGTTCAGTGGTGCTGTCCCAGGGATGCCACCCACCGATAGCTGGACAGAGGTAGAGATGCTGGTGTTAATGAAGCTCGAGCCCCTGTGCCCACTGTAGCTTCCACTGTGAGGGGTAGCATTGGAAAATGCCGTCTCCTCCGTGTGGCTGATCTGGCTCCACCCCGGATGCTGGAGGTGCGGTGGGTGCACACGGGTACCAGTCCATTCTTCTTCTAGGGACTGAAGTCGTTCAGTCTCTAGCCCTATGACCTCTTTCTACGTCGCAGGCCCACGTCGTGATAGTCTGGTGCCCCCCTTCCCCCTGCATACACCTTCCCTGCACCCTACACCTTTGCTTGGGTGCCAATACAAAGGGCTCGACCAGGACAGGATCAATAATGGCCTGAGGGATTGTCACCACAATGGCTGGAGCCTGTACCGTTTTATCCTTATTCACTACATCTATAGTTGACTATGTGCTGCTGTAAGTTATCTCCCATTAGCCTTGAGTGTGTGATTGTCGGCTATATGAAATCTACAAGCAGTGGTTGTGTTGTGATACGTGAGCTGGGTAATGGGACATATGTGTTCAGCAGTAGGTTTGTTATGATGAGTGAGCTGGGTGATGAGACTTATGTGTTGCAGTGTAAGTAGATAGTAAACTAAATTGTTCAAAGTTAGGAGACATCCTTATCCATGCTTGTTGTATTCAGGCCTCTAGAGCTTCTAACCTTCACAATTATCCTGACTACCTAACTGTAATTAGCATGATGGAAATAAGTACGCAAGAATACTATAAGTCTCACACCCCTACGTATGTGTGGTGAGCTATGTATGATTTATGTATTATCGGTAGCACATTGTGTTTACAAATAATCCATGATAGCACAATGGTCTTCCTTGTCATCATCCTCCATCTCAGGGTCTCCAGCTCCTTCTCTGGACTCAGCAATTGGTTTCTATAGGGAGGTACGAGATGTGCAAGATTTGCTGATGACTACCACTGTGGAAAATTGCATTTGAAGGTCTAGCTCATTTATCAATGTATGAGCATACATATGTCCTGGCATACAACGAGCACAAAGAGTTAGAGCTTCGTTAATTCCTGTAGGCCCTGTGTCATCAGGGTGTTTCCAACAGGACTGATGACGCTATGACATCTGCTGCTTTTGGTTTTATGACCCGGTTAACACCTTTCTGGGCTTCTGAATATATGGTCTGTAGTGTTGCACTCTGCTCCTTTTATTAGATCTACATCTGTTTAACCTTTTACCATAACAAATTTAGAATTTGCTTCAAATTTTTCTCCTCCCCTCGTTTGTTAATGTTAAGGTTGGTCATGTTGGAGATTTCTGAGCATCAATGTGCGCTGTGGTTACCCAGTTAAGAGACAATGCGTATGTTTCTAATTTAGGAGAGCATTCTATCTTAAGGTCAGGTGTTGGTTTTCCAAGGATGGCTATATTCCCCAGTAGAGGTGACAAAATGTCCAACATTTTCCAATCCATGTGTTTGGGTCTAACCAGCGGGATGTGTGGAACCCCCCATAGGTTGAAATGTCTCTTATCTTCTTCAATTAGGACATTGGATGTTTCCACACATTTCCTTGTTTACCAGTCCAAGTTTTATGACCAGTCTGGAGGATGGATTTGCAAATAATGGTTGTTCATAATTTGGATCAGATTTGTTCAATTGCCTATAGTACATGGGGTACAATGCTACTTTTACAGATGTTGATAGGTATTCTACTGGTAGCTTGCCATTTGCGGAATTTAACCATTACTTTTTCTGACTTTGAAAAGTCCTGTATGTCCTGTATGGTGTCAGCCATTCCATAAATAAGTGCAGGTTTTTCCTTCATGTAGTGCATGTAGTGTATGAAATACACTACATGCACTGGATACCTAATGCCTCATTTCCGCTTTAAGTACTTGGAAACATTTAAGATGGCTGCCTGTATTTGTGCCTTCTTCCTGACACTCTTCAGGGTTCAGCAGAATTTTATTTATTTATTTTTTAATTTTTTTTTTAAGCATGGAATTTTAAAAGTAGTTGATCAAGCTACACTGGTTGTCTTGTGTGTAATTGTATAATCAGAGGAGTTATTGTTTAATTCGACCTTGTTGGATTTTTTCTTTGATATATTGTTCTGTTCCTTTCATTTAATCTTTTAATCTAATCTATCCAAAAAATAAAGATTTATTCATATTTATACGCTCTTTATGTAGCTACTCAATAATTTGCATAAATGGTATCATTTTAGATGAGAAAGCACACTGACCTCTCGGCTGTAAGGCTGAGAACATTGTCTGTAAGGCTGAGAACATTGTGATCAATTAACTTAGTTTTACTGTTAGAGTCACTCCCTGTTTGTTAAAAAGGATGGCAACTCGCAAAATGCCTAATTTAAGACTTCAAGACAGCAAACCTTAATGTAAATGACCCATGCCTGTCCCCCCCCCCCTTTTGAAACAGCATTAACAAACACGTTCTTTTTCAACATCCAAATGGGGACCATACAGGGGAGGATACCCATTGTGCTGCTAATTGGGGAACCCCCCTGGGTGGCTTTGTGAGTGTTGTGCCCCCCCCCCCCCCCCGGGTTTATTGTTAACATGGCCTCTGTCTCTATTATTAAACCTCTTATATCCCCTGTGGCCCTGCGGCTGACGCTGATAGGGCAGATTAGGTGGGGTGTCTGGTTAAGGTCCATATTGTTGTGATGTGGGGTCCTGGGGTGCTTAGATAGAGTTTGGTGGGGCATGGGTACAGCTTTTTCAAAAAATACTTCAGTTTTCCCATTATCTCCTGGCTCCCCCTGGGCCGGAGCTGTTTGTAACAGTCCATTTTTAATCACCACCAGGGGGGCCATTATCATGGGTGTTGATTGGGTAGATTCAATCGGCACCTGTGCTGAGACAGTAGGTTGATGAATGTGACTTTGGCCCCCCTCTGATAGGGCTTTTAGTGAAATCACATCTTATTTATATTGAGATGTGATTTTTGTGGTAGTTTTAGGTGCCAGTTATGCAATCCTCAATTCTCGTGAACACATGCTTACTACAGCTGATTCAAGAATACTGTTTATGCACACTTAGAGAATATATGAGTAGTTTGCTGAATCTGGAATAGCTTGTTAGCACCAACACAGCTTCCTGGCAAAATATGTATGGCTTACGCAGACTAACACTTAAATGTTCATGAATGAGATTCAATACTTGAGACGCTGTTCGAAGATAAGCGCCAAGCGCTTGCTCACAGGGGATCACCTGATTGCTGGGGTCTTTCTGCAATTGTGGGGGTTTCCCCTACAGTTGAAAATGCTATGAGATGACTGTTGTTGTGAAATGGCACTATATAAATAAAGTTGAATTGAATTAAATGGAAAGCAGCAATGTAATTTATTGTACTTACGCGTGCTCAGTTGATCCTCTTTGACCCATCTTTCGATGTCCCTTTGTTTTGCATTCTTTTACAGTTGTTGCAGAGGGAGGAGGGGGTCTCTAGGTGATGGCGTGGAGGGGGAGAGTGGATGCAGCCAATTCCAGGGGGCCTGAAGAGGGTTCCACACGGTCGCTGGGGGAGGGATGATCCACAGCCACCACCATTGTCTCAGATTAATAGAGAAGCAGACAAACTGTTCAACAGCGTGTTTTTGTCCTCTTCCGTTTTATCGCGTTTATTGATTATTTTGATTTTGTTCTCACTGTTGCAGCATAAGTCTCTTATTCTTACATAAGGAAAAAAAAGTCTCTTATTCTTACATTTTTTCCTTTTTCCAGTTGTTTCTCCATATTTTCTCTTGTGTCCTGCACAAAACAACAACAACAATTCATCAGCTTTCAATTTTTCTCCAAAACCAAATTTCCCTTTCCATTTTCTGTCCACTCTCACTTCCACAATGCTCATCCCACAACTCCTATCTATTTATTTATTTTTATTCATTCATTTTTATTTAATTTAATTTATACATTTATTTATGTATTCATTTATTTATTTAGTCCAATTTACAATTTTCCTTACTTCTTCATTTAAATTACCTCACCTTTATATATTGTCCAATAAATCTCATTCCCCCCTCTGCCCAATTTAAAGCTGAGCCTTTTCTCTTCGGCTGAATGGGCATGCTTTTGCCTCACTACATCAAACCTGCACAGGCGGGTGAGGAAGGACTTTATTTAGCCATGCATGGACTTAAAGCTTTTCTTTCAGCTAGAGAGATAAGGTTCCAAATTTATTAGGGAGATTTAAAGCCCTATTGGCAGTAGATTTATAAAAGAATGCACTTCCTACATTTGGACACACAATGCAGGCACTGTGCCACAGCTTGAAGGTGGTTCAAGATGGCGTTTACCTGCACATGCGCACTGAATGCCACATGGCCGCCTCTGCCATATGCAATTGTGAACAAGCAAGATGGCCCCGGAGCCTATTGTCCACAAACCACAACTTGTTTTCCAAAGAAACTGGAGTGCTGCCTCCTTAACTTCAGCTGTAAACATGCCAGAATAACCTTACAACTTTAATTTAGTGCTCCATTTTAATACTGTTACCTCAAATAATCTCCTAAAAACACCCACCCACCTTTGTTCTATCCACACGGCTCGAAGAGCGCCGTTTGTTAAATCATGTTATGGGAAAAGGTTAATAGATATTCCTACCCCCCGTTATTTGTCAAACCATACATTTATCCCCTAAAGACAGAATTAACACAGACATCCGCATGCACAGTATAGACACTACAAACAAACCCTCAACACACAGAATTAACACTGAGATCAGCATGCACGATGTGGAGAATATGCCGCAGATTTGCATGTACTCGTTTTCTCATAGCTTAACGTTTATGTAGGGGGTCCTTTCCTGGAGACCTCATCAGGTCATCGATACAAGAGGTATCGTATTAAGTTCAGTTTTATACTGATTTTAACAAGCAATCTTTATTGCTGTGTACAGACACTCACAAATCATGTATAAAAAGATTCTTATGCTGTACTGTAAATTATTACTTTTATACTTATGAACAGACACTCACTAAGCATGGTAAAAAGATTCTTATTCTGTACTGTAAGTTATTATTTTATACTTATGAACAGACACTCACTAAGGATGTATAAAAAGATTCTTATGCTGTACTGTAAGTTATTATTTTAAACTTATGTACAGACACGCACTAAGGATGGTAAAAAGATTCTTATGCTGTACTGTAAGTTACTATTTTATACTTATGTACAGACCCTCACTAAGGATGGTAAAAAGATTCTTGTGCTGTACTGTAAGTTACTATTTTATACTTATGTACAGACACTCACTAAGGATGGTAAAAAGATTCTTATGCTGTACTGTAAGTTATTATTAATTTTTTTTTTCAGTACCGGCACCAGGCTAGCCCTGGTTCCCTTAATTTGGGAGATGAACACAAGTGATCGCTGATCACCGCTGTTCTCTAGGTCTCATAATTATTTTGGAACAGACTGCATCCGAAATACTTCACCTACGTGGCATCGTTCCTTAACGGCATTGGGTCGGACACTTAAATCCCCCCTCCCCCAGCATCAGGCTACTAACCCTGGCTATTTTTAATTTGGAAGAAGGGCACGGCCATTGCCCCTAAGTCTTATTAAGTCTGGGTACAGACGGCATCCCAGAACCTCTGCTATATTGATTTAGACGACTGTGGCTTCGCTCCCCAGCGGCATCAGGTCGAACACTTTGAATGGCTCCCCCCGGCATCAGGTCACTGACCCTGGCTATTTTCATTTGAGGAGACAACCTGGGTGATTGTTGGTCACCCTGGCCCCCTAAGTCTCATTATTTTGATTCAGACTGACACCAAAATGTTTTATCATTTGATGGACCATACACCTGTGAATTGTACGTCCATGATCGTGACCGTCCTATCTCAAACTGAAAATAGAACACGTGCACTTTCCTTTGAAACTGTTTGAAACTGACTGTTTGGTTAGACTTTACATGTGACTCCCAACTAAATTATAAAATTTGGAGATCGGATAAGATAAGATAAGATAAGCCTTTAATTCGTCCCACAATGGGGAAATTCCAGGATTGCAACAGCACAGGGATAGCAACACTCAGAGCAATAATTTAGAAGATAAATTATTGCTTTTAAGGATATACCCCTTAATCAGACAGTGGTTGTGCGGGGGGCGAAGTCCCGTTTACAGCTGCTTGCAGCTTTAATTTTTTTTTTTCTTCTTCTTCTCCACCTAAGATCTCAGTTTTGGGGTAGTGAATGCACATGAAAGCTCACCATTTTTTGAAGGGACCTCATGACTGGCAAAAAATTGAATATTTTGGAGGAAACAACGGGGAATTTTCTGAGCAGCTAGGTACGACGGGCACCGGGGTCCGCAGTTGCGTGGGGGCCTGCTTACAGCTGCTTGCAGCTTTAATTAGGAACCGAGCAACTGACAAAGTCAGTGGGCAAGCTCCCTATTGTACTTGTTAGAATTTTGTTTTTCTTCTTCTCCAACTGAGATCTCATTTTTGGGGTAGTCAGCGTGCATGAAAACACCATTTTTTGCAGGGACCTCAAGACTGGCGAAAAATTTAATATTTTGGAGGAAATATGAATGACCCCACAAAAATAGCTCTACAGCGCCACCTAACATGTGAAGTCAAAGGGGAGTGGCACACACTTACTTTTGCGTAGAAAGATGAAAATCATGTGAGAAGTTTATCATGTGAAGACATGCAAAAAACTCCATAGAAATGATGGTCTACACCCAACAGAAAGTCGGCCATTTTGGCAGGAAGTGGTGGTGACCAAATTTCCACCTCGCGGCATTTGATCAAACTCGTCCTAGGGTTATTTTCTGATTGAGCTCATTTGTGGTGACAATCATCTATACCCATGTGCCATTAAAAATTATTGAAAACTTTTCCAAAAGCTCGATGGTTTGGCCATAGGGGCTTGGCAAAATTTGATGCCTTGCCATGATCATTCAATAACCATTCTGATGGCATAACTCTGGTATGCATTGTCGGATTTCAACCAAATTCAATATTATGGATATCAGTCCAACTCCAAACAGTTCTCTAGAACAATATTCATGAAAATTTACAGCGCCATCTATAGGAGGCAGAAAGTTTTTCATCAGAAAGTTTGCATCATATTGTTTTTTTAATACCTCGGGAATGGAATGTCGGATTGGCACGAAGCTATGCATGATGTATATGGGTATGCCGCCAAACAATTATCGCTATGAATATTAATGAGTAGCAATAGCACCCTCTCTTGGAGACATGAAGGCTATACCAAAGGTTTTCTTCAATATCTCTGAAATAAATAGTCTAATTGGTCCCATTTATGGTGGCAATCATCTATACCCATGTGCCATCAAAAGTGGTTGAAAACTTTTCCAAATGCCTGACGGTTTGGCGGAAGGGGTGTGGCCAAGTTTGCAGTACCACCATCACCCTTCCAAAGACTTTAACTCTGGCATACATTGACTGATTTCAACCAAATTTTTTGTGGCAAATAGGTAGCCAGTACTGATAATTTCCATAATAAAGAATGACACATAGCGACAGTGCCCCCTACCCCCATATGGACAGGAAGTTGCCATAACTCACATGTAGAATGTCCAATTGCTGCTAAACTTTATATATATGATACTAGTCAGACCCAGAAAAGGTTTTTGTAATGATAACAAACATAGCTATAGCGCCCCCTTAGAAAAAAAAACAAAACAAAGCTTTATAACTCAGGCATACTTTGTCCAAATTCAACCAAATTTTGTGTGGTGCATCGGTAGCCTACATTGAACCTTTGTATAATGAAAAATGACACAGCTACAGCGCCCCCTAGCAGAAAAAACAAAGCCTTATAACTCTGAAATACTTAGTCCAAATTCCACCAAATTTTGTGTGGTGCATGGTTAACCAACACTGAACCTTTCTATAATGAACAATTACATACAGTTCTAGCTGCAACTAGCAGAAAAACAAAGCTTAATAACTCTGGCATACTTTGTCCAAAGTCAACCAAATTTAGAGTGTTGAACAGGCAGCCGATGGTGAACATTTCTATAATATACAACGAGACGCCGCAGTAGCTCCCCCTACCGCCAATGGACAGAAAGTTGTCATAACTCACATGTACATCATCCAAATGGACCCACACTTGATATACATGGTACTAGTACCACCCAGAACAGAATATGACTTTACCACATATAGCTATAGTGCCCCCTAGGTTAAAAAAAATTATAGCAGTGGCATAGCTTGTGTTAATTCAAACAAATTTCCAGGTGAAATTTTCACCAGAAGTGGCCTTTAGGCTATGGATAAACATATTAGGTTTCTGAGGTAATCCACGAGCTTATACAATACATCTGCCGAGGCACTATCTTGCAATGTATAGATGGACAGACTGATGATGGATGGTGGTATGGACAAGTGGACGGGCGAATGGACTGATAGCCGAATGGATGGTGGCTGAATGGGCATATGGCATTATGGAAGGACGGACGGACAAAGAGTGGGAGGGAGAGAGTTGGGGAGGCAGGAATGGAGCCTGTGCAGAGTGGCACACTCTGAGTGGCGACGCTGAGGTCTAGCGAAGACGCGAGTGCCCGTTTATCACTGCTCGCAGCTTTAATATTATTATTTTCATCTTTGCTAACTCTATGTTCATGCTTGGAATTATAATAAAAGTCTAGATCCTTTACAATTACCCTATTTGTAAATGATGCAGGCCTAAACAGTCTGACAGAGACTGGCGGTGTGGTGCTGAACTGGATTGTAGCTGGCGTCGGGTGGTTCAGACTATAATTATTTTTTCACAATGTAATTTCATTTGTTTACATGTATACTGAATCAGTTTGTTTTCACAAAATAATGTCAGTGCAGTAGTGTTTCCTCCCTGGAGTGATTATGGGCCTACTAACAGATGTGTCAATGGACAGTGAACTTTTTTCCTGGAGTTTTAGGCTCAGAGTCTGTTGGGAGTTTTGTCTCTATCCATATGTGTTTGTTCTTATCTGGAGAATAAGATATTGTCTCCTTTTCCCTCTCGTTGTCTCTCCCAGATCAGGATATAGAATGTAATGTTTGGAGGAAGACAACAACAAAATTTAAAAAAAGCACAGACTGTGAAAACATCCCAGGAAATTGAAACACTCCTTATATGGATATAATACCTTATACGTAAAGTGCTTTGGTCATCTAGAGATGAATAATAAAGTGAACGCCATTTATATGGCCACAGCTGTGATCAGCTGTGGTCTAAATGGTAGCGGATGCCAGTTCAAGGAAAAAATGCTCTGGAATCATCTGTGTTTTATGTTGGTATATTTGAGACATCAGAAAACATAAAACAAACATAGTATTTAGGAAAAGTTGTGGACAGGGAGGCATGTAGACTTTGTTCAGGCAAAATTCACATAATAAAAACTCAAACTATCAGTCAGACCGTCCAGTGATTGGTATTCACTAGTTGGTGAACCAAAAAGATCTGGAGCCACATATATTACAACCATTTGCAAACACATACAACTGCTTTGTAAATGTTTGCAACTGTTTGCAGAAAAATTAATTCGTCCCAAAAAATTTGAACATGTTCAAATATTTTTGGGGACAAAAACTGTTTGGGAGCATAAAAACTATTTGCAACTTGTTTGGCAACCTTTTACAAACCCTAACAAACTCTGATGAAACCCCAGAATGGCTGCATTCACCAGCAGTCGCGCATCTGTGAGATACATGGGTCAGTGACCTCTTCTGGGGCCTCCTGTATCAAGACTTGCATGGATTTCCTACTCAAAGATGAAGAAATCAAGAAAATGCCAAAAGCAAAAACATTAAAAAATGAAAAAATCCAGATGTATAAAACAGTGCATATGCAGGAATCCAAGCACATTTCCTTTGTACATCCCAATCTACCTGGAATTGAATGCACATGACCCCAAGAGCACACATGCATCTAGCCAACGTTGGCCCAATTTTTTCAAATTACGTTGGGAAAACTTCTTATGAGAAGCGTTTGCACATTAGCAAGATGTCTTTGCGGGAGCCGGCATTAAATCGAAGTAGACTCTTTGCCGACGGCCTGTCAACACAACGGGAAACAAGCTGGGCGTACACAGGTGTCATGTGTTTGCTTTACCCCCTCATATTTTTACCCCCCGGTAAAAGTAATATATGTTTGTTTTACCCCAGGTAAAACTAGCATATGCTCATATTAACTCTGGGGGTACAACAGACATATGCCATCTTTACCCCCATCATGTTAGAATACCCCCCCCCCGATTTAGAACTTCTGTAACGTTTTGTATTTCTTAGAAGTACAAGAATAACACAAAAAAAGAAGCTCCACCAAGACAATATAGAACCAATAAATGGAGACAAAAACATAAAAACATTTAACTTTTGTTGTAAAAATGTCACATAATGTTAACAAGTGTGTAAACATATTACTGTACAGTTAATATTTACAGTGCATATATTTATTTTATGACCTTGAAAAACAGTGATCGTAATCAAAGTTAATAGAACCATTAATGTTTGACTCAAACATTCTTTTAAAGAATCATCAAAAATGAGATAACGTGATTAAACACAGTGCAATACCTCTGGAGTGTAAAACAATAGGGGATTCTGGTTTAGATTAATAAGGTGTGGTAAGGTATAGACTGGTCATTGTGTGATGCTGCTAAAAAGGCTAGATCTGGCATTGCGTAATTAGAAATTGGTCGAACATGCCATGGGGGGGCATTGAAGTGTTCAGAATAAACAATGTCTAGCTATTGAAGTCTTTGTATATATGTTATTGGAAAGACATGCTACATGATTCCATCCACCATCAAAGGGACAGGTACATCCAATAAAGTTCTGATATAGTTGATAGGTTCTTCCGATAAAGTTGTAACCCAAGTTCTAAGTTTTTTCAGTGGATCAGTCTTCAAGTTCATATCTAGAGTATTGATACGTCTGACAGTGAAGCCATCTGTACTGACCACTCTCAAGGTTGTAACTGGCCTATAGATAAAATACGTATATTGCTATATTGTCGAAAGAACTTATGCTGAGGGGATGTCAAAAAATGAAAAGGCTAATATACGGAGACTCAGCAAAAAGTATGTTACGAGAGCTGGTGAGCTTTACTATTTGCACAAACCTCAGAAGAGCAAGGACGACAGGAGCAGCGATATGACAGGAAAGTCTGATACATTAATATCATTTTAAAGGGTATCTGACAACAAATATAAAGCAGTGTGTATACTGTTCTTCAAGATAGTATTCGTTAGTTTCCACACTTAAAAATAACCACAAAACAGAGAAAAAGGAGACAAACATTAATTTTAATATTCCACTACATTTTCTGTACTTATGACATTATTTGTTTGTAGTGAAAAAAAATTAATGGTACTTTAGATGAGATGGTACTTTAACCCCTTGCACTCCGGTCAATTTCCCTAAAAATGCCAAAAATTAATATGCCCAAATTAAATCAAAAGCTGTTCTTCAACCCTTTGCAGCATCTTCATGGGGTTGGTCTCATTTAAAAGAAAACACTTTGAAGTTTTTGGTAAAACAGTCATAATCTCTCTAAGTGCTCCGGCCACTGAGTTACAGTCATCTAAACATAGTGAACTTGAAGAAAATAAATTTGGCCTGGGTGTTTTTTTTGGATACAAATGCTTGCAAATAACACACAGCTTCAGATCCGGGCTGGAAAATGCAGCAGAAATGTAGAACCAAGTGTTATCCAGCTGAGGTCCAAATTTTGTAACAATACCACAAAAAATGAATATATTACACAGCTTTATACTCAGGTAGTTCCCAGGCGTTTTGGAACTGTGCCAAATTGTGCCAAATGGCACAGTTTGGAAAAACGTCTGTAACTTTTGAAAGATTCTATGTAGAAGCTTCATTTTGGGCTCTGATGAAAGGTCACACTCAGGGCTGTCTGTGTGTGTGTGTGTGGCGGGGGGGTTGTCCCCCCCCCTCGCTACAGAGGATGGACATCGGCCATCGCTACACAACGGATTAGCCTCATGTGGCGATGTGGGACAGCACCGCAGTCACCGCGGCTTCCCCCCCCTCGCTACAGAAGAATAGCGGGGGTGGGGGGGCGTTCACGGTCTGTACACGGCGAACAACCCCTTGTACCGTGGTGCACGAACTGCGTTGCGCCGCGCCGCACAGTTGTAATTTACCGATCGGTCAAAAGTCATTTTGGATTACAGTTTTCAGGGATAAATAATAATTTAGCTTATAACACCTTACCTCTTCACAGCAGCAGAGTCCTGGCGAACTTCTCTTCCTCACTGTCAGACGAACGCGACGCTGGTCTGCTCGTGGTTCTGGTCTCGCAACACGATCAAAACATAATTCCATTATTGCGGTTTTGTGCTTCCATGATTGCGGTTTTTGGCGAACGATTTTTCAAAACAAATAACAGTAGTAATTAAAAAAAGACTGGCGAAGGCGTGTGTGTCACTCTGCCTTCGTCGTCAGCCTCCGTCGGTCTATGACCATGGAAGAAATCATAACGTCTACTCTGCTGGAACCAAAACAAAATAAGCACCGCCTGTGGCCGAACATGCCGATCCGCGAATGGCACTCCCTGTCACACAGGTTGCATTTGTGGATGGTCTCCGTGCTGCTGGGTCTGTGGGGTTCTTCCTGCAGGTCCTTTTTTGATCGGCTGCAGCAGCCAGTCTTCACCCAGCCTTAAAAAAACCAGCTCGCGAACTTCTCTGCTTCAATTGGCTCACTGCATTCACAGCGTTGGGAGGCGGGTCCTTCTGGCTAGGTTTTCAGTCATTGGTTCTTCAAGGTTTCAGAAACCCAATTCAAGGCTCTTATTAGTCGAATGAGAGGTCAATCAGATGAACTAATCTGTTTGCGGCTGTGTCTGCAGCTTTTATTTTCAGTGCGCGCTTGGACGCCATACACCACCTACATCACAATCGCCATCATGCGTCCTAGAGTGCACGAGAGCGCCCTCGTGCGCTCTAGGACGCAGAGACTGGCCCGTCCGCGGTACAACAGAGCGCAAGAGGTTAACATGGATACAGGTTTTCAATGTAATCAGTAATTCTTGAAATACTAAAACAATCATTAATTATATATATATATATATATATATATATATATATATATATATACGTATATATATATATTAATTATATTATTATCACAAAGTCACTGTACTATAAATACTGAGTTCTAACTGTTAAGAATTATCTAACTAACTAACTAACTAACCTGCACTTATATAGCGCTTTTCAAACAATTATGATTGTTTTAGTATGACAGGAACCCAACAGAAAATGACCAGTCCCTATCATCCCCAATTCAATGGCCTTATAGAACGCCAGAGCAGGACCGTGAAGGACTGTCTGATCAAGTCCCTCAATGATCAAAATAACTGGCCTTCCTGCCTACACAGTGCTCTGTTCACTTACAGAACATCGGTTCATGCGTCAATGAGACAGTCTACCTTTAACATAGTCTACGGACGTGAGGCATGTGGTAAAAACACGTACTTGCTCAGGAAAGGAGAAAAGGTACTGAAGATAAAACAATGGGTGCAATTTGAAAACCTTAAGGGAAAACGCACCAGTCAGTGAAAAGTCAATGCCCAAGGAACAACAGCAGACAGCAACAAAACGCAAATTAGAAGATAAAGGTGACATTTCTAGCCCCACCAAACAATCTACTCCTGAAGCGATTGTTAGTAAAGTTAGGCCTGCCCCCACACTTCAGTTGCTATCAGTCTGCAGTGACTGGCTTGCCACAATGTGTGCAGAGCTTGGGGTCCAACTGACGAGGATGACACAAGTCAAATGTGCAGCTCCAGTAGTAGATTTGCCAGAAGGATCACCCAGCACACACAGGATCTAAGGGGATGGCAACTGTCTCTTCAGATCCTTGGCACAGGCTCTGTGTGGCTCACAGGAGGAACACCTTTTACTACGCCAGGTCATAGCATTGCACATGCCTGCAAATGAGAAGCTATTTAATGGTCTCCATGTCAGCAATATGGACAGTTATCTGAACAACAGTTCTATGGCTGATTCAGGCATATGGGGCACCGAAGTGGAACTGTTTGCCGCTGCCACCTTATTACAGTGCCATATTCATGTTTATTCTAGACACGGTAGCAGCTATAAATTGCTGACTTTCAAGCCATTGACAAGTCAAGGTGGAAAGTCAGTTAGTCAACACAGTGGAGAGGGCATCTACCTCATAAACATCCATCAATATTTTGAGCCCATCAAACATCATTAATATGTAAATATGCATCATTGTACTGTTAGGTAGTTAAGAGTTATTGTATAGTTTAGAAACAGTTTAGGATCTCAGTACTGGCAAGTCAGTAATTACTTACTACATATAACTTTGTAGTACAGTATAGTGTTGTCTGTTTCATGTTACCACCATTGAAAGTGTTTATTATCTGGAAAATTCTACGATTTTCTCAAATCTATTAGTCTCGTTTGTCTGTCAAATATGGATCACCTCAAGATTGCCAGCACTAATATACATGTACTAGACTTGCAACAAGCCTATTGACTTCAATATTGCTGCATAATGGCGTAAAACACTAAATATGGTAATTTGGAATCCTCATCAAAGTCCGCATCAGATAGGTTAGGTCTGATATCTAATGTTGATAGATTTCCGCTAGAACAACAGCGAAACTTAAAATATCTATATAATATGGTTCATACGGCTGGCAGAAACTGACACCAGGAGTGTAATTTTGGAAACATCTGAAACCTTCGTGATTCACAATTGCCTTTTCTGCAGCTGTCTTCCTTTTCACAGTAAACAGAAATACTGGGTCTCTATATTATTAATATTAAATCAATATCCTGAAAATATCCCGAAAAGTTGTTAAGTATCTGTTACAATTTGAGCAGTATTTTTTAAATTTTGCATCGGTGGTTTTGAACATACCATTCTGATAATTTGTATGATATACATCTGTAGTGTCTCATATTTGTCACATTGGACCTGTGCTATGGATCCATTGAGAGGGCCTATAAATCACTTCCCCTTCCTCCTTTAGGATCCTCAGATCACAACTGTGTACATTTGCTGCCCACATATAAAACTGCTCTCAGAAGAGGCAAGGTGAAGACCAGAGACATAGATGTGTGGACAGAGGATTCAGTGCACTGCCTCCAGGAATGCTTTAACTGTACGGACTGGGAGGTTTTCACACTGTTCTGCGGGGATGATTTGGACTCTTTGGTAGACGTCACATGCTCATACATGGCTTTCTGTAAAAATATGATCGTTCCACGTAAACGTGTCAAAATATATCCCAACAACAAGCCATGGGTTACAAAATCAGTTAAATCCTGCTTACAGAGGAAAGCACTTGCCTTTAAACAGGGGTCTGTTTCTGAGCTACAGGTTGCCACAAAAGAGCTGAAGTCTGAAATTTTAAGAGCAAAACAGAATTATAAATCAGAATTGGAAAGCAAGATGGCAACAAAGAAACTTGGTTCAGCCTGGGCCAGTATGAAAACTATTGCAGGCCTTCAGAGCACAGAGCGCAGTAATCGTGTGTTTTTAGATGGTTTTAATTCAGACACAGAGCTGGCTAATGCTCTTAATTGTTTTTATGGTGGTTTTGATTCCTCTGATTTTAGCACAGAAACCCAAGATTTGAAACAGAAACTCAAAGACAATCAGCACTTTAATATTGAGGTGCAGGATATTAAAAGGGAGTTCTGTGCTGTAAAAGTGATCAAAAGTCAGGGCCCTGATAATATATGTGGGCGATTGGTAAAGTCCTGTGCACATGAACTGAGTCCTGTATTTCATTACATTTTCAATAAGTCCTTACAGACACAACATGTGCCTAAGATCTGGAAAGATGCCGTGGTTGTTCCCATTCCAAAATCCAGCTGTCCTAAAATGGTAAACGACTTTAGACCAGTTGCTTTGACTTCAATTTTAATGAAAATTTTTGAAAAACTGGCCAGATTTGAGGTCCTAAAGCAGACTGAACATGCATTGGATCCTTTGCAGTTTGCATATAGGCCTCACAAAGGAGTGGAGGATGCCACTGTCACTCTGTTTAACATGCTTTTAAAACCTCTGGATTTTAATGGGACACACGCCAGGCTTTTATTTGTGGACTTTTCCTCCGCCTTTAATACAATCCAACCTCATATTTTAGTTGAAAGGCTCCTACAACAATTTGATTTGAGCAATAATCTGGTGGGTTGGATTCTGGATTTCTTAACCAACAGGACACAGAGAGTAAGGGTCAATGGTACATTGTCTGACCTAAAGTGCTCTTCTACTGGCTCTCCTCAGGGGTGTGTGTTGTCACCACTACTCTTCATCCTGTACACAAACATGTGTAGGAGCAGGCATGACAACAGACACATTATAAAGTATGCTGATGATTCAGTTATTGCCAGTCTCCTCCAGGATGGTGAGAGTGGCCACGGCCCAGTAGTTGATGATTTTGTTCACTGGTGTGAGGATTCCTACCTGCAGCTGAATACGACAAAAACTAAAGATATGATTATTGACTTTAGAAGGAAAACTTCCAGGCACAAAGTCACCGTACTAAAAGGCCAGACTGTAGCTCATGTATTTTTACCTACATATGTATAAGCACTATGGGATGCTTGTGATTGCATGTGTGGATTGACCTCACGTCTTAGAGGGGACAATATGTCTGGACCGCCTGTGGATAACAACAAGAAGACGGAGGTATGGCGATAAGGAGCTGAAAGGACTTCCTGACCTCCTGGAGCCCAGGCGGAGGAATGAAGGGCGCGGGGGGAGAGTTATTGTCAATAGGGGGTTTTGACGGTGATATGTGATTCTTCCTTTGTCCTTGACTGTATAAAAGAGAAGGTTTTGACTCAGCTCTCTCTCATGTGTTCTTGAGAGATAGCTGGGGATGTGAACACGACATTAAAACCTGAACTGAGAAATGATTCAGTCTTGTTATTTCACGCTCCCCACATTGGTGACCAGAGACGTTTGAGAATGCCGGGAAGCGATTCCCATGATCCAGACTCGTCGGAGTCTGCCCAAGCGAGCGCCGTCTCCATTAAACTGCCAGAATTCTGGCAGGACAACCCGGACTCGTGGTTCCTCCAGGCTGAGGCACAGTTCACGCTCGCAGGAATAACGGCAGATGACACTAAGTTTTACCATGTCATCGCAAGACTCGACAACCGCACAGCTCAATGCATGCGGAGCCTGGTACAGCAGCCACCCGCTTACAACAAATACGGCGAGTTGAAGGCTGCCCTCACCGAGTGTTTCAAGCCCTCAGCCGAAGAGAGGGCTAGGAGGCTCCTGGCTATGCACGGCCAGGGAGGGCGCAGACCAGTCGCCCTGATGGAAGACATGCTGCAGCTGAGGGACTCGGACAACGATAACTTCCTATTTCAGCACATCTTCCTAAGCAACCTCCCAACACACATGAGAGGGACACTCTCCGGCATGCCTTGTGTGACCCAGCGGGACTTCCGTGCGCTGGGCCGAGAGGCACAGCGGCTCCTCGACTCCTGCGGCAAGCAGACGGCCACAGCGGCAGCGACAGACCTAGGTGCGGCGACCCGAGGCAACGAAGAGCCAGAGACAGCGGAGCCAGCCCCACCATCAATGGCAGCGACGCGGCCCCGGCGCAGCGGAGGAGATGGCCTCTGTTATTACCACCGGCGTTTCGCAGAGAAGGCACACAGGTGTGTGCCACCGTGCAGCTACAAGAGCTCGGGAAACTCCAGAACCGGGATTCGTTAGCAGCTTCGGCTCTCGGTGAAAAAAATAAGCTGCTGTACATCACAAATGCGAGCTCCAGGCGGCACTTCCGCGTAGACACCGGAGCCCAAGTGAGTTTCATCACCCCAAACTATGCCGACCGGTTGGCTGACCCCCGTGGTGACGGGGCAACGGCGGCAAACGGCTCGAGCATCAACACCTACGGAGAAAGGATTTTGCTTCTGTCCTTACACGGCCGCACTTATGAATGGACTTTTATCATAGCGGCGGTGAGCTTCAACATGTTAGGTGCCGATTTTCTGTGCTCACATGGTTTGTTGGTTGATCTTGCCAACAGGCGATTGGTTAGCTCGAGTGTCCCCACCACCGGTGCAGACCAACGTCGCCACAGCAGGCGGTAAGTTTAACACACTCCTCACCCAGTTTCCAGCGCTCACGGTTCCTACTTTTTCGGCAACAGTTGCGAAACATGGGGTGGAGCATTTTATCACTACAGCGGGCCCCCCCGTCTTCGCGAAAGCTCACCGTTTGGATGCTGCTAAGCTTTCCATAGCGCGCGAGGAGTTCGCCAGCCTGGAAAGACTGGGCATTATTCGTCGTTCGAAAAGCCCATGGGCTTCGCCGCTGCATATGGTCCCTAAAGCTGACGGCTCCTGGAGACCTTGCGGCGATTACCGCAGACTAAACAACGCCACAGCGCATGACCGCTACCCAATTCCACACATTCAGGATTTCTCAGTGCATTTAGCGGGGGCGAGCATTTTTTCTAAAATAGACCTGGTTCGCGGCTACCATCAGGTTCCAGTCCATCCTGAGGACATTCCTAAAACAGCGGTAATAACCCCTTTTGGACTTTTTGAGTATTTGCGTATGCCGTTTGGTCTTAAAGGTGCCGCACAAACATTCCAACGTATGATGGATGCCGTGTTACGCGATCTCCCTTTTGTGTTCGTCTACCTCGACGACATTTTAGTAGCCAGTACTTCAGAAGAAGAACACGAAAAACACCTCACTGCGGTTTTTTGGAGGTTGGGAGAGCACGGGTTAATAATTAATCCAGCCAAGTGCCAGTTTGGCGTGGCGCAGATCGATTTTTTGGGACACCGCGTCTCCCCAGAAGGGGCAATCCTGCTACCGGATAAGGTGCGCGCAGTGGCAGATTTTCCCCGACCACAAACGGTCAAATCATTGCAGGAGTTTTTAGGAATGGTAAATTTTTATAACCATTTCCTACCCCACGCAGCGCAGCTCATGCAGCCATTATACGCCGCGCTCAAAAAACAAAAACCCTCCAACCCTATCGAGTGGTCCCCGGAGCGGGAGCGCGCATTCGCAGAGGTAAAAAAAGCCCTGGCTGACGCCGAAGAAGACGGAGGTACGGCGATACGGAGCTGAAAGGACTTCCTGACCTCCTGGAGCCCAGGCGGAGGACTGAAGGGCGCGGGGGGAGAGTTATTGTCAATAGGGGGTTTTGATGGTGATATGTGATTCTTCCTTTGTCCTTGACTGTATAAAAGAGAAGGTTTTGACTCAGCTCTCTCTCTTGTGTTCTTGAGAGACAGCTGGGGATGTGAACACGACATTAAAACCTGAACTGAGAAATGATTCAGTCTTGTTATTTCACGCTCCCCACACAGACCACTGAATGTGTACAATCCTACAAATATCTTGGGACGATTATTGTTAGTAATTTAAACTTTGAAGAGAACTGTGAAAGGGTGTGCAAAAAGGGTCAGCAACATTTGCATTGTTTAAGGAAACTTGCACGCTTCCAAATTGACCGAACCATAATGATAATGTTTTATCGGGCTTTTATTGAATCTGTTTTATCCTTTTCTTTAGTGTCATGGTTTGGTCAGATAAAACTGAAACAGAGGAAATCCTTGGATCAGGTAGTTAGATGGTCCAGTCGTTTGCTTGGTGAGTCACAGCTGAGCCTGACATCCTTGTACACCAGACAGGTACAGAGGATTGCGACAAGCATTTTAAATGATGACTCCCACCCTTTGCACTGCAACTTTCAGCTTCTCCCCTCAAGATGGAGGTTTGCTGTCCCAAAAAGTAAAACCCAGCGCTACAAAAACAGCTTTGTTCCTGCTGCTGTCAGAGAGTTGAACAAGTTGTAACAATATATTGCACATAATTTAGTTACCTATTTATTAACTCCATTTTATATTTACTTATTTTTGTAAGATTTTTATTTGGGTTCTAAATCTTTTATTGGGTTCTAGACCTTCACTTCCGCTCTTCAAGGAGAGTAGACGCTTCTCTCTTTTCTCTCTGCTCTAGCTCCCCACTTCCCTAACTAACTGGATCCCAGCTTGCTGTTGTCTGTCTGCGTCTACTGCTGATTATCGAAAAGAAATTATGGAATTGATAAGCTGGGCTTTGAACGCAATTGACACTATTTTTTCAACAAGGAACAGTGCTCCGGGGGAAGCTGTTTGCCCCGCAGGGACGGCTCCAGCGGGCTATTTACGGGTGACAAGTGTTTGGAGGATCTTGTGCCTGAGTAATCTCTCTATCGAAGATATGTATATCTTCGTAATAATGGTGACTGGGATCGTTCTGATTGGAACTGGGATTGTCCTGGTGTACCGCAAATTGCTGAAGATGGATACAACCTATCAAAATGCTGGCCACGCGAGGTGCATCCATCAAATTGGAAAAATGGAGGAGACTTTGATAGCGACAAATGGAGAACTGTCTCGGAAGGTGGATTACATCTACGCTTAAGTCTATCCACGACGGACTCAAAGCCCTCGCAATGAAGGATTAAGCACTGAATCTGCAGAAGAAAATAAAGTTCTTTCTCTGTGTTCAGTCTATTTGGCTCAATTTCCCTTACAAAAATCCTCCTGATAATCCCCAGTCTTTGTTTTTCAAAACACTGAGCACACGGCCTCTGGACAGTAGCTGCTTGGGACAATTGCCAAGGACAATTGCTGCAGCCAGACAAAACATCTTCTGCCAAAGTGTCCTTGTGCTCATATTGATACAACATTGCTTCAACACTACATCCACACTGACCCAGAAACTGACAACAAGATAACATTCACTGCTCTCCTTGTGTCCTGTGGACTCTGGTCTTGAATGTGCATCGTGGGCTTTTTTTGTCTTTGTAATCATAATATTGATTACTTATGGTCAATATTCTGAATTCAATGATTTTTTTGCTCCTTCCTATTGTATGATTTCTTATCTGTACCATCCTATTGGCAGGCGCGTCCCCGATGCAGCCGTGTCACTGGAAATGCAGGTTCATTTTCTGTGTCAAGTCAAATTCTCTCGTATGTTATCAGTGATCTGTTAATGTACTTGGCAATAAATCTTTTTCTGATTCTGATTCTGATTCTGATTTGAGTTTTTAACCTCTTTGACTAGTCTTTAACTTTTTAATATGACCCTTCTCTCTTATCTCTGGTTTTTCTCCCATCTCTTTGTCTTTATATCCTGATTGGTGGAGCCTTGAGTATTTTTATCATATTTATAGTCAGCTTCATGTGTGCCTGTGTTTGTGTTCATGTTGAATGTAATTGTGGTTTGTAAATATGGATGTCACCAGACTGCAAAACAAATCTACCTACAGGTACAAATAAAGTAACCTGAACCTGAACCTGAATTTCATTCGACTACATTTTCCTTAAAAGAACATCGTCAATAAAATGTGCCCATTTAATTCTCATCTTTCCAAGTTGTTTTTATTCACACAAGCTGAAGACAATACACACCATAGACCAAACCCAAATTTTGTCAGTTTTATTTGTAAATGAACATTCTAAAAACACTATTAGTTTGAGACTTCTAATATCAACTCAGTAACTATACTTCATAATAGAAAATACCACCCACACTGAAATGTTAGTCGAAATGGAATGACTCTCCACATTAAGTGAAAGCAAAAATCTCTATAGTAAATTAATCTTTTGTAGATTTCAAATTTACATTAGAAGTTTACATGTATTGCTAGACTGGATTACAGGATTACATACTGTATAACTAGATAAAGGGACATTATGTTCTATATGCTCTTATCCTGGTACCCTCTGGGGTGAACGAAAGAGTGCGATGAGAAAGGAAAATCGGTTCATACTTATTCTGCATGAAGAATGAGTTGGAACGGTTATATAGTATTAGGATTAAGGCGCGACTCCAAGTGAGTTTATAAGGTTAAAATACTATAATCAATTGCTTATAAGTAGAAACGTATGTCAAAATACATTTTTGTAGTTATTTTGTTACTTTTTGAGGCTTAACATACTTGAAAGTGTTGATCACCATAATATAAAAGTTTATATTGTAGAGGGTAGGATGTGGAGGCGAGGCACGAGCGTAGGTCGATGCAGAATATGTACAGCCTATGGACCCCAGCGTAGATGCTGGGGCCTTGTGCCTGTAGCAGCCTAAAAGCCTGGAAGCCTCACTGCGTTCTCCTTTTATAGCTTTATTACCTCGCCTAGAGACTGGGGCTGGCGCATATTGCATGGAGTTTGACAAAGGCAATGTGTGGCGAGATTATCATAACACGTTACCTTCATCACATACATTCGCCTCCCTGTGCTATATTCTACAGCATGGAGCAGCAGGGGGCGAAGGTGCCTCATAGTCTGGTCTAATTACCCTTCAGTCCATTGTTCTGTCCCTCTTCCTGCTTCTGGGTGTGAGAGAATGTCCACCCGCAGTGTCTAGTGTCACCACACAGCCCCCCTCCTCCACCGAACACCCAGAAGGGGCTGTAACCCCCTGGTCATTTGGGCTCAAGATGGCGCTCCTGGCGGCTGCAGCGGGGGGGGGGGGGGTTGCCACTCTGGTCAAAACTGTCCTGCTGGTGAGGTTTGTTGGAGGGCATGTCAGTCCATGGGGGGAACGGGGATGGGTGAAAAGCACTTTCTGCTCCGCTCCAAGTTCCAACACATTGAACAACCATGATTTGTGTGTGCACGGGGTCCGGTGCACATCGTGCTGACGAAAGAAAGCCAGCAAACGGCAAGTTTCTGGGACGGAGGTGTGGGGATGACGGGGAGGTAGGGGGAAACAATGGAGTGCCAGCCCAGGACATTAAAAGCGTCTGGGCCATGCAAAAATTGCGTGCAGATCAGCCTTGGGTGAGGAACTTTTCTCGTAAACCCTCCAGTGATCTGCAGCGGCTGTGAAAAAATTAAGTCTCTGACTCCTCATGCGGGCCCGGTCCTGCGAGGATGTGAGGAAGGCAATCGGCCCAATTCCCCAAGGATGTGTAGTGGCTGTGAAAAAAACTTAAGCTGTGTCAGGGAAACTGGTGATCTTGCTTTAGGTGCGGGAGCAGTCCTAAAATTTCCAGGGAAAGCAATCGGCTTTTTTGCCATTGATGCTCAGCGACTGATAAACAAATACATGTCCTGTGGGCAAGGTGGCCCAGCTGCTTTAGGTGCGATGCGCGAAGCTTAAAGTATCCAAAGATGGCGATTGGCTGTGTTCCCTGGGAATATGCAGTGGCTTAGGATGATGTATAAGTCTGTGGAGCCGGTTTGTCCCTGGTGCGTGGCGCGCACTCTGGTGCAGTGACCACATAGCTGTATGTTGTGCTGTCCTTGTAATCCTGCGGTGACCCCGACGTAGCCCAGTGTGGAGAGAGCAATAAACAAGCCAGGCATTCATAGCAGACGATCTTTATTCACTCTCTCACATCTCAGTGTCAGAAACAACATTGATCTCATGCCACAGGGTCTCTCCTTTATATCACCACACTCGCTCCACCTGCTGCCTGAGGTCTTGCATCACAATACATTTACACATCACAACTCCTATTGTCCCCACAGCTGTTTATTCCTTCTGCCTGGGGTCTTACATCACAATACCTTCTCCCATCACAATTCCTATTGTCCTCAGTTGCTTAATCCCCCACGCTCTTCCGGCAGAGGAATTTACTGCCTCTCCTTTGCTTCCAGTCTGAGATGAATATCCCAGCATGGGTTCCCCACAACTTATCTTAAAGACAGCGTCCAGCACATCAGGTTTTATTTGGGTTGGATATTTAAAACTACTTTTAAAGGTGTAAAAATTACGTGTTGTCCCAAATACCAGTTTAGGCGCTTTTCCACTACGGTCAGTACGGTACGGTTTGGCACCCTTTGTCCGCTTTTCCATTAGGAACCGGAAGTCCTTAAGGTTCTGTTTATTTGGAACTGTTCCTATTTTATCGGGACTGATCCAGAGCAGGTCCGAAGCGTACCGGCACTGTCACGTCAACCCACTGCTGGCCACTGATTGGTCCGGGCGTAGCATCATGAGAGTGGGCGTTACGCTGACGTCCCAGAATCGCTGGCTGGCCACCATTTGCAATTTTTCGTCCGTGAGCCTGCGAGCAAGTGATATTATAAACAACAACGATAGAATGGCTTAACAGGAATCAGCAAAAATCAACACAGTGGTCCAGCAGAGTTTTCTGTGCATTTCGGCTGATGAGAGAATGCAGAGGGAAGCAGACTGAGCTTGCAGTGGGGAGCACAAGCAGACGCACTAGAAAATAGATGGAGACGCACCAGGAATTAGACCCAGCCACCTGAACTGAATTGAATGTACAGCCGCGACGCACCCAACTTCAGCAGTTGAAGCCATGATATTGTGATATACAGGACGGTGAGTGATGTGATATTCATGTTTTACGTTATATTTCCCAGCAGTGTAAAGTTCACTGTGGACAGACGAAAACTTAATTGTGTTTAAACGATGACCTAGCTCAATGCTACGTCTGACGTCATATGTTGCCATGTGTTGACAATATCTGATGAAATAAGCTAGCTGTAATCCTGGTTAAAAAGGTGTTAACATGTTGCATTTTCGTGCTGTGTATGAACCTAAGGTGTGTGTATTTTGATTGTAGAGTCCAAACAGGATCTGCTCGGAATGGCGACGTTTTGACAGCAGTATTGTGACAAGTAAACAACACATCAGTCATATGTATAGGCCGTGAGCAGCTCCCTCAAAATGTGGCTAGAAAATGATTTTCGTGGCACCCAATTGGGAACTACGGGATCTTTGATGATTTCTATGTAAAAAAAAACCCTGCTGAATCTGAAAATCAATGTTCCCACTGTCAAAGGTGTGGCTAGCTATGTCAAATTTGCATAAATCCAAGATGGCTGCCACGACTAACCAAGGGAATGAATGGCCTAACATTTCAACCAGTCTACCTAGAAACACGTTTGAGGCCTCTTTTTCGGATAATGTTGAGCCGAGGAATCGATTTCTGAGGTCGACTGTGTGATTGAGGGTCAAAGAACCACGCTAATTTGCATAAATCCAAGATGGCTGCCATGGATGGACTAACTTTTTAGCCATTCTACCTAGAATCACGTTGGAGACGTCCTTTTCGGCTAATGTTAACCCGAGGAATCGATTTCCGAGGTCATTAGTGTGACTGAGGGTCAAAGAACCCCGCTAATTTGCATAAATCCAAGATGGCCACCATGGGTGTGGATGGACTATATTTTGAACCACTCTACCTATAATCACGTTTGAGACGTCTTTTTCGGATAATGTTGACCCGAGGAATCGATTTCTGTGGTCAGATATGTTGTTATATATATATATGTTGTTAGATATGTCCACACCTTTGGAAGTGGGAACATCGATATTTTGTCTTACAATAATGTAATCTTAATTTACATTAAAATTTTAGTTCCCCGTTGGGTGCCACGAAACTGAACGAAAAGTGGCAGCTGCTCACGGCCTATAATGGCTCACAAGTATTTCAGTATCAAAGATATGAGAAATAACATACCAGTAATATAATATGTGTTAAGATTAAATAGACATTATTTTTCTTTAAACTTTCACCACTCCAAATTGTAAGATCTACCAATTTTCTTACCAGCATCACATGTCTCAGCTTGCATTAGTTTTACAGTGACACGATTTGTCCGTGACCCTTCTCTGAGCGTTTCCTTCTTGCAGATGATGCAGATGTTTGGCAACACATTGCTTGATCTTGCAGATGCTTGGCTGATGGTTGCTGCAGCATGGTGAGATCGTAGTAGCTTTTTAGGAGATGGTGTTGGGGGACTAAGTTCTGGTCCGCTTTGCTCCTGAGGCTCAGGAATGTGGGCTTCGGCCAGTCGTTTTTTACAAGCTTCAGCACGTTCCACTCTTGTTTTGTCCGTAAAATGGCTATAGCACACACAATGGTAGCCAAATGTTGGATCAAGATTGTTTAGATCTGAAAACATATTATATGGACCATAGGGTATTATAACATTAGGCCTACCTTGTACCCATATAAATATAAAACATATATAGATTGCAGATAATTTTCACATTAACAGTGAGCTTATAATAGAGACCTTGTGCAACCTAGTCACTGCTCAATGTGAACTTGCAAAATGGCAAGCACATACCATGTGCCCATATTTATTGAGAGCATAAAGTATACAGGCGACGGCTGCTGCCATGAGTTTAACCTTTCTTGGGTGACACATCACAAGCATATGGGCTTTCCTTAACAGGCCATTTTCCATCCGCCTAAGGCTTGATAGTATGGGTGTGACTATGTGCAAACTATATAAATGTATGCCCAAACTTGTTCCTCCCTCACCTACTAGTACACTGCACCCCTTGGGCTTGGGCTGAGAAGTACATCCAACCCTCAGACTCAGAGTTAAGCTCATTGGGATTGCTACCCTTTTCCCATTTGAGCTACTTTGTGGTAGTGGTATATTTTGACTATTATTCAGGCCCTGGGTGGGTTCTGGGGATAGATGCATCATCAGAGTGAGTCGATCTGCATCATCTAGATCTATACTAACTAACCTGCACTTATATAGCGCTTTTCTAGTCACAAAGACCACTCAAAGCGCTTTCATTAATACTAACCCTCTATTCTAAGGGCCTATAGGAAACAAATATCTAGGGACAATTTAGAACAGCCAATTAACCTAACATGCATGTTTTTGGCATGTGGGAGGAAACCGGAGAAATCCCGGAGTAAACCCACGCAACACGGGGAGAACATGCAAACTCGACACAGATCACTGTCGGTCGGGGGCTGGGATCGAACCCACGATCCCACGATCCCCACAATCCCCCGGCCAAGGGTAAACTGTGCTGCCGCAGTGCTAACCACTGCGCCACCGTGCAGCCCTATACTAGGACTATGTTACCTGGCACCCAGAGTCCCTTGGTTATTAGCCTCCACACCCCCAGATCGGCCTACTCGGAGTCTTAGACCAGGACTAGTTCACCCTGTGAGCGGTTGACAAAGGTTTTAGACATCTAGGGTTCCATTTTAGTTCATATTTAGAGTTACAAATGATCGGAGCCAAACGACTCCAGGGCACACGCAGTACAACCATAAACAATGGCTGCCACTCACCTTTCTCGAACAAGTCGCGACGTTGTTCTGCTACTTTCTGTTGGGGTCCGTCAAGTACAAGCCATTTTTGGGCACACTCACGTACTTTTGCCCACGATGCTTCAGTAAAACGAGTGATACTGCCCAAAAACTTATCGGAAATGTGAATAGCACAGAAGAGGCTTTCAGCGCACGCTACCCCTGTGGGCGCTGCCATTTTGTTGTCACATGACCAAAGGGACGACGCTGATTGGTTAAAACGTCCCGGACTGGGCCATGTTTAAGGTAGCCAGACAATTATTACCGACTGACTTCAATCGCATTTTTCATACAGCTATCCACACCTTTGGAAGTGGGAACATCGATATTTTGTCTTACAATAATGTAATCATAATTTAGAAACACTAAAATTTTAGTTCCCCATTGGGTGCCACAAAACTGAATGAAAAGTGGCAGCTGCTCACGGCCTATTATAGTCAAATCTTTTGCTTTTCAAGTTAAAGTATACTGTAGGTAAACCGCTTGTTTATTTATTTTTATTTATTTATTTATTTTATCAGATAATTTCTGTGATCCTTTATGAGTTATAGTCATAATAGTGTATCTTTGTGGGGAGCGTGAAATGAAGAAGCTGAATTGTTTCATAATTCAGGTTTTAATGTTGTAGTCACATCCCCAACATCTCTCTCAGAAACAGAAGAGGCTGAACTCAGTCAGGACCCCCTTATTTATACATACAACATCAAAAGCCAAATCACACATCCTTGTCGAATCACCTTATTGATCATAACTCCCCCTCAATGTCCTTCAGTCCTCCTTCAGTCCTCCACCTGGCCCCAGGGGGTCAGGAAGTCCTTTCAGGTCCTTACCGCTGTGCCTCCGTCTCCCTGCTGCTCTCCACAGGCGGTCCAGACCTATTGTCCTCCTCTAAGACGTGAGGTCAGTCCACATATGCAATCTTAAACATCCCCTTGTGCTTATACATATGTAGGCATGAATACATGAGCCACAGCCCCCCCCCCAACGTCGAAGAATGGACAATATATTCGGGTTCACAAAATATGGCATAACTATACAACTTGATCACATTAAAAAAAAATTCAGCGACCACATCAACAGCATAGTCTATACAGCATGATCACATTAACAATTCAGTGATAACGCCAACAGCATAGTCTACACAACGTGCTCGCATTAAAAAAAAATTCAGTGATAACACCAACAGCATAGCTTATGCCACATGATCACATCAAACATCAGTCTGTACGTCGTCTGGGTTTCAACCGTCTTCTGAATCTGCTGTACGCAGGCCTCGCCGTCCCAGCGGCGCTGTCCTGCAAAGAATCTGCAGCCTGAGGAAGAGAGTGGTTATTTGATCCCTGCGGGGGGGTCCGGGACGTGTTCCCTGGGGGGTCTGCCACGTCGAGGTGCCCTCGCCACCCGTACAGACTCGTCATTCATCACAAAAGCAGGCTTTAGTCTGTCAATACTGACTGTCTCTTTCCTGTCTCCTAAATCTAGCACAAAATGCTTATCACCAGTTTCCAGCACCCTAAATGGACCATCATATGGCGGCCGGAGGGTCGGTCTTAAAGCCTCGTGCCTGACAAAAACGAACTCGGCATTTTTTAAAGCCTGAGGAACAAACACCCGCGGAAAAGTGTGATGAACGGGGCCTGGGAGCATGTCCGCTTCCGTGCCGCTTAGTGGTGTCAGAGCTGGGAGGCGCTCTGGCTCTGGATGCTCTGGTAAGAACTCACCGGGCAGCCTGAGAGGTTGTGCAAAAGCTAACTCTGCTGGGGAGGCATTCAGATCCTCCTTGGGCGCAGAACGCAACCCCAATAAAACCCACGGTAGTTTGTTTACCCAATCTGCATCCGTAAGCGACGCTCTGAGGGCTGCCTTCAAAGACCTGTGAAAACGCTCGCATAAACCATTAGCCTGGGGGTGATACGCGGTAATGCAATGGATTGGCGCCCCTAAGCTGCTGGCCATCGCTGACCAAAGCTCGGAGACAAACTGAGGTCCGACGGAACCCCGAAACACGCTACCCAGGCCGTTAAAAAAACGCGCGCCACCTCTGCAGCCGTGGTTGATGTTAGTGGGACCACTTCTGGCCAACACGTGGTTCGGTCTACCATTGTCAAAAGATGTGTGAACCCCTGCGATGACGGTAGAGGGCCCACGAGGTCGACATGCACATGATCAAATCTCTTGGCCGGGATTCGAAACGGCTCTAAAGGGGCTTACGTGTGCTTGTGAATTTTGGCCCGCTGGCAAGACATGCAGGTTCATGCCCACTCTTTCACGTGCTTGCGCAGGCTCGGCCAAACAAACTTTTCCGCAACCATCTTCACCGAAGCGCGCACTGTGTGTGCCAGGGAGTGAACCAAGTCGAAAACGCGGCGGCGCCACGCGGCCGGGACTACCGGGCGTGGTCGCCCAGTTGACATGCCGCAGATTAAGGGGGGCATACCGGTTTGCAAACACCTGCTCTCCAGCCTTAACCCTGTTGGTCCAGACTGGAGTTCGCGCACGTCCGCATCACTACCCTGTTCCGCTGCCATGGCCGCGTAATCTATCCCAATGTGAACTGGGGCCGCGTACGCTTCCGCGTTGCTCTTGTGCCCTGCGGCTGCGGTAGTATAATCTGCCTCCGCGTGCCCTGGTGATGTCACGGCGCGGGAGAGGCAGTCTGCCAATACATTGAGTTTACCCGCTACGTGCTGAATGTCCGTAGTAAATTCCGAAATTGCAGCCAGATGCCTCTGCTGCCGGCCCGACCAAGGTTCTGAAATTTTAGACATCGCGAAAGTGAGCGGTTTATGGTTGACAAAAGCCGTGAAACGCCGACCTTCCAGCCAGAACTGGAAATGGCGAATGGCCAAATGGAGCGCTAACAGCTCTCTGTCAAACGTGCTGTATTTGCGCTCGGTTTCGTTCAAGGATTTGCTGAAAAATGCTAACGGCTGCCAAACTCCGTCCACGTGTTGTTCCACGACCGCCCCTATGGCCGAATCTGATGCGTCCGTGGTGAGCGCTATGCGGGCCGATGGTTCGGGGTGGGCTAAAAGCGTGGCGTCAGCCAAGGCTCTTTTTACTTCCGCGAATGCGCGCTCCCGCTCCGGGGATCACACAACCGCATTGGAGGGTTTTTGTTTTCTGAGCGCGGCATACAATGGTTGCATGAGCTGAGCTGCGTGGGGCAGGAAACGGTTATAAAAATTTACCATTCCCAAAAACTCCTGCAATGATTTGACCGTTTGTGGTCGGGGGAAATTTGCCACTGCGCGCACCTTATCGGGCAATGGGACTGCCCCTTCTGTGGAGACGCGGTGTCCCAAAAAATCGATCTGTGCCATGCGGAACTGGCACTTGGCTGGATTAATTATTAACCCGTGTTCTCCCAACCTCCGAAAAATTGTAGTGAGGTGTTTTTCGTGTTCCTCCTCGGACGTACTGGCAACTAAAATGTCGTCGAGATAGACGAACACGAAGGGGAGATCGCGTAACACAGCGTCCATCATACGCTGGAATGTTTGTGCTGCGCCTTTAAGACCAAACGGCATGCGCAAAAACTCAAAAAGCCCAAAAGGGGTTATTAAGGCTGTTTTAGGGACATCCTCCGGTTGGACTGGAACTTGATGGTAGCCGCAAACCAGGTCTATTTTAGAAAATATGCGCGCCCCCGCTAAATGCACCGAAGAATCCTGAATGTGTGGGATTGGGTAGCGGTCATGCGCTGTAGCGTTGTTTAGTCTGCGGTAATCGCTGCAAGGTCTCCAGGAGCCGTCAGCTTTAGGGACCATATGCAGTGGCGAAGCCCATGGGCTTTTCGAACGGCGAATAATGCCCAGCTTTTCCAGGCTGGCGAACTCATCGCGTGCTGTGGCGAGCTTGGCAGCGTCTAAGCGCCGAGCTTTCGCGAAAACGGGGGGGCCAGTTGTGGTGATAAAATGCTCCACCCCATGTTTCGCCACTGTTGCCGAAAATTTGGGAACTGTGAGTGCTGGAAAGTGGGTGAGGAGTGTGTCAAACTTACCGCCTGCTGTGGTAACGTTGGCCTGCACGGGTGGTGGGGACACTCGAGCTGCACAAGGAATAGAATAGAAAGACAGTGCATTTTTTTTTTCTGTGACATTTTGTCTTAGATTTGTTTTGAATAGTAACCGCTTAACTTAGCTTAGCTTAGTTTTTTTTTTTTTTTTTTTTTTCTCTCTCAGTCACATTTTGTCTTAGCTTTGTTTTAAATTGTAATCGCTCTTGTCTTGTTTTCTCTTTTTTCTCTTTTGAATTCTTGGATGGAATATGGGTGGGCAATCTAAGCTGCGGCTTCAGCCATGACCCATTTCGGATAACTCACGTGGAATTGTATAGTAGAAGGAGTCTTTGTCTAATTTGACCTTGTTGTTATATTATACAGTTTCTTTTAACCTGTACTGTATTATCCGAAATAAATAAATTCATTCATTCATTCATTCATTCATTTACTAATCGTCTGTTGGCAAGATCAACTAACAACCCATGTGAGCACAAGAAATCAGCACCTAACATGTTGAAACTCACCGCCGCTATGATAAAAGTCCACTCATAAGTGCGGCCGTGTAAGGACAGAGACAAAGTCCTTTCTCCATAGGTGTTGATGCTCGAGCCGTTCGCCGCCGTTGCCCCGTCGCTGTGGGGGCCAGCCACCCGGTCAGCGTAGGTCGGGGTGATGAAGCTCACCTGAGCTCCGGTGTCTATGAGGAAATGCCGCCCGGAGCTCTCGTCAGTGATGTAGAGCAGCTTATTGGTCTCGCTGAGAGCCAAAGCTGCTAACGGTTCCCGGCTTTGGAGTTTCCCGAGCTCTTGTAACTGCACGGTGGCACACACCTGTGTGCCTTCTCTGCGAAACGCCGGTGATAATAACAGAGGCCATCTCCTCCGCTGCGTCGAGGCCGCGCCGCTGCCATGGTGGGTGGGTTCGGCTCCGCTGTCTCCGGCTCTTCGTCGCCCCGGGCCGCCGTACCGAGGTCCGCCGCTGCTGCTGTGGCCGTCTGCTCGCCGCAGGAGTTGAGGAGCCGCTGCGCTTCCCGGGCCAGTGCACGGAAATCCCGCTGGGTCTCACAACGCATGCTGGATAGGGTGCCTCTCATGTGCGTCGGGAGGTTGCTGAGGAAGATGTGCTTGAAGAGGAAGCTGTCGTTGTCTGATTCCCTCAACTGAAGCATGTCTTCCATCAGGGTGATCGGTCTGCGCCCTCCTTGGCCGTACATAGCCAGTAGCCTCTTAGCTCTCTCTTCGGCTGAGGGCGCGAAACACTCGATGAGGATAGCCTTTAACTCGCCGTATTTGTCGTCGGCGGGTGGCTGCTGTACCACGCTCCGCACGCATCGCGCTGTGTGGGCGTCGACCTTGGTGATGACGTGGTAGAACTTAGTGTCATCTGCCGTTATTCCTGCGAGCGCGAACTGCGCCTCGGCCTGGAGGAACCACGAGTCCGGGTCGTTCTGCCAGAATTCTGGTAGTTTGAGGGCGACGGCGCTCGCTTGGGCCGCCTCCGACGAGTCTGCATCGGGGGACCTCCTTTCATCCATTCTCACGTAACTGGTCACCAATGTGGGGAGCATGAAATGAAGAAGCTGAATTGTTTCATAATTCAGGTTTTAATGTTGTAGTCACATCCCCAACATATCTCTCAGAAACAGAAGAGGCTGAACTCAGTCAGGACCCCCTTATTTATACATACAACATCAAAAGCCAAATCACACATCCTTGTCGAATCACCTTATTGATCATAACTCCCCCTCAATGTCCTTCAGTCCTCCTTCAGTCCTCCACCTGGCCCCAGGGGATCAGGAAGTCCTTTCAGGTCCTTACCGCCGTGTCTCCGTCTCCCTGCTGCTCTCCACAGGCGGTCCAGACCTATTGTCCTCCTTTAAGACGTGAGGTCAGTCCACATATGCAATCTTAAACATCCCTTTGTGCTTATACATATGTAGGCATGAATACATGAGCCACAATCTTGCACTTTGGGGAATGGGAGTTGTTCAGTCACCATTAGAATTTAGTTTATATGTGTAGTTTATATTATTTCATCTTTAAACTCATCCAGTAAAAGAACACATTACAAATATTTGACACCCATTGTAGTGCTTCCTTTTATATTTTAGCAATACAAACACAAAACACTGCCCACACTTGAAACCAGGGCGACGCAGCGGTGGCTAAACCTTTATTGATAACGTTATTTCACACCATCACAACAACTCAGTATCTAAACTCAGTGTAAATGGTGTAGAGATTGAAAGTGTATCCAAAATTAAAATCCTCGGCATAATAATCGATAAAAAAACTGTGTTGGAAGTCACATATTAATTATATTAAAGGTAAAATATCCAAATCAATTGCAATACAGTACTACACAGAGTGAAATATTTGCTGAATCAACCCACACTATAGACTTTGTATCATTCGTTAATACTCCCATACATGACATATTGTACTGAAGTATGGGGAAATACATATAAAACATATAACCAGTCTTTATCCTTCAAAAGAGAGCTATTAGAATAATAAACAAAGCTGCTTACAGGGAACTGCTTTTAAATTAAAAGCTCTCAAGTTGAAAGATCTGGTTGACTTTAAAACTGCGGTAATAATGTTTAAGGCTAATATCACTGTCCGCAAATATCCAAAAGTTGTTCCAAATAAGGGAGAAACAATATCATTTCAGAGGAACATGTATATTTCAAAAACCTTCAGTGAGAACTACCACCAAGCAACACTGTGTCTCAGTGCAAGGAGTCAGACTGTGGAACGCTTTTGGACCTGAATTAAAATCATGTACAACGCTTGGACAATTTAAACAAAAACTAAAGGAAGAAATACTCCAAACATATACAGTATACAAAACGACATGTAAAATCACATAAGGATTGTCATATATGTCACATAGGGCTGCTCGCAGAGATAGCAAAAAGACGTAACAAACTAATAGTTTTTTTTGAATGCAAAAGATGCAATAGACTTACACAATGGTCCTCTCCGGCATACAACTAGGAACATACCGGTCGCTATGGAGGGTGAGAATATGTATGGGCACATAATCATACCATGTAGGATAACTAAATAGACGGTTATGCTGTTTCATCCCACCTAGCAACAATGCTCTGCACTGTGTGTGTTTATATATTTACATATTTATTCCATCTAGCAACAATGCTCTGCACTGGGTGTGTTTATATTTATATAGCTATATATTTATTCCATCTAGCTACAATGCTCCGCACTGTGTTTTTATATATCTAAGATAAGATAAGATAAGATAAGATAAGATAAGCCTTTATTAGTCCCACAACGGGGAAATTCCAGGATTGCAACAGCACAGGGATAGCAACACTCAGAGCAACAATCAGAAGGCAAGAAAAAAAAAAAAACAAGCAAGCAAGAGCAGCTAATATACATATGTACATATTACTATAAAATATATATATACACACACACACACACACAGACACACAGTGCAGAGCATTGTAGCTGGATGGAATAAATATATGAATATATGAACACACAGTGCAGAGCATTGTAGCTAGATGGAATAAATATGTAAATATATAAACACCCACAGTACGGAGCATTGCAGCTAGGTGGAATAAATATGCAAGTATATAAACACACACAGTGCGGAGCAATGTAGCTAGATGGAATAATATGTAGATATATAAAAACACAGTGCGGAGCATTGTAGCTAGATGGAATAAATATATAGATATATAAATATAAACACACCCAGTGCTGAGCATTGTAGCTAGATGGAATAAATATATAGATATATAAATATAAACACACCCAGTGCAGAGCATTGTAGCTAGATGGAATAAATATGTAAATATATAAACACACACAGTGCAGAGCATTGTTGCTAGGTGGGATGAAACAGCATAACCGTCTATTTAGTTATCCTACATGGTATGATTATGTGCCCATACATATTCTCACCCTCCATAGCGACCGGTATGTTCCTAGTTGTATGCCGGAGAGGACCATTGTGTAAGTCTATTGCATCTTTTGCATTCAAAAAAAACTATTAGTTTGTTACGTCTTTTTGCTATCTCTGCGAGCAGCCCTGCTTAGGTTGTACAGTCTGACAGCCGTTGGTAGGAAGGACCTACGAAACCTCTCGGTTGTGCACCTGGGATGATGTAGTCTGCTGCTAAATGAGCTCCTCAGTGCATCCAGTATGTCCTGCATAGGGTGGAACTCGGACTCCAGCAGAGATGACAGTTTAGCCACCGTCCTTCTCTCTCCTATCTCCTCCATCGGATCAAGGCGTTGCCCCAGGACAGAGCTAGCTTTCTTAATCAGTTTGTTCAGTCTCTTCCTATCGGCTGCAGTAATGCCACTGCCCCAGCAGACCACTCCAAAAGTGATGGCTGATGCCACCACCGTGTCATAGAATGACTTCAGCAAGGGGCTGAAACAAGGAGCGCTCCCTTGTACACCAAAAGACCTGAGTCTCCTCAGCAGGAACAGCCTGCGCTGTCCCTTCTTGTAGAGTGCGTCAGTATTGTGTGACCAGTCTAGTTTATTGTTCAGATGAATACCCAGGTACTTGTAGGATGTCACCATCTCGATGTCTGTTCCCTGTATATTTACTGGTGCTGTGAGGGGCTGCCCATGCCTGCGGCAGTCCACCACCAGCTCCTTAGTTTTCCTCGCGTTGATCTGGAGGCAGTTCCGATGGCACCAGTCCACAAAGTCCTGGATAAGCCCTCTGTACTCAGCTTCATCTCCGCTGGAGATGAGACCAACGATCGCAGAGTCATCAGAGAACTTCTGTAGATGGCAGTGTGTTGTGTTGTGTGAGAAGTCCGCAGTATAAAGAGTGAACAGGAAGGGAGCCAGCACCGTTCCCTGGGGGGCCCCCGTGCTACTGATGATCGTGTCGGAAACACAGTCCCGGGTTCTCACAAACTGAGGCCGGTTCGTGAGGTAGTCCAGGATCCATGATGACAGGTGCTGGTCCACCCCTGCGCGCAGCAGCTTGTCCTTCAGGATCATCGGTTGGATGGTGTTGAAAGCACTGGAGAAGTCAAAGAACATGATCCTCACCATATTCCCGGGCTTCTCCAGGTGGGACAGAGAACGGTGAAGGAGGAAGATCACCGCATCCTCCACCCCAATGCCATGCTGGTAGGCGAACTGGAGTGGATCCATCGCTGGTTCCACCAGGGGGCGGAGATGAGCAAGGAGCAGTCTCTCCAGGGTCTTCATCAAGTGGGACGTCAAGGCCAGCGGTCTGAAGCTGTTCAGGTCTTTGGGGTGGGAAGTTTTTGGTACAGGTACCACACAAGATGTTTTCCACAGCTGTGGTACCCTCCCCAGTTTCAGGCTCATGTTGAAGATATACGTCACAATCCCACACAGCTGGTCTGCACAGGACTTGAGGAGCTTTGCGCTGATGCCATCCGGTCCCGACGCCTTCCTCGCCTTGATCTTCCTCAGCTCCGTCCTCACCTGGGTCTTGGTCAGGGTCAGGATGGGGGGCTGTGTGTTGGGAGTGGGGGGGGGGGTGTCGGTGGAGTGGGGAGTGGGCAGCAGGACTTGATTTCTTAGTGGCAGCAGTGGTTGTTGTGCAGACAGGGGGGAGGGCGGTTGGTCAAATCTATTGAAAAACAGATTCAGGTTGTTCGCCCACTCCCTGCCCCCCGTGGCCTGGGGGGAGGTATTCTGGAGCCCCGAGATGGTTTTGAGGTTTCTCCAGACCCCGCTGATGTCGCTCTCTTGCAGCTTGTCCTCCATCTTCTTCCTGAAGCTGTCCTTGCCTTCTCTGATCTTTCTCCTCAGCTCCCTCTGTACGGACTTCAGCATCTCCCTGTTCCCTGACCTGAAGATCCTCTTCTTCTCTCTCAGAAGTGTTTTTATCTCAGGGTTGATCCAGGGTTTGTTGTTTGAGTGACGCCGTATGGTCTTGGTGGGAACGGATTTGTCCACACAGAAGCTGAGGTAGCCCGTGAAGGTGTGAATGAGGCCATCGATGTCCTCACCATGTGGATCGCAGAGCTGCTTCCAGGCAGTGGCTTCAAAACAGTCCTTTAGAGTGTCCATTGTCTCCTCAGACCATAACTCCACAGTGTGCATGGCCGGAGGTTGTCTGTGCACTAGGGGTTTGTACACCGGTCGGAGATGAACCAAGTTGTGATCCGATCTCCCAAGTGGGGGGAGTTGTGATGAGGTGTACGCCTCCTTAGTGTTTGCGTAGAACAAATCCAGTGTTTTATTGTCTCTAGTGTGGCATGTGACATACTGGGTGAAAGTGGGCAGAATGGGAGACAGTGAAACGTGGTTGAAATCGCCTGAGATGAGGAGAAGAGCATCTGGGTGTTCTGTCTGCAGCCTGCTGGTTACTAAATGGATGACGTCACGCGCTGTCCCAGCATTCGCCGTCGGATTTGCATAAACAACAATGCAGATCACGTGTGAGTGTTCTCTCGGGAGATATGTAGGCCTCATGCTAACAGCTAGCAACTCAATGTCTTTGCTGCAGTGTCGTTGTTTAACAGTGATATGTCCCGGTCTACACCAGTTGTTGTTAACATACATTATCACTCCACCGCCCCTAGTTTTGCCACTCTCTGGTGTTCGGTCAGCTCGTATCATGTGAAAACCCTCCAGCTCAATGTTAGCATCTGCTGCTAGTTCAGTTAGCCACATCTCAGTAAACAAAAGGAGAGAGCACTCCCGGTAAGTGCTATCATAACGGGAGATAGCCGCTAGCTCATCTAACTTTCCCAGTATCGACCGTACATTTCCCATGACAACAGATGGAAGGGAGGGTCTGTACCTTATATTTTTTGTCCTCCGCCTTACTCCAGCCCGGCAGCCGCGGCGTTTTCGCCTCAGTTCTCTCGGTATGTCGAGTCTATCTACATATTATTCCATCTAGCTACATTGCTCCGCACTGTGTGTGTTTATATACTTGCATATTTATTCCACCTAGCTGCAATGCTCCGTACTGTGGGTGTTTATATATTTACATATTTATTCCATCTAGCTACAATGCTCTGCACTGTGTGTTCATATATTCATATATTTATTCCATCCAGCTACAATGCTCTGCACTGTGTGTCTGTGTGTGTGTGTGTGTATATATATATTTTATAGTAATATGTACATATGTATATTAGCTGCTCTTGCTTGCTTGTTTTTTTTCTTGCCTTCTGATTGTTGCTCTGAGTGTTGCTATCCCTGTGCTGTTGCAATCCTGGAATTTCCCCGTTGTGGGACTAATAAAGGCTTATCTTATCTTATCTTATCTTATATCCAGTCTGTGTTGTGCTGTTGCTTAGTTTTTGTCACGTTTTGTCTTAGCTTTGTTCTGATTTGTAATCACTCTTATTTTATTTTATTTTTGAATTCTTGGATGGAATATGGGTGGGCAATATAAGCTGCGGCTTCAGCCATCACCCATTTTGGATAACTTATGTTGAACTGTATAATCAGAGGAGTTACTGTCTAATTTGACCTTGTTGGATTTTTTCCCCCTTTGGGGAAATGAATGAATTTAATCCATTTTGTCCTTTTTCCAGTATTGGAAAAAGGACAAAATGGATTAAATTCATTTTTAATATATGTAAAAGGTGTGTAGTCCTTACTGTCCTGTTTGATACCCCCCGGTGACACCTCCTCTTTCAGTCCATTGTTTCCCCCTTCCCCAGCTGCCTTCTTCTCTGGGCAGAGAAGTTCCACACCATGCCCCCCCCCAAACACCCAGAAAGGGCACTAACCCCCCCCCCCCCCCATCCTTTGGCCTTGAGCCGGCATCCATAGCGGCTGTAGTATGGGGGTCGCCGATCCAGTCGAATCACCCTGCTGGCGGGGTGAACAGGAGGGCACGTCAGTCCGTGGAAAGAAAAGGGAGGTAGAGAAAACACATCAGCTTTGCGAGAGCAGGTCCCTGCAGAGGGATCACCAACTTGCAGAGCCATCAACAGTGGGCATCCACTCCGGGTAGCTTGGGCCAACACCACCTGCTCATCTGCCAACACAAAAGTGGGCTTCAGCCTGTCGATGCAGATGGTCTCCTATGTCCCCCCAAGTCTAACACAAAATGCTTAGCCCCAGGTTCCAACACCCTGAACAGTCCGTCGTACGCTGGGCGCAGTGGGGTCCGGTGTGCATTGTGCCTGACAAAAACAAAACTGGCATTCTGCAATCTTTTTGGGACAAAGGTGCAGGGAAAACGATGGTGGGCCAGGCCCGGCACGTTAAAAGCCTCCGTACTGTGCAAAAATTGTGCTGGCGGATCAGCCTCGGGTGCGGGGTTTTCCACTAAAAACTCCTGCAGCGGCTGAGAACAAACAAGTTCTGCCGGTGAGGCTGCCAAATCCTCCTTAGGTGCGGAGCGCAACCCTAAAAGAACCCAGGGCAGGCGGCCAACCCAATTTGCATCCGTGAGCGAAGCTCTAAGTGCTGCTTTAAGCGACCTATGAAAACGCTCGCATAACCCATTAGCCTGGGGGTTGTACGTGGTAGTGCAGTGAATTTTGACCCCCAGGCTCTAGGCCATTGTGGACTACAGTTCCAAAATGAATTGTGGAGCCCTGTCGGAAGTGATGTCTGACGGGGATCCGAAGGTGCAACCCAAGCCGACAAAAAAGCACAAGCCACTTCTGCAGACGTGGTAGAAGCCAGCGGGACCACTTCAGGCCAGCACGTGGTGCAGTCCACAATTGTAAAGAGGTGCGTGAAACCGTGCGACAACGGGAGGGGTCCCACCAAATCCACGTATATTTGTGGTCAAACCTCCTGGCCGGGATTTGGAACGGCTCGAGGGGGGCTTTGGTTTGCTTGTGCACTTTGGTCCACTGGCATGTGACGCAAGCTGCAGCCCACTCTTTCACGTCCCTGCGTAAGTGTGGCCAGATGGATTTTGCCCCCACTAGCTTCACCGAAGCGTGCACTCCCAGATGAGAAAGGGAGTGGACCGACTCAAAAACGCAATGGCACCAAGAGCTTGGAGCCACCAGGTGCGGGCGGCCAGTGGAGATGTCGCAGAGCAAGGAAGGGCACCCTTCTTGCACCACCCTGCTCTCCAGCCTTAACCCAGTAGGCGCAGACTGCGCGCAAATATCTGCATCCCCAGCTTGCTCCACGGCCATCGCAGGGAAATCTGTTCCCATGTAGACTGGGGAGACTAACATGTGCGACAGATAATTGGCCACGATGTTGAACTTACCAGCGACGTGTTGAGTGTCGGTAGTAAACTCTGAAAATCGCGGCCAAATGCCTTTGCTGCCGGGCCGACCACGGTTTCCAAGACCTTGGACATCGCGTATGTCAGCGGCTTATGGTCCACGAACACAGTGAACTTGTGCCCCTCTAGCAAAAACTGGAAATGGCGCATTGCCAGGTGGAGAACCAGCAATTCTCTATTGAACGTGCTGCATTTGCGTTCGTTGTTATGCAAAGTTCAGCTGAAAAATGCAAGCGGCTGCCACGAACCTGAGACGTACTGCTCCACCACTGCCCCTATGGCAACATCAGACGCATCCATAGTGAGCGCTATCCATGCAGATGGATCCGGGTGGGCTAGCAACGTGGCATCCGCCAGCGCTGTTTTGGCATTTGTAAAAGCCTGGACTCGCTCGGGAGTCCAGTCGATGGCTTCCGCGGGCATCTATTTTTTAAGCGTGGCATACAATGGCTGCATCAGCTGAGCTGCCCGGGAAAGGAAATGGTTATAAAAATTAACCATTCCCAAAAATTGTAGTGCTCTCACGGTCTGTGGACATGGAAATTCCGACACAGCGTGCACCTTATCCGGTAACAGAATCGCGCCCTCCGACGAAAGGCGGTGGCCCAAAAAATCAATCACTGGCACACCGAACTGGCACTTCGCCAGGTTAACTATCAGTCCTTGCGCTTCCCCTCTGGAAAGCTGTCCTGAGATGGGCGATGTGCTCCTCCTCGGACGTGCTAGCTACCAGAATGTCGTCTAAGTAGACAAAAACGAAGGACAAGTCACAAAGCACTGCGTCCATCATTCTCTGGAAAGTCTGCGCCGCACCTTTTAATCTGAACGACATGCATAAGAACTCGAAAAGGCCGAAAGGAGTTATTACTGCTGTTTTCGGAATATCTTCCACACGCACCGGGACCTGGTGGTAACTGCGGACTAGATCCACCTTGGAAAAAACCCGTGCCCTGGCCAGATGCACGGAATAATCCTGGATGTGCGGAATAGGATACTGTGTCCCATGGCGTTGTTCAAGCGCTAGAAATCGCCGCACAGTCACCACGACCCATCAGCTTTAGGCACCATGTATAGCAGGGATTGCCCAGGAGCTGTTGGAGCACCTGACGATGCCCAACTGCTCTAAGTTGGCGAACTCCTCGCGCGCGCTGGCCAGTTTAGTTGCATCCAGGCACCAAGATCATGCAAACACCGGCGGCCCTTTTGTAGTTATGAAATGTTCCACCACGTGTTTCATTCTCATAGCCGAAAAAGTCGGGATCGTGAGTGCTGGGAACTGTGCGAGTAATTGTTGGTACTTACCCCCTGGAGTTTTAACGTTAGCCAGTGTTGTCGACCTTGCTCCCCGAGCTGTACAGGGCAGTGAGGTGAAAGAGATTGCATCCAGTAATCACCTATTAGCAACATCAACTAACAACCCATAAGCACAAAAAAAATCTGCGCCTAAAATGGGGCGGAACATGCAGCTACCACAAATTTGACTGAAAATCGCATCCGTGTAAGCATATCATCAGTGTCCGCTCACCAAATATCCTGATGGTGGATCCATTGGCGGCCGTGAGCTCGGGACCGCTGCTTCCTACCACCCTGTCTGTGATGACTGGCAGGATGAGGCTCTTCTGGGAGCCGAAGTCCACTAGAAACAGTCTCCTCGAACGTGTATCCATGATATAAAGCAGCTTGTTTCTGTCACCAGCGGTCGCAGCTGCTACTGACTGCTGACTGTGCTGTTTCACAACTTCTTGAATTGGCATGGCGGCTGGCATCGCTGGGCGTTAGAACCGAAGCGGCGATGATAGAAACAGATCGCTCCATTCCTGCGTCTCCTGGCACCTGCTACGGCTACCACCAACGGCTCTTCGACCTCGCTGGAGTCCCTCCTGGCCGTTGGTGCTGCTGCATTCACGCTGAGAGTTCTGGTGGCTAAAATGATGCGATCCGCTTCCTGTGCCAGTGCACGGTAGTCTTTGGTCACCAGCAATGGTGAGTTGGCCAGGATCACCCTCGCTGCAGTCGGTAGGTTCCTGAGTAACAGGTGGGTGAACAGGAAAGACTTGTCGTTCCTACCCATCAGCGCCAACAGCTCTCCATGAGCTCCACGGCTGATCTGTCCACCAACTCCAAACATGTTAAGAGCCTCTCTGCCCTCCCACTGTCAGAAAGGGTGTAGCACTAGACAGGCATCCTTTTGAGCACCTTGTATTTCCCCTGGGCCGGCGGCTCCTGGAGCAGGCTTGTCACCAGTTGCGTGGAGCGCGCGTCCAGCGCAGCAACCACATAGTAGTATTTTGGGTCATCCGTTGTCATCCCGTGGAGTGCGAACTGGGCTTTTATGTGCAGAAACCACGCGGTTGGGTCATGAAGACAAACGTCTGGGAGCTTGACCGAAACAGTGCACGTGGCGTCGGTGATCTCCCTCCAGGTAGTCTCCGGGGCGGTGCTTGTCTCACTCTCCATGACACGTCTTGGGGTCACCATGTGGAGAAAGGACACAGGCGAGGCAACGAGCCGAACAACTCAAGAACTTTATTCTTTCTCCAACATAAATTACAGCAAAAAAAGAACCCTTCTTCTTCTAGCGGCTCCAGCATTTACTCCTCTCCTCGGGGGCCCATAGTCCTTACTGTCCCATCTGATACCCCCCAGTGACACCTCCTCTTTCAGTCCATTGTTCCCCCCTTCCCCAGCTGCCTTCTTCTCTGGGTGGAGAAGTCCCACACCATGCCCCCACTATATATGTGTGTGTGTCTTGTATCAATGGCAGACCGTGTATTTTACAACTAGGCCTTCAGTGGTGATCTACCCGATTTAAGTGCCATTCATACCAAACACCATAAAAACAGCCTATAGGGCCGTCCACACAAATCATGTTAAAGATAACTTTATCTATAAAATTATAATTTTAAAAATCTTTACCTTTTCATTGTAGAGCTCTGTTTCCATGCAGCATTTGTTTGTTGAGCTGCAGATCCACTCTTGTTTCCTCAAAGGTTTAAAGGTCTGATAACACGATTTTGACATTTTTTAGCATGTTGTGTAAACCCATAAGTCATTGTTGATGATCAATATAATATTTACAACTGCGCCTGCATAAACTAGTTATCATCAAAAAACCACAGCCGCTGACTGGACTGTGGTGCCGTCCATCGAATAAAGGGTGGCACCACCATGAAGTAAGCAAAGGAATGGACTCTGGTGTTGTTGACTGGAATGACAGAAGCTTTGTAGCTCACAGTTTCTCTGGTTTCTTGTTTTAATTTTACAGCTATGCCTCTGCGTTGTGTTGCAGCCTTAGATCAACAGCAGGCCGTGAAAGACCACATCACACGCTTCAGCTCCAACTGTCATAAGCCTCCTCGTGCGCTCCTCGTGGGCTTTTACGCAGGAGGAGTGCATGAGGAGGGAAAGGATTAAAGGATTTACACGCAGCTTTGACCTACTTTCTGTGATCGCATGCTGATGGTCGCCAGTCCGGCCACGTCCCCTCTCTCATTATCATCAGCTGATTCAAACTCCCACTGATCATGTTTCCCGGTCCTCGCCCAGGTGCTTCTCATCACACCATCACCAGCAGTGCGTGTACTTCGCGGCCATTTGTCAGTCACGCACTGCTGGTCCATAGTATTGTCATCTGTGCTGTTAGTCTGCCAGTATTTTCAGCACTCTCCCGACGTGTTAGTCATTCCATGTTCGCCGTGGTTCTCGTGCATCCTTGAAGCGATGTTGGCTCTGGGGCGCACCTGTGGCTAACACGTCTCCTCTCCTTCGTTCCCTGGGCGATGCCGGCCCCCGAACGCCATCAGTAAATGTGTTTGTGTTTTTTGTACATCTTCACCTTTTTGGGAATTGTCTGTCTTTCTGTATTAAATGTGCTGTGGTGAACCCTACACGTAAATCCTCGTTATTTCATCCTCCCTCTCCGTGCCCTGCGTAAGAGCACACGGGGGGTCATGAAGAATGGATTTACGCGCAGGATTCACCAGATAATACATAATACTTAAATACATAAAGATTATACATAATAAACCCGATGCCTGAGCAACAGAGAATACGCTGCTATGATTTTATTGAAAAATCAGATTTAAATAAATTATATTCATGAACAAATAATTTTATTGCAATATCTGTATCAAAAGCATAACACTCGGTGTTCCCCTGCCGTGTGTTTGTCGCTGCTGCTGCGCCGGCCATGTGTGCCTCTCCACTGTCACTCTCTGAGTGTGACTCGCTTGGCACAATGCCCGCTTGGCAAACCTGTCCCTGTCAAATAAACTAATCTACTACTACTACTATACGATCTGATGCCCCCAGATTCTTCACTGTCATCCCATTCTTCGGAACTATAATCATCTGAAGATAGGGCAACACAAACTGATTCCAGACTACATGTGCTGGAACCATCGTCAATGTTTTCTACCGCTTCCATCCTGTGTACAATGAGCAGCCAAGAGCTGTGTGCTGTTGATAACGTTACAACATGGCCGGGGGGTTGAGGTCTAAATCACACCTAGATGATTTAGGCAGTTTTTGCAAAATGTATGAAAAATTTGGAGAATACGTTGGGGTATGTGAATCAGTTATGGCTCAGTTTTGTTTAAGTTAAGAGCACGCTGAAGCATGCTGGTATACAGCATTGTTTGCCGAACTCCTCTGAAAATTAATTTTCAGCATGCTGAAAATTTTCCGACGTATCCAGCATATGGCTGGTATGTCCCATATTCGTGGAGCAAATGGCACATTTGCAGCGTTGGTTCACAGGAAAAACCTGTACAAGCTCTCTGCCTGCAGCGCACACACACACACACACACACACACACACACACACACACACAAAAAAAACACACACACAGATAAACACACGGGACCTGTTGGGATTTTTTTTATATTTAACTAAAGTCTATACGATCATCTGTCCTTTGTTTTTTCTGATAGATATGCCAAAATGTCAGAACACCAGAGGAGGAGGAGTCAATCAGCTGATCATCTGAAGCGCAGAGCGCAGCTGTTTACTGTTGGGTGCACCTCCCAGCAAAAGCACATGCTATGTACTATCTTGGTTTTCTTTTTTTCACTTTATTGAAAGTAAACTTTTTAATCGCCATCAGCTTGCGTGTCTTTGAGCCAGGTTGTAGAAACTGTTATCTGATGTTCCTGACATGCCACATCAGCTATTTTAGGCACGACTGGCCTGACAGATTTGACAGCTCTGCCAGGTCAGTCACGCCCCCTACCGTGGTCTTTGAAGGGGAGAATCATCTGGGTTGAACAGCGATGATCTCTCCCAAAAGTAGGATTCATGGATCGGGAGGCAACAACAGTTTGGCATGACTGCGCTATGCAGAGGTTAGACTATTGTTGTGCATAAGTTGTGAATGTTGGCAACACGCTAAGCATTAGTGTGTTTAAGTTACTGTTAATTATATGTCCAAGTCATTATGGATATGCGATGCCTACGGCCACAAGTGAGAATTTTGGTGTATGCCAGCATTTTAGACCAATTTTTATACGTTTGTCAAAAGCTGCTTAAATCGTCATGGTGTGACTGACGGCTCAAGTTTGCAAACCCTGTCTGGCTCCAAGTATCTACTCAGTCAGTTGCAAACAACAGGAATTCCCAGCAAGATAATTTACAGTACTCCTCGGAGGCTGTAATCCAAGGCTCCTTGTTAATATGGAAGTGGCGGACAAATCCTTTTCCTGGCTGGGATGGGCCTGCTAGCTTCAGGGTTGGCCGACCTCTCTTCACAATGACCGGCTTTTCTTGAAAAATCTGTCTGGAAAATTGATTTTTTTAAATATCAGTGACCAAATCATTTTCCTCTCCCCTGCCAGCCATTGTGGGTGGAAAAACAGCTATTATATTTAAACAGATACAGTATATTGTAGCTGCACTGGTGTTTTGCTAGCTAGGATCCTCTGCAGTGTGGGTCAAGCAGTCTAACCATCCAATCAAAAGACGTAAAAATGCCGACGTTCTTGGATGACTTCTATGCATGCCCCTGGACATACAAAAGACATCTGATTGGTAAAGCAACAGGATAAGTTTAACAGTTAATTTAACCTACAGAGCCGCACTGTTAATTCCTGAAGGCCAAAGGTAGATTTGCTTGACCCTGGCAACACAGATGGCTGAAATATGATTGGACAAAAAAACTTGAACATGCATTACACTACTGGAAGGAGTGCAACCAAGAGAAAAGCTACAAAATGAAGAGAATCGACTATTGGGGATAATTTAATACATCCTCATGGAACAAGTATGTTGTAAAGGTTTTAAATGTAACTGTGTGTTTAGGCCAGCAGAAAAGGCTTTGCTGGCCCTGAGGGTCCGCCACTGATATATACACTTGTGAAAAAATTCAGACACCCCATTAAATATTCAGTTTTTTATTAAGAAATGTTCACATATTGATGTCTAATCTTGTTTTTATTTATCTCTGGAAAAGTAGGTGATTTAATTGGAGGTAAATAACCCCTTTTGGCTGAAATAATTCCAGTGAGACGCCTCTTGTATCCATCTACCAGTCTCTGACCTCGATCTGAGGAAAGTTTGCCTCACTCCTCAATGCAGAATTCTTTCAGCTGTGAGATGTTTGAGGGGTTTCTTGCTTGTACAGCCCATTTCACATCACCCCACAGCATCTCAATGGAATTAAGATCTGGGCTTTGACTCGGCCATTCCAGGACTCTCCATTTTTTAGTTTTTAGCCAGTCCTTGGTGGATTTACTGGTATGTTGTGGGTCATTGTCATGTTGCAGGTTTAATTTCTTTTTTACAGATGGTCTCACGTGGTCCTCAAGCACCCTCTGATACATGGTAGAATTCATGGTGGATTCTATGATGGTGAGGTGGCCAGGTTCTGCTGCAGTAAATCATCCCCAAACCATTTTTTTTAATTACTTATTTTGTACCCGTAGGTAGATTTGTTTTGCAGTCTGGTGACAAGCCACCAGCTGACGGTCGCTGCGTGCGCAAGCGCCCCGTGTCCCTAACCTGCATGTTTTTGGTATGTGGGAGGAAACCGGAGAAATCCCGGAGTAAACCCACGCAACACGGGGAGAACATGCAAACTCCACACCGATCACTGTTGGTCGGGGGCAGGGATCGAACCCACGATCTCACGATCCCCGCGATCCCCCGGCGAGGGTAAACTGTGCTGCCGCAGTGCTAACCACTACGCCACCATGCAACCATGACACTTCCTCCTCCATGCTTCACAGTTGGTATGAGGTTCTTTTCCTGGATTGCTGTAGCTGGTCTGCACCAAACACATCCTCTGTTCTGGTGTCCAAATAATTCAATTTTAGACTCATCTGTCCAAAGAACATTATTCCAGAAGTCCTGGCCTTTGTCTACGCTCTCTCTGGCAAACCAGTCTGGCCTTCATGTTTCTCTTAGAGAGCAAAGGTTTCCTCCTTGCATGCCTACCATGCAAGTTTAAACTTGTGCAGTCTCTTTCTGATTGTAGAAGCATGCACTTTCACATCAACAGTAGCAAGAGCCTGCTGTAGGTCCTGTGATGACATTTTAGGGTTTTTGGAGACTTCTTTTAGCACTTGCGGTCTGCTCTCAGGGTCAACTTGCTTGGATGGCCAGACTTGGGCATGTTGGCAGTTCTTTTGAATGTCCTCTACTTGTAGACTATTTTCCAGACAGTGGAATGGCTGGTTTCAAATTATTTTTAGATCTTTTTAAATCACTTACCAGACTCATAAGCTGTGACAATATTCTTTCTGAAGGCCTCAGACAGCTCTTTCAATCTCACCATGGTGTTTACTCCCACTTCAACAGTCAGGAGCACACCAAACTAAGTGCCTAAGGTTTAAATAGGACATCCATCCATCCATCAATCCATTTTCTACAACTTAATCCTTTTTAGGTCTCAAGGGGGAGGCTGGAGCCTATCTGAGCGTATTTGGGTGAGAGGCAGGGTACACCCTGGACAGATCGCCAGCCCATCGGAGGGCCAACACAGAGACCCAAACAACCATTCACTCTCACATTCATCCTTAAGGACAATTTAGAATCCCCAGTTTATGCCAATTAACCAAACCTAACCTAGGTTAGGTTAATTTTGAAATAGGACAAGCCTCCTTTAATACTCAAGTACATTCATTTTGTCTTCTTTTCCAACAATTAATTTACTGTTTCTTTCTTTCAGACAAAAGGGTAGAGATGTTTGTTTTTTTCTTGACATGTTTCGACTGACACCTGCAGTCTTCTTCAGAAGCATCAGCTGATCGCTGTGACTGACATGTCATTTATCAGCTGTTTTCCGTAGGTGTAGCCAGCCTGATGGACCTGACAGATCCACCACACTGGCCACACCTGGCATTGTCAGGCGGTCTCTGGAGGATGGAGTCCCAGGTGTGGGAAAGTATGAATGCTCTTTCTTCCCAGTTCATGGTGTCCTTTGCACATTTTCTGATTTCTATGACTTCCTTGATCCAGCGTTTGTGTTTATTACCCTTCGATCTAATGTTTCTTGTGTTGTCCCAGTCTGTGATGCGATTGTTCTCTTTGCAGTGAAGTTTCTTGTTCTACCTTTTCTTTTTGTGATCTTGTAAGTCGTCCTAGTGTTTCATTTTCCCATTCCTTCTGGTGTTCTTTCTTGTGTTGAGTGTTCTTCCCTTTTCTCCGACGTATGTCTTGTCACATGGTCTGCAGGGAATTTTGTATATTATGTTGCATTTTTTGTCCTGTTCTATTTTATCTTTGAGGTGTACTAGTAACAATCTTATTTTTATGTGTGACTTCACTGTTGTGCTGATTTTGTTTTCTAATGATCTGACATGTATGGTTGACCCAGAAGCAGACTCGAAATAGACACAATTATCTTTTATTATAAAGAGTGTGAGTGTGAATGTGTGCGTGTGTGCAGGAGTGAGGCAGCTGGGTGAGCAGAGCACAGTCAGACTGGCAACCCTAGGAGAGAGCACAGACAGGCGGATGAGTGCACAGAGGTTAGGAGGGATGCACCAGTTAATGTACAGTCTTACGAGTTGGCTGGAAGGCTGAAGCGCTGAAGAACTCCCAAGGTCTCCGGGCCAGCTGCTGTATGTCCAGGCTGCCACTGCTGACGAGGTGAAGTGGTGCAGGTGAATTAGAGTGCCGGTGAAGTGCAGGTTGCACCCAGGTCTGCCTCCAGGAGGAGGAGGTCCGCCGCCAGGAGGCTTCCACCTGTGCGCAGGGGAGTAGGAGGAAGCATAGGTGTGAAGGTAACACGAAGGCTTACTTGTCGGTGGGGGGCGCAGACTCCCAGGAGATTCAATAGCAGGGAAGAGCCGAAGAGATGGAACTCCAGAGCAGGATGAGCTGAGTAGGCAAGGAGGTCTTACCAGACCGTCGGAGCATTGACGTCTCCGTGCAGACCAGAGGGCAGCGCGGCTTGAGTAGGCTGCTTGATGAGGTGATCAGGTGTGCGCGTAGCTGTGGAGGTAATTAAGGCAGCAGGCATGCAGAGCGGATCATTACATGATCCTTTGTATTGGTTCTGTTATCCCTTGGATGTATGGTGTGGTTATCATGTTCGTGTTTTTCGTTTCAGCTTCTGGTGTTTGTTTTGTTTTCCGTTTATCTTCTTTGTTCTTGACCTGCTTTTTTTTTTTCCTTTGTTTATGGCCCATATTAGATATTGGCAGTGTGTGAGTGCATGTCATATGTGTTCCTCTTCCTCCTATTTGTCTTCTTCATCTGTGATGTAGCTGTCCCGTTCATAAAGAGCTCTGACAGCTGATAGTTTGTGTGCTGTGGGATGTTCAGATGACCAGAGTAGGTATTGATCTGTGTGGGTTGGTTTTCTGTATGTCATAAAACACCCTTTTTAAGGGCAGGCAGAAGACACCAAACACCAACTGTGAGTTTGCAACATTTATTAACATAAACACGAACACTATACAAAAACACTACACTTACAGTACATATAAGGAAATGATGAGGTGTGCTGGAGGAGAACAGGGCTCATGACCGGTTGAAAAGAGTCTGGACAGACCCAGGCTGACAAACACACCGGGGGAAAAAAGAGACAAAAGCCAGATGGAGTCACACCCAAAAAGGAACAGGGTTCACAGCTGGGGAAACGGGAAAAAGGAGATAATTCCAGGACGGCGCGCACTCGTTCACCTCTGCGGAAAAACACTTTCACTCAGAGTTTACAGGTGTTCTGAGGAAGCAAACAGTAGGACACGGCAACGGGGAAAAGCTGCCATATCATTAAATAGGTGAATGAGATTCAACCATGAATGACAGGTGTGCAGCCTGTGAAATAAAGTTTGACAGCAGGAAGTACACAAACACTATCAAAATAAAAGCCCAAACCGGAAATAATAATTAATGATACAAAGTAAAATAACACAAGATACAAATAATACAAAATGATACACAAATATATAGACAAGACTATAATGACAAAACTAAGCATACAAAGCAACACATAACTAATCACGGGCAACTAACACCCAAAGACAACACACAGAAGTACATGAAAACCCTCAAACTAAGATAAGCACAATAAATACAAAATAAACAGATACAGAAATACAAAAGATGACATAAAACAACTTGGGGGCTGAGCACAGCAGCCTGCTATGCTCAGGATCATGACAATGTATACTGTAATTTTTATGCTGCCATCTTCTTTGTGGTCGATTCTGATGTCCAGAAAGGCTATGGTCCTGTTTGTTTCCTCTTCATGTGTGAATTTTATATTTCCTGTGCTGTTCATGATGTTCAGCTGATCTGTGAGGTCTTGTGTATGTCCTTTCTTTATTTTCTTCAGAATGTTGTCCACATATTGTTATGTCGGTAGTAGGAGCCAAGGACAAGACCAGGTGTTGAACTGGACACACGTTTATTAGTAGACACTCCACAGTATGCAATCATACCCGCCTGGCAGAGAGGTGGCCAAGAGTCCACCCCTCCCACTCACTGCTCTCTTATACCCTGGGTGGTGGCAGAACTGGAAAGGTGGCGACACCACCCGTGTCACACAAATAAGGGTCCAAACTCCCAACACAACACATATCTCCTCCAGAGGGTGGGTCTGTAATGTGTGGGTGCTGTCTTTATGGCTCTTGTTTCCAGGTCCTCCATGAACAAATTGCTCATAATGACTGATAATCCTTCCTTATGTCTGTAAATAGTTCCTTTATATTGAAAATAGGTGGACTTGGTGACGAAATATAGCAGTCCAGATATGTCTTCAACTGTGAGGTTTGTGCATTGTTTTAGTGTCTTGTCCTTCCTGAGGCGTTCTTGCACGATGTGTAGGGTGACGTTGACAGGGGTTTTTGTGAATTGTGATATGACATCATGTGAAATAAGGATCTCGTTAATATAATCTGATAATCTGTGGCAGGCATGTTGTTAGCACTATTCTGATGTTTAAAAGCTCTAAATCTTCCTGACTGAACTACACACCAGAGCGTCCCTCAGAATTTGGTGCCAATAATGATTGGTCCGACTGAAAGACAGACTGACAGCATTCAACAGGGCGTGGGACTCCAGAAGGTGTGTTCACATTTTGGTGGTTAACAAATGGCAGAAATTGACAGAACAGGCAATTTTTCCTAAAGAAAAATGAGTCAAACAGCACAGGTGAGGGGAGAGGAGGCTGCAGAGGAGCGTGTTCTGCTACAGCAGAGAGGCCGTGAGATTTTCAGCACCTCAGATTCGTCAAGTGACTCTCAGAATAAATTCTATAATATTTAGCTGCCATCATATAGTTCACAATTCTGACTCCCATGTATTTTTTCTCATAAACTGAAAAACTAATTCCTCATTACAAAGATTTTTAAATAAAGTTTTAAATTTCAAAGAAAAAGTTAGCTACATGAACCTACAGTATATGTTAATATGAAAATGTATAAGCAAAAGCTGCAAGTTTTATGGTAAAAAGGGAAAACTACATTCAAAAAGATCTAAAATTAAAGAAAATATCATTTTTCCATCCGTCCATCCATCTTCTACCACTTTTCCGGAGGTCCGGGTCGCGGAGGCAGCAATTCAAGCAGAGAAACCCAGACTTCCCTCTCCCCAGCCACCTGCTCCAGCTCTTCAGAGAGGATACCAAGGCGTTCCCAGACCAGCTGGGAGACATAGTCTCTCCACCAAGTCCTGGGTCTGCCCTGGGGTCTCCTCCCAGTGGGACGTGCCCGAAACACCTGAAGTGGGAGGCATCCAGGAGGCATCCTAATCAGATGCCCATACCACCTCAACTGACTCCTTTCAATGTGGAGGAGCAGCGGTTCTACTCTGAGCCTCTGCCGGGTGACTGAGCTCCTCACCCCATCTCTGAGGGTGAGTCCAGCAATCCTACAGAGAAAGCTCATTTCAGCCGCTTGTATCCACAATCTCGTTCTTTCGGTCATTACCCAAAGCTCGTGACCATAGGTCAGAGTAGGAACGTAGATTGACTGGTAAATCGACAGCTTTGCCTTAGAACTCAGCTCCCTCTTCACCACAACAGACTGGTACAATGTCCGCATCACTGCAGATGCTGCTCCAATCCATCTGTCAATCTCTCGCTCCATTTTCCCCTCACTCGTGAATAAGGCCTCAAGATACTTAAACTCCTCTACTTGGGGCAGGAGCCTGTCCCCAACCCAGAGAGGACAATCCACCTTTTTACGGCTGAGGACCATGGACTCAGACTTGGAGGTGCTGATTCTCATCCCAGCCACTTCATACTCAGCGGCAAACCATCCCAGCAAGAGCTGTAGGTCATTGCTGGATGAAGCCAACAGGACAACACCATCTGCAAACAACAGAGATAAGATCCTGTGGTCACCAAGCATGACACCCTCCATTCCCTGGCTGCGCCTAGAAGTCCTGTCCATAAAAATTATGAACAGGATCGGTGACAAACTCTCACTGGGAATGAGTACGACCGAGTGTTGGCAATACGAACCAAACTTTCACAACGATCGTATAGAGACCAAATAGCTCGTAACAACAAGCCCGATACCCCATACTCCCAAAGCACCCCCCACAAAAACCATGAGGGACACAGTCGAATGCCTTCTCCAAGTCCACAAAACACATGTAAACTGGTTGGGCAAACTCCCACGAACCCTCGAGAATTCTCGAGAGGGTAAAGAGCTGGTCTGATGTGCCACGGCCAGGATGAAAACATTGCTCCTCCTGAAGCCTCGTGAAGGCTCAACCAACAGCCCGACTCTCCAGTACTTTGGCATAGACCTTCCCAGGGAGGCTGAGGAGTGTGATCCCTCTAAAGTTGGAGCACACCCTCCGGTCCCCTTTTTCGAAGACAGGAACCACCACCCCGGTTTGCCATGCCAAAGGCACTGCCCCCGACCTCCACGCAATGTTGCAGAGGCGTGTCAACCATGATAGCCCAACAAAATCCAGGGCCTTGAGGTACTCAGGGCGAATCTCGTCCACCCCCGGGGCCCAGCCACCAAGGAGATTTTTAACCACCTTGGCGACCTCAACCCCTGTGATAGGCGAGTCATCCCCCTCGTCCACAAACCCTGCTTTCTCTGTGGAAGGCGTATCAGTGGGATTGAGGAGATCCTCGAAGTATTCCTTCCACCGCCCGACGATATCCCCAGTCGAAGTCAACAGCGCCCCATCTGCACCATACACAGTGTGGACAGGGAGCTGCTTTCCCCTCCTGAGCCGCCCGACAGTTTGCCAGAATCTCTTCAAGGCCGACCGAAAGTCTTGTTCCATGGCCTCACCGAACTCCTCCCATACCTGGGTTTTTGCTTCAGCAACCACCCGAGGTGCACTCCGCTTGGCCTGCCGGTACACCTCAGCTGCTTCGGGAGTCCCACAAGCCAACCACGCTTGATAGGACTCCTTCTTCAGCTTAATGGCCCCCCTCACCACTGGTGTCCACCACTTGGTTTGGGGGTTGCCACCATGAGATGCACCGACCACCTTGCGGCTGCAGCTCTGGGCCACCGCTTCAACAACAGAGGTGGAGAACATGGCCCATTCAGACTCCATGTCTCCAGACTCCCTCGGAATGTGGTTGAAGTTCTTCCGGAGGTGGGAGTTGAAGACCTCCCGGACAGGGGCCTCAGCCAGACATTCCCAGCACACCCTCACTATATGTTTGGGTCTACCAGGTCTGAATGGCTTCCTCCCTTGCCATCGGATCCAACTCACCACCAGGTGGTGATCAGTTGACAGCTCTGCACCTCTCTTTACCCGAGTGTCCAAGACATACGGTTGCAGGTCTGATGACACGATAATAAAATAGATCATCGACCTGCGACCTAGGGTGTCCTGGTGCCAGGTGCACATATGGACACCCTTATGCTTGAACATGGTGTTCGTTATGGTTAGCACAGAAGTCCAATAACTGAACACCACTCGGGTTCAGATCCGGCAGGCCGTTCCTCCCAATCACCCCCTCCAGGTTTCACTGTCGTTGCCCATGTGCACATTGAAACTCCAGAAAAGGCCAAGCTCCAGCCCCTCTCCAGGATACTGGTTCCAGAACCTGAGCTGTATGTTAAGGTGAGGCCGACTATATCTAGCCAGTATATCTCAACCTCATGCACCAGCTCAGGTTCCTTCCCCACCAGAGAGGTGACATTCCACGTACCAAAAGCCAGTTTAGAAAGCTTGGGATCAGTCCGCCAAGGTCTCCGCCTTTGACCGCCACCTAATCCACATAGCACCGGACCCCCAGGATCCCTCCTGCAGGTGGTGAGCCCACTGGAGGGCGGACCCATGTAATTCCTTCTTGCTGAGCCTGGCCGGGTCCCATGGGTGGAAACCCGGCCACCAGACGCTAGCCATCGAGCCCCTCCCCCAGGCCTGGCTCCAGGGTGGGGCCCCGGTAACCCCATACTGGGCGGGGTACACTGAATCCTTGATATAGAATTTATCATGAGAGTCTGTTGGATCGTTCTTAGTCTGGCCCTTCACCCAGGACCAGTTTGTCTTGGGTGACCCTATCAGAGGCAAATTGTCCCAGACAACATACGTAGCTCCTGAGATCACTGGGGCACACAAACCCCCCACCATGATAAGGTGATGATCCATGAGGGGGAATATGATTTTTTACATGAAGAAAATCACATTTATAGAAAAAGCTGCATATTTATAAAAGCCTAAATATTCCTAGTAGTTATGGCCTAATCTTGATTTTAAGATCAAATACTGCTCCATGCAGATTTCTGTGGATACAGTTTGGTGAAAAAGCCTCTTTCCACAGTAGATGTTGCTGAATGAAGAAAAAACCTTACTTGTTCTCAGGTGATTTGTTATGTTTTAACAAGGAGGATGGTAGCAGTGGTGAACTCACAAATTTAGTGTAAGGTAAAGCCTATCCACCTCCAGATAGCAGACGTGGAGGAAAAACATCCAGACTCTCTGCTTATCATTCTGGGTGATTTCAATAGAGCTAATCTCACAAATGAGCTTCCTAAATACAGACAGCATATTAAATGTCCCACCAGGGACACAAATACACTTGACCACTGTTACACAGTTTTAAGAAACGCCTATCATGCCGTCCCCCGTGCAGCTCTGGGTTTTTCTGACCACTGTCTGCTCCATCTTATTCCAACATACAGACAGAAACTAAAAACTTCCAAGTCTGTTGTAAGGACTGTGAAGAAATGGACTGAGGAATCAAAGCTGGAGTTACAAGCCTGCTTTGACTGTACAGATTGGAGTGTTTTTGAAGCTGCAGCCATTAACCTAAATGAACTCACTGACACTGTGACGTCATACATCTGTTTCTGCGAGGACATGTGTGTGCAGACCAAGACCTTCTGCACATACAACAACAATAAACCCTGGTTCATTCCTAAACTGAAGCAGCTACGTCAGACCAAGGAGGAGGCCTACAGGACTGGTGACTGGACTCTGTACAAGCGGGCCAGAAACATGCTGACGAAGGAGATCAGGCTTGCTAAGAGGAGCTACAGTGTGAAGTTACAAAAAAACTTCTCAGCCAACAACTCTGCTTCTGTCTGGAGAGGCCTACGGAATATCACCAACTACAGGAGACCATCCCCCCACCCTGTGGAAAACCTCCAGCTGGCTAACGACCTAAACAGCTTTTACTGCAGGTTTGAAAAGAACCTACAGTTCTCACCTCCCACCCACACAAAAGGATTATCTGCAGCCCCAGGAACTCCATCCCTCCTCCACTCTGACCTCCCACCAGCACTAACGATCTGTGAAGAGGAGGTGCGCCGGGTCTTTCAGAGACAAAAGATCAAGAAGGCTGCAGGACCTGATGGTGTGTCTCCGTCCTGCCTGAGAGTCTGCTCCAACGAGTTGGCCCCCATCTTCACCCGGCTCTTTAACAGATCACTGGAGCTGCGTGAAGTGCCTTCCTGCTTCAAACACTCCATCATCATTCCAGTTCCCAAGAAACCCTCTGTTACAGGATTAAACCACTACAGACCTGTTGCCCTGACCTCTGTGGTCATGAAATCCTTGGAGAGATTGGTGCTGAACCACCTGAAGGTCATCACAGGCCCCCTGATGGACCCACTGCAGTTTGCCTACCGGTCAACAGGTCAGTGGATGATGCAGTGAATATGGGACTACACTACATCCTGCAACACCTCGACTCCCCAGGGACGTACGCCAGGATCCTGTTTGTCGACTTCAGCTCAGCGTTCAACACCATCATCCCAGGCATTCTTCATCAGAAACTCCTCCAGCTCAAGGTGCCCCCCTCCACCTGCCAGTGGATCTCCAGCTTTCTGACTGACAGGTGGCAACAAGTGAAGCTAGGGAGATTTACATCCAGCTCCCGAAAAATTAGTACTGGCGCCCCCCAAGGATGTGTCCTTTCCCCACTGCTCTTCTCCCTCTACTCCAACGACTGCACCTCAGAGGACCCTTCGGTGAAGCTCCTGAAGTTTGCGGACGACACCACAGTCATCGGTTTGATCCGGGATGATGATGAGTCTGCATACAGGCGGGAGGTGGAGCAGCTGATCCTCTGGTGCAGCCAGAACCATCTTGAACTTAACCCAGCCAAAACGGTGGAGATGACTGTGGATTTCAGGCGACACCCCACTTCATTCCCCCCACTCACCATCCTCAACAGCACAGTGTCCACTGTGGACTCCTTCAAGTTTCTGGGTACCACAATCTCCCGGAACCTGAAGTGGTCCTCCCATATAGACACTGTCCGGAAAAAGGCCCAGCAGAGGTTGTTTTTTCTGCGTCAGCTCAAGAAGTTTGATTTGCCTCTGGAGCTGCTGGTTGTCTTCTACACCGCCATCATCCAAACTGTCCTCTGCTTTTCCATCACTGTCTGGTTTGGATCTGCCACTAAACAGGACAAGACCAGACTGCAGCGGATCGTTAAGTCTGCGGAGAGGATCATTGGTACCAACCTACCCTCCATTGAGAACTTATATCGGTCCATAACCAGGAAACGGGCGGGAAACATCTGTGCTGACCCATCACACCCCAGCCACAAACTGTTTGAACTTCTATCTTCTGGTCGTCGTTACAGATCACTGAAGGTCAAAACCACCCGTCACAGGAACAGTTTCTTTCCTCAAGCCATCACTCTGATGAACTCCTAACATTCACCTAGTCCTACCTGTTGCTGTACTCATGACTTTTCATCCATTATTACATTGCACATAACTCTCACACTGCTTTTTACTTCATTCACATTATATCACTGAATCTGAGTTCACATTGAAATACTGTGTGACTGTATATTTTTTCATATATTTCTGCAAAGTGTGGTTAGTCTGAGTAAATAACTGCATATGTTCCTGTATATATTTGCATCCTTTTATAGAAACGTGGACAGACTGTAATTTACTGTACATACTCTGTTGTCATTGAATCCTTATTTAAATCCTCCACCTGAACAACGAGAGCAAGTTTTTAGCCAAAGTCAAATTCCTTGTATGTGTTGTGCATACTTGGCCAATAAAGCTGATTCTGATTCTGATTATTCCTAGGCCCCATGATGCCTTGCATAAATTATGGTAGCAACTTCCGGTACTAGTTTAGAACGTATTGTTGTCACTGAAACGAGACAATTTTCCTTGTTATAAAACAGTGACTTTGGCATCAAAAATGCAGGAACATGGCCTTTTGCACCTCAAAAACACTAATATATTAATATAATACTAATTATATTATTAAGTATTATTAATTAATTATTAGTAATATTAATTAATTATTAAGTATTATTAATATAATACTAATATATTAATATACTAATAATATACTATACTAATATACTAATTTTTTTTTTTTTTTTTTTTTTTTTTTCCCCTCTCGGTGCCACACGAGTAGGCTGCCTTTTGCAACAGCGGCTCGATTCCGAGTCTTTTTCCCTTCCTCTCTCTTTTGATCCGTCTTTTTTTTTCACCCCACTTATATCACGGACACACAGATCGTCCTAAATGTCTCCTGAGCCGGTGGACGGAGCCACTGTTTATAGCAGGATACGATACAGCAGAGAACAGCTGCTAGCATTCAACCGCCACCCGGTCCCATTGGAAAAACTCGACATACCGAGAGAACTGAGGCGAAAACGCCGCGGCTGCCGGGCTGGAGTAAGGCGGAGGACAAAAAATATAAGGTACAGACCCTCCCTTCCATCTGTTGTCATGGGAAATGTACGGTCGATACTGGGAAAGTTAGATGAGCTAGCGGCTATCTCCCGTTATGATAGCACATACCGGGAGTGCTCTCTCCTTTTGTTTACTGAGACGTGGCTAACTGAACTAGCAGCAGATGCTAACATTGAGCTGGAGGGTTTTCACATGATACGAGCTGACCGAACACCAGACAGTGGCAAGGCTAGGGGCGGTGGAGTGATAATGTATGTTAACAACAACTGGTGCAGACCGGGACATATCACTGTTAAACAACGACACTGCAGCAAAGACATTGAGTTGCTAGCTGTTAGCATGAGGCCTACATATCTCCCGAGAGAACACTCACACGTGATCTGCATTGTTGTTTATGCAAATCCGACGGCGAACGCTGGGACAGCACGTGACGTCATCCATTCAGTAACCAGCAGGCTGCAGACAGAACACCCAGATGCTCTTCTCCTCATCTCAGGCGATTTCAACCATGTTTCACTGTCTCCCATTCTACCCACGTTCACCCAGTATGTCACATGCCACACTAGAGACAATAAAACACTGGATTTATTCTACGCAAACACTAAGGAGGCGTACACCTCATCACAACTCCCCCCACTCGGGAGATCGGATCACAACTTGGTTCATCTCCGGCCGGTGTACAAACCCCTAGTGCACAGACAACCTCCGGCCATGCACACTGTGGAGTTATGGTCTGAGGAGACAATGGACACCCTAAAGGGCTGTTTTGAAGCCACCGCCTGGAAGCAGCTCTGCGATCCACATGGTGAGGACATCGATGGCCTCATTCACACCTTCACGGGCTACCTCAGCTTCTGTGTGGACAAATCCGTTCCCACCAAGACCATACGGCGTCACTCAAACAACAAACCCTGGATCAACCCTGAGATAAAAACACTTCTGAGAGAGAAGAAGAGGATCTTCAGGTCAGGGAACAGGGAGATGCTGAAGTCCGTACAGAGGGAGCTGAGGAGAAAGATCAGAGAAGGCAAGGACAGCTTCAGGAAGAAGATGGAGGACAAGCTGCAACAGAGCGACATCAGCGGGGTCTGGAGAAACCTCAAAACCATCTTGGGGCTCCAGAATACCTCCCCCCAGGCCACAGGGGGCAGGGAGTGGGCGAACAACCTGAATCTGTTTTTCAATAGATTTGACCAACCGCCCTCCCCCCTGACTGCACAACAACCACTGCTGCCTCTAAAGAAATCAAGTCCTGCTGCCCACTCCCCACTCCACCAACACCCCCCCACTCCCAACACACAGCCCCCCATCCTGACCCTGACCAGGACCCAGGTGAGGACGGAGCTGAGGAAGATCAAGGCGAGGAAGGCGCCGGGACCGGACGGCATCAGCGCAAAGCTCCTCAAGTCCTGTGCAGACCAGCTGTGTGGGATTGTGACGTATATCTTCAACATGAGCCTGAAACTGGGGAGGGTACCACAGCTGTGGAAAACATCTTGTGTGGTACCTGTACCAAAAACTTCCCACCCCAAAGACCTGAACAGCTACAGACCGGTGGCCTTGACGTCCCACTTGATGAAGACCCTGGAGAGACTGCTCCTTGCTCACCTCCGCCCCCTGGTGGAACCAGCGATGGATCCACTCCAGTTCGCCTACCAGCATGGCATTGGGGTGGAGGATGCGGTGATCTTCCTCCTTCACCGTTCTCTGTCCCACCTGGAGAAGCCCGGGAATATGGTGAGGATCATGTTCTTTGACTTCTCCAGTGCTTTCAACACCATCCAACTGATGATCCTGAAGGACAAGCTGCTGCGCGCAGGGGTGGACCAGCACCTGTCATCATGGATCCTGGACTACCTCACGAACCGGCCTCAGTTTGTGAGAACCCGGGACTGTGTGTCCGACACGATCATCAGTAGCACGGGGGCCCCCCAGGGAACGGTGCTGGCTCCCTTCCTGTTCACTCTTTATACTGCGGACTTCTCACACAACACAACACACTGCCATCTACAGAAGTTCTCTGATGACTCTGCGATCGTTGGCCTCATCTCCAATGGAGATGAAGCTGAGTACAGAGGGCTTATCCAGGACTTCGTGGACTGGTGCCATCGGAACTGCCTCCAGATCAACGCGAGGAAAACTAAGGAGCTGGTGGTGGACTGCCGCAGGCATGGGCAGCCCCTCACAGTACCAGTAAATATACAGGGAACAGACATCGAGATGGTGACATCCTATAAGTACCTGGGTATTCATCTGAACAATAAACTAGACTGGTCACACAATACTGATGCACTCTACAAGAAGGGACAGCGCAGGCTGTTCCTGCTGAGGAGACTCAGGTCTTTTGGTGTACAAGGGGCGCTGCTGAAGTCATTCTATGACACGGTGGTGGCATCAGCCATCACTTTTGGAGTGGTCTGCTGGGGCAGTGGCATTACTGCAGCCGATAGGAAGAGACTGAACAAACTGATTAAGAAAGCTAGCTCTGTCCTGGGGCAGCGCCTTGATCCGATGGAGGAGATAGGAGAGAGAAGGACGGTGGCTAAACTGTCATCTCTGCTGGAGTCCGAGTTCCACCCTATGCAGGACATACTGAATGCACTGAGGAGCTTATTTAGCAGCAGACTACATCATCCCAGGTGCACAACCGAGAGGTTTCGTAGGTCCTTCCTACCAACGGCTGTCAGACTGTACAACCTAAGCAGGGCTGCTCGCAGAGATAGCAAAAAGACGTAACAAACTAATAGTTTTTTGAATGCAAAAGATGCAATAGACTTACACAATGGTCCCCTCCGGCATACAACTAGGAACATACCGGTCGCTATGGAGGGTGAGAATATGTATGGGCACATAATCATACCATGTAGGATAACTAAGTAGACGGTTATGCTGTTTCATTCCATCTAGCAACAATGCTCTGCACTGTGTGTGTTTATATATTTACATATTTATTCCATCTAGCTACAATGCTCAGCACTGGGTGTGTTTATATATTTATATATCTACATATTATTCCATCTAGCTACATTGCTCCGCACTGTGTGTGTTTATATACTTGCATATTTATTCCACCTAGCTGCAATGCTCCGTACTGTGGGTGTTTATATATTTACATATTTATTCCATCTAGCTACAATGCTCTGCACTGTGTGTCTGTGTGTGTGTGTATATATATATATTTTATAGTAATACGTACATATGTATATTAGCTGCTCTTGCTTGCTTGTTTTTTTCTTGCCTTCTGATTGTTGCTCTGAGTGTTGCTATCCCTGTGCTGTTGCAATCCTGGAATTTCCCCGTTGTGGGACTAATAAAGGCTTATCTTATCTTATCTTATAATCATACCACATCCCACAACTATGGAGGGATGAGAAGATGACCTTAAAAAGTGGCCAGTAGCTCCGTTAGCTAGCTCTGCTGCTAACATGCTAACACTGTAAACAAATAAAAGCTCTGAGATATATAAATGTTTCCACCGCAATAAAGTCGGCTGCATTTTGTTAAAATATGTTGGACATATTCAAATTTACCTCAGAGCAGATGTAGAGTCCAGTCAGAGCCACAAAGAACCACAACACCGTGCTTGGGTGTTTTAAATTCAGGGTAAAATGTCAGATCTGTGACATTCATACAAATGAAAACATACCTGGCTCTTGTCTTGGTGTCTGTCCTGTGTCTGTACCACCGATCACACCAACAATCCTTTAGTTTTCAGTGCATGATCTACTCTTGCTGTTGAAGCCACAGATTTAGCTGTGCTTATCTGTGAGGAGCCTCACACCACGAACAGCAGCAAGTACCAGAACTACGCAAAAACATTCAAAAATACAAAAACTACAAGTGCTGAAATTAGCTGCCACTTGAGTGCCAAACATGTATGTGGACTATACATTAAAATGAATTTGAAAAACTTTTAAAAGCGCTATTTTAAATGCCTCTGCTACTCCACTCTTACTGACTGATTTAACTCTAGGTCAGCCGAAACCGGAAGCTCCGCCCATCATCATTCCTACAGCGGCACCCCCAGGAATAAGATGGATAAATGTAAATTAAGTATAAATTAGCAAGAATTGTAAAATATGACTAAGAAGGCCAATTTAGCTTCAAGATTCAAGATTCAGAGATTCAAGATTCAAAGGCTTTATTATCATGTGCACAGTTAAGAAATAAGATAAGATAAGATAAGATAAGATAAGATAAGATAAGCCTTTATTAGTCCCACAACGGGGAAATTCCAGGATTGCAACAGCACAGGGATAGCAACACTCAGAGCAACAATCAGAAGGCAAGAAAAAAAACAAGCAAGCAAGAGCAGCTAATATACATATGTACGTATTACTATAAAATATATATATATACACACACACACAGACACACAGTGCAGAGCATTGTAGCTGGATGGAATAAATATATGAATATATGAACACACAGTGCAGAGCATTGTAGCTAGATGGAATAAATATGTAAATATATAAACACCCACAGTACGGAGCATTGCAGCTAGGTGGAATAAATATGCAAGTATATAAACACACACAGTGCGGAGCAATGTAGCTAGATGGAATAATATGTAGATATATAAATATATAAACACACCCAGTGCTGAGCATTGTAGCTAGATGGAATAAATATGCAAATATATAAACACACACAGTGCAGAGCATTGTTGCTAGATGGAATGAAACAGCATAACCGTCTACTTAGTTATCCTACATGGTATGATTATGTGCCCATACATATTCTCACCCTCCATAGCGACCGGTATGTTCCTAGATGTATGCCGGAGGGGACCATTGTGTAAGTCTATTGCATCTTTTGCATTCAAAAAACTATTAGTTTGTTACGTCTTTTTGCTATCTCTGCGAGCAGCCCTGCTTAGGTTGTACAGTCTGACAGCCGTTGGTAGGAAGGACCTACGAAACCTCTCGGTTGTGCACCTGGGATGATGTAGTCTGCTGCTAAATGAGCTCCTCAGTGCATTCAGTATGTCCTGCATAGGGTGGAACTCGGACTCCAGCAGAGATGACAGTTTAGCCGCCGTCCTTCTCTCTCCTATCTCCTCCATCGGATCAAGGCGCTGCCCCAGGACAGAGCTAGCTTTCTTAATCAGTTTGTTCAGTCTCTTCCTATCGGCTGCAGTAATGCCACTGCCCCAGCAGACCACTCCAAAAGTGATGGCTGATGCCACCACCGTGTCATAGAATGACTTCAGCAGCGCCCCTTGTACACCAAAAGACCTGAGTCTCCTCAGCAGGAACAGCCTGCGCTGTCCCTTCTTGTAGAGTGCATCAGTATTGTGTGACCAGTCTAGTTTATTGTTCAGATGAATACCCAGGTACTTATAGGATGTCACCATCTCGATGTCTGTTCCCTGTATATTTACTGGTACTGTGAGGGGCTGCCCATGCCTGCGGCAGTCCACCACCAGCTCCTTAGTTTTCCTCGCGTTGATCTGGAGGCAGTTCCGATGGCACCAGTCCACGAAGTCCTGGATAAGCCCTCTGTACTCAGCTTCATCTCCATTGGAGATGAGGCCAACGATCGCAGAGTCATCAGAGAACTTCTGTAGATGGCAGTGTGTTGTGTTGTGTGAGAAGTCCGCAGTATAAAGAGTGAACAGGAAGGGAGCCAGCACCGTTCCCTGGGGGGCCCCCGTGCTACTGATGATCGTGTCGGACACACAGTCCCGGGTTCTCACAAACTGAGGCCGGTTCGTGAGGTAGTCCAGGATCCATGATGACAGGTGCTGGTCCACCCCTGCGCGCAGCAGCTGCTGGATGTAGCAAATGAATGTAGCAAATGCTACATTTCCTGAGCAATGAAATTCTTACTTTGCTTTCCGAACGAATTAACAAAGTTAAAAGGTACAGAAGCAACAATTCTAATAGGTCATGACACACTAACACAGAAACTCAATCCTAATACTAATGGATGCTAATAACACACCAACACACAGTTAGGCAGTAGAGGAATGAAACTGAAAATTCACTGGATGACTAAAGTGATAGTGGTATATTGATATCAGAGATGATGAGAACGTGAGATGGCATGTGTCATGGCGGATTACAAATGACAGCTCACGAGCACGATGCCAAACACAGGAAAGAAGCACACAGAAGGGCACGTTTGATAGTTTTATTAAATAGCAAAAATCCAAAGTGCACAGCTGCACAAACAATCACTCGCCAGAGGATGGGTCCTGTGGAGAGGAAAAGAGAGCCATGAGCTGAGGAGTGGAGTAAGGAAAATGAGCAAGCCAAATACCACTTACTTGGGAAATCAAAGGAGGACCGGCAGGGACCCAGCGAGGAATAGACATACCAGTAGGGTAGGGGGGAATTAAGAGCTGAAGGTGCCTGACCGGGTGGAGCAGGATGCTGTGGAATGGTGAGATGTGACAGGAGAGCACACGCAGTCCAGGAGACACACCTGCACGGTGGCAGCAACCTGAAAAAGAGAAGAGAAATAATGTTAACAGCGTGTTAACACTAAAGCTTGTAGAGAGCTTGCCTTATCACGGGCAGTATACCCAGACGAGCCAGAGTAGACTACACGGAGAGAGCGTCCTTAAGTACGCTGGCTGATGAGCGGGTGCAGATGTGTCTTCTGCCCCAGGTGCTGTGATGAATTAATGAACGTGAGGCAGGACGGGAGGGGTGCGCTCCCGCTGCCCATGACAGCATGAACCTGTGTACAATGTGCAAATGGTGCAACCTGATGTGAACCTGAGATGTCAATAAATAGACTTATGTACAGTGTGCAAATGAGCATTGTGCAACAAGCAGTGTATAATTGCAAAGTATTTCTGTAACAATAGTACCAGTAGGCTGTGCATGATAGGTAGCAGCAGAGATGATATGGACATCAGACGGGTGAGACTATATCTACTGTACAGGTGAGCAGTGTGCAAATTTAGCAGCTGGTGTGTGAGTTCCTATATACAAAGCTGTGTTACAGAGTTTTGAGAGTTGTCACCTGTTCAGGAGTCTGATGGCAGTGGGAGAGAAGGAGTTTTTCAGTCTGGTTGTCCTGCATTTCACACTTCTGTACCTCCGGCCTGAGGGTAGAAGTGTGAACAGTCTTTGTTGGGGGTCGGTGGGGTCCCACAGGATGGTGTCAGCTCTCTTTTGGACTCTGCGGTGATAGATATTCTGCAGAGAGGGGAGTGGAGTCCTGATGATCTTCTCCGCTGTCTTCACCACTCTGCAGGCGTTTGCATTCCAGGGCAGTGGTGCTGCAGTACCACGCAGTAATGCAGTTGGTCAGGATGCTCTTGATGATGCAGCTGTAGAAATTGTTGAGGATCCTGGAAGACATGCCAAACTTCTTCAGCCTCACCAGAAAGTACAGTCGCTGTTGAGCTCTCTTAACCAGCTCTGTGGTGTTGTTTGTTCACTTAAGGTCCTCGCTGATGTGGATGCCCAGGTATTTAAAGCTGCTCACTAGTGATGGGTCCAGCAACACCGATGCGTCGGCGCATGCGCCGAGCTCATAGAGCGAAACCCTGCTTGTTGGTGCGTATCGCTTTAAGAAAGTCACGTGACCGATACAGGTACAGGTACAGGTACTGTATCGGTCACGTGACGCTGGCGTGTCGAAACACTGATGCGCCAGCGTTTATAAGGAAGCGCATCTGTCAATGGGATGCATTTGCCCAAAGACTCTCGTATGTGTTGCGGACGGTCCTTGTGCAAATTTATCACAAATTATGGAGCACGAGCAGCCTCAAGGAAAAAGAAAGGTTTCCGTCGTGTGGGACCATTTTGATCTGATATTGGAAAATAAGGTATTTAAAAATAGTATTTTTAAAATACTATTTTCTTTGTTTTAATTTCCTTGTTGTTTCATCCTGTTCCTCTCAGTTTCCACTTGATCTATTTGAATTCAAATTCATTTTAAAGTGACTCTTAGTTTACTCTTCATATTTTCTGCAGGCTAAATGTCACATTTGTTCAACAGAGCTGTCGTATTTAAACAAAAGCGCCTCCTCAATGCTGAGGCATTATAGGGCCAGGCATGAAAATGAAGTCCCGGATACACCCAGGATAGACTCAGGTATACAGCCCTTCTACTACTTACTCACAGTTGCTTTATTGATAATTAATTCCTATTAATTTATTCTTTACTTCATTTTTAACCATCAAGCTTCCAGGAAGCAGATGCTGGATGAGGCTCTGCTCAATTTCATCGTGAAGGACTGCCAGCCTCTCAGCATTGTGGAGAGTGAAGGGTTCAGGGAACTGGTTCAGGCCCTTCAGCCCTCATATGTTTTGCCAACCAGAAAGGTTTGTGGAAATTATCTAAAGTAGTAGTTGATATATCCAATTTATTTAATCTTTAATTTAAATATATGGATTTGCTTTTGGTTTTACTTGGTGTAATTTTCAGACCATCAAACAAATGGTGGCCAAAAAGTACGAGGAGGAACGGGAACAAGTGAAAAAGGAAGTACAGCAAGCTGTGGCAGTGAGTATAACAGCTGACATGTGGACATCTGTGAACATGGAGGCTTACTTGGCTCTTACCTGTCACTACATTAATGAGAATTTGCAGTTGTGTACGTCTGTGTTGGGAGTGCAATACTTTCCACAAAGTCACACTGCTGACAATTTGGCCCAAGTCAAAAGGGGCATGATGGAGGACTGGGCCATAACCAATAAAGTAAAGTGTCTTGTGACCGACGCAGCACCAAACATGATTGTATCCACTAGACGGCTCCAAATTCGGCACTCAATTTGCATTGAACATAGTCTCAATTTAGACGGGACCGTCTTCACAACAGCTGTCTGCACCCACTTCAGCCATGTTATTCAGCATTATTTGTTTGTTGTTGTTTGGAAATCATGTACTAAAATGCCAATTTGTTGTTTTTTAGATTACCTTTGGCAACATCTCGATATCGAAGTGGGCAGGCAGACCAAAAGTGCCACAGCTGATGCCATCCAGGAGGTGCAGAGATACCTGGCAGAAGGCAATATTGCCAGGTCCCAGGATCCTATGAGATACTGGGACAACCAAAAGACAATCTATCCAAACCTCTTTCAGCTTTCCTTACAATTTGTCTGCACTCCAGCCTCATCTGTGCCGTGTGAGCGGGTGTTTTCTACAGCTGGAGAAGTTGTATCAAAAAAGCGTAACAGACTCAATTTCAAAACGTTGGAAAAGCTTTTTTGTTTTTAATAAAAATTTGTAAAAAAAAAAAAAAAAATCCCAGTCCACAAGCATCCTCATTCACAAAACGTTCACTTAAATTTTCACGTTATGATACATGTTCACATTATTTATTGACTGTATCTAAAAATATCAACGATATTTGAAATTAAAATGAAGATATGAAATAATACAATATAAAATACAATGACTTAAATTATATACTGCTCAAAAAAATAAAGGGAACCCCAAACATCCTAGATTTGAATGAAATATTCTTATTAAATACTTTGTTCTTTACATATTTGAATGTCATCGTCGGCCTCCGTCGGTCTATGATGACCATGGAAGAGAATCCTAAACATCTACTCTGCTGGAACAGCACCGCCTGTGGCTGAACAGGCCGATACCCGAATGGCAGTCCCTGTCACACAGGTCGCACTTGTGGGTGGTCTCCGTGCTGCTGGGTCTGTGGCGGTTCTTTCTGCGGGTCCTTTTTTCATCTGCTGCAGCAGTCAGTCTCTCTTCACCCGCCTTGAGCTGTCTGGTCAGGGTGCCTCTCCATTTGGAGCGGTCCGTTGCAAGGTCCTCCCAGCGCTCTGTGTTACCTGTGTCACCACCGCTCTGTGTCACCATACGGTGAACGTAGCCTAGCCAGCGGAGCCTGCGCTGCCTGAGAAGAGTGAACATGGAGGGAAGGCCGGCGCGGGACAGAACTTCTGTGTTGGGCACTTTGTCCTGCCAGGATATGTCCAGGATGTGGCGAATGCAGCGCAAGTGGAAGGAGTTCAGTCTCTTTTCCTGCCGGGCGTATGTTGTCCACGTCTCACTCCCATAGAGCAGTGTGCTGATGACGCAGGCGTTGTACACTGCCATCTTCGTCTTGACAGAGAGTTTGGAATTCTCCCACACTCGTGTGGTGAGGCGAGCGAGTGTGAAGGCTGATTTTCCAATCCTCTTGTCGATCTCTGTATCAAGGGAGAGGTTGTTGCTGATCGTGGACCCCAGGTACGTGAACTGATTCATAACCTCCAGCTCGTAGTCGTCGATGGTGATGGTTGGTGGTGCTTCCGTGCCTTGTGCCAAGACATTAGTCTTCTTCAGGATGATGGTAAGCCCGAAGTCCTTGCATGCCTGGGAGAAGCGGTCCATCAGGGTCTGAAGCTCCTGTTGTGTGTGGGTTGCGACTGCAGCGTCGTCTGCGAACAGCAGAGCCTCGCGTACTTTGGTTCTGGCTTTCAGGCGGGCGAGGTTGAAAAGCCTGCCGTCAGATCTTGTGTGCAGGTAGATTCCCTCTGTTGCTGTGCTGAAGGCATGCCTCAGGAGCATAGCAAAGAAAATCCCAAAGAGGGTTGGCGCAAGTACACAGCCCTGTTTCACTCCGCTGCGTATGTTGAATGGCTCTGAGACGTTGCCGTCGTGCTGCACTATCCCCTGCATGTTGGTGTGAAACGATTCGATGAGGCTTTGCAACTTTGGTGGGCATCCCATCTTTGGCAGGATCTTGAAAAGGCCCTCTCTGCTGACCAGATCGAACGCTTTGGTGAGGTCGATGAAGGCAACGTACAGGGGCATGTTCTGTTCTCTGCATTTCTCCGGGAGTTGGCGGATGGAGAATATCATGTCTACCGTTGATCGCTCAGCGCGGAAGCCACACTGTGACTTGGTGTAGACACGTTCAGCAAGCTTCTGTAGATGAACGAGAACAACTCGTGCATAGACTTTGCCAACAACGCTGAGGAGGGAGATGCCCCTGTAGTTGTTGCAGTCGCTTCTCTCCCCTTTGTTTTTGTAGAGGGTGATGATCTTGGCATCCCTCATGTCCTGTGGTATGGCACCTTCCTTCCAGCACTGGCAGAGGACGTCATGCAATGGCAGCAGTAGGGCGGTCTTGCAGTGCTTGATCAGGTCGGGGGGTATGCCGTCGTTGCCGGGTGCCTTGCCAGCGGCCAAGCTATCAATGGCCTTGCTGAGTTCGTCGATGGTTGGCTCGGCGTCAAGTTCGTCCATGGATGGCAGGCAGTCAATGGCATCAAGGGCTGACGGTGTCACGGTGTTCTGTCTGGAGTAGAGGTCGGAGTAGTGTTCCACCCATCTCTCCATCTGCTTGTTCTTTTCTGTGATCATCTCCCCAGTGGAGGATTTGAGAGGGGCCGTCTTGCTCTGAGCCGAACCAAGTGCTTTCTTGATGCCATCGTACATACCACGGATGTTCCCTGTTATGGCAGCGGTTTGAATGTCTTGGCTGAGCTGAGTCCAGTACTCGTTGGCACAGTGCCGAGCAGTCTGCTGAACTTTGCTTCTCATAGCCCTGAGAATCTGGAGATTCTTCTCGTTTGGGTACTTCTTGTACTCAGCAAGTGCTGAGCGCTTGGCTTCAATGACGGGGGTCATCTCGGTCAACTTGGCATCAAACCACTCCTGTGACTTCGAGGTCTTCCTCCCAAAGGTAGCCAAGGCTGTGCGATGGATGGTGTTTCGCAGCTCTTCCCACTTCTGCTTTGCAGATTCTCCTTCTTGTGGTACACCAAGTTCCTTCTCAAAGGTGGAGGCAAACTGCTCAACAATTTCTGGCTGGGCCATCTTGCTGGTGTCAATCCGTGCCTTTCCAGGCTGTCTAGCACGATGGAATTTCTTCAGCTGCAGCTTGACCTTGCAACACACCAATGAATGGTCTGTGTCGCAATCTGCACTCTGGAACGAACGGGTAATTAGCACGTTCTTCAGTGAGGTGCGCCTGGTCAGGATCAAGTCCAGCTGGTGCCAGTGCTTTGAGCGCGGATGTCGCCAGGAAACCTTGTGTTGGGACTTGGTCTTGAAGAACGAGTTTGTGATGCACAGATCGTGATATGTGCAGAACTCGAGCAGCCGCTGTCCGTTGTTGTTCATTCTGCCCACGCCAAATGGTCCAAGACAGGAGGGCCAGGAGTCGTGGTCAGCGCCCACTCTGGCATTGACGTCTCCAAGGAGAATGAGTTGTTCAGAGTTGGGGATGATCCTGACAGTTGTTGCGAGATTCTCCTAGAACTCGTCTTCTGCCTCTGGTGTGGCTGTCAGTGTTGGGGCATACACACTGACGGAGGTGACTGGGCCTTGAGTGGTGTTGAGGCGGAGGGTGAGGAGTCATGCAGAGCCATTGCTGCCCGGTTCCACCATGTGGCGCAAGGTGTTCTTCACTGCGAAGCCCACTCTGTGTTCCCTGTGTTCGTCACTGCCCTTTCCCTGCCAGTAGAACGTGTAGTCCTTCTCTCTCAGTGTGCCTGCGTCAGCCAACCGTGTTTCCTGGAGAGTGGCGATATCCACTCCCAGTCTCTTCAGCTCATTATTGATGATGGCAGTCTTCCTGGTGTCGTTGATGTCCTTGAGGTTAGCAGCGAGTCCTGTTATCATAGTGCGGACGTTCCAAGTTCCCAGTTTTAGAGTTAACTAACTAACTAACTAACTAACCTGCACTTATATAGCGCTTTTCTAGTCACAAAGACCACTCAAAGCGCTTTCATTAATACTAACCCTCTATTCTAAGGGCCTATAGGAAACAGATATCTAGGGACAATTTAGAACAGCCAATTAACCTAACATGCATGTTTTTGGCATGTGGGAGGAAACCGGAGAAATCCCGGAGTAAACCCACGCAACACGGGGAGAACATGCAAACTCCACACAGATCACTGTTGGTCGGGGGCTGGGATCGAACCCACGATCCCACGATCCCCACAATCCCCCGGCCAAGGGTAAACTGTGCTGCCGCAGTGCTAACCACTGCGCCACCGTGCAGCCCAGAGTTGGTCTCTTTTGTTTTTTTTGTCTTGCCTGGTGCGAAGGTTCTCAGCCTGCTGTTCGGACTTCTCCTCATCCCCATGCACCCAATGAGGAAAGCAAGCTGTGGCGGGACAACACCTTATTGGCTGGGGGCTGCCCAGCTTGAGGCGGGCGGTAGCTGTCCAGTGAGATCCGATGATCCCTCCCACCGTCGGGAACAACCCCTGGTGCCGCCAATTGAGCAGTGGCTTATAACCGGTAACTGTCATTCCCTGTGTTTTGTATACGCCAAAGGCAAAGCTGGCGTGTCCTCTCCAGTGATCCGGTGTTCTACCTTCCAGCGTTGGGCGTTGGTAGGATTCAAGCCTGGGCAGGAAGATATGGAGGACAAGATGTTGCCCATGCAGCATGCCCCCCCTCTCCACGTCACTGATGAATCCAAAGGAACAGCAGGGCTGCTACAGTTTGGCACCAGCGCCGTCGCAGTAGCTACCAGAGCGATGTTGAGCACAACAGAGAACTGCCTTAGAGGCTCCGACTCCGGATTTTTCCTCAGGGTTGACTCCCAAAGCCTTTCCTGTGACCGGGTGTGCCGCAAGGCAGCGGAGGTTTGAAATCAGGGTTTACCTTCCCCTAGATGGGCTACCTTCCCAGGTTGACGAGCCACCATCTACCCGAAGCATCTGGTTTTAAGGCGCCAGAGATCCGCCCTCGCCCCTTCTCCTATTAGTAAAAGCAGTTCCGCCGGGCTTAGAGACTAAACCACACGGGCAGGCTAGGAGTTGGATTTAGTTGTCAGAGGCTTTTCGAGACGCACGCCGTAAGGGGCATTTTATGAGCACTGGGAGCTTAACCCCAGTGCCGCTCCTGGCTATGACAACCTTGGAACCAGTTGAATGTGCTGACAGCAAAATCACACAACAGCATGTGAAATTGATTGTCAATCAGTGTTGCTTCCTAAGTGGACAGTTTGAGGGACAGTGTTCCCTTTATTTTTTGGAGCAGTATATTATTGTATATACTAGGTCATCAAATCAGTGTCAGTTGAGTCTGTCAACTAGGTTGCCTGTAGGGATTTTTAAGGTCCAGCAGGTGTCAGTATTCAGTGGCACAGTATCAACACAGTATCAATACAGTTTTGCAATGTGTCAAAACGCATCATGATGCCTCATGGACCCATCACTACGAGTGCTCACCCTCTCCACCTCAAGCTTCCGGATGAACAGTGGTCGATGGGGTCTCCTTCTCCCTTTCCTCATGTCCACTATCATCTCCATTTACAAGTAAAATAAAAAATTTGTGAGAAAAAAGTTACAATTTTGTATGAAAAACACTATGAATGCAGGGGACAAATGACACATTTCTACAAAAAATGATTATAAATTCACAAGAATGAAGTCAAAAATTTGAAGAGCAAAAGCTGCAGATTAATATAAATGTTTTAGTTTTCCCATTTTCTATGCAATTAGTGAGGTTTTTCTTGTAAACATTCTTGGTCATTTTTTAAACTTTTTTTCTGGTAAAATTGTGACTTTAATTTTGAGACCAAAACATAGGAATTCTTTGGACACATTTTGTCAGTTGGTGCAAAGACATACACTGACTATTTTGAACAAGCGGAGACAATATAATTATTTTATTACGTTGTCATAGCCAGGAGCGGCACTGGGGTTAAGCTCCCAGTGGACTGTGTTATGCCGGACTGTGGACTGTGTGGACTATGGACTATGTGGACTGTGTGGACTGGACTGTGGACTATGTGGACTGTGTTATGTTCTAAGACTGCCTTCTATCATTTTTTTTTTTTTTTTTTTTTTTTGTTACTTATTTGTACCCGTAGGTAGATTTGGTTTGCAGTCTGGTGACAAGCCACCGGCTGCTGGTCGCTGCGTGCGCGAGCGCCCTAAACCTACATGTTTTTGGTGTGCGGGAGGAAACCGGAGAAATCCCGGAGTAAACCCGCGCAACACGGGGAGAACATGCAAACTCCACACAGCTCACTGTTGGTCGGGGGCTGGAATCGAACCCACGATCTCATGATCCCCGCGATCCCCCGGCCGAGGGTAAAACTGTGCTGCCACAGTGCTAAACCACTGCGCCACCATGCATTTGCATAATATTGCCAAGATTAGGAGCATCTTGTCTCGGAGTGATGCTGGGAAACTAATCCAGGCTTTTGTTAGCTCTAGATTAGATTATTGTAACTCTTTATTATCGGGTTGTCCTAAAACATATTTAAGAAGTCTTCAGCTGATCCAAAATGCTACAGCAAGAGTTTTAACAGGTACTCAAAAGAGAGGTCATATCTCTCTGGTTCTGGCCTCCCTTCATTGGCTTCCCATAGAATTTAGAATTAAGTTTAAAATCCTTTTTCTCACTTACAAAGCTCGAAATAATCAGGCTCCTTTTTATTTAAAAGATCTGATATTACCCTATTATCCTAACAGAGCACTACTTTCCCAAAATGCAGGATTACTTGTAATACCTAGAATCTCCAGAAGTACAATGGGAGGCAGAGCCTTCCGTTATCAAGCTCCTCTCCTGTGGAACCAGCTGCCAATCTGGATTCGGGAGTCAAACTTGATCTCTGTTTTTAAGAACAGGGTTAAAACCTTCCGTTTCGATATAGCCTACAATTAGGAAGGGATCATGTGCCTCTGAACCCTCCCTTAGTTATGCTGCTAATATGTTTAGACAGCCAGGGGACCCCCAACAATGCACTGGGCTTTACTTCTTTCTTCACTCTCAATGAAATATTTTTGCTGGTCATTAACATCTGTTTGTTCTCTCCCATAGATTGAGTTCCTGTCATGCTGTTTGCTCTCTACATGTCTGTTGTTTTCATCTTCTCTATCCCCTCACCCTCCCAGCCAGTCGCAGCAGATGACTGCCCCTCCCTGATCCTGGTTCTGCTGGAGGTTTCTTCCTGCTTAAAGGGAGTTTTTCCTCTCCACCGTTGCCAACTGCTTGCTGATTGCTGGGGTCTTTCTCCAATATGTGGGGGTTTCTTCTACAGTTGAAAGTGCTATGAGATGACTGACTGTTGTGAAATGGCACTATAAAGTTGAACTGAAACTGAACTGCGAGATACTGTGTTTCAGAGAGGATCGTGCATCGTGTTGATCAGCTCCGTCTCCAGGGGGTCACAGTCGCCATCTAGGTTGGTATTGGGTGTGGCCCAGGACAAAAGGTCCGCCAGTACGTTTTCCCTGCCCGGAGTAAACTGGGTGTTGAAGTTATAAGATCACAGTCTTTAAGTCCACCTGTGGATGTGCAGCGGCTTGTGTCTCGACCTGGACGTTTCCAGTAATGTCGTTTAGGCTCTGTGATCTGTCTGTAGCGTGAAGTGCTGTCTATAGAGGTATATGTGCCAGCGTTTGCACGCCCAGATGCGCACGAGCACCTCCCTCTCTCCCACAGCAAACCTCTGCTTGACTGATTGAGGGACCTTGATGCGAACGCCACTGGGCGTTCCGTTCCTTCTTGAAGCTGAAAAATGATGGCACCTACCGCAGAGCCCGACGCATCACATGTCACGATTTTTTTGGGTCAAAGTGGGCCAGCACCGGTGGAGAAGTGAGCTGTGACTGCAATTTAGAAATGGTGGCTGAGCATACTGGTGTCCATTCTCATGGTACATCTTGTTTCAGGAGGCGCATAATGGTTCTATCATTTCAGAGTAGCGAGGGATGAAGCATCCGTAGAAATCCATGCCTAGAAAAGACGAGATCTATGTGGGGGTTGTAGGTTCCGGTAGTTGCAGGACCGCCTCCACATTCAAGTGAAGGAGGTTCAGGCCCTCAGCAGTTAGACGGAACCCCACAAACTCAATGGATTCTGCTGCAAAAAGGCATTTTTCTTTGTCGAGTGTGATGCCATGGTTTGTTAGCACCTCCATGACCTTCCCAATGTGCTGGTCGTGGATGGCTGGTGACGCACCATGCACCACAATATCGTCAAGATACACCACCACACCCTTGAGGCTGGCGAGGATGGTGACCATAACTTTCTGAAAGCAGCTCGGGGCAGAGCTGAGGCGAAAGGGCATGCTCGTGTATCTGAAAATCCCCATGTGTGTCACAAAACCTGTTAGGTTGCGGCTGTCAGGGTGGAGCGGTTCGTGTGAGCAACCTTGGCAGAGGTCCAGCTTTGAGAAAATCTTAGAGCCGCTGAAGGCCGCTGTGAGTTCTTCTGGGGTATTTGTCAGGGATGACTGCCTTTTTTGTTTGTTTTTCCCTTGTCTTGTCAGGCAGCTAGGTGAGCAAAACAGAAATCTGCTACCCCTATTGTGCCAAAACAGATTTACTTTACCAAAAGCAGCTTTATACAGTACCTATCTACAATATGTACTGTATATTGTTGCAAACTCTTCCTGTAGTAACTTTTAATACTTTATTTTAATCATTTTACCCATGAAGAGCCCGACAGGATGGGGAATGGGGAAAGGAAGTGTGGAGAGGGGGAGAGAAACAGACAAAAAAACACAAACCAACAACTAAAACAAACAGAAGACGGACTGCTTCTTCCACTGAAGAAGTCTCAACACGAGTCTGGTATCCGCACCTGTTAAAAAGGAGATACTTGTGCATGTGCGTCTGTGTGTGTGTATATGAAAGGGTGATAGGTGATAGGTGTGTGTCAGTCGTATGATGTGATTGTGTGCAGATGTGTGAACTACCATAGTGCAGTTAAAATTGGAGAGGGGGTGGAGCACAACTAGCCACTGCGGTACGCACTGGGGCCCCCATCCCCCTAAGCCCTCAATGTCTAAAATGCATTTAAAATTAAGGTGAGGGTAGTAGCCCCACTGCACAGCAGAGGATCTCCTTCACACAGTGCGGCACACCCCAGTCCCAAAACCCTAAGTATATCCAAGAAGATGTATGTTCCAACCAGAATTAGACGGGGGGGGGGGGGGTTAAGACTGGGAGGGAGCCGGCTCAAAAGGGAACCTGCCCCCCCTCCAGAAGCCAGCTTGCAAACTGGTTCAGGAGGCCACCCACTGCCCCCAAATCCAAACCCAGGGAGAGGGCCGCCAGGCCGGGCAGCCCAAGACCCACCACTGTTGCGCCCTGGTGCTCCCAGCACCACAAATATGATGGAGCTGCCACACCCATTCCCACTCATGTTGCCCACAAGAACATGCACAACGAGGCCCGGACCCTTACGGCACTCCACACACCAAGTGACACCCCCGAGTGCCCACCGCAAGCCCACCAACAACCCACCCTAGACACACACCAACAGAGGCAAGCCACCCCGCAGCCACAGTCACCCCCGAGCACCCAAACACACCCAGCGCCAAAGACACCAGAGGCAATGCGACAAAGTGCCCCGCACCGTAACACAATGGCAGGGTAGCCGGGACAAGCAGGCCCTGAATCATCAACCCCCAGGCCACTAGATGGTCTGCCCCATCCCCGCCACCCAACGAGGTTCCCCCACCCACACACATATCCTCCACCCCTGAATGAATGAATCATTGAATGAATCTTTATTTCGGATAGATTAAAAGTACAGATTAAAAGAAACTGAATAATATAACAAAGGGGGAAAGAAAATCCAACAAGGTCAAATTAGACAATAACTCCTCTGATTATACAGTTCAACATAAGTTATCCAAAATGGGTGATGGCTGAAGCCGCAGCTTATATTGCCCACCCATATTCCATCCAAGAATTCAAAAGAAAAACAAAACAAGAGCGATTACAATTCAGAACAAAGCTAAGACAAAATGTGACAAAAAACTAAGCTACAACACAACGTAGACTGGATATGACAATCCTTATGTGATTTTACATGTCATCTTGTATATACACTACCGTTCAAAAGTTTGGGGTCACCCAGACAATTATTTTGTGTTTTCCATGAAAAGTCACACTTATTTACCACCATGAGTTGTAAAATGAATAGAAAATATAGTCAAGACATTGACAAGGTTAGAAATAATGATTTGTATTTGAAATAATAATTTTTTCCTTCAAACTTTGCTTTCGTCAAAGAATCATCCATTTACAGCAATTACAGCATTGCAGACCTAACATGATTGCACAAGGGTTTTCTAATCATCCATTAGCCTTCTGACGCAATGAGCAAACACACTGTACCATTAGAACACTGGAGTGATAGTCGCTGAAAAGGGGCCTCTATACACCTATGTAGATATTGCACCAAAAACCAGACATTTGCAGCTAGAATAGTCATTTACCACATTAGCAATGTATAGAGTGTATTTCTGATTAGTTTAAAGTTATCTTCATTGAAAAAAAGTGCTTTTCTTTCAAAAATAAGGAAATTTCTAAGTGACCCCAAACTTTTGAACGGTAGTGTATGTTTGGAGTATTTCTTCCTTTAGTTTTTGTTTAAATTGTCCAAGCGTTGTACATGATTTTAATTCAGGTCCAAAATCGTTCCATAATCTGACTCCTTGCGCTGAAACACAGTGTTGCTTGGTGGTAGTTCTCACTGAAGGTTTTTGAAATATACATGTTCCTCTGAAATGATATTGTTTCTCCCTTATTTGGAACAGCTTTTGGATATTTGAGGGCAGTGATAGATTCTTCACTTTAAACATTATTACTGCAGTTTTAAAGTCAACCAGATCTTTCAACTTGAGAGCTTTTAATTTAAGAAAAAGTGGGTTTGTTGGTTCCCTGTAAGCAGATTTGTGTATTATTCTAATAGCTCTCTTCTGAAGCATAAAGACTGGATATATGTTTGTTTTATATGTATTTCCCCATACTTCAGTACAATATGTCATGTATGGGAGTATTAATGAATGATACAAGGTATATAGTGTGGGTTGATTCAGCAAATATTTCACTCTGTGTAGTATTGCAATTGATTTGGATATTTTACCTTTAATATAATTAATATGTGACTTCCAACACAGTTTGTTATCAATTATTACACCAAGAAATTTAGTTTCGGATACCATTTCAATCTCTACACCATTTACACTGAGTTTAAATACTAAGTTGTTGTGATGGTTGTTAAAAACTATAAATTTTGTCTTACTTAAATTGAGCGTTAATTTATTTGAATCAAACCACAGTTTAAGCTTTCCTAATTCCTTTCCGAGTGTATCCAAAAGTTGTTCCAAATTGCTTCCACTGCATAATAGATTAGTGTCATCGGCAAACAATATTAAATCCATTTTTTCTGAAACTTTACATATATCATTTATATACATATTGAATAACAATGGCCCCAAAACTGAACCCTGTGGGACTCCACAAGTAACCTTCAGTAACTGTGAGTTTTTGTTACCAACACATACATACTGATATCTATTCTTTAAGTAACTACATAACCAGGACAGTGCTCCCTCTAATACCACAATAACAGTAAAACAGTAAGAACCATGTGTGACATCCTTGCCTCTATATTTATTTCACTTAAATCACCTAATTTGCAAAGTGTGGGTGAGGGTGGGATCCAATACCCAAGCCATGCCAACAAGTCTTCCGCCAGAACTTTTGGATCAAAAGTGTCCAAAAGCTTTCATCCTTATTGATCGATAAGTCTGTCTCCCATTTTGATTTTGGAAGAGATACCGACTCATCCAGTTTTGATAGTAGTCCCTGTATTTTCAATATCAATTTACGGGAATGAAGATTTAGAAATTCTGCCACCTTAACTGGTACCTCTAAATCTGTCTGATTGACTCTTGGTTTTATTATGGATTTAAGTTGTTGGTATTCAAGTTACTTTTTATCACCGATATCATACTGTGACACTAGTTCCTGAAATTGGATAAAATTTCTACCTTGAATATGATGCTCTAAGTTTTTTATTCTCTTCTCATGCCATCGTGGAAAGTTTAACGTCCTCTTTTGTTGCAAGATATCAGGATTATTCCAAATAGGTGTGAGTTTACAAGGGGCAAGTGAAGACCCCGTTATTTTTAAAAATCTCCACCAGGCTGTCAGAGAGGAACTAATGTTAATGCTTTTAAAACAGTCATGGTGTTTAATACAGGAACTCATAAAAGGTAAGTCAGATATATTTAGCGACCTACAGAGAGCCTGTCCAGCATCTAACCATGGGTTTCCTAGTGAGGTTGATTTTGTCCATTTAAAAACAAACTGCTGTCTATTGGCTAAAAAGTAATTTTAAAAAAAATTGGTAAATCTAAACCTCTGCACTCTTTTGTTTTTGAAGAGTTTTTAAACAAATCTGTGATGGTTTATCCTTCCATAAAAACTTACTTATATTTGAGTCTAGAGACTTAAACCAGGCCATAGGTGGTTAAGTAGGTATCATTGAGAATAAATAGTTGATTTTACGAAGGACCATCATTTTAACAGTTGCGACTCTTCCCATTAGTGATATAAGTAGTGTCCTCCAGTGCGTAAGGTCGTCTTGTATTGTTTTTAAAAGGGGAAAATGATTTAGTTGCAATAACTCTGAGAGCCTGAGGGAAATATCTATTCCTAAATATTTAATTTTACCTGATTGTGATGGGATAATGGATATATTTGAAAAATTGCAATTTATCAGTAAGACTGTTGAATTACCCCAGTTAATAGAGTAGTCTGATGATGAAAATTTATCAGTGAGCACCACTGTCTGAAGAAGAGATCTTTGTGAGTTTTCAAGGAAAATCAATACATCATCAGCATAAAGACTTATCTTGTGTTCTTTTTCTCCAGTTTGGATACCTCTGATATCAACATTTTGTCATATGGCTGCTGGTAATGGTTTGATAAAAATGGTAAAAAGGGAGGGAGAGAGTAGACAACCCTGCCTAGTACCTCTCTAGAGATTAAAGCTTCGAGAAGTTTGATCATTTGTTCGGACAGATGCAGTTGGACAGCTACAGACGTGGACAAAATTGTTGGTATCCCTCTGTTAATGAAAGAAAAACCCACAATGGTCACAGAAATAACTTGAATCTGACAAAAGTGGTAATAAATAAAAATTCTATGAAAATTAAGCAATGAAAATCAGACAGTGCTTTTGAATTGTGGTTCAACAGAATTATTTTAAAAAACAAACTCATGAAACAGGCCTGTACAAAAATGAACGTACCCCTAGAAAAGACTGAAAATAATGTGACTATAGGGACATGTTCAATCAAGACGTGTCCTCTAATTAACATCACAGGTGTCTTCAAACTTGTAATCAGTCAGTCGGCCTATTTAAAGGCCAAATGTCACATAACAGGGTACTTTAAATATCTTGAAACTAGATATAAAAGGGAACCGATCCGTTCGGGTCTTGGTGCATATGCTTCAGTAACAACGGAATATTCGTTAATTTAAAACTGCCGCGCTTGGCCTGACACGGCCCCTGGAATCGCCTGGGGAAGAAGGCGGAAGTGACAAAATCGATTGTACCCTAGTTTGATGCTTGGGGTATTTCAATTGATTGTTTATATGGAGACTGGAAGGTTGAAGTGAGCAACAAGAAAGAAAAAATTGGATATTTCACCCATACCTTAAAACGGGACTATCAGGGACAGCTGGGTAATAAGGGACACTTCTCTGGGAAATGTTTTCATACCTGTCAAGTGAGACGTTTTCGCCGTACTTCAACACCGTAAAAAGCGGCTATAAGGGACGGCGGAGCAACAAGGGACACCTCTCTGGGAAATGCCCCAAATGCAACTCGTGTTGTTATTGTCAAATATTTTAAGGATTCATGGATATTTGACAATAACAACACAACTCAGCGTCCGGCGCAAAATAAAAAAAAAAAGCAGAATTCTGTATTTGTCAGGCGATCTCTCTCTGTTCCCCAACCGCTGCACAGCTGAACGTGTTAAACCATTGTCCTAATGACTTCTCATTGTAGTGAGAATAGCTCACGCTGAGCGATCTGCCAGCACCAGCTGTGGGGGATCACACACAGGACGTGCTTCTCCACACACTCAATTTTTTTTTCCCATATATTTTTCTTTTGGGCGTACAGAAATGGCAATACGCCCGTTTTTGCTAAAATTGCATTTCCCCCGTATTTTCCTTAAAATATTTGACAATAACAACACGAACTACATTTAAAACATTTCCCAGAAAAGTGTCCCCCACCACTCCGCCGTCCCCCACAGCCGCGCTTGGCACCAAAATACGGCGAAAACGTCTCACTTGACAGGTATGCGCCTCCATTTTCATATTGATCTGGTCAATTTCTTGACAGCAGCGGCTCTCCTCCACTGTAATAATAATGACTTCCGAAAAATCAATATTTATGGGGCGCCCTCGACAGACCCCCTTCGGCTTCGCAATTCTGGAGGCGATTAATGTCCAGTTCAATGATATTTTCCACTGGTTCTGCTCTCTGGTCATCGTTGGAACTGTTGTCATCAGACAAAGCATCTGATTCCGTCTCGGACGGCTCGAACCTGTAAGGTTCAATGCCTCTGTCACTGTCTGAACCACTGACAAAAAAAAAGACAAAAAAAAAAAAGACAAAACTAAACTAATTTGTTCACAATCGCTGTCACTTTCCGTCATGATTGTCCAATGTTGATAAGTGTGAATGTGGATAGGCAGGGCAGCCAGGGTACAACTGGTGATGTCAAAAACATGGGCGTGGTCTGGACTGGCTGTCACAAGCCAGCAAGCAAGGTGGGGCCTTCACCTGGTGTATTTTGTGCAATTATGTAAATACAGGTGGGTGATATGGTCTCCGGTATGAATATTTGGTTTAAGCTATGTGTATTTTATCTAAATTCGTTGTCATTTAGAAAAAAAAAAATACGTGACATTTGGCCTTTAAAGGGTGACAAGTAGTCACTGTGCTGTTTGGTGACATGGTGTGTCCCACACTAAACATGGACCAGAGGAAACAAAGGAGAGAGTTGTCTCAGGAGGTTATAAAGAAAATTATAGACAAGCATGTTAAAGGTAAAGGCTGTAAGACCATCTCCAAGCAGCTTGATGTTCCTGTGACTACAGTTGCACATATTATTCAGAAATTTAAGATCCACAGGACTGTAGCCAACCTCCCTGGATGTGACCGCAGGAGGAGACGGATAATACGAATGGTAACAAAAGAGCCCAGAACAACCTCTAAACACATTAATGGTGAACTCCAAGGTCAAGGTACATCAGTGTCAGATCGCACCATCCGTCGTTGTTTGATCCAAAGTGGACTTCATGGGAGACGACCAAGGAGGACACCACTGTTGAAAACAAATGATAAAAAAGCCAGACTGGAATTTGCCAAACTGCATGTTGACAAGCCACAAAGCTTCGGGGAGAATGTCCTATGGACAGATGAGACAGAACTGGAACTTTTTGGCAAGGCACATGAGCTCTATGTTCACAGATGCAAAAATGAAGCATACCAAGAAAAGAACACTGTCCCTACTGTGAAACATGGAGGGGGTTCTGTTATGTTCTGGGACTGCTTTGCTGCATCTGGCACAGGGTGTCTTGAATCTGTGAAGGGTACAATGAAATCTCAAGACTATCTAGGTATTCTAGAGAGAAATGTGCTGCCCAGTGTCAGACAGCTTGGTCTCAGTCACAGGTCTTGGGTCTTGCAACAGGATAATGACCCAAAACACAGCTAAAAACACCCCAAAATGGCTAAAAGCGAAACACTGGACTATTCTAAAGTGGCCTTCTATGAGCCCTGATCTAAATCCTATTGAACATCTGTGGAAGGAGCTGAAACATGCTGTCTGGAGAAGGCACCCTTCAAACCTGAGACAACTGGAGCAGTTTGCTCATGAGGAGTCGGCCAAAATACCTGCTGAGAGGTGCAGAAGTCTCATCGACAGTTACAGAAATCGTTTGATTGCAGTGATTGCCTCAAAAGGTTGTGCAACAAAATATTAAGGGTACCATCATTTTTGTCCAGGCCTGTTTCATGAGTTTGTTTTTTAAAATAATTCTGTTGAACCACAATTCAAAAGTATTGTGTGATTTTCAATGGTTAATTTTCATAGAATTTTTATTTATTACCACTTTTGTCAGATTCAAGTTATTTCTGTGACTATTGTGGGTTTTTCTTTCATTAACAGAGGGGTACAAACAATTTTGTCCACGTCTGTATATAGATTTTTATTGCAGTTTATGAAAAATGAACAAAACCCAAAGTTGTTTAACACCATCAAAAGAAATTTCCAATTAATACGGTCAAAGGCTTTCTCTGCATCCAGGGACAAAATTGTAGTTTCTAAGTTATTAATCTTACTGTAGTCTATTAAATTAAATAGCCTGTGTGTATTATTAGCCGAGTGCTTACCCGCGATGAAACCTGTTTGATCTGGGTGTATAATAAACGGAATTATCCTTGTCAGTCTTTTGGCGAGAGCTTTGCAAATTATTTTAAGATCGACATTCATAAGTGAGATGGGACGGTAGCTGGATAGAAGCGTAGGTTCTTTTCCAGGTTTAAGGAGCAAGATAACACTAGCCAAGTTCATATTTTAAGGGATTACATTATCTTCTTTAGTTTGGGTCACCATTTTAAAGAAAGTGGGTGCCATCACAGGCCAAAATTCTTTATAAAATTCTACTGGAAAACCATGTGGTCCTGGAGCTTTAGTGTTTGGGATGTGCTTAAGTGTCTCCTGGAGTTCAGACACCAGAAGAGGTGCATCCAGAGCTGCAATCTGTTCACTGTTTAATCGTGGTAAGTTAAAAGCTTTTAACTGTCACAAGCGCTAAATGGCAGCTAACCCCTAGTGGTCAAGAGTGGTAAAGATTTTTGTCAAGAAAATGTTCAGATCAGATGTCAGAGATCTTCAAGGCTATAACTTGCAAGTGGGAGATGTAGAATTTGATCCAAAGTTTGACATAGGAGTAAATTTACACATCTAATTTGCATAATGCCATGCATATTGCCACAGCAGCCATATAAGAGATTCCCAAGGCTATAACTTGAAAGTGGGAAGAGATAATGATTTACTGTCAATTAGAAAGATGTAGAATATGATCCAAAGTTTCAGATAAAGAGTAAATTTTTGCATCTAATCTGCATAATGCTGCAGCAGTGATATGGAATTACATAACTGTCAGTCAAAAGTGGACTTTGGACATATTTACACAAATAATGGTTTTGTTTTTGTCACCTTTTTTTGTTTTGGGCATTTTGTTATCTTCTCTTCAAAGTATAAACCAGAAAATCAGGAGAATTTACACAGACGATTAAAAAACAATCAGACGTACCACTCGTCGCGTCTTTTTATTCGTCCATTTTTGTCATCCACGGTCCTTATGTTGTCTTCTGCCAGGCAATTTTGCTTCCTCTCCCACATCCAGAAAGTCTCACATGAATCTTATGATTTATCCCAGCTCAATTTTGGTTACAAAACAATCCAGCAGCGATTGTTCTCTGCCATCACATGCACCTCCGTTGATGGCAGACAAAACTGGACATGGTCCAGACTGTGTTCCCCTGTCACAAAAGATAAATATTTCCCTTCATAAGCTGAATAATCTCTTTTTTGAATCATAGTTGGCAAATTCGGGAGCAAATCCTCCATTTCAGTCTATCGACAGTGATCGGTAGCGTCCCTATTGGATTGTCTTCTTCTTCTTCTACTCTCGGTTTCTCAAAGAAGAAGAAGAATTCTTCTTCTGTGGTGTATTCCATGTCAGCCATGATTCCTCCAAAATGTGTCTGCCACCTTGTGAACAGGCATAATCAGTACAAATCCTCAGTACAGCTGGGCAGTATTTCTGCATGCCATGTCACTTGACAGGCACAGTGCTGCACTGTGCCACTAGGGGCGTGTGATCTGTCCATGAAATCTGGCCAGTTAAAAGGTTAACAATGTCCAGAAATTTATTTATCTCCAAGACAGACGGATTAATCTGAGATGAGTAGAGAGTTTCTTAAAACTTTCTGAAGGAGTTATTTATTTCTTCAGGCTCATGGGTAATATTTCCAGTCATATCCTTAATAGAGTGGATAGTTGTTTTTTCTTTATTCAATCTAAGCTGGTTAGAACAATATCTCCCCAATTTATTACTGTGTTCAAACTTCTCCAGACACAGTCTTTGCATTAAAAACCGTGTTCTTTTGTTTGTAATTTCTGTTAATTCCAGCTTATTTTTTTTTCAGTTTATTAAGTGTCTGTTCCTGTGGAGAAACGGCACAGGTCATCTCCTGTGATTTCATTTCCTGTTCTAACTCCAATATCAGTTCTTTTTCTTTCTTGTTCTTATATGAGCAGTAAGAGATTATTTTACCTTGCATGACCGCTTTTGCTGCTTCCCAAAGAACACACGGGGATATTCCTGGCACATCATTATATCCCAGATATGATTTCAAATCAAACTTTATTGTCATATTGCTGTACATACAACTGTAGTGCAGGCAAGATGAAATTGCGTTTCTCTTGGCATCCATATAAATAGAAGCAGCATGATTTAAGACACACTCACACATAGCTTCCCCACCCCCACCCCCACCCCCCATCCATTCACACATCCCTGAGACATACTTGGGAAAAAAACTAACTAACTATAATAAACAAATAATATACAAAATGTCCGTAGGTGCAGTAGTGTGTATGAGAGATTCCGGGTCAACTGTTCAGCATCCTGACAGCTTGTGGAAGGAAGCTGTTGATCAGTCTGGTGGTTCTGCCTCTGATGCTCCGGAATCATTTATCAGATGATTTACACTCTTTATTAAAATAATTAATAAAGTCTTTGTCTTTTAGTAGTGATGTGTTAAATTTCAAGCTCCTAGTTTTCCTTATAGCTTTCCTATTTACTAGTGTAAGAGATACTGCATAGTGATGACTAATAGCTTGATTTGAGTAAATTTCAATGTCTGTAATGTCCCTCACAATAGAGTTACTGGCTAAGAAGAAGTCTATTCATGAATGTGAACTATGAGCTGATGAACAAAAAGTGTATTCCCTAAGAGTTAGCTGAAGAGAGTGCCATTCATTGCAAAGGCCAAAATCATTCATGTATTGTTTGAGAGTGTCAGCAGCCTGCCAGTTTTGATAATTCTCACATGTACTGAGCCTGCCGATTCCAGGGTTTAATACCAGGTTGAAGTCCCCTCCTATTATGAGTGTAGTGTTTAAGTATTCAGAAAGAGAGATGAAGAAAGTGTGAAAATAGGATGGCTCATCAACATTTGGGCCATAAACGCTTGCAATACATAGATCAAATTTTGAACAGAGATTTTTTAATATTATAAATCTATAAATCTGGATTTGCTATGGTATTGTTCACAACAAAGTGAATTCTTCTGTTTACCAATATAGCTACCCCCCTTTGTTTGGAATTAAGGCGGCTGAGTACATGTGGGGAAATTCCGGGGAGGTGAGAGCATCTACAGGCGACTTAGAAACATGTGTTTCCTGTAATAAGACAAAGTATGCCTGTAGATCCCTCAGTCAATTAAAAACTTTTAGCCTCTTCTCCCTGGTACCAACTCCATGTATGTTCCATGTGACAAACTTTAATGTGGACATGTTTTCACTAACTGGTTTTGTGTTAAAGGCTAACTAAATGTGCCTATGTGATTATTTGTCCGTAATGTATGTATGTACAGTATGTATGTGTGTGTACATGTGTGTTGTGTATAAAATATATACAGTACCTATGTATGTGTGTTTGGGTGTGCGTGCATGATGTTTCTGTTCCATTTGCCTGCATTTGCAAGCAAATAACTGTAGTTACTACACGGATGAACAGTTTAACACAATGGTCACATCTGATTTCAATATTTCTATGATCCACTTCAACAGCAGAAGTCTCTATGCCAACTTTAATAACATTAAAGATTATTTACATCAGTTTAACCTGTTGCACTTCGGTGTACTGTGGGTGGACACGTCTCTGCATCCTAGGGCGCACGAGGGCATCCTAGGCACTGAAAAAAAAACAAACCTGCATTTCCGTTCTTCCACTACAGACACAGCCGTGAACAGAAAGCCAAAGGAGTGCTTTGATTGGTTTAGATGTGATTGACCTCTCATTCGACTAATAAGAGTCCTGAATTGGGTTTCTGAAACCTTGAAGAACCAATGACTGAAAACCTAGCAAGAAGGACCCACCTACCAATGGCTGCGAATACAGCGAGCCAATTGAAGCACAGTAGTTTGAAAACGTGCCTCCCTTGCATAAAATCTGTTTTGTTTTAGACGCTGGGTGACACACACGCGTTCGCCAGTCTTTTTTTCTTACTACTGTTCTTATTTGTTTTGAAAAATCATTCGCCAAAACTGCAATCATGAAAGCGCAAAACTGCAATAATGGAATTATGGTTTGACCGGGTCGCGTGACCAGAACCACGAGTCCGTAACAAGCGGACCAGCGTCATGTTCGTCTGACAATGAGGAAGAGAAGCTCGCCAGCGACACTGCTGTTGTGGACAGGTAAGTGTTATAAGCTAAATTATTCTTTATCCCTGAAAATTGTAATCAAAAATAACTTTTGATCAATCGGTAAATTACAACTGTGTGTAGTAGACCGCGGCGCACCATGACCGCTGCGCACCGGGTGATGTCCGTCCTCTGTAGCGGGGGGGGGGGGGAGTTGTTATCTTCTACATTACAAATATTTTAGTATAATTTTTAGTGCACTGTAGGTTATTTTTTCTTGTAAAAAAAAAAAAGCCACACATTTTTTACGTGGCATGCTTCTTTGTGTCTGGGGGCTTGTTTGTTCATTCATTCATTCATGAATGAATAAACAACCCCCCCCCCCACACACACACACAGCCCTGAGTGTCACCTTTCATTAGAGCCCAAGATGAAGCTTCTATATTGAATCACTCAAAGGTTACAGACGTTCTTCCAAACTGTGCCATTTGGCACAGTTCAAAAACACCTCGGAACAACCTGTGAAAAAAGCTGTGTAATATATTCATTTTTTGTGGTATTGTTACAAAATTTTGACCTCAGCTGGATAACACTTGGTTCTACATTTCTGTTGCATTTTCCAGCCCGTATCTGACAGCAGTGTGTTATTTGCAAGCATTTGTATCCAAAAAAACACCCAGGCGAAATTTATTTTCTTCAAGTTCACTATGTTTAGATGACTGTTACTCAGTGGCTGGAGCACTTGGAGAGATTATGACTGGTTTGCCAAAAAATTCAAAGTGTTTTCTTTTAAATGAGACCAACCCCATGAAGATGCTGCAAAGGGTTGAGGAACAGCTTTTGATTTACTTTGGGTACGTTATTTTTTGGCGTTTTTAGGGAAATTGACCAGAGTGCAAGGGGTTAAAGAGCCATTCAATATTGTGGCAATATCAGAGACATGGCTCAGTGAAGAGAAAGGAGTGGATTTTACCATGGATGGCTATGAATTAAAATATATAAATAGAAAAGTGAAAAAAGGAGAAGGAGTTGCAATTTATGTTGACAAGAGCTTGAAATACAAGGTAGTTGAAAATCTGTCAGTAACTGTGGATGATTTATTTGAATGTATTACAATAAAAATCTGTCTGGACAATGTGAAGAATGTAGTAGTGAGCTGTGTATATAGAACACCTGGATCAAACATTGACTTATTTAAGGACTGGATGGAAAAAATGTATGCAAAACTAACTCAAAGTTATGTTCATCTGTGGGAATTTCAATATAGATCTGATGAATTCAAAACAACATAGTTTGACAGAAGAATTTATCAACACAATGTACAGTATGGGCTTACATCCAACAATTACCGGACCTAGCAAAGTCACGTCACACAGTGCCACACTAATAGAGAACATATTCACAAACATTACGGAAAATAATATCAGGAGTGGGCTTTTATTGAATGATATCAGTGACCACCTGCCGATTTTTGTTGTCTATCAATGTGATTATAGGAAGAAAAAGTATACCAAAAATATTAAATATAAAAGAATAAGAACCGAAGAATCTATGTATTTACTAACAAAGGAATTATTAATACAAGATTGGATGATAGTTTATGATGAAAATGATATAAATAAAGCATATGATAAATTTTTACAAATATTTCAATCATTGTACAATAAAAAACTGTCCTATAAAACAATACAGTGACAGACAACAAAAAGAAAAATATTCCTTGGGTCACCAAGGGGTTAATAAATGCATGTAAAAAGAAGAATACATTACGGTATATAAACAATTCATTAAGTGCAGAACGGTGGAGGCTGAGCTCAAATATAAAATATATAAAAATAAGCTTACTAATATAATGAGGACCTGTAAGAAAGAATATTACAACAGAATATTAGAGGATAATAAAAATAACTTAAGAGGAATATGGGAAGTACTCAATGAGTTTATTAGTAATCGACCTAAGAATGCTAATTATCCAGAATATTTTATTGAAAATGGCAATTTGGAATGATTGGCATCAGGTGTGCTGGCAATGGAGTAAGTGTGTGCGTTGCTGGCTCCTGCTATATTTTTTTTCAGTCTTACTTTTTAAACCCTACTTTGCTGTAAGCTGTCAACGTTTTGGACATTTAATACGTGTGGAATCTGTTTTGAGTTGAGAAATATGTCCAAAACAAGAAAGCAGACTGAAAAGGAGGCAGCAGTGAACAATACTAACACCAGCTTAGCTGAGGATGCTAATAAAAGCCTTAACCCTGCACTTGTTGCCTTGCTTGAGCAACACAGAATGTCCATAGCTGCTGACTTTAAAGCTTCATTTGAACTTATTAATGGTAAACTGGACAAGATTCAAGCAGATGTGGTGAACCAGGAGCAACGCATTGGCGACCTTGAAAACAACGCGGAGGACGTCAGCCAGCGCCTAGCGGCGCTTGAAGTTACGTGTGAGTTAATGCAGGAGGAGAACAAACTTTTGAAAAACAAACTTTTTGACCTGGAGGGAAGAAGTAGGAGGCTGAATATTCGTCTGGTGGGTCTGCCGGAGTCCTTTGATGTGGGTCCACGGCCATCTGAATTTTTTTCTCGGCTGTTGGTGGACGTCTTTGGCACACAAACTTTGCCATCTCCCCCAGAGCTGGATAGAGCCCACCGCAGCCTCATGCCCAAGCTGGGTCCGAACGGGAAGCCACGCGCTGTCATTATTTGTTTCCACCGGTTTCGGACCAAAGACTTGATGATGAGAGAAGCGTGGAGACGCCGTGGGACTTTGGAATATCGTGGACATAAACTCCAGTTCTACGAGGATTATAACGCCGACATTCAGAAGCAACGAGCTGAATATAAGGAGGTTATGTCCGAATTGTACAAGAGAGGTTTTCATCCTTCTCTTCTCTTCCCCGCCAGGCTCCGGATAACTCTTCCAGATGGCAAAAACCAGTGGCTGGTGTCCGTCTCGGAGGCCACCCGCTTCATGCAAACCATGGAGAGAAGCCAACGATTTTTGCCCTGAACTGGTCATTCCTGGGTTGACCAACTACCACACTGGACTCCTCGATTACTACTTCATTAAAGCATGCACTGACTGGACATTGATGCATTTTTAGATGTTCAAAAACAAGGTAAAATTGGCTCCCTATACGTTGTTTACTTAATTTTTTTTTTTTTTTTTAGGGTAAAATGTTCATACTATGCAGGATTGAAGCCTGTTGTATGGGAGTATTTTGTTAGGATGAGAATAGAGCAGGAGATGGAGTGGTTGCTGTTTTTTGCAACCGGCTGGAGTGTTGTTATAGGTTTGGTTGTTGATTTTTTTTTTTTTTTTTATGGATTTATTTACACCCCCCTTACCCCCTCCCCCCCTTTTTTTTACCCGTACCTCACCCTATTCCAGGGGTGTCCAAACTTTTTGCAAAGAGGGCCAGATTTGGTCAGGTGAAAATGTATGGGGGCCGACCATTCAGCCTGACATTCCTCGAACCATTACCATTGGAAACTACCATGTAAATATGAAACTATATCACTTTGCTGTCTGCAGCTAGGTTGACATTGCAAATGAGAATCTGTTGTCAATTGCATTACCAGGATAGTTAAAGGTTAAAATAATAATAAATTACATACAAATAAACTATTCTATGAAATTTGACTCTGAATATTTTTAGAAACGTGTATTTATTGATTTTGTTTCAACAAATCACATCCCAGTGCATTTTGACAAAGAATAGTATGGTCCAGTGTTTTTCAACCTTTTTTAAGCCATGTCACATTTTTTACATTGACAAAATCCTGGGGCAACCAAAATGACACTCTATAGCCTAACACAGTAAAAATAATAAAATATAGTTAGCAATACAGTTTCTAAATGTATTTATACTCAGTGTGAACCCTGGGCCTGTTTAGATGAACACAAAGCTGATATCCTGGCAGGAATGGAAGAAAGACACACACGGAGTTCTTCCTCAACAGCTCTCAGTCTCTCTCTGTTTTTAGTTTTTATCACAGTCAAGCTTGAAAAGTTCAGCTAACACAGATATGTCGTGGAAAATGGGAGCAATGTTGAAATAGCTTTGTTGGCCAGAATGGGGAACTCCTTGGCAGCAGTCAACCAAAAACTGTCCAAAGGAAGATCAGCAAAGTTTAGCTTTAAACCATGATCTTGTTTCAGTTCAATGAGTTCCTCTTGCTCCTGTAAAGTCATGTCGTTTCCAACAACTGATGCTGAGCTGTATGGGCCACGGTTACATGGGCAAAATTTATTCAATCTGATTACAATTCAGATCAGAATATTACTGTTTACATGGATCCTGAAAAAGCTGATCTGATTTGGACGTGCGTTTTCATGTGTCACAGGTTTGAACGGAATAAATCATTTTGACATGCGCAGGTCGACATTCAAAAAATAGTAGAAGAAGAAGCAACTTCCGGTGTTAGCGAGCCCTGCTTCGTGTCGAAATTGACCTGTATCGTGTTATTCAGACTGTACTTGTGCTTCTGCTGGTCTCTGTAATGAAGCTACAAGTGCATACTTCTGCATATGACGAACAGAGGGAGACAGCAGGACGATACAGACCAGTTTTGTTTTACTCCCGCTATGTTTTCCGCTAGCTGCTGCTAAGGCGGAATTACGTCACGTCGACGTGCGGCTGGTGTACAGACGCGCAGTAAACGTATTTTCTGCCCTGTGTTCGGAATAAGTGATTTCATGCGCACCATTCGGATTAACAATCGGCATAACCCACCCCTCTCAATCGGAATGAAATTTTGATCCAAATGAGCGTGATTGGGTCAGAATATTCAGATTGTCATGTTTACGTGAAGCATTTTTATTCCGATCAGGCTTTTAATCCGGTTACTTGTGTCCATGTAAACATAGCCACTCACTTGAGTAATTAAGTTAAATTGGATAATTTCCAACGGCACACCTAACGATCTCTCACGGCACACAGGTTGAAAATCACTGGTATAGTCAAATTAAATGACAGAAATTTGACAAAACTGTGGTTTGATCATCACAAAAAATCAATTCACTGAGACTTTGGAATTTATTCTCCTCAGAAGAATAAAAAAAATGTACCTGCATTAATGTGAAGGGTGACACTGGTGTTTCGACTGCAGTCAGCAGGCCAGGTGTGGCTCAAAAGCAGTGGTTCTGATGCGCAAGATGTCACGCAGGTGAGAGTCACTTAGTCTTGTCCTCACACGGTTCTTGTTAATGTTCATAACCGAGAACGTCTTCTCGCACAAGTATGTCAAGCTAAACAAGCTCAGCATTTTCTTAGCAAATGTTCGAATCTCTTGGAACCTGTCTTTGTCCAGCTGGCGGTAAAAGTCGACGAGAGGGAGTTGTTAGTGGCTGCAGTGTGACGCTCAATGAGCTCCAGCTGCAGGTGGTCTGGAGCGTCATTAGGATCCACGGAAAAAGGAGTGGAAAAAAGTGTGATGTCCTTTTCAATAGCTGCGAAATCCCTGAAATGCTGTTGGAACTCCTCAGTCAGAGATGAGATGTTTTCTGCATACCTCCTCATTTGCGCACTAATATTGTTTTCTGGAAAACTGGTCATCATTTCCTGCAGTGATGGGAAATGTGTGGTATTGGGCTGCGTTTGTGACAGGTGCCTTTGGAAAAGTAGCAGCTTTGTCAGAAAAGCTTTTATGTATGAATACAGTTGGCTCACCACTGCATTTTGCCCCTGAAGGCTCGTGTTCAGCGCATTCAGATGTCATGTTATGTCAACTAAAAATCCAAAATCAGCCAGCCAAACAGGATCGCAGAGTTCCAAAGTTCACACAGGGGTCACGCGACGAGAATGCGGCCACAGGTCTACTGCCACCCTCTGGTGAAATATAAAATTGCTGTTTTTGGTATGTGTGTATTGTTGACTGTGGGAAACTGTGCTGGCGGGCCACATATTATTGATTTTATGACAGGACACTTCGGGCGGGTAGAAATTTGGACACGGGCCAGATTTGGGCATGTCTGCCCTATTCTTTTTTGGGCTACACAACACAAAACATAAATTTTATTCTTTGAATGAATAGTAATCTTACTTTGGTAAGCTGGAATGTGAAGGGGTTGAACCATCCAATTAAACGAAAGAGAGTCATGTCACGTCTAAAGCAGTTTAAGCCTGGGGTATTGTTTTTGCAGGAAACCCATTTGCAGAATTCCGACCACTTGCGCTTGTCAAAATGTTGGTCAGGACAATTTTTTCATTCAAATTTTAAAGCTAAGGCCAGGGGCGCTGCTATTCTTATTGATCGAAATATCCCATTTATTCCCTCTAATGTTGTATTAGATAAAAATGGACGATTTGTAATAGTATCAGGTAAACTTGGCGATAAACATGTCACCTTGGCTAATCTGTATGCACCGAATTTTGATGATGTACACTTTTTTCGCAACCTTTTTTCGCAACTTCTAGATTTAAATACTCATTCTCTAATTCTTGGGGGTGACTTTAATTTGTATATGGATCCGATCTTAGACCGCTCATCCTCAAAACCTGCTAGTCTTAATAAATCTGCAACTTATGTTAAGTCTTTTCTTGAGGAATATAGCCTTACAGATCCTTGGCGTTTTTTACATCCTAACGGCAGGGACTATTCTTTTTTCTCTCACGTACACCATACTTATTCCAGAATAGATTATTTTTTTGTTGACAATTTATTAATTAATAACCTTTGCTCTTGCAGTTATGATAGCATCTTGGTTTCTGATCATGCCCCTCTTGTACTTAAAATGATCCTCCATGGATGTGACTCCATGAGAAAGCATTGGAGATTGGATCCATTATTACTTACAGATGAAAAATTGGTTGCGAATATTTCTTCTAAAATTAATTTTTTTTTGAAAGAAAATAAAACTCTTGGTATGCCAAACAAAACGATATGGGAGGCCATGAAGGCATTTCTTAGGGGGGAATTTATCTCATTGGCAGCATTTAAGACGATCCATAATACAGGAACAGAAGGCTATTTTAGATCAAATCTTGGACATTGACAGACAATATGCTCAATCTCCATCACCCGCTTTGTACAAGGAACGTATGACATTACAAACTAAACTTAATTTACTTTCTACTCGACAAATTGAAGGTTATTTAATAAGGAACAAGAGTGATGAACATGGCGAAAAAACCAGTAAACTTCTAACTAATCAACTGCGTGGTATTAGAGCTAAGCAAATTATTACTGGAGTTAGGACAGATAAAGGAGAGGTGACATCTGACCAACAAGTGATTAATGATATTTTCAGGTCATTTTATTCCAAATTATATACCTCAGAATATACAACAAACTTAAAGGATTTGAATTTTTTTTTTAATTCTATTGATATCCCTTCGATTTCCTCAGAATCTCGGCAAATTCTAGAAGCTCCCATCACAAAAGAAGAAATTCAGCTGGCAATATCATCCATGCAATCAGGAAAATCTCCAGGACCTGATGGGTTTTCCGCTGATTTTTTCAAAAAATTCTCTGACGACCTTGCCCCTTTCCTTTGTCAAGTTTTTACAGAGTCGCTTGACTCCGGTACACTTCCTCCTTCATGTTATCAGGCCTGTATCACTGTGTTGCTTAAAAAAGATAAGGATCCTGTTGATTGTGCTTCTTACAGGCCTATTTCCTTGTTAAATACCGATGTTAAAATTTTGTCAAAGTTGTTAGCTTCAAGGTTGGAAAAGATTCTTCCTTTTATAATTTCACAGGACCAAACCGGTTTCATTAAAAATCGCCATTCATTTTTTAACTTGCGGCGGTTGTTTAATATTATTTATACTCCTCACCACAACATACCTGAATGTCTTATTAGTTTGGACGCTGAAAAGGCATTCGATAGGGTTGAGTGGGAGTATTTGTTTTTTACTTTGGAGAGGTTCGGTTTTGGTCCTTCCTTCTGTTCCTGGATTAAACTTCTCTATGCTAGACCTTTAGCTTCAGTGTTAACTAATTGTTGCTATTCTGACTATTTTAGACTTTACCAGGGTACGAGGCAAGGCTGTCCTTTGAGCCCGTTGCTCTTTGCCTTGGCAATTGAGCCATTAGCTATTGCAATCCGTGGGAGCCGGGACTTTCTAGGCATTCGTAGTGGTGGCATCGAGCATAGGGTTTCACTCTATGCCGACGATCTTTTACTATTTCTCTCCAACCCACTTACTTCACTACCCGCTATACTCAACATTTTGGATAGTTTTAGTAGGTTTTCTGGTTATAAAATTAATCTTAATAAGAGTGAATTGTTTCCGATTAATGAAAAGATTTGAGTTCAGGATCTTGAAAATTTTCCTTTCAAGGTTGTTATTGATCATTTTAATTATCTTGGGATATGTGTCACTAAACAACTTAATTACTTGTTTTAAAGTAATTTTCTCCCCTTATTTGACCAGTGCAAGCTAATACTTTCCAAATGGTCCCCATTATCCTTGTCCTTAATTGGCAGAATCAATTCTGTAAAAATGATGTTACTTCCAAAGTTTTTATATTTGTTTCAATGTCTCCCCATTTTTATTCCTAAATCCTTTTTTAAGTCTTTGGACTCTCTGATTACCTCATTTATTTGGAATGATAAACATCCGAGATTGAGGAAAGTTTTTCTTCAAAGACCCAAATCAGTGGGTGGCATGGCTCTGCCTAACTTTCAATATTACTACTGGGCAGCAAATATCAGGTGCATGTTATATTGGAAACATTTCTATCTGGAACCCAAATCACCCATTTGGATCCTTATGGAGTCACATGTGGGCAATCAAACCTCCCTACCAGCAATTTTAGGTTCACCACTTCCCCTTGCTTTGTCTACACTGGGTAATGATAAAGTAGTTCGTCAGTCTCTTAGAATTTGGTCTCAATTCAGGAAAAATTTCGGTCTTCAGTTTTTCTCCATTAGAAGTCCAATTGCTGCAAATCATTATTTACCCCATCAATTATGGATAGTGCATTTCATATATGGCACAGAAAAGGTTTAAAATCTTTTGTGGATTTATATTTTGATGGTCAATTTGCAAGTTTTTCTCAACTTTCCACTAAATTCGACATCACTTGTAGACATTTTTTCCGCTTCCTCCAGGTCAGACATTATGTGCAAACCATGACAAAACAATTCCCTCAAAAACCTTCTGATAATCCTCTAGATGATTTTTTATTAGTTAAACTAACTTCTAAGGGGGTAATATCAGTTTTATATAATTTAATTTCAAATTTACAATCTTCTTCTCTGGCCGCTATTAAATTGAATTGGGAACAAGATCTTAATTTTACTTTTACTGATGAACTGTGGGACTCTATTCTTGGCCAGGTTCATACTGCATCAATGTGTGCTCGTCACGCTCTTATTCAATTTAAGATTGTACACCGGGTGCACCTGTCCAAGGTTAAGTTAGCACGTATTTACTCGGATATAGACCCAACTTGTGAAAAGTGTGGTAGCGCTCCTGGCACTTTGCTTCACATGTGTTGGTCCTGCCCTTCACTGATGAATTTTTGGCATTCTGTTTTTATCACTATGTCTGAAGTCCTGCAATATCAAATTAAACCTGATCCATTATGCGCCATTTTTGGTGTGGCTCCAGAACTTGTCTTGCCAAATTCCAAATTAAAAGTATTCAAATTTTCATTATTATTGGCTAGACGTGCTGTATTACTGAAGTGGAAAGACTCTTCGCCCCCTTCACATTTACAGTGGGTAAAAGATATAATGTCCTGTTTGGATTTAGAAAAAATCAGATATACAGTTCGTGGCTCTGAAAACAAGTTCTATAAATTATGGCGCCCATTTCTTGATTTCTTTGAAAGACCCACAATTATAGTTTCTGAGTAGCTCATTTCCCCTTAACCCCTCCCCCACCTCACACACACAATTTTTCTTTTTTTCTTTTTTTTTTGTTGTATTTTTTTATTATTGTTTATTTAAAGGTTTTTGTGTTCTGAAGCATCCACATTTGTTAGTTTTAAATTCTGGTTTTGCACTGTTTGGTTAAAACAAAAATGAAAATTTCTAATACTTTGTATTGTATTGATACTTCAATTAATAATAATAAAAAGAGCTTTGAAAGAAAATGGCAATTTGATAAATAATATGGAGGATGTGGTCAGTGGTTTCAATAAATTTTTTGTAAATGTTGGTCCTGAATTAGCAAAATCAACAGTGACAACAGAAACAAACTACAGTGGTTCTCTAAATGAAATAGAAGATCGAAATCCAAACACAATCTTTTTGGGTGCAGTTACTGAAAAGGAAATTATCGAGACTGTGAATAAATTTAAGAACAAAAAATCAACGGACTGGAATGAAATTGACATGACAATAGTGAAAAAAGTAATTGAAGGAATTGTTAAGCCACTCACCCACATCTGTAACCTGTCATTTCAAACTTGTAAATTTCCAAACAAAATGAAAATAGCAAAAGTAATACCGCTATACAAAACAGGAGACGGTCATTGTTTCACAAATTACAGGCCAGTCTCTTTACTCTCACAATTCTCCAAAATACCTGAAAAAATCTTCACTAAGAGACTGGATGATTTCATTGAAAAACACAACCTCCTTACAGACAGCCAGTATGGTTTTAGAGCAGATAAATCTACATCTTTGGCACTGATCGAACTTATAGAAGAAATTACTAGTTGTATAGATAAAAAAAAGTCTGCTGTAGGAGTATTTATAGATTTAAAGAAAGCTTTTGACACCATTGACCACAGAATACTACTAAGGAAACTGGAAAGTTATGGGATAAGAGGGGTCGGACTGAATTGGGTGGAAAGTGATTTAAGTAACAGACAACAATTTGTACAAATTGGTGAGCACAAATCACCCTTCATGGACATCACTTGTGGTGTGCCCCAGGGGTCAGTTTTGGGACCCAAACTCTTTATTTTGTATATAAATGACATATGCCAAGTATCAAAAATTCTGAAATTTATTTTGTTTGCGGATGACACAAATATCCTTTTGGATATTTGTGTCCTTTTGGAAATTTGCAGCAAGTTTTAGAGGTGGTCACAACTGAAATGAAAAAGTTAACGCAGTGGTTCAACAAAAATAAATGATCTCTAAATCTAAAAAAACCCCAAAGATTATGTTGTTTGGAAATTATAAAATAAATCGTGAAATAATGGTAATGATAGATGACACCAGAATAGAAACAGTACAGGAAAATAAGTTTCTGGGGGTGACGCTAGACAATAAAATCTGCTGGAAACCTCACATCAGTCACATCCGGGCCAAGTTGGCAAAATGTATAGGCATACTGGGGAAGACAAGACACATCTTGGACTATAAATCATTGGTCTTACTGTACAATTCACTGTTTCTACCTTATCTTAACTACTGTGTAGAAGTCTGGGGAAACACCTACAAGACCAACCTACAGTCAATATGCACATTACAAAAAAGAGCTATAAGGATAATAAATAATGTAGGATATACAGACCATACCAATTCATTGTTTTTAAAGTCACATGTCATAAGGTTCATCGATCAATGGCAAATTTAAGACAGCACAAGTAATGTACAGGGCAATTAATAATCAACTCCCAACTAATATACAAAAAATATTTAAAAAAAGAGACAATGATCATAATTTGAGAGGAGACTTAAACTTTACAAAACCCAAGATACGAACAACCAAGAAAAGTATGTGCATATCTGTCTGTGGGGTGGATTTGTGGAACAGTCTGGAGCCGGAACTGAAACTATGTACAAACAGAAATCAATTCAAAAAGAGGTATAAACATTATTTGCTGAAAGGATATATGTTAGAAGGGTAGTATTTATATGTACGATTCACTATGCTCACTCTGGGACACTATGGAATGGTGGGTGGGACAGCACTGTGTACAGTATATGTGTGTTGTTTGAGGCTGGTTTTGATGTATGGACATCAATGCATGTTAGGATGGATGGGTGTTAATGTTGATATGTACAAAATACAGTTAATTGTTTACTTGGGGTCTTAAATGTGGTAATTTGTATACAATTCACATGGGTGTATTTATGGAAAAGAGGAGATGGAATTAAGAAGTGTTCACTTCTTCCTTCTCCCTTTCGAACACTGTATGATGTTACTTAATTGCATTTGTCATTTGTTTTGTTTTTGTTATACTTTTTTGTTCGAAATAAAGTATCTATCTATCTAAATGGGGTGCATGTACTTAAGGTTATTTCCTATAAACCAGACATATGAGTAGAAAACAGACACAAAGGTTAGCAAATGGTGAAAAAATGCAGATAACATACAATAATAACCCAACAGCTTCAACAAAATTAGCAACAATAACAAACAAACAAACAACAACCTTAGCAAAAAAGAAAAAAAAATAGACAAATGTTAACAGATTTAACCGAGATCAAATAAGAGACCTGTGCACAATTGCACTCGTTTTCCACATGAGCTAAGGAGACCCTAGAATAACCAGGGGGTTATGATTTCATCCATAAACAGCTTGCCATCTATAAACAATCTATCCACAGAGACAATAACTCGTTTACCTTCTTGAATTTTTTGTTTTCTAATGGGAAAAAGCTTACTTCTCCTTTCCATGATTTCCTGTGGAAATTGATCATTTAGACCATCTAGACCATCTAGATCTAGACCATTTAGATCATTGATGTTTTTAAGCTGCCTGCCCTGCCTCTGTACAAAAATTTTTTTGCTTGAAATGTTCAAACTTGGCAACTATAGGTCTCGGATGTTTATTTTGGTGAATTTTTTGCCCAATGCGGTGAGCTCAGTGGAAAGTGATTGCTTTTGTATGTTCGGAGGACAGTTTCAGCTGCATGGACATAAATTCATGGATCAGCTGTTCTGAATTTTCATTATTTTTTTCAGCAATTCTGGAAAAAACAAGATTATCTCTCATGCTGCATGACTGCAAATTGAGAACTGTTTCCTTTATTTTTCGGTTCTATTTTTCAACAACGCCAAGTCATGTGGTTAGCGTGTTTATTGAGTTTTTCAAGCTATTGTTTTCCTCTACGAGAAAAGTTAGCTGTTCCCACCATGCTGATTCTCTCATGCCCATAAGCAAACATGTTCTCCGCCTTTGTGATAATGTTCTTTCTGGGAAAATGTTTTCTTGCCATAACCACGCTCGGTAGGGACCATGCAACACCCAAGTCCACTAGGAGTGGCACGTCGACTCCATCCAGCTGGACGACGTGCCACTTGAGCAGCCAATTCTTGGCAACTGCTACACAAACCATGGCTAGGTCGGGTGTCAGGGCATCGGTCTTTGCGGGGGCTGAGCAGCAAACTCTGGCTAGGTGGTTAGCACGTTTGCAGTGGAAGCATTTCCTTCCTTTAGCAGGGCAGGTGAGTGAGCTTGTTCGGTGTTCAGCCGGTGCACAGTGCCTTTTCTCCCACTTCTGTTTGCTCCATGTATCGTTTCCGTGGACGTATCTATCCGAAGGTGTTAGCAGTGCTGCTATCGGCCTGTTCTTGTGGGGTTGTTAAGGAGGCCAGTCGACCATTAACTGTTAGTTGTTCTGCTACCTGAGTGGATGCTTCCATCTGGCTTGCCATCTGTGTTACCTGGCTTAGCTTGAAATTGTCCATGGTTAGCAATAGCTTTTCTTTTAGCCACTCGTTGTTCATGCCATACACTAGCTTGTCACGGGCTAGCTTGTCCTCCAAAGACCCGAAGGTACACATGCTCGCTAAGCTTCGGAGCTCCGTAGTATAATGTTGAGTTGACTCACCCGCTGTTTGGTAGCGGCTGAAGAATCTGCATCTTTGCGCCGTCACGTTGCACTTTCACTGTAGAAATTGTCCATGCAGCTCACACAGTCGCTGAACAACTCCATCTGGCCTAGAGTGCGGAGCACACATTGCCCTTTCTCGCCTAGACTGTGAATCGGTATATTTTTCTGCCTTTCATTGTTGGCATCACCCAGGCTAACTGCGTCGTCATAGGCGATAAACAAGTTGAACCACTAGTGCCACGGTGTGAGTGGCTCACCTGGACATTCCAGAAACGGACATGGTGGTCCCATGCACATCTTCTCATCACCAAGTGTTATGTCTAGAAATAGCAAGACAAGAACCGTCATGCAGTGGACAATGAACACTTTATTGCTTCCCACACTCAACAATATATACAGGACAGCAGTGCCGCCCAGCGTCATCCATGCTGATGTCTGACGTCGGCAACGGCAAGCCCCAGTGTCCAAACCCTCCCATACTCACATACTACATTGTCATATTCTGGTCTCTATGGATATTGAACCTCTGGATACTAATGTTCCTTTTGAGGGGGGGGGGGGGTTTCAAGTAGTTAAATATTTTCTGGATCACAGGGTTGATCATTCTCCTAGTACAGAGTGTATTTTGGAACTTGGAAATGTTCTTTGGAACTTATTCAGTTAATCTTACCTCTAATTATTTTTTGTATGGTAGTGATGTTTTTCTTCAGACATCAGGGGTGGCAATGAGATCTAAAATGTCTCCAAGTTTTGCTTCTTTGTATGTTGGATGGTATAAATTGGAAGTGGTTTTCAGTCATTATATAAATCCATTTACTTTTTATATTTCCTGTTGGAGGAGATATTTGGATAATGTTTTTTTTTTTTTTTTTTCATTTGGAAAGGACCAGATGTTCTTTTGGAGTCATTTTTGAACTTTGTAAATTCAAAGAATGATCATCTAAAATTCACTATGTCTTCTCATTTAAATGTAATGAATTTCTTGGATGTTCTGGTGTCTAAGGATAATAATTAATTGAAAACAAACTTGTACTGTAAACCTACAGACAGAAATTCTATTTTACATGCAGATTCATATCATCCTAAAAGTCTTTAAAAAAAATCTTCCAGTATCTCAATTTAACAGGATTAGACATATTTGTAGCTCAGATGAGGACTTTATTATTCAAAGTAAAATAATGGAGGAGCGTTTTAAACAAAGAGGTTATAAAGATACATGGATCCAAGATGCTCTGACATATTTCACAAATGTGACACAGACTGAATGTTTATCTGATTTTAAAAAGAAGAAAACCCAGCAGAGGATTGTTTGTGCCATTCAGTTTTCACCTGTGTCTAGGGCTATTGAAAATGTGATTAAAGAACATCATAGATTCAGACCCACTTTCAGGACTGTTTTCTCTAATCCCTCTGGCATGGTGGACAAGAGACCCCCCTAATCTGAGAAACTGGTTGGTGAGGGCTGATACTTACCTCCTACACCTTCACGCAGTCCCAGTCTTGATAGGTTCAGTAATTATCCATGTGGTCACTGTCAACAATGTCATTTTACATCTAGAACAGAAATGTTTAATCATCCACATTCAGGGAAGAAATATAAAATTAAAGATTCCATTTGTTGTTCTACAGCAAATGTTCTCTAGATGCTTCCTTGACTTAAAGGATTGGCATATGTTGGTAAAACAAGTCAAGCACTGAAGACTGGAATTTCTGAACATAGAAGTACAATCAGAAATAAGGTTACTTCAAGTTTGTTAGCCTCACATTTTCAACAGAAGAAACATGATATTTCTACTTTAGGCATTATTGGTTTTGAAGTGGTTAAACTTCATGTAGAGGGGTGATTTGAATTCTTTCCTCCTTAAACGGGAATCTTTTTGGATTCATAGCCTGTGTACACTGGCTCCAAAGGGCCTAAATGAAGAGTTTGATATTAGGCCTTTCTCATGAAGCTCCTCATCTCAGCTACTATAAATACATATTTCTGCAGATCAATGTGATATATTATTGTCTTGTTTCAGATGTAGAGTGATCCATATGTATTTTTAGTTATTATAAGGGGTCCTCATATTATGGATATGTCGCTTTTGATGTTTTAACAGTTCTTTGGGGTTTTGAAAATTATTTGAACTTTTTTGCCTGATAGTTTTCAAGATTTGTGATACTTTAAATATTCCTGTGTTTATAGTGTGACATACTGTTTGATGCCAATTTATTAGTGATTTGGTATCTTTGATATTTCCACGTGATGAGATGCATTCTGCAGGGAATATTATGATTATGTCTACATTGTTCTGAAGGTTTCTTTATATCCCCTTTTAGATAATTATTTTTTCTACTGGTGAGTTTTTCCATTTGTGAATATCTGATAATTTGATCATTTTTTTAATGTCATTTCTTTATCACAAGATAACTTTGCATGTTATTTGATATTGTGACTAATTGGATTGTGGGTATTTAAGATGGCGACTATTCTTTGGTACACTGATAGAACTCTGAGGACGGACAGGTGGCCCGAAACATCACATTAATAAATAACTAATTAATGGGAGCTTTTCAGTGTGTGGATCTTCCTGGATCTTTCAAATTTGTGACTTTTGATAGAGGCATCATATTTCTAGTCTATTTCTGATTATGTTATTGTGATATCGGTATGACATTGTCACAACTCGCTCTCGCCTGTCATCTGTTTTAGCGGCGCACACACCTGCGCCTCATCAGCCTCTGACTATTTAACCCGCTCTGCCTGGAGCCGTCTGTTCGTCTACGCTCCCAACTCCAGCGCACGACTGTTCCTTCCCGGCCTGCGCCTTCGTTCTTCACGCACGTAAGCTGTTATTTCCTTACCTGCTCTCCAGTATTCTCCCCTGTGCACAGGTGGATCCTCCAGGCGGCGGATTTCCCTCTCCCTCACCTCATCCTCGTTCATCCCTTCCCCACATCGCCGAGCGCGCATCTGGGCGCTGTCCTCCAGGCAGGAGACCTGTGGCTAGCCAACGCCAGCCACCTCAACACCTGCAAGTAAGCCACACACTGAGTGTTAACTCTGCGGGGTGGAAACCCTTCACTCACCCTTGTCTTTGCTCTGCCCTTAGGGTTGCCTGGCTGCACGGCAAACTGTTCCACCCTCGGCGCTCCCTGTCCTCCTGCAATCCATCCACATCTCACACTCACGCATCCAAACACCTGTTGCTGTTCAATAAAGCTGTTGAATCACACTCGAGCCTGTGTGCGTGTTCCCTGGGCCCGACATTATGTCAGACATGGCATTTAATTATTATTCTGAATTTGCATTTAACCATACTGTTATGTCCACAAACCGGGAATGAAGATGGACGAGGATGCTGTGCTTGAACTGAACTTTATTACAAACCGTAATGATAAAAAAGCACATATGAACACTTAGTCATAACTCTCACAATGGCAACTCCCACTAGCTGCCCTCTAACCAACTAGTAACTGACCAACCAACCAACTCACTGCCATGAGATGGCGGACCGCCCCAATATATAATGGCATGGTGATGTCAGTCGCAGGCCGTGTCACACACTGTATACTGGCCATATTCCTACACTACACATACAGTATCTCACAAAAGTGAGTACACCCTCACATTTTTGTAGATATTTTATATTTTCATGGGACAACACTGAAGATATGACACTTTGATACAATGTACAGTATAAATTTGCTGTCCCCTCAAAATAACTCAACACACAGCCATTAATGTCTAAACCACCGGCAACAAAAGTAAGTACACCCCTAAGTGAAAATGTCCCAATTGTGCCCAAAGTATCAATATTTTGTGTGGCGACCATTATTTTCCAGCACTGCCTTAACTATCTTGGGCATGGAGTTCACTAGAACTTCACAGGTTGCCACTGGAATCCTCTTCCACTCCTCCATGATGACATCACGGAGCTGGTGGATGTAGAGACCTTGCGCTCCTCCTCCTTCCATTTGAGGATGCTCCACAGATGCTCAATGGGGTTTAGGTCTGGAGACATGCTTGGCCAGTCCAACACCTTTACCCTCAGTTTCTTTAGCAAGGCAGTGGTCGTCTTGGAGGTGTGTTTGGGTCGTTATCACATTACAGTACTGCCCTGCGGCCCAGTTTCCGAAGGGAGGGAATCATGCGAATACTGCCCTGTGGCCCAGTTTCCGAAGGGAGGGAATCATGCTCTGCTTCAGTATATCACAGTACATGTTGGCATTCATGGTTCCCTCAATGAATTGTAGCTCCCCAGTGTTGGCAGCACTCATGCAGCCCCAAACCATGACACTCCCACCACCATGCTTGACTGTAGGCAAGACACGCTTGCCATTGTACTCCTCACCTCGTTGCCACCACACACGCTTGACATCATCTGAACAAAATAAATTTATCTTAGTCTCATCAGATCACAAGACATGGTTCCAGTAATCCATGTCCTTAGTCTGCTTGTTTTCAGCAAACTGTTTGCAGGCTTTCTTGTGCATCATATTTAAAAGGGGCTTCTTTCTGGGACGACAGCCATGCAGACCAATTTGATGCAGTGTGTGGCGTATGGTCTGAGCACTGACAGGCTGACCCCCCCACCCCTCCTGTCATGGGCAGCGAGAACGCACCCCTCTCCTCCGGTCTCACCTTCACAAACTCATCACTGCACCTGAGTCAGAAGACACACCTGTACCCGCTCATTAGCCAGTGTACATAAGGAGGCTTTCTCCACGTAGTCAACGCTGGCTCGCCTGGGTATACTGTCCGTTCTCAGACAAGCAAACAAGCCGTAATACGTTAACACGTTGTTAACCATTATTCTCTTCTCCTTCTTTTCAGGTTGCTGTCACCGTGTAGGTGTGTCTCCAGGACTGCACACATTCTCCTGCCTCACCACACCGTTCCTTCAGCAATCAACTCCACCCGGTCAGGCACCATCAGCTCACCTTTCCCCCTTACCCTACTGGTTCGTCTATTCCCCGCTGGGTCCTGCTGGTCCTCTCTGGATTTCTCAAGTAAGTGGCAATTTGGCTCGCCCATATCCCTTACTCCACTCCTCAGCTCATTGATCTCGTCTTCTCTCCACAGGTCCTTTCCTCTGGTAAGTGACCGTTTCTGTAGCTGTGTGCTTTGGATTTTGATATTAATAAAAATTGTCAAACATGCCCGTCTGTGTGGTTCCTTCCTGTGTTTTGCATTGTGCACATGAGTTGTCAAAACTTAATAGGTCATGACACCTTCAACCTCTGCAGCAATGCTGGCAGCACTCATACATCAATTTTCAAAAGACAACCTCTGGAGATAACGCTGAGCACGTGCACTCAACTTCTTTGGTCAACCATAGCAAGGCCTGTTCTGAGTGGAACCTGTCCTGATAAAACGCTGTATGGTCTTGGCCACCGTGCTGCAGTTCAGTTTCAAGTTGTTGACAATCTTCTTATAGCCTAGGCTATCTTTATGTAGAGCAGCAATTCTTTTTTTCAGATCCTCAGAGAGTTTTTGCCATGAGGTGCCATGTTGAACGTCCAGTGACCAGTATGAAAGAGTGTTGAGAGCGGTAACACCAAATTCAACACACCTGCTCCCCATTCATACCTGAGACCTTGTATCACTAACAAGTCACATGACACCGGGGAGGAAAAATGGCTAATTGGGCACAATTTGGACATTTTCACTTAGGGGTGTACTCACTTTTGTTGCCAACGGTTTAGACATTAATGGCTGTGTGTTGAGTTATTTTGAGGGGGCAGCAAATTTACACTGTTATACAAGCTGTACACTGACTACTTTACATTGTATCAAAGTGTCATATTTTCACTGTTGTCCATTGAAAATATATAAAATATTTACAAAAATATGAGGGGTGTACTCACTTTTGTGAGATACTGTGAAGGTATAACGTGTGTTTGAGTTGACCTTCCTGTTGTTCTTGGGTCAAAGGACATTATGAGAGACATTTGAGAATGATCAGATGTGTTCTAATGTGTCTGCTGCAAAGGTCTGCATCCATTTATGCCAAAGGCTTTTGTCATCTATAATTAGACACTTTATATCTACAATACTCTTTATATTAATATACATAATGTTTCACCTGGTAATAACACAGAATAGATATAATAAAATATTTACAAAAATGTGAGAGGTGTACGGTACTCACTTTTGTGAAATGCTGTATGTATCTTGATTCTCTATTTCTGTATGACTGATCTTTTGACCAGCATGTGCCTTCTGAGGTCAACACATACCCTGCATCTCTTTGTTAAGACTCGGTACCAGTCAGTCTGCAGGACATGACCTTCCATATGTCAGGGTACTACTGTGTTCTTAAATTATCTGTACACTTGTGATGTTCTTGTGATTCTGCTGACAAATTCTGCTGATTGCTGGGGTCTTTCTGCAACTGTGGGGGTCCCCCCTACAGTTGATAGTGCTATGAGATGACTGTTGTTGTGAAATGGCGCTATATAAATAAAGTTGAATTGAATTGAATTGAAATTAGGCACTTCATGTGTCTGTCGCCCTTCTTTAGTCATGAGGCTCAGGTTAGATACGTGAACAGTGTATTTAAGTTGGATGTCCTTGTCAGGATGTTTATTCATTTTCCATTTGGTGCTTCTGGGTGTGAAACTGTGTCACTGCACGGAAATAAACTCTTTTTCTCTTCTGACCACAAATGCCGTTGCCTCAGCCTATTTTCTAAGTTAGGATTTCCCTGACACTTTACTCATAAGTTTAGTACTTTTTCCAATAAATATGACATTTCTTGTGATAAATTCCTCCCACCAATTTGGAACATTTTCCTCTCTCAGTTGTTAGTCTGAAGAAAATACAAAATCCACAGGAGTCATGAAAGTACAACTTTGTGTGAAAAAGCTACTTGAATACATGTAGTAAATGTAGTTTGTCACTAGGCAATCCTTGCACTATTCAGTTGAATGGGGATGGAGGGATCACAGCTTAACTGTGTGTGTGTGTGTGGGGGGGGGGGTGATTTGGGTCTATTGCTAACAAAGGGGATAGCCTCCCCTAACCGAACCACCTTCAAATTGCCTACTGCTCAGCTACTCCATCTCATAATCACTCGCGAAATAATACCACTGAATAATATCAATCTAAACAGTACATCATTTCCTTCTTGCCTTGAGAGAGAGCAGTCACATTTTTCTTCCCTCCTCCCCTGCCTTCCTGATCTATTCCCAGCTTTTGCAATGTTGCGTTTTTGTCTGTGTTTAGTCGCTCTTCTTCTGCTGAATCTTAATCTAAACGGAAATTATGGATTTGGAAGCGGCTTAAATGTGCTATTGTCACTATTTTCAACAAGAATTGGGCCAAGGGGGAGCCCAAGAATTGGAACCTACGAGAGACTCATGGACATTGGAATCCATGCGTCTATGGCAATGTTATTGGCTATGATCTCAGGACTTCTATTTTTGGCTGTGGAGTTCCCTGATGCATCAGAAATTGAAGGAAGGTGAGAGAGCGGATCAAGCGGACCCAGCCAGCTCCTTCATCAAATTCGACCAGTTGGGGAGGGCACGAGTAGCGGCAAACGGTGAACTGAATGACAGTGATTCAGTGAAGGAATACATCTGAAAGCCCTGTGCTCTCTATGGAAAAACAGTTTAAGCCTGCATATATAATGGAAGCACAGAATTACACGGGTGAGGACAAAATTCTACTCTCTGAGTGCACTGTGCTGATTTGATTTGATTTGACCTTGTTTGCCCCGTGTTCACATTCCTCCTGACTGAGATTAGCGGAAGAACCGGCTCTTATGTCTACCCATACAATCAACAATCAGTTGTTGTCATCAGCGGATTGGACTCTCAAGGACAATGCCCATGTGCCTTCTGCAAGCAAGAGAGAAAGAGAGATAGACTCTGAACTCTGGACTTGTTTATAAGTCACATGATTATAACATCTATCCACTGCCAGGAGGCGCCCTCTGCTGCTCACTAACAACTGTTACATTTACACTACACAATGACATGCAAATATACACACACTGCTCTCCCTCCCTCTGCTGTGTGATTGTCCACTACTGCTAAATATGCATTGAGGGGTTTTTTTGCCTGCAATCAAAATTTCGCTTACCCATTAAGCGTCAATTTGATAAAACATGTTTTTTTTCTCTCGCCTATTGTGTCATATCATTTCTTTTCTTTTTCTTTTCTTCTTTATGACTGGCGCCTAGCGGCTGCCCTGGCCTTGGATGCGCTCTGCAGAGCGTGCCCAAATGCCAAGTCACGTTTCGTTACCTTGTATTCATACATGTGTAATGACAATAAAGTTGAATCTCATCTCTCATCTCATCTCACATTGTGGGACTAATAAAGGCTTATCTTATCTTATCTAATCTTAATATGCTATTACCATAGTATGTATTTAACAGTTTTAGTTTTTTAAGAGTTTGGCTCCTGTGTCTAGCACCTTGGGTTTATGAATGTGAAATGTACTGTACACAAAACTGATTCAACTACAGTATATTCATTAACTGAATTTTGAGTTACCTGACAGGCCTCCATTTTCATTTTAATCCACATGTCAACACTGTAGTTCTGAACATCTGGGTTTCCTATAGGCCAGTACATCTATCAGTTGTGACCTGTGGATTTCATTAGTACACACTGAACAAGAAACAAAATCGTACTTTAATTTATAAATAGCATTATCTTTGAGTACACAGACATGCATATATTGGAACAAGACAAAAAATCTATATGGGGAAATTACACAATGATGTGATATTACTGACACTGAACTGACAGGACATTGTATATATTACTTTTACATACTAGGTTAAAGTTGTCTAATGAATAGCAATTTTGTTTCTGTAGAATTTTTATGCCACTGAAATGAATTGATTTTCCCATTTGTGATTTATCTTTCAGTTTCTCATTTATTTGTCAGCTGGTTTACTAAGGTGAATTAAGTTCTATATTCTTGTTAAAACATGTCTGCAATAAAAACTATTGGATAGAAACAGAACTTTTGCCTCAGTTTCCTCCACTTGGCAAGAAGTGGGCTGCTGTTGAACATGAAACTCTTGGGCTGAAAATTGGTCCCACTCTGGCCCTGCGCGTGAATATTTCATCCTTCAACATACACAAAACCTTTCCCACGTTCCGTGGGATAGTTTTGTTTTTGAAGCCTGGGGAAGATGTCGTAAAGGACTTAAAAACAATTGGCTCTGGGCATGGATCAAAGAAATGGGCAGAGATGATAAGCCTTTTGGTAGCTGGAGTAAAAAAAATAGAGAACAAGGTGCTTGTTTCTCCACGTTGTGCTTGAAAAAGCTCATGTGTGCAACTAGCAATAAAAAAACCCAGACAATTTTGTGTTTTCCATGAAAAGTCACACTTTTATTTACCACCATGAGTTGTAAAATGAATAGAAAATATAGTCAAGACACTGACAAGGTTAGAAATAATGATTTGTATTTGAAATAATAATTTTTTCCTTCAAACTTCGCTTTTGTCAAAGAATCCTCCATTTGCAGCAATTACAGCATTGCAGACCTTTGGCATTCTAGCTGTTAATTTGTTAAGGTAATCTGGAGAATTCTGACGCAATGAGCAAACACATTGTACCATTGTACCACACTGGAGTGATAGTTGCTGGAAATGGGCCTCTATACACCTATGTAGATATTGGACCAAAAACCAGACATTTGCAGCTAGAATAGTCATTTACCACATTAGCAATGTATAGAGTGTATTTCTGATTAGTTTAAAGTTATCTTCATTGAAAAAAACAGTGCTTTTCTTTCAAAAATAAGGAAATTTCTAAGTGACCCCAAACTTTTGAACGGTAGTGTAGATCCGGCCACAGAGCAGCTGTCTGTGCTCTACAGCACACAACACGATTGCCCTGAGCAACAACTACCTCAGACGTACCGGCTTCAATGACTGACCATGTTTGTGACATGAAAATGCACGTGTGCATGTTCATTGCAGAACACAATTTGAAATTCACCATTTCTCAACCACTAGTAAATCTGTGTAAAAAAGAAACTGGTTGAAGACAAAAATGCCTTAACAAAACTGTCCGTTTCAAATCAGCATGCCAGTTATGTAAGCACACATGGCATAGCAGCAGAATTTAAAAAACGTCTGTCAGAGAAGCTGACACTTAGACCCAGGAGCAGACATGGAAGACAATGTTTAAGGTGAGTGTAACAATAATCTTTATTAACAATAACATTGTGATAATGAGATGGTGGTGAGGATCTGGCAACCCTGTAGGGGGAGAGAGCAGAAACTACTGTGAGAATATTGTCATGTTTAGGTGAGAGCGCACTCCCTCCTTCCTGTTAGAGATTCCCCAACTCCGCAGGTAATCATTACACCTGCGTGAGTGGACACACCTGCTGCTTCTGCCTTGCTAGTGCATTAAAGGACCATCAAGTGAATGCTTCAGCGCTGGTTCGTTGGGTATACTGCCTGCAACTAGCAAGTGCCTCAGCATTTAAAACTGAGGAAGTGAAAATTAATTCCTCTCCTTTTCTCTCTCCCTTCAGGTTGCTGCCATCTGTGCGGTGTGTCTCCGGGCATTTTTGTGCGCTTACCTGCCTCATCATCCTCATCTCCGCCTCAACCACTTGTCTCCACCCGGTCAGACTTCATCCCCAGCTCCTCTCCAATCCTGTCCTCATCCTGCTGGTTCATCTATTTCTGCTGGAGTTTTCTGCCGGGCTTTCTGCTCAACTTCTGAAAGCGGCAATTTGTTTCCCACTTTCCCTGATCTCTCTCCTCCTATTAACCAGCTCTCGTCTCCTCTCCACAGGCAGAGCCTTCCTCTGGCGAGTGACATATTTCCTCCTAACTCTGCTGGTTTTTGGATTAATAAATTGTTTAAACTTAGCTTCTCTGTGGCATGTGTTTTCTCTGGTGTGGCACCTGCACGTGAGCTGACCATTCTATTATTATGACAGAATGAGCCAGCCAGGACGTGAGCTAAGCAGGGGCTGCATCAGTGGAACACTCTGCTTTATACCATCTCAATTCCGCAGGTGGTCGTGCTCACCCAGCAGCTGCAGATTATTATGCAGCAGCTGAACATGGTCACCGATCATTTTGCTCATATGTCTCATCCGGGTCCTTCTTCTCCACCTGCTGCCCCTGTTTCTTCCACCAGGTGCTGAACAACCTCTATTTTCTCACCTGCTCCGTATGCAGGAGAGGTGGGGAAATGCAAGGGTTTCCTTTGTCATGTTCGGCTTTATTTGGCCCAGGTGGGCAGAGAGTGTCTGGATGACACATCCAAAATTCACTTCATGACCCTCCGGCTGCAAGATCGAGCCCTTAGTTGAGCTCAGCCCATCCTCGACAGTCCGGAGGGTCCTAATTATACATTTGATATATTTGTAGGTGAATTTGCCGGCATGTTTGACCAAACAGAGAGTGAGGGCAATATCATGAGCCGCCTTATGACTCTCTGTCAGGGAAGTCGGTCAGCCGCCGATTTCTCTGTGGAGTCTCGGGTCATCACGGTGGACTCTGGCTGGAATGATGTTGCCTTACGCAGCGTCTTCCTCCAGGGTTTAAATCCCAACCTCCGCGATGACCTGGTGGTTCATGCCGTTCCCTCCTCTCCGGATGATCTGATCGATCAGGCTGTCAGTTTGGACAACTGACAGCCTAGGACTAGTACTGAATCTACAGAAGAAATATAAGCCTTCTCTGTGATCAGTCCTAATTCCTCCTGGCTGTCTGCAAACTGTGTTTTCAAAATCATCGAGCACAAGGCCTTGGACAGTCAGCTGCACTGCGCCAGATAAGGACTGGGCGCCAGCCAGACAAAACATCTTCTGCCAAGTGTCCTTGGGCCTCTGTTATTATCATTAACACTGCTCAACACCGCACACACACTGATCCAAGAACTGAATAAAGATACACTGCTCTCTTGTGTCTCGTGAATCCTGTGTAGCGAATGTATGTGCAATGAGAGCTTTTTTTTTCCTTGAACTCTTAATATTGATTAATTATGTAACCAGTATTTTGAATCAATGATTTTTTTGCTCCTTCCTATTGTATTATCCTTATGCTACCTGTACCCTCCTGCTGATAGGCGCGTTTCAGATGCGCCGCGGCACGGAAATGCAGGTTCATTACTGTGTCAAGTCAAATTCTCTCGTATGTTATCAGTGATCTGTTAATGTACTTGGCAATAAATCTTTTTCTGATTCTGATTCTGATTCTGAACTGTTACCGCGGGCGCGCGAAGGAGTGCAAATTCTCCCCTCACTCACACGTTGTCCGTGTGCCTTCTCCGGTTACTGACACAGGTGGAGCCAACTCCTCCTCCAAAGCAATGGTTCTCGGCTGGGCCCGTTTGGCTCCGGAAGAACATCAGCGACGGAGGAGAGCCGGCACATGCATGTACTGTGGCTCCTTAGACCATAAAATACACAACTGCCATCTGAAGCCAAAAAGACACGGCCCGTCAGTAGCCGTGGGGGGCCTGACAGGTGGGACTCTTTTTCATCCCCCCCCAGTAATTTCTCTATTCTGTTCCTAATTCAGCTGCTGGGGGTCTAGAGGAGGGTTATGGCTTTGATAGATTCAGCGCCAGAGCAAAATTTTTTGTCTTTACGACAAGTATAGGAGATAGGCATTCCCATCACTAAATTATCCACTGCTGTGAATGTCACAACCCTATCAGGTGGAAATGTGGCTTCAGTCATCGAATCCATGGCGCCAACATCCATACTTCTTTCCGGGAACCATCGGGAGGTCTTATCATTCCTTATTCTCCCAAATTCGTCCATCCCGGTGGTTCTGGGGTACCCTTGGCTCCAGAAACACAACCTCATTATTAATTGGGCCCAAAACTCAATGTCTTCCTGGAGCCCCTTTTGTTTGGCGTCTTGCCTTAGTTCGGCTGAGTGGTCCCCATCCTTACCCATCTCCTCCCCTTTGGTTGAGCTGCTGGACCCCAGCCTCGTACCCGAGGTCTGTCATGACCTTGGGGAGGTCTTTAGCAAGTCTAGAGTGCTCTCATTACCACCTCATCGCTCTTACGACTGTGCCAAAGATCTCCTCCCAGGTGCGCGGCTGCAGTCCAGCCGGCTCTACAGTATAGTATCTCCGGGCCCGAGAGAGAGGTAATGGAGAAATATTTTAAGCACTCTTTGAACGCTGGCCTCATTCGGCCATCTTCGGCTCCTCTTGGGGCGGGGTTTTTCTTTGTCGGTAAAAAGGACGGATCTCTGCGTCTGTGTATTGATTACCGGGAGTTCAATGCCATAAGTGTGAAAGACAGATATCCTCTGCCCCTAATTAACTCAGCTTTCGAGCTCCTTCAGCGCGCTTGGGTGTTTTCCAAACTGGACCTGCGTAACGCGTATCACCTGGCCGTATTCACGAAGGAGATGAATAGAAGATGGCTTTTAAAACACACTTGGGGCAATTCGAATACTTAGGGATGCTCTTTGGGCTCACTAACACCCCCGCCGTCTTCTAACGCCTCATTAATGATGTCCTCCGTGATATGGTGAATCAATTTGTTTTTGTCTACTTAGACGACATTTGATTTTTTCCCGCATGCCAGAGGAACCCACAGTTCATGTCAGGGCCGTGCTACAACGACTCCTGGAAAATCAGCTTTTTGTAAAGGCTGAGAAGTGTGAGTTTTCCACCCCCTCCACTTCCTTCCTGGGGTTCATTGTGGCCGAAGGGGAGTTGAAGGGCCAATCCCACCAAGGTGAAGGCTGTGCTGGATTGGCCTACACTCCATTCCCGCAACGAGCTTCAACACTTCTTGGGGTTTGCGAATTTCTATCACAGGTTCATAAGGAACTACAGTGTGGTAGCACAGCCTCTCACACAGCTGATCTCTGTGAAGGTGCCTTTTCATTGGTCCGAGGCAGCCGAACATGCCTTTTCCAAATTAAAAGGTCTGTTCTCTAATACCCCCATCTTGGCCCAGGTCAACCCTCAGCTCCAGTTCACCCTGGAGGTGGATGCTTCTGATTCGGGGGTGGGCTCTATCCTCTCACAGCCTCCGACCAGAAGCTCCACCCATGCAGGGATTTCTCTTGGTGGCTCACCCCAACCGAGAGGAATTACGATGTAGGAGACAGAGAGCTGCTGGCCATTAAGTTGGCCCTGGAGGAGTGAGAGACACTGGCTGGAGGGAGCAATCCATCCCATTGTTGTGTGGACCGACCATAAGAATTTAGAGTATGTACGGTTGGCCCGCAGACTAAACGTCAGGCAGGCCCGCTGGGCCTTATTTTCTCTTAGGTTCAATTTTATCATCACCTACAGACCTGGCTCCTGGAATATCAAACTGGACACTCTCTCCTGCGAATTTAGCCCAAACTCTCCAGACCCCTCCTCCGTCTAACAGCCTATTGTGCCGCTTTCATGTGTTCTCAGATCCCTTACCTGGGAGATTGAGTAGATGATCTGGCAGGCCCAGTCCATGGAACCTGAACCGGCAGGGGGGGCTAGGGATCACCTGTTTTTTCCAGCCGCCCTCCGCAGTGACGTCATCCAGTGTGGCCACTCCAGCCACTTCGCCTGTCACCCTAGGGTGTCCTGGACTATAAAGCTTATTCGACGAGTGTTCTGGTGGCCCACCCTGTGGACGGACGTCCAGGACTATGTGAAAGCATGCCAGATTTGTGCTTGCAATAAATCCAACTCCTCACCTCCTGCTGGCCTGCTTCACCCCTTATCTATTCCCAGTGGACCTTGGTCCCACATTGCATTGGATTTTGTCACAGGACTTCCCCCTTCGCAAGGTAAAACCGTCATACTCACCATTGTTGACCACTTCTCCAAGGCGATTCATTTGGTACCCCTCCCCAAGTTACCCTCTGCCTCTGAAACCTCCGACCCCCTAACTACTCACGTCATTCATCTATATGGAATTCTTCTGGACATTGTGTCTGACCGGGGCCCACAATTTATGTCACAGGTTTGGAAAGCCTTCTGCTGATCACTGGGAACTATGGTCAATCTCACTTCAGGTTACCACCCACAGAGAAACAGGCAGGCTGTGCATACCAACCAGTCCCTGGAGGCCGCCCTCAGATGTGTAGCATCCGAAAATCCCTCTACATGGAGCACCCATCTGACTTGGGTGGAATATGCCCACAACTCGGCAGTCTTTGCTGCCACGGGACTTACACCCTTTAAGGCCTCCATGGGGTGCTCCCCCCCCATTGCCCATGGCAGAGAGGGAAGTCACAGTGCCGCCCATGGGGGCTCACGCGCGCTGCTGCCGCTGGCTCTGGGGAGCCACCTGAGCCACCCTCCTCTGCTCTACGGAACGTAACCGCCAGTATGCAGACCGGAAGCGGACCCCAGCTCCCAAGTATGTTGTCGGGCAGTGCGTTTGGCTATCAGCGGACCAGGTACCCCTGAAGACGGAATCTAAGAAATTATCACCTCGCTTCTTGGGTCCATTCCCCATCTCCAAGATAGTCAACGATGTCACTGTCCGCCTGCAGCTCCCACGGACTCTTCGCATCCACCTGACATTCCACGTTTCATGAATCAAACCTCTCTCTGCCAGTCCTCTTTGTTTCCCCCCAAAAAGCCTCCTCCTCCTCAGATCCTCGATGGCCAAACCATCTACACAGTCCAGAGAATTCTGGATGTTAGCCGTCGGTGTTGAGGCATCCAATATCTAGTCCACTGGAGGGGGCTATGGCCCCAAAGAAAGGTCGTGGATCCCCAGGTCCCATTTCCATGACAAAGGTATGGTCCGGGCCTTTCACAAAGCCCATCTTATTAAGCCCAGTGGACCGCCAGGAGGTGCCCCTTGGGGGTGTGGGGGGGGGGCACTGTCATATTCAGATGAGCGCGCGCCTTCTCTTTACTGTTCGAAATTCCCCAACTCTGCAGGTAATCATTATACCTGCATGAGTGAACGCACCTGCTGCTTCTGCCTTACCAGTGCATAAAAGGACCATCAAGCGAATGCTTCAGCGCTGGCTCGTTGGGTATGCCGCCTACAACTAGCAAGTGCCTCAGCATTTAAAACTGAAGAAGTGAAAATTAATTCCTCTTCTTTTCTCTCCCTTCAGGTTGCTGCCATCTTTGTGGTGCATCTCCGGGGATTGTTTTGCGCTCACCTGCCTCATCATCCTCATCTCTGCCTCAGCCACCTGTCTCCACCCGGTCAGACTTCATCCCCAGCTCCTCTCCAATCCTACTACCTGCCAGCCTCATCCCGCTGGTTCGTCTATTTCTGCTGGAGTTTTCTGCCGGGCTTTCATGCTGAACTTCTGAAAGTGGCACTTTGTTTCCCACTTTCCCTGATCTCTCTCCTCCTATTAACCAGCTCTCGTTTCCTCTCCACAGGCTAAGTCTTCCTCTCGTGAGTGACATATTTTCTCCTAACTCTGCTGGTATTTTGAATAAAAAATTGTTTAAACTTAGCTTCTCTGTGTCATGTGTTTTCTCTGGTGTGGCACCTGCACGTGAGCTGACCATTCTATCATTATGACAAATATGATAAGATGAAAGGGAGATAGTATGCTTACAGGTTTCTTTTGGTGGAAGCAGCAGTTAGTTACAACAAATCCAAAGATGGAATTCTCCAGAAAAGAGATCCTGGAGGTGCTGGTGGGGGGCAAAGGGGAAGAAGCTGACCACGCCTCAGTGCTGGGGAGGCAGGGATGAAGGTGCTCGTGATTATGATGGTAAGTCGACTTACTTGTTGGGGGGATAACATGTACAGTAAAGATTATCCAAATCCAATCCATCAGGCAGTTTCCTGGGTCCAGAGGCAGGCAGGGGTCAGGCATGGCAGGCTAGGGCAGAACAGCCAGATAATTCCAATGTAACAGACAGGCACAGGGTCAAGAGGCAGGTAAGGGTTAGAGCATGGCATGAATAAACCACAAGATGGGATCAGGATAACCACAAAGCAGGAGGCAGGTGGGGTGTGGATCAGATGCAACCAGATAGAATGGAGTGAGAGTATCCTACTTACTGTATACTACCCCACTAACTGGCTGCAGGTGGTGATTGCAACTGCCAGGATAAATGCTCAGTCAGCGAGGAAAGAGAGAGGGAGACAGGCAGGATAGACAGGAACCCTTACAGAAGCTGCATGTTTTCACTGAACATTGTTGAAGCTTCTAGCCAGTGAATGGACAAAATTTTAACTGTCCTTGTTTGCTTTTAAGATGATGATAAACTGTAGTTTTCTGTAGTAATCTGGCTTTGTGTATTTTTTGTGTGTGTCTTATAGTATTTAATTTTCTATTATTTCTTTTGAACAAAATAATTATGGAAATAATGCAATTTACAGTATTATATAAAGTTCACTGTTGCTGTTTATATAAATATATACTGTGATATTTCAAGGGTTCACACAATAATGAGAGAGGATTTGTGACACAACAGGCATTTATTCTTCACTGACTCATTACACAGAACAGAGGGGAGGTCATTCACACAGACATTCATCTCACTAGGGGTGACAGAGACACGTAATCTCTCACACACAAGGAGAAACACACTCTCACAACTGGACTTAAAACACAGTTATACTGGTACAACAATGACACTCAGAACACAAGAATAATAACAGTCTTTGAATCCCCCGCGGTGCATAGCATGCTGGGAGAATCCTCTACACCTTATCACAGCCCCAACATTACACTGTCCCCCCTTGGACTGGTTTCTCTCCCCAGAATAATAAGTCCAACTCAAAAGTCCAATATGAACCTGTCCAGGCATTGGGGCACCCGCTGTTGATGGCGGCTGGTACATACAGGCCCATTAGTGTCCATTCGAGCCTCGACTGGGGTATCCGGTTGGGATGAAGCCTCTGGCTCGGCCACCCATGGAGCAGCTGGCTGGTACGGGGCGAGGCAGTTGTAGTGAAGCACCACTGCCCAGTTCCTCTTCTGCAACCTCACCCTGTACAGTACATCCGACAGTCTCTGTAGGACCATGAACGGTCCCGACCAGTGGTTCACCAGCTTTGGTAACAGTCCCTTTTTCCACTCCAGGCAGAAAACCCAGACTTGATCCCCCTGGCAGCGGGAGTCATACACTAGCTTCTGTAGACTCCCTGCAGCTACCAGGGCTTCCCGAGCCAGTTTGTGTACCATGTGAAGACGTTCTTTCAAGCAAAACAAATAATACAACCCCAGTATGCCCTCCACCTCTGGCTCCGGGGGAGGGCCAAACACCAAATCCACCAGGGTGCATGGCTCACATCCAAACATCAGCGCTGCAGGGGTGCACCAGGTGGATTCTTGAGCTGCTGTTCGGTACACCTACAGAACCAGAGGCAGATACAGATCCCAGTCTTGCTGTCACTGGTCCACTAGGATGGCAAGCTGAGTGTTCAGGGTCCGGTTAAAATGTTCGACCAGGCCGTCGCTCTGTGGGTCTTCCGGATGCCCAGCCACCTGTAAACCTCCCCAAAGACCTCTGCCTAAAAAGTTCCATCCCTGGTCACTGTGCAGTTCCTCTGGCACACCAACCCAGCAAAATATCTCATCCACCAGCTTTGAAGTTGTGGTGGTGGCGCTCTGATCAGGGACCGCAAACGCCTCGGGCCACTTGGTGGAGTAACCCATTGTGACCAGAACGTAATGGTTCCCCCGATCCCTGGTTGGAAAAAGGCCCAGAATGTCCACTCTCACACTCTGGATGGGTGCCCCTACCTGGTACTGCTGCAAGGGGACGTGGGATTGCTGAGTCGGCCCTTTCTGAGCTGTGCAGGTGTCATGGCGGTGGACATGGAGCTCTATGCCATGATGTCACCCCGGCCAGTAGAACCGGGCCCAAAGACACTGCAGGGTCTTCACCACCCCAAAGTGGCCTGCCCCCACCGATTCATGGACCAACTGGAGCACCTTGGGGTGGAGCCATCGGGGGACCAGCAACTACCAGATGTGACGCGGCCCAGCTGGAGACTGCCACTGCCAGTAGATGACAATGTAGAGCCTTGGTCTCTGGGTCCAGCACAGATACAGCCTCCCAGGTGGGCCATTTGGTCCGTGTCCAGCCACTGCCAGACCCAGGAGACAACAGGATTTCCATCCTGTTTGATTTGAAGCTGCTGCGTGCCGAAGGCCTCTGTGATGTCATCACTGGGGAGAGCTGGCTGATGATCTGAGGATGTGCTGTGAGCTGCTGCGCTATTTCCGGCCACAGCGGTCTGGAGAGCAGCAGCCCATGAGACTGCTGGGTCATGATCCTCAGCCCGCTGGCAGTGCCAACAGTCCTCTACAGTACAGGGGCACTGGGACAGTGCATCAGTGTTGGCATGGAGGCAGCCTGCTCGATGCACAATCTGAAAATCTTAATCCTGCAGTCCTTCCAGCCATCTCGCTTACTGTCCATCTGGCTCTTTAAAGTTCAATAGGCAAGTAAAGTAAGCATGGTCCATCCTGAGCTGAAACTTCCCCCCGTAAATGTACGGGCAGAAATCGCCCAGCCCTTGGATGACTGCCAGCAGCTCTCGCCGGGTGACGCAATAATTCCTCTCAGCTCTGCTGAGAGTGCGGTTGAAAAAAGCAACCACCTGCACTTCGTGTTCTCCCTCCAGGAATAGCACCGCCCCGATGCCCTGGTTGCTGGCATCTGTGTCCACGATGAAGGGGCGGTTCGGGTCGGGGTACTGCAGCATGGGGGCTCAGATGAGCGTCAAATGGAGCCAGGAAAAAGCAGCAGCACAGTTCTCGCTCCACTACACCGTGCGTCCCTTCTGTGTCAGCTGATGTAGCGGGCTGGCGATGGTGGCAAAATCCTTCACAAACCTCTTATAATAGGAGGCCAGTCCAAGAAAGCTCCACAGTTCTCCTACATCTGTGGACCGGCCAGTTGCTCACATTTCTCTTGTTCGGTTGCGACTCCCGCAGCGCTGACGACATGGCCCAGGAAGGTGGTTTCTCGGCGAAACAGGTGGCATTTCCAAGGGTGCAGCTGCAGCAAAGCCCAGCAGACGGCTTCCAATGCTTTCCAGAGGTCAAACAGGGCTCCATCAAAATCAGCTGCGTGAACCAGTAGGTCATCAAGATAAATGATGCAGCGGCTCCAGGGGATGTGATCCAGCACCAGCTCCATTAGGTGTTCAAAGGTGGCTGGGGCATTGCAAAGTCCAAACAGCATCACCTTGAACTGCCACAGTCCCTGTCCAATGGAGAAGGCTGTTTTCCTGTGGGCCTCTGGTGACAGCTCCACCAGCCAGTAGCTGCTGCGGAGGTTGAGCGAGCTGAACCAGCTCGAGCCGGTGATGTAATCAAGTGCGTCATCAATGTGGGGCAGAGGGTAGGAGTCCTTAAGTGTGACGTCATTCAGGCACCGATAATCCACACAGAACCACCATGAACCGTCCTTCTTCTTGAACAGAACCACTGGCGCTGCCCAGAAGTTGCTGGAGGGTTCAATGGCATCTGCCTCCAGCATTTATTGAATCTTTTGTTTTGCCACCGCCCGCCTTGAAAAAGGCAGACGGAGGTGGTGGAGCCAGATCGGTCAGGTCTCACCGGTGTTGATCTGGTGCTGCACCAAACTGGTTTGGGTGCAGTCTTCATTCCTGGCCACGAAGACATCGACATAGCAGTCCAACAGCTCCCCTTCATGTTCTGACCGGCCACTCCCACAATAAAGACTCGTCGCCCCCCCCAGTCTGGCACTCTCACCGATGGCTGTGGTGACGCAGCGCCTGGTGGGTTCCCATCCCTGCGGTCTGAGTTCAGCTGTACCAGGCTGTGCCCCGGGTCGGACCAGGGAGATAGTGGAACCAGTGTCGATCAGGGCCCAGATTGGTGTGCTGTCCAGGCTACATTGAAGGTACAGCCCTGGTGAGTGTCCAAGTCGGCCCAGACATGGTAATAGTCCATTTTATGCAACAGGAAACCTTGGTGCGAACTGTGAGGAAGTGCCATCTTACACCTGAAGTGGCTGCTGATTTTATCAAACTCTTACACAACACTCCCCCAGTTATTTTATCTGCATCTTGTGATTTTATTGTTGATAATTTTAACAGTAAATTAAGATCAACTATTGATAAAGTTGCCCCAATAATCTCAAGGACAGTTAAGATTAAACCAAAGGCTCCATGGAGAAATAACCAAATCCATCAACTGAAAAGAGAGTGCAGAATGGCTGAGAGGAAATGGAGAAAAAACAAATTAACTATCAATTACCAAATACTACAGAATAAATTAAAAATATACAATAATGCAGTCAAAACATCGAAAACAGAGTATTTTGCCAACATAATCTCAACCCATAACAATAACCCTAAAGTCCTTTTTGCAACCATTAATCGCTTAATCAACCCAGAATTTAATAAACACATAAACCTGCCATCCAACTGTCTATGTGAGAGTTTTGCAGACCACTTCAGGTGCAAGGTTGATTCTATTAGAGCCAACATTTTATCTGACCAGAAGACTGCTTTTAATGAAATCTTAGACTCGCTTTTAGCTTAGGAAACACTGGACTGTTTCGCTCTGGTTGATGCGAAGATGTTTGGTAGAATTTTTTTTCCCAGGTAAACTTGACTTCCTGCCTTTTAGATCCAATTTCCACATCACTTTTTAAAACATTTGATATATTCTTTGAACACGAGATTTTAAACATTGTAAATTGCTCTCTTCGGACTGGTGTTTTCCCCACTGCCTTTAAAACGGCTGTGGTGAAGCCCCTTTAGATTTAGATCCTGATATTCTCAGTAACTATCGACCTGTATCCAACCTACCGTTTTTAAGTAAAGTTTTAGAAAAAAATCTTTTTTTTTTCCAGTTAAACAATTTTCTTATTGACCACAACATTTTTGAAAAATTTCAATCTGGTTTTACTACAAACCACAGTACCGAGACAGCTCTTTTAAAAATCGTAAATGATATCAGGTGTAACATGGACTCCCACAAACTGTCAGTCCTGGTGCTGCTGCATCTCAGTGCTGCCTTTGATGCAGTAGATCACCACATTTTATTAAGCAGACTCACATACCTGGTGGACCTCTCAGGTACCTTTCTTGAATGGTTTCATTCCTATCTCACAGATCGTCACTATTTTGTAAGTATGGACACATGTTCTTTGGCAATCCATGAAATCAAGTGTGGGGTACCCCAAGGTTCAATTTTAGGGCCGATAGTTTTTAATCTTTTTAAACCTGAGGCCACAGGTGAAGACATGGCTGGACCCGCTGCAGTTTGCATATCAGCTCCATTTACGAGTTGAAGACGCTGTCATCTACCTGCTGCAACAAGCCCATCTGCACCTAGATGGTGGAGGAGATACTGTGAGAATCACTTTTTTTGATTTCTCCAGTGCTTTTAACACCATCCAGCCACTGCTGCTGGGTGAGAAGCTGCGGGTGATGGGGGTTGACAGCTCTGTGATCTCCTGGATTACTGACTACCTGACAGGCAGACCACAGTTTGTCCGGCTGGGTAATGTCTTTTTTGGAGTGGTGGCTAGTGATATGGAAGCTCCACAGGGGACTGTGCTCTCTCCTTTTTTTTTTAACCTTATCCACCACTGACTTTCAGTACAACACTAAGTCATGCCACCTGCAGAAATTCTTTGATGACTCAGCTGTTGTGGGGTGTATAAGAGAAGGAGAGGAGGTGGAGTACAGGGCACTGGTAGACAGATTTGTGGAGTGGACGGAGCAGAACCACCTGAGGTTGAATGTCAGCAAGACCAGAGAGATGGTGATTGACTTCAGGAAGAGGAAGGCTCCTTCTCAGCCACTGCAGATTAGGGGGGAGGATGTGGAAGTGGTTTAGGACTACAAATATCTGGGTGTCAGGATCAGCAGCGGGTTGGACTGGAGATCCAACACCGATGCTGCGCACAAGAAGGGGATGAGCAGACTCTACTTCCTGAGAAAGCTGAGATCCTTCAACGTGTGCAGCAGGATGCTGGAGCTTTTCTACCAGACTGTTGTCGCCAGCGTCATCTTCTTTGCTGCTGTCTGTTGGGGTAGCAATATTAGGGCCAGAGATACCAACAGACTTTTTTTTTTTTTTTTTTTGTTACTTATTTGTACCCGTAGGTAGACTTGGTTTGCAGTCTGGTGACAAGCCACCGGCTGCTGGTCGCTGCGTGCGCGAGCGCCCTAAACCTACATGTTTTTGGTGTGCGGGAGGAAACCGGAGAAAATCCCGGAGTAAACCCGCGCAACACGGGGAGAACATGCAAACTCCACACAGCTCACTGTTGGTCGGGGGCTGGGATCGAACCCACGATCTCATGATCCCCGCGGTCCCCCGGCCGAGGGTAAAACTGTGCTGCCACAGTGCTAAACCACTGCGCCACCGTGCAGCCACGGTGACAAGATTATCAAGAGGGCTGGCTCTGTAATTGGTCTCAGACCAGACACCTTTGAGACAGTGGTGGAGAGGAGAACACTAAATAAACTGCAATCCATCATGGACAATCCTGATCACCCCCTCCACCACACACTAGCTAGATAGCGAAGCACTTTCTCCAGTAGACTACTACAGCTTCGTTGTCAAATGACCAGGTACAGGAAATCTTTCCTGCCACATGCAATTTCACTGTACAATAACTCACTATGATGTTGTATTCTGGTCATAGCTATGCTGCCACACTACACCTTACAGACTAACTGGTACCTCACATTTTCACTCTGCTCCTGATAGTCCTTCTCGTGCAATGGGATGATTCATGTGTTTATACGGGTCATCATATATTGATGGAGTCTCACGTTGCTGGCGATGCATGAGTATCTTGCGAAGTATAGTTCACCGGTGTGTCTTCTGGTGGGAGATGAGTCCAATCTTGGACAAACAAACTCTGTTGCAGACACTGCAGATGAGAGTTGTGTGTGTGGCATTGTGTGTGTGGCATAGCTGAAGCCTTCCTTCAAGCTCTCTTCTCGATTAAGTGTGTAGTCCTGGAGTGTTCAAAGTGCTTGACACCCTGCATACACAGATGGTGCCATGCAAGTCGATCTTGGGCATTATGTTGCCAAGAGTTGATATCCATGTCACAGGATTTAAGGGTAGCTTTGAAGATGTCTTTGTAACGGAGACAGGGTCTGCCGACTGACCTCTTTCCTTGCTGCAGTTGGCTGAAGAACATTGCCTTTGGGATCCTAATGTCCTCCATCCTGGCCAGATGTCCAGTCCAACGCAGCTGGGCCTTGATGATCAGGCTTTCAATGCTGGGTAACTTGCATTTGTCCAAAACCTCTGTATTGGTCACTCTATCCTGCCACTTGATACCGCATATGGATCTCAGGCATCGCTGTTGGAACTGTTCAAGAAGCTTGATATGTCGGCAATATGGTGTCCACGTCTCACAACCATACAGGAGGGTGGCAAGAACAACAGCCTTGAACACTTTAATCTTGGTGTGGAGCTTGATACCACGTTCATCCCACAACCTCCTCCTAAGCATGCCAAAGGAACCACTTGCCTTGGCTAATCGCTGGTTGATCTCTTCGTCAAGGGTTGCAGAGTAAGAGAGGGTGTTTCCAAGGTAACAGAACTTCTCTACGGACTTGAGCGGGCTGTTGTTGATAGTTACCACAGGGTGAACATGGCATTTTCCGGGGGCTGGCTAGTACATGCCCTCCGTCTTCTTAATACTGATGGTAAAACCATATTTCTCTGATGCCGTGGCAAATTTGTCAGTGATGAGCTGAATATCTTCCAGTGTGTGTGCAACTAAGGCACAGTCACCAGCGAACAGAAGGTCTCTGACTAGCATTGACATGGTCTTCGTCCAAGCTTGTAAACGTCTCAGATCGAATAGGCCACCATCTGTTCTAAACTGAATGTGCACTCCTTTATCCAGGTCGCGAAAAGCCTCCATGAGCATGAAAGAAAAGGCAGTGGAGAAGAGTGTTGGGGCCAGGACACAGCCTTGCTTGGTACCATTTGTTACTGGAAATGGGTCAGAGGTATCTTCATTCCCTTGGACTTTTGCTTGCATTCCCTCATGGAAAGACCTTATGATGGAAATGAACTTGTCAAGGCAACCAACTTTGTGAAGTATCTTCCACAGGCCAGGTCTCTTTACTGTGTCGAATGCCTTGGTGAGATCAACAAACACCATGTAGAGGTCCATGTTCTGTTCCCTACATTTCTCCTGTATCTGTCGCATTGCGAAGATCATGTCCACTGTACCTCTTCCAGGTCTGAATCCACATTGAGATTCTGGGTAGACCGTAGCAGTGAGACAGCATGTCATCCTGTTGAGAACAATGCATGCCAGTATTTTCCCGGCAATTGACAGGAGGGAAATACCTCTGTGGTTATCACAGACAGAGCGGTCTCCTTTACGCTTGTAGAGATGTACAATAGAAGCATCCTTAAACTCTTGTGGGACTGTGCCATACTGCCAGATAAGTATAAATAACTGTAGGAGTTTGTTCTGCAGATGCACGCCGCCGTTTTTGAAAATCTCAGCAGGGATGCCGTCGGCACCTGAAGACTTTCCCGCAGATGTCTGTTTTATAGCACGCTTGACTTCATCCAGTGAAGGAGGGAGGTCCAGCTCAGCCAGTATCTGCCTCTGGGGGATGGCGTCCAGGGTTTCCTCACAAATTGATGATGGCCTATTGAGCAGGGTGTTGAAGTGTTCAGCCCAGCGTTGTAGTATTTCCGATTTGTCAGTATGGAGGTTATTTCTGTCAGAAGATCGGATGGGTGCGCTACCAGTGGACTTAGGACCATACACTGCCCTCAGCCCTTCATGGAAGAGCTTACTGTTATGCTTATCAGCTGCTTCCTGAAGCTCTATGGCTTTACTGTCCCACCATGACTCCTTCATCTGGCGGAGTTTTCTCTGCAAGGTGTGCCTTGCATTCAAGTAGATCGATCTTTTGGCTGGTGATGATTTGTCGTCAGTGTAGTTCCTGTGAGCTTTGTGAATCGTGTGCAGAAGCTGTGAGATTTCCAGGTCAGTTTCATCAAACCAATCCTGGTGTTTGCGTTTGACGAATCCAAGGACATCTGCACTAGCAGAGTAGGTGGCATCTTTGAACTGCTTCCAGGCTGCCTCAACCTCCATCCCCTCGAAATTTTCAGGTACGTTGGTTTCCTGAAGTTTCCTCTGCAGATCCTCTTGGATTGGCCATGGGATCCCTGGTTCGATCCCAGCCCCTGACCAATAGTGATCTGTGTGGAGTTTGCATGTTCCCCCCGTATCTGCGTGGGTTTACTCCGGGATTTCTCCGGTTTCCTCCCACAGACCAAAAACATGCAGGTTAGGTTAACTGGAGACTGTAAAGTGGCCCTAGGTGTGAATGTGTGTGTGAATGGTTAAGGCCACGCCGTACCGTGGCTGCTTCATCCATCCAGGTGGATGCCCTCAATTTCCCCTCTGGGGATCAATAAAGTATACAAAATTAAAAAAAAAATATATGGGAGTCCTTAATGCAGGAGACTTGAAGTTTGGCTGGTGGTTTTACTCTCCTGGTTTGTATCTTGGGCCTGATGTGGAGTGCCATCTTGCTTCTGACCAGCCTGTGGTCAGACCAGCATTCGGCTCCACGCATGGCTCTGGTAAGCTTGACATCTCTGGCATCTCTCTGTCTGACGATGATGTAGTCTATGAGATGCCACAACTTTGAACGAGGGTGCATCCAGGTTGTCTTATACTTGTTGGCTTGCTGGAAGAGGGTGTTAGTGATTGTGAGTTGGTGCTCACTGCACTTTTCCAAAAGGAGCTGGCCATTTGAGTTGAGCTTCCCTATACCATGTTTGCCAATAACACCTTTCCAGGCGTCATTGTTGCAGTCTACCCGGGCGTTGAAGTCTCCAAGGATTACAAGCTTATCGCTAGAGGGAGTTGACCTGATGGCTTGGTCAAGGTAACTGTAGAAAGCTTCCTTCTCCTCGTCACTGTATGTCATGGTGGGAGCATATACACTGAGAATGGTCAAGTGGCGTCCCTTGTGGAGACCAATACGCATGCACATAATTCTGTCGCTGATGGCAGTAGGTAGTCTGTCGAGCTTCTGAGCAATAGATGTTCGTATTGCAAAGCCCACACCTCCAATTCTAGGTTCTCCCTCTGGCTTGCCTCTCCAGTGGAAGGTGTAGCCTGTACCAACCTCCTCCAGACTAGATTCACCAGCGAGTCTGGTCTCACTGAGGGCTGCAATATCAATGCTGTACTGCCCCAGCATCTTTGCCAGTATTGCAGTATGGCGTGCTGGTCTGTTGTCACAGTCTAAAAGGGTTCTGACATTCCATGAGGCAAAGATCATTTGGTGTTTTCGTGTAGGTCTTCGGCCGCAGTATTGGATGACCAGTCAGGTGCGGCTGCCTGGCAGGTTCTTAGTGGAGTAAGCAATGTTTAGGATCCCTTTTCAGTACCCTTCCCCATCTGGGGAGAGCAGTGCTGTCCCTGAAGAAGGCTGCTCTGTCACTCATGCAGGATATCCCAGGATACCCCAGTATACGACAAACAACCATCACACATGAGCTGCCTGAGTGCAGGTTTGTAGCTAAGAACTTCCAACATCATCCTATGCCTGTTCCCGTCGCCACGTGCCCGTCGCCCCAGGACTTGAAGTAATAGATGTGATGTGATTCACAAAATGACCTGCACATGAATGGATTTAAGTGAGAGAGGTTTGTGCACTCCCAGTCCCACTCTCTCGTCCAGTGCATGTCATATGCCACCTGGTGCAAAGGTTGCCACAAGATGAGCGGCATGCATGGGTGCAGCCTTTCTCCGGTGTGGAGACAAATCTGCAAGGCAGAAGATGGTTTTGAATTCGGAGTTACCTACTCCTGGCCTTTGCCTAAAGAGGCACAACCTACAAGGCAGCAGGTGGTTGGACTGGTAAGATCCACACGCCGGTGGGCCTGCACACTGTACCTCTGGGGCTCCAACCTGCTCCGAGATCCCTCACTGTTCTGTCCTGGAACCGCAAGGATCCAGTTAACGTGGTGTACCGCTGGAAGGCTACATGAGAGTCTTGATGCACAGAGATGTAAAAAACCATCAGAGAAGCCTTACACTCTCTGCCTCCTTTTCACTCCAAGGAGCTAGATGGCGGCTGCAGCTGGAAGCGAGAGACATGCAGAAGCAGGCAGACACAACACTATGCTACAGCACTACATACTAAGCACCCTGTGCTTAGAAGCACCACACCAATATTAAGCTATGATGTATATACCTGTATATATTTTATAGGTTTTATAGTCGTGTTAGTTTTACTTTCCATGGGTAATCCCTTTGTCTGTCATGTGTGTGTTTCTGTTGTTTGGTTGTCTAGTGTCATGCTGCTGTTACACTGTAATTTCCCAGTTTGGGATCAATAAAGTACATCTATCTATCTATCTATCTATCTATCTATCTATCTATCTATCTATCTATCTATCTATCTATCTTTGTATGTTACCACTTGGGGATGTTATCAGGAGACACGGGATCAATTTTCATAGCTATGCTGATGATACACAGCTGTACATTGCCACATCTCCTGATGACACAAAACCAATTAATGCCCTTTTGAACTGTATTTTAGATATAAAGTCATGGATGGCAGAGAACTTCCTACAGCTCAACCAGGACAAAACAGAAGTTTTAATCATTGGTCCTGAAGACAAGAGAGAGAAACTTTTACCCAAACTGATACGTCTAAAACCTACACATTGTGGCAACAACCTGGGCATTCTTCTAGACTCTGACTTGAATATGACAAATTTCAAACCAACACAGATCAGTATGATGAAAAGTATGCACTTTTTATTCATTGTTTTGGTTTAAAATTTGCGCTTGGCACATGACAAAGGCATGTGCATAAAAACACAATAACATTGCTGGGGTTGAGCAGAACTTGAAGTCGTAGAAATATTTTTCATCTTGATCAACAATTAAATAGAATTAAAAAAAATCTGTAAATAACCATTTTGGTCACATCTTACAAAGACATATCTCAAAGTGCATAAATACTCTATGGGCACTGTTAGTAGCATTAACATTTGTTTCCTTTTTGAAATAAAATATACTACATCCTGGTAATAACTGACCTTGGCACATCACAAAGTGCATTTAGCTGAATAAAAAAATGGACTGTCAAACACTTCAGTGTACGACCCCCCCAAGAAAAGACTGATAACATTAACAAACATTACACATCCACTATTGTGGTTTGTTTTGTTTTAAATCACCACATGTGTGAGTAGGAACCTCATTTTATAATTACACATTCCATTACACACACATATCAGTCAACCAAAATTTTCTACTAGAGTTAAGGATGCAAAAAGCACCCACTTAAAAACTTGAGTAATAACTTCAGTCTTGAAAGTTTGAGGTTTTTCTTCAAACTTTTTAACAATTATAGTTTTCCATTTTTCTCTGTAAATTTATCGAAATTTGAAACCATTTTCCTCAAATTTGTAATTTCCTCTAGTAAAATTGACTTTTCTTGTACATTTGAGACTTTTTATACATTTGTGGATTATTTTATGGCTAATTTATGTCTATTTTTTAATAAAATTGCAGTTTTTTTATAAATTTGAAACATATTGTGGTAAAAATTTGACTTTTTTTCCTTATACAATTTACACTTTTGGCCATAATTTTGCAAAGCCAGAACAGAACAATAATTTAATTCTGATTTCAAAGAAAAAAATATTAATAAAATTACATTTAACCCCTTGCACTCCGGTCAATTTTCCTAAAAACGCCAAAAAATAATGTGCCCAAAGTAAATCGAAAGCTGTTCTTCAACCCTTTGTAGCATCTTCATGGGGTTGGTCTCATTTAAAAGAAAACACTTTGAATTTTTTGGCAAAAAAAAAATGATCTCTCTAAGTGCTCCGGCCACTGAGTTACAGTCATCTAAACATAGTGAACTTGAAGAAAATAAATTTGTCCTGGGTGTTTTTTTGGATACAAATGCTTGCAAATAACACACAGCTTCAGATCCGGGCTGGAAAATGCAACAGAAATGTAGAACCAAGTGTTATCCAGCTGAGGTCCAAATTTTGTAACAATACCACAAAAAATGAATATATTACACAGTTTTGTTCTCAGGCTGTTCCCAGGCATTTTGGAACTGTGCCAAATTGTGCCAAATGGCACAGTTTGGAAAAACGTCTGTAACTTTTGAATGATTCAACATAGAAGCTTCATCTTGGGCTCAAATGAAAGGTCACATTCAGGGCTGTGTCTGTGTGTGTGTGTGTGGGGGGGGGTTGTCCCCCCACCCCCCCACTACAGAGGACGGAGATCTGCCCTCGCTACATGACGGATTACACTCGGATAAGGCATGTTTCCACAGCAGCGCTGTCATCGTGGCTCCCCCCCGCCGCCGCTACAGAATCGTAGAGGCAGGCGGGGCGTTCATGGTCCGGAGGCGGCGAAGAACCGTGTAACGCGGCGCACGCACTTCGGACATCGTGCGCCGCACAGTTGTAATTTACCGATCGGTCAAAAGTCATTTTTGATTACAATTTTCAGGGATAAAAAATAATTTGGCTTATAACACCTTACCTCTTCACAGCCACATTGTCCTGGCCAACTTCTCTTCCTCATTGTCAGACGAACCGACGCTGGTCCGCTCGTGGTTCTGGTCTCGCGACCCGGTCAAAACATAATTCCATGATTGCGGTTTTGGCGAATGATTTACGACCTTCGTCGTCGGCCTCCGTCGGTCTATGATGACCATATAAGAGAATCCTAAACACTCTGCTGAAATTAAAAAAAAAAATAAACCACTGCCTGTGGCTGCTGAAGCAGTCTCTCTTCACCCAGCCTTTGTAGACAAAACAGCTCAGCGAACTTCTGTGCTTCAATTGGCTCACTGCGTTGGTAGGTGGGTCCTTCTTGCCAAGTTTTCAGTCATTGGTTCTTCAAGGTTTCAGAAACCCAATTCAAGGCTCTTATTAGTCGAATGAGAGGTCAATCAGATGAACTAATCTGTTCGCGGCTGTGTCTGCAGCTTTTATTTTCAGTGCGCGCTTGGACGCCATGCACCACCTACATCACAATCTCCATCATGCGTCCTAGAGCGCATGAGAGCCCCCTCGTGCGCTCTCGTGCGCTCTAGGACGCAGAGACTTGCCCACCCGTGGGACAACGGAGCACAAGAGGTTAATTAAATAACTTAACTTAAATTACCAAAGATTCAGTTATTTCTGTTCAAATATTTCAATATATTTATGTTTTTTTTAGAACTCTCCTCACCAACCAGACCTCAGGAAAAACCTCCCATATTTTGAAATCCAAATGTCGGCATGTTTAGTAGTAGTGTGCCATACTGAAAGATTTGGTACTGATCTGATACCAAATAAATATAGGGCCAGTATCGCCGATACTGATACGACACCGATACTTTTTTTAATAACTAAGGTGGATGCATCATCAAATTACTAAATCTGAATGAATTTTCATGACCTTAAAGTGATTTGTGATTTTTCCTTTGGCTTTTTAATTAGTTAAAACCCAGGACAGAATTTAGGCAAAGTTTAGAGGTAAATACAGTATCACTTTCACAGTTAACACAAAGGGTAATTATATTCAATAAAATCTGAGCCATATTACATTCAGTATATTTGTTTTAATTCCAGTAAATGTATTCATTTAAATAAAACGTTTCAATGGGATAAACCGAGGTGTCATGAATCTGGGTTTGGTAGTTCTGCCAGTAGCTTTCAAAGTGAGTAATAAAAGCTGTGTTCCAAGCAATCTTGTCTCTTTTGTGAACCAAAAGTAATTACCAACGTAACATAGCCCATGCTGGTTGAGTGCATTACTTGTTTTCTTTGAAACAGCAGTATCTGCTAACTCCAGGTCTTTCTGGAGCTCTTCACGAGTGGTCTTTGGCTCTTGGACAACTCTTCTGATATTTCTTTTGACTCCTCTGTCAGAAATCTTGCAAGGAGCTCCTGGTCGTGGCCAGTTTATGGTAAAATGACGTTCTTTCCACTTCTGAATGATGGCTCCAACAGTGCTCACTGGAACATTCAGCAGTTTAGAAATGCGCCTGTAACCAATGCCATCATCACCTCTGCCAGGCCGCAGGCCAGGAGGTTATGTTTTTGCTGGTGTTTGTCTGTCTGTTTGTCTGTCTGTCTGTTGGTTAGCAAGATAACTCAAAACGTTTTGGACAGATTTCGATGAAACTTTCAGGCGTTGTTGCAAATGGTACAAGGAAGAACTGACTAAATTTTGGGGATAATCCGGATCACCGTCTGGATCCAGGAATTTTTTAAAGGATTCTTTAACATTGTGACATAGGGCCATTTTCAACATGTGTGCAGGCGCAATGGAGGGCGCTGGTCGTCGTGTCTGACGAACACGAACTCCGCGTTCTTCAAAGTTTTAGGCACAAAAGCACGCAAAAAACAGTGGTGGGCCGGGCCCGGCAGCGTGCCTGTGTTTGCGCTACGCTGCAAAAGCTGAGACGGGCAGCTGTCCGGCGCGGGATTATTTGGCAGAAATTCCCCGGGCAGCCATAGGAGCTGCACAAAAACGAGCTCTCTGCCGGGGAAGCTTCCAAATCCTCTTTTGGCACGGAGCGCAACCCCAATAAAACCCACGGCAACCTGTCTACCCAATTTGCATCCGTCAGTGAAGCCCTGAGTGCTGCTTTCAGTGATCTATGAAAACGCTCGCATAACCCATTGGCCTGTGGGTTGTACGCGGTTGTGCGATGAATTGCAATGCCCACAGCCTGGGAGTTTGGAGATGGAGGAGATGGACACAACAGCAACACTTGAGTTTATTACCTCCGCCAAGGAGGTAATGCTTTTACTGCCATTTGTCTGTTTGTCTGTCTGTCTGTTACGAACATAACTCAAAAAGTTATGAACGGATTTTGACTAAATTTTCAGAAAACGTGTGTAATGGCACAGGGAACAGATGATTAGATTTTGGTGATGACCTGAGAGTGCATACCTCCACCAAGGGCTTTGTTTGTATTTGTGCAGCAGGATTCCACAAAAACTACTGGATGGATTTGGATGACATTTTCACCAGAGGTGGTTCTTGGCCTACAGAGGAACCCATTACATTTTGGGGATGATCTGGGAATGCATACCTCAGCCAAGGCTCTTCTCACAGTCTGTCAGCCACAAAACTCCAAAACTAATGGACAGACTTCGATGCAATTTTCACCACAAGTGGCAATAGGCCTACACACAAGCCCATTACATTTTGGAGGTGATCCATGAGAAACGGAAGGAGCCTTGGCGGAGGTATGCGCTCTATGAGTGCTTTTCTAGTTATGTTTTGCAACAATAAGGTTGCAAAGGTCTAGAGAGAGCTCTTTACTTTTACCCATCATGAGTTCTTTGTGGTGTGACAATCTGATATTCACAGACCTTTTTAAAGGCCATCAGTCAGGACTTAACCGGCTGAAATTAATTTGCAGTGATGGGGGAATGGGATGGCTTCCTAAATTCTGATGGATTTCAGCTGGTTTCTTGGCTTTCTATGCCTTTTTGCACCCCTTTTTCCTCATGTGCGCTATACTTATTCCCTGTGTCCTTCAACTTTATTAAATATAAGTTGTTTTGTGAACACAGCTGCCTTGAACGAATGAATGAATGAATCTTTATTTCGGCTAGATTAAAAGTAAAGATTAAAAAAAGAAACAGTGTCATGCGGTGACCCTCGCGGATCGCCATAAGACGCCAAGAGTCCACCGGTGAGTTTTGCAGTGATGGTAATTTATTAATAAAACAAGACAAGACACAAGACTATGAGCCGCTAAGGGCAAAAACACACACTAAGCAATACAAGGGCTCGTAGGGCCCAGCCACTACAAGCTAAACTATGACAAGACCAAAAGAACACGAACCTGACATGAAGGTCTAATGAGGCTTCACGAGGATTGTTTGATGTCTGACGATATCTGACGATGTCTGATGATATCTTATGATACTCCTGCCATTTAACTGCCATCAGTGCCCGTCTTATAAAGGCGAACACTAACGAGCAGTGATGACAGACAGCTGACCGATTTTGACAGCCGGAAACCCCACCGAGCGCCTTCACAATAAGAGCCCGGTGAAGCCAGAATATAACCCACAGCTGTCAAAGCCGGCAGCGAATATATATAGCCCGAGCACGGACAGGACCGGTGCTCGGGTCACAACAGTACCCTCCCTCCGAGGGCGGGCTTCCAGAACGCCCATAGACCACCCTGCCCCCCCCCCACCCCCTCCAGGGTGGGTGGATGGGGGTAGGTCCGGAGGGAGAAAAAGACCAACACAGAATCAGTACAGGAAAAAGACAAAATCCAGACCAGACAGGGCAAAAAAAAACTAAACACAGTATTTTTTGGACAAAAAATACCAAATATTCAAATCAGATAAAATACACACGGAGGAAAATAAGGCAACTGTAGGACATAACACAAATTGCCAAGGATCCCCAAATAACAGTTACAGAAAACAGGACAGAACGAGAAAATTAAATCTTGGCCCACATGTTACACAAGAAAATGACTTCCCACCTGTGTGAATTCTCATGAGAGTTTTCAAAAAACCAAATACAGAAAAACAGAGCAATTACTGGTTCATACCTGACTACACACAAAACAAACTAGGGCAACTGCAAGACATAACAAATACCCGCAGACACCCAAATGGCTATAACACAAAGCACACAGGATAGCAAGGGAAAAAAAACAGAACAATCACTGGGACAGATCATCACCAGAAAACGACCACTACCCCCCCGACAGTTTATGCCAACCGGCGGAGACCAGGCGCCATAGGAACAGTTCAGGTGGTCTCCCCGCATCCAACGGCCGGCGGGTGGTCATGGGAGGCGGAACATGACCAGGCGGCTCACCACAGTCCAACGCCCAGCACGTCCGCTCCTCTGGTGGTCGAACCAGGTCGCCCAATGAAACACACAACACGTCAAACCGGCGAAGCAGTTCCTCATTCGGCCGATCCGTGTCCCTCAGCCACCAGTCCCGGGGAAAAACAGCCCGTGGCGGCCTCCCTGACGAGGACAAAGCTCGGGAGAGCCGGGGTGAGCGAACAGGAACCCCCACGGCCCCCGGCAATGATGCGCAGGGGCATCATCGCTGATGCGCAGGGGCATCATCACTCAGGGGAGGGGAAAGAAGGCAAGGATGAGCCCGTAATCCGTCCAACGGCGGAAGGTCTGCAGCTCCTCCCCCGTCTGCGGACCACACCAGCGCTGCACCTCCGCTGGGCCCCGATTGGGTCCCAGCTGCACCCACATCGGACCCCGATTGGGTCCCAGCTGCACCCACATCGGGCCCCGATTGGGCCAGAACCACACCTGCGGTAGACCCGGATTGAGCCTCTGGCACACCCACGTCGGACCCCGATTGGGCCACAGCAGCCTCCACGATGGACCCCGACTGGGTCGGTGCAGCTCCGCTGACGATCTCCACCCCCAAACCTGTGACCTCCAACTCAGTGACTCTGACTGGTTCCATGCCGGCGACACTGCAACAAGGCTCACAAACAAGAAGAAAACCGGGATCAGAATCACCGGTAGCAACAGAACCCAGCGAGACGAGCTCGGGCGCAGCAGACGGCTGTTCCTCACTTGCCTCCCCGAGAAGCAGGCAAAAATGCTCCAAAACAGGGGACAGAGACACAAGAGGGAGCACTTGCCTGCACTCGGGTTCTGTTGCCACCCAGGACTTCGACAATCCAGGTTCAGGGCGCGAATCTCGTCAGCAGGCTCCAACTCAGCTGCGTCGGGTTCCACAGCTGGCAAGATGTCGTCTGCAGCCTGAGGTTCGTCTCGCGCTGCTGTCCACGCCGATGACCCGTATGGCGTGGGGGCAGAGGACACTCGACCCACTGGCTCGGACTGGTCCGGCGAGGAGACCCGGGGATGCTTCATCGTCGGCTCAGGCTTCGGGCCACAGTCCGCTCTTCTCCTCCGTCCACGATGTGGCTGCAGGGCCGGATCCAGGCTTTCCAGCACAGCAGGCCCCCTCTTCGTCCGACGACGTTGGCCTGATGTCGCGGACCGCTCAACAGGGGGGGACACAGAGGCAGCAGGTTTAGGAATAATAGTTACAGCAGGTGGCGGAAGCTCGGGGGGCTGCGAACCCCGAACTCCGGCCCCAGGAGTCAGACAAGGCAGATCATAAACATGATGGAAAGAAACAATTTGCACTTGCCTGTCTCCTGGAGAGTAGGTGGTGCCTGCTGCAGCAGGTGGAGTTCTCCTCTCATCCCTCCAGGAGAAAACGGCAGGCTCCACGGGGCCACGAGGAGGAGCCGCTCGAGGTGGTTTTCGGACAGGCCTCGCCGAAGCACGACTCACAGCATTCCCAGCCGCAGGTGGTGACGTCACCGAGGAGGACATGGCAGTCGGGGCGACGCGGGCACGAGGAGCTGACAGCGCAGCTGGAACAGATGACCCGTGGGCGGCGACTGCGGGGATTCCCTTCTGTCGTGACTTATATGATGCGGACAACAGGGGGGGTGGGTCCCTCCGACGACCCGGAGCTGGATCCAGACGGGATTCTCGTTGGGGCTTAGTAGGAGTACGGCTATGGGGCCTACTGGCCGATGGAGTGGCGAAGGGCCCGGGAACACATGACGCTGGGCAGGCGGCAGGCACTGGAGTCCGATCCACAGGTCCCCTGCCGGGCTTTCCCTCCAGCTGACGAATCTCCACTCTCACCAGGGACGCTGTCCTCGCGGGAGGTGGAGGGGTTCCCAGGAGCGCCTTCTCCCTCGATGTGCGTTGTGCACAAATCCATGATAATCTCTTCTCTCCTACCGGAATATAGGTGAGATGGTAACGGTGCACAGCCCGCTGTGCAAGGCATAGGTAATAATCGGCCGCGTCAGTGGGCATGAGACGGGCGGCTTCCACCAGATAGCCGTCAATCTCCTCCAGCCACTCCGGGCAATAATCACCCTCGCTGTCGAGCATCTCCCTACCAAGTTAAACTACAGGAGAAAACTCCACACAGTGGCAAAACTCATGGTGAAAAAGGCGTCTCGGAGTGGCGTCTCCGTTTAGATGTCTGGCAGGAGTATACTGTCATGCGGTGACCCTCGCGGATCACAATAAGACGCCAAGAGTCCACCGGTGAGTTTTACAATGATGGTAATTTATTAATAAAACAAGACAAGACACGAGACTATGAGCCGCTAAGGGCAAAAACACACACTAAGCGATACAAGGGCTCGTAGGGTTAACCCCAGCCACTATGAGCTAAACTATGACAAGACCAAAAGAACACGAACCTGACATGAAGGTCTAATGAGGCCTCACAAGGATTGTTTGATGTCTGATGATATCTGACGATGTCTGACGATATCTGACGATACTCCTGCCATTTAACTGCCATCAGTGCCCGTCTTATAAAGGCGAACACTAACGAGCAGTGATGACAGACAGCTGACCGATTTTGACAGCCGGAAACCCCACCGAGCGCCTTCACAATAAGAGCCCGGTGAAGCCAGAATATAACCCACAGCTGTCAAAGCCGGCAGCGAATATATATAGCCCGAGCGCGGGCAGGACTGGCGCTCGGGTCGTAACAAACAGAATAATATAACAAATGGGGAAAGAAAATCCAACAAGGTCAAATTAGACAATAACTCCTCTGATTATACAGTTCAACATAAGTTATCCAAAATGGGTGATGGCTGAAGCCCCAGCTTATATTGCCCACCCATATTCCATCCAAGAATTCAAAAGAAAAATAAAACAAGAGCGATTACAATTCAGAACAAAGCTAAGACAAAATGTGACAAAAAAAACTAAGCTACAACACAACACAGACTGGATATGACAATCCTTATGTGATTTTACATGTCATCTTGCATATATGTTTGGAGTATTTCTTCCTTTAGTTTTTGTTTAAATTGACCAAGCGTTGTACATGATTTTAATTCAGGTCCAAAATCGTTCCATAATCTGACTCCTTGCGCTGAAACACAGTGTTACTTGGTGGTAGTTCTCACTGAAGGTTTTTGAAATATACTAACTAACTAACTAACCTGCACTTATATAGCACTTTTCTAGTCACAAAGACCACTCAAAGCGCTTTCATTAATACTAACCCTCTATTCTAAGGGCCTATAGGAAACAGATATCTAGGGACAATTTAGAACAGCCAATTAACCTAACATGCATGTTTTTGGCATGTGGGAGGAAACCGGAGAAATCCCGGAGTAAACCCACGCAACACGGGAAGAACATGCAAACTCCACACAGATCACTGTTGGTCGGGGGCTGGGATCGAACCCACGATCCCACGATCCCCACAATCCCCCGGCCAAGGGTAAACTGTGCTGCCGCAGTGCTAACCACTGCGCCACCGTGCAGCATATACATGTTCCTCTGAAATGATATTGTTTCTCCCTTATTTGGAACAACTTTTGGATATTTGCGGGCAGTGCTAGATTCTTCACTTTAAACATTATTACTGCAGTTTTAAAGTCAACCAGATCTTTCAACTTGAGAGCTTTTAATTTAAGAAAAAGTGGGTTTGTTGGTTCCCTGTAAGCAGCTTTGTTTATTATTCTAATAGCGCTCTTCTGAAGCATAAAGACTGGATATATGTTTGTTTTATATGTATTTCCCCATACTTCAGTACAATATGTCATGTATGGGAGTATTAATGAATGACACAAGGTATATAGTGTGGGTTGATTCAGCAAATATTTCACTCTGTGTAGTAATGCAATTGATTTAGATATTTTACCTTTAATATAATTAATATGTGACTTCCAACACAGTTTATTATCAATTATTACTCCAAGAAATTTAGTTTCGGATACCCTTTCACTCTCTACACCATTTACACTGAGTTTAGATACTAAGTTGTTGTGATGGTTGTTAAAAACTATAAATTTTGTCTTACTTAAATTGAGCGTTAATTTGTTTGAATCAAACCACAGTTTAAGCTTTCCTAATTCCTTTCTGAGTGTGTCCAAAAGTTGTTCCAAATTGCTTCCACTGCATAATAAATTAGTGTCATCGGCAAACAATATTAAATCCATTTTTTCCGAAACTTTACATATATCATTTATATACATATTGAATAACAATGGCCCCAAAACTGAACCCTGTGGCACTCCACAAGTAACCTTCAGTAACTGTGAGTTTTTGTTACCAACACATACATACTGATATCTGTTCTTTAAGTAACTACATAACCAGGACAGTGCTACCCCCCTAATACCACAATTTTGTAGTTTCTTTAAAAATAAATTATGATCCACTGTATCAAATGCTTTTTTAACATCCAGGAATACCCCAACTGAATACTCTTTATTTTCAACGGCAGTTGATATTTTTTCTATAAATTCCGTTAGAGCAAATCCAGTTGTCCTCTTGTGTCTGAACCCATATTGCTGCTCACACAATAATTTATTCTTCAGTATGAAGTTGTCAATTCTCCCATAGAATATTTTTTCAAGTATTTTGGAAAATTGTGGCAATAGTCAAATTGGTCTATAGTTTGAGAATTCCCCTCTGTCACCCGTGTTGTATATCGGAATTACTTTAGCTATTTTCATTGCATTGGGAAATATACCTGTTTGGAGAGACAGGTTACAGATATACGTCAGTGGTTTCACTAAGCATTCAATAATAGTTTTGACTAAGAGCATGTCAATACCATCACAGTCCGTAGATGTGTTACTTTTAAAGGATTTAACAATTTCAATGAATTCTCTCTCGTCTGTGTTCTTAATGAAAATGGAGTCTTTTATAGCAGTGTTTTTGCTTATTGTATCACCTGTAGGTGCCGTAATGGGTATTTCTCGAGCCAAATTAGGACCAATGTTAACAAAAAAGTTATTAAATTCATCTGCAGGTGAAGCTGCATTCACACTCTGAGTCGTTTTATTATTTTTTGAAAATTCGGTTGGGTAGCTTGTATTTCTGTTTTTATTTCCAAGAATATTGTTAAGTATTGTCCATGTATTTTTAATATTGTCTCTGTTTTTCTCCAGTTCTTTACCGTAATAGTCTCTTTTACTACATCTTATTATATATGTTAACTTGTTTTTGTATGTTTTATACCGCTGCTCTGCTTCTTTTGTCCTTTTCTTTAGGAAAGCTTTATATAATATTTTTTTCTTTTTACACGCCTTTTGTAATCCTTTGGTTAACCATGGCTTATCAACAAATTTATGTTTAAGCTTTTTCTTTACTAATGGACAATTTTTTTCATAAAGAGTGGTTACAATGTTCATGAATGTGTCATAGGCTTCATTTACATCTGATAAGATAAGATAAGATAAGCCTTTATTAGTCCCACAACGGGGAAATTCCAGGATTGCAACAGCACAGGGATAGCAACACTCAGAGCAACAATCAGAAGGCAAGAAAAAAAAACAAGCAAGCAAGAGCAGCTAATATACATATGTACATATTACTATAAAATATATATATACACACACACACACAGACACACAGTGCAGAGCATTGTAGCTAGATGGAATAAATATGTAAATATATAAACACCCACAGTACGGAGCATTGCAGCTAGGTGGAATAAATATGCAAGTATATAAACACACACAGTGCGGAGCAATGTAGCTAGATGGAATAATATGTAGATATATAAAAACACAGTGCAGAGCATTGTAGCTAGATGGAATAAATATGTAAATATATAAACACACACAGTGCAGAGCATTGTTGCTAGGTGGGATGAAACAGCATAACCGTCTACTTAGTTATCCTACATGGTATGATTATGTGCCCATACATATTCTCACCCTCCATAGCGACCGGTATGTTCCTAGTTGTATGCCGGAGGGGACCATTGTGTAAGTCTATTGCATCTTTTGCATTCAAAAAAAACTATTAGGTTGTTACGTCTTTTTGCTATCTCTGCGAGCAGCCCTGCTTAGGTTGTACAGTCTGACAGCCGTTGGTAGGAAGGACCTACGAAACCTCTCGGTTGTGCACCTGGGATGATGTAGTCTGCTGCTAAATGAGCTCCTCAGTGCATCCAGTATGTCCTGCATAGGGTGGAACTCGGACTTTTACTTTTACTCGGACTGATACATAGACTTTTGTCCAGTCTTGCTTCAGCAAGTCCTCTTTAAAAGAACTGATTGCATTTTGTGATTTGTATCTGAACAATTTTAAATTTTTTTTCTGTATTGGCCCCCGTGTGGCCATGGATAAGTGCAAAGGTTGGCAAATGATCACTTATATCATTTATCAATAATCCACTTTCCATTTTCTTATCAATAATATTAACAAACAGGTTGTCAATAAGTGTACCAGTGTGAACTGTGATTCTACTGGGATGTGTTATTGTGGGATATAGACTCATACTGTACATAGAATTCATGAACTCTGTAATTACATTTTGTTGATATGGATTTAGTAAATCAATACTGAAATCTCCACAAATTACTACCATTTTCTTACTAGTAATATTATTGTACAGCTCGACTAATTTATCTCTGAATGTCTCAATGCAAGTTCCCGGCATTCTATATATATGTATTCTATATATACAACTTATAATCAGATTTTTTGTTTTATCTTGGTCAATCTCAACAGTAACACATTCTAAAATCCCTGGTAGTGCAAAGGACATTCCATTTACAAGTTTACACCTATACAGGTCATCAATATACAGTGCAACACCACCACCCTTTTTTTGAGGTCTGTTAATATGAAACATCTGATATCCCTCTATTGCCATCAGGGGCGCCTGCTCTTCATTAAGCCAAGTTTCAGAGACTGCGATAGCTGTAAATTTTCTGTCTAGCCATTTTAAATAGTCCTGAATCTGTGGAAAGTTTTTGTTAAGACTTCTGCTGTTGAAGTGTATTATTGATAGTTTACCATCTAGTTGCACTTGACTTTTGAATTGCTTTTCAGTGTAATATTCACAATGATTATGAATATTATTGAAAAAGTGGTTATCAGGATCAATATCATTCTCCATCTCTTGTAGTTTATGTTCAGCATAATGGCATATTTTCAGAGTTTGAATTTCGTCACTCTGTGTCAAATGACTTCCTCCAACTGGGGATAATTGATGTCTACTCAAGTCAGTCATAAGTTTTTTTTTGTTTTGTTTAGTTTTTTTTTAAAGTACATTGACATGGTATGTCAAAAGAACTATTCTTGCCATGTGTGAGGATATGGATTATCATAGTCTCTTAATTTTCTTAATCAGTGTTCATCTATATTTATTTAAGTCAGTAAGATCTCTGATTATTATGGTCTTCGCTTCCTCAGGTGTTCCATTTAGTTTGATCCAAACTCTACAATTTCTTGTCAATGTTGACCTGTATCTTATTTTGTCTTCTCAGCATCCGTGCTTGCCGTGCTATTTCAGCATTAGTTTTTGTTTGATGTTCATTTAGGTAAACTTCTGTTCCCCGTAGCTTTCTGGCCTGCCTCAGTATGTCATTCTTTACCCTTCTGTTCACAAAACGCATCACAATTGATTTCTTTGTTTTATTATCCTTTCTGGGTAAACCATGACAGGCTGAATTGCATTTGTTTCAACCTTTATATTTCTACTATCAAGGAACTGAAACACCTGGTTTTCCAGGGAGACTGATTCACTCAGGGGAGCCTCCTCACCTCTCATTCCTGCTGTAGTATGAGCATATGACTGATATTTAATGTCTAGTCCACTCATAATTAGATCATCCATACGAGAATATTGTTCAAGATCCTCGATGCGTCACTCCAAGTCTGCAATTTTTTTGTCTTTTTCCTTAATTGTTAATTTTAATTCTCGGACTTCTTCCACTAGCCCTAATAGTTTAGCCTGCTGACTAGCCACTTTGATCAGTTCTTCTGATATGAAGTTCAGAGATTTTTTGATCTCTTCCATTTCCTCCTTTTTTGGTGGCATTTTTACTGACCTGTTGATAGTAAAACAATCTCTGCTGGCGTCGCCGGTATCCGATCTGACCGACCTCGAATCCAGCTGGGCCTCAGCTAGCCCCCTCCGCTGCTAGTCCTGCTGCAATTGAGCTCCTGTCCAGCCGGGGTACCGGCAGCTCCTCCACCAAGTCCCATCGCCCACCGCCGCTGTAGTTGAGCTCCGATCCTGCTCCTGTCCAGCTGGGGTCCCGGTAGTTCCTTCGCTGAGCCCCGCCACCTACTGCCGTCTTCCTCAGTAGTTCCTCCACCGAGCCCCGCTGCTGTAACTGGGCTCCGATTCCGGCTCTTATCCGGCTGGCGCCCCGGTGGTCCTCCACTGGTCCCCGTCTCCTACCACCGCTGTACTTGAACTCTGATCCGGCTTCCGTCCAACTGTTGCCTTGGTTAGTTCCTCCGGCGAGCCCCAATCACCGGGGACAGAGTCGCTTCTTTGTGTCGGTGTTAGGTGCTACGACTAGCTATGGCGTTAGCTATAGCGATAGCCTTGAGTTCTTTGTATGTATGGATTACTTAGATTGGTACTGATCTCTGGTGAAAATCTGAGGTCAAAGGCTCCATCAGAAATACTGTATGTTTAATGAGAAAAATGTTGACATGTTCAATACTTATTTTCCCTGCTGTGTATATAATGTGTGTGTATATATATATGTACTGTATATAGTGTGTGTGTGTGTGTGTGTGTGTGTGTGTGTGTGTGTGTGTGTGTGTGTGTGTGTGTGTGCATGTGCGTGTGCGTGTGCACGCGCACGCCCCGATGACCCTACCCCGGGAAAAAGTTCAAGCTCAGGAATTTTTTTTGGCTTTAACCCCTCAACGGTCATCGAGCGATCTCTGTGATGTGTAAAGGGTCCCTTATTACTTAGACCTGAGTTCTGCATTTCATCCCTCATGTTCTTTCATGGTGAGAATGGCAAAGTATCCTTGAATCCTCCAATGACTTTTTCAGTCCAGTTTGATGTTGTTTCAGTGTATTATGTACATAAAATCAGTTGGGGTCACAAGGGACTCTGTAGGTTTACTGTCAGCTGTCCCAGACTAACAGGGCTCAGTCTCTGCAAATGGACCAATCAAATGCAACACAAGAGAAAGTAACAATTAATTAAAAGAAATTGATAAACGATTTGAGAGTTGTTCCCAGCGCTTTCCACTGTGGGCCCCACTGACACTCACCTGTGTTCCAAATCCAACCAACTAAAGTGGGTTTTTAATGACAACAGAGAAGCAGCGGGTAGCGTCTTCTTCATTTGGACATCAAGTGTGAAGTGAGATGGATGGACAAAGCTGTTGGGAAGGATGTCTGTCATTCATTCACAGGGAAGCGCCAGCGTACTGGAAGTCATTATCTGAGGAGGCTGGGAGGAGGACGATCAGGAGGAAGAATAGGGAGAGGACGATCAGAGCAGTGAGAAAAGAGCTGAGGATTGTGGGGAAAAGAGTGTAAAAGCTTGTGGTGAAGTAAGAAAGTGGTGCAGGAATAAATTAGCCCGTCTCCCCCTGGATTACTATTGTAATTATTTGAACGAGGCTTCTCATTAGCATGTGCAGAGGTGTGGAAGACCTGTGGAACAAAATGGGAGACGGAGACAGAGCTACTGGAAATGAGGCTGTTGCTCCGGCGTATCATAATTGATACGGGACAGTCATACCTTTGATTGGAGCTAAAGGGAAGAAGCGGGATGAGAAAAGTTTTCTGGCCTTTAATTTCTATTTTAAGAGAAAAGGGAAGAGTGAGGAGACACCATCCTGCGGTCACAGATACACTTTTATTCTTCCAGAACCAGCAGAATTCTTAGAAACAAAGGTACTTTACATTTACAATTGTCTCCAGGCGCTTTCACCGTACAGTTAAAAAAAAGGCAAAAATACAACAATATATGAACACCTTTATTCCAAAATGGCAGGCATTTGTTAAAAAACATCGTAAAGTGTAAACCATCCATGTCTGCTGATCTAGAAAAGCTCCACTGCATAAAAAAACCATCCGGTAAACCGTATGTCAGTCAGGTCCGAGCTGTCAATCATCGTGTCCATTTGGCTCTCATTTTGGAACAAAACTCTTCATATGCAGATTGTCTAAGTAGCAGAAGTCAACTCCTTTAAGCATGCCTCAGAAAAACAGAGCACAACACATTTTTTCATCCTCTTGGATTAAAACAGGAAACACATAAAACATCTTTTTAAACAGAAGACCATCAAAGGAGGAAAATATCTGAATGAAGATGCTGGAAACGCCGGAACAAAGACAAGCATCCATGGAATCTAGACATGAAAGTTCCTCACGTCTTTTGGTTTCTAACAGTTTCCTTTAATTCATTTTGATGAGCGGGTATGGTTCACACATGCTAATGAAGTTTGTGCTTTAAAAGACGTGGCAGACGACTGCTGCTTCTGCTTAAACACTCAGACTGCTCCTGCCAGTGGCCGTGATAACACAAAACTGGCCTTCAGTGACAGAAAAACCTGACAATGTCTGCCATCTTCACACATTGCATCACCATCTATCATTATATTATTATCTGTTAATTGACCTGCCACCCGCATGCATAGGTGTAAATCAAGGGGGGGGACCTTTTACTTAAAAAACAGTGACTTTTTTCTCATAAATTTGCAACTTTTTTCTCATAAATTTTCTCCTGTAAATTTTCATCTTTTTTTCTCATAAATTTGAAACTTTTTTCAAGCAAAATTGGAACTTTTTTCTCAAAAATTAGCAACGCTCATCTGGATGCTGGTTAAGTTTTTATTTGTTGTAACTAAACTGTAATTTGCAACTTTTTTAATTCCTAAATTGGCATCTTTTATCACATCTCTTCACCTTCATTCTTGCAAATGTGTCCATTATTTACATTTATACATCTGTACCTCATGCTAAACCTCTGAATACCCCCCATCCTTCTTGTTAAAAAAATAGTAAACTTCCTACTGGTTAAAACTTTTACCATAATGCCCTCCTGTCCACTTTACAGCACATAAAAAGCAGTGAGTATCTAGCATTGTCTCACCAGTCTCTGTCTATCAGTTCAGTTAAACAGTAAAGAAATTCATCGTCTGCATGCTGTATCCTCTGGGTCCATGTGAAGAAAACCAAATCACAGAGGCAGTGAGGGTGACACCCAGCATACCTGCAGTCAGAACATGTGACGTGTCTTGAGGAACACCAGCCAGCATCACAATAATCTGAAGACGCACTATGCAAAATGTTCTTGGCCTTATGCAAAAGAAGCCGCGGTCACAGCTGGACTTCCTCAGTGCTACAGCTTCGCTTAATCCTTCAGCAGGGGTCTGCAACCTGTGGCTCTCTCGTCCTGGTTGATTTTTTTTTTTTTTTCACAGAGAAAATAAGCTAAAAAAAAAGTCACAAATTTTCTGAGGGAAAAACATAGGAAAATTTCAAATTTAAAAAAAAAAGCAGAAAGTTTATACTGGAAATATCAGAAATTTAGGAAAAAGTTGCAATTTTATGAGGAAAAGAAACAGATGAAATTTAAGGATTATTTATCATTTTATGAATAATTAAGGCCTTGACTTTAAGTAATCAAATTTAATAGTTTAAGAGTTTTTAGCTGTAGTCTGTGGGCTGGGGGTGGGAGTGGGGGAAATTCTCATTTTTCTGATGCAGACAGGAAGAGTTCTGAATTTACAGCTGCAACCAGTATTATTCACCCCCCCCCCCCCACACACACACACACTGCAAATTAGGTTTACTGGTAAAATCTACAAACTAGCAGCTGTTTGCAATAAAGAAATCAAACAAGAACAATTTAAATAACTCAGCTAATATCGCAAGTGGTTTCTCCAAATTCGACACAAAATGCCACTTTTAATGATGACTGCAGTCTCAGAATTATTGAGCACCCTTATTCTGTTATGACCTGCTGCAAATGTGAGATATAGCCAGACACCAGGCCCGAAAAGTTCCGGTTTTGTTTCATTGCTCCACAGAATAGAATCCCAAACCATCTTTGGCCTATTGATAAAGTTTTGAGTAAATTGGAGCTGACTTTTTGGTCTATGGATCAGCGGTATATCTGGAGGAGGAAGAATGAAGCATATGCTGAAAAGAACACCCTGCCTACAGTGGAAGCATGGTGGTGGCTCAGTGATGCTCTGGGGCTGCTTTGCTTCCTCTGGCACTGGAAACCTGCAGTGTGTGTAGGGTAAGATGGATTCAGTCAATTATCAGGAAATCCTGGGAGAAAATGTCATGCTGTCTGTGAGGAAGCTGAAGCTTGGGTGTCACTGGATCTTCCAACAGGATAATGGCCCCAAGCAGTCTTCAAAGTCCACTAAGGCTGTTTAAGAGGAAGTCCTGGAAGGTACGAGAGTAGGCATCACGTCTGAATTAGGGATATTAATGATTAATTGACTTTCAATTAATTGTCAATAAGAATTTAGTCGACTAAATTAAATTTGTTGTCAATTAATTGATAACTCAGCCGTCCTTTTCAATGGGAGCTTATTCTATGAAATGTAGGGGCATCGTCATCCAGGTGGGAGTGCATGTGGTCACCCACTGCCGCATCTCAACCAAAAAAGCAGAAGAAGACACCAAGCCCCCAGAGCGCATGCATGTGCTGTGCAGAGCGAAAAAACTTGCCCTTATGGATTACGTTGGAGCACCACAAGAAGTTCTAATAGCACACGAGCTTTAAGGTCCACCTACTTCAAATTAACAGGGCGGAGAAACTGACCAGAGCAAAGAAAAGGACATCACATGGGCAAAAACCCATCCCTGCTGTTGCTGCCCTGCGCTGCAAGACGGAAAAGCAGACTGGACTCAAGTTACCCCTGAGGTAACAACAGAGGAGCCCAGATCATTCTGGGTTTGTCTGGATTGCCAGGGTACTGTGATAATGTTTAACATGCAACAGATGAAGCAGCTCACAGTTTATTTTCCTGTTAAAACAGTCTAGCAGTGCATCTCAGTACAGTGCATCCGGAAAGAATTCACAGCGCTTCACTTTACTTCACTTACTCAAAATTCTACACACAATACCCCATAATGACAATGTGAAATTTTTTTTTTTTTGAGATTTTTGCAAATTTATTAAAAATTAAAAAAACAACAACGAAGAAATCACATGTACATAAGTATTCACAGCCTTTTGTTGATGCACCTTTGACAGCAATTACAGTCTCAAGTCTTTTTGAATATGATGCCACAAGCTTGGCACACCTATCTTTGGGCAATTTGGCCCATTCCTCTTTGCAGCACCTCTCAAGTTCCATCAGGTTGGATGGGAAGCGTCGGTGCACAGCCATTTTCAGATCTCTCCAGAGATGTTCAATTGGATTCAAGTCTGGGCTCTGGCTGGGCCACTCAATGACATTCACAGAGTTGTTCTGAAGACACTCCTTTGATATCTTGGCTATGTGCTTAGGGTCGTTGTCCTCCTGAAAGATGAACCGTCACCCCAGTTTGAGGTCAAGAGCGCTGTGGAGCAGGTTTTCATTCAGGATGTCTCTGTACATTGCTGCACTCATCTTTCCCTCTATCCTGACTAGTCTCCCAGTTCCTGCTGCTGAAAAACATCCCCACAGCATGATGCTGCCACCACCATGCTTCACTGTAGGGATGGTATTGACCTGATGATGAGTGGTGCCTGGTTTCCTCCAAACATGACACCTGGCATTCACGCCAAAGAGTTCAATCTTTTTGTCTAATCAAACCAGAGAATTTTGTTTCTCATGGTCTGAGACTGCTAATTTCTATTGTTTTATGTTTTCAAAAGTAAATAGCATAAGATGGAAGGTACACAGATTAGTTTGTTGAACCAAAGGATTAATAAGATCCAGTGTGGTTTTTTTTACAAAAGCATTAAAACAATATTTTTTATCCAGAATTAGCATGGGTGGGGAGGCAATAAAGACACAACATCCACTATGTCAGCAGTAAATGAGGCAGTTTGTGTAATGAGACTCAGAATCTTTGCCTGCAAACCAATCAAGAGATGCAGGTTAGCCATACAGAACTCATGCATTATTCCAATGCACCTTCCCAGCCACCATGTCCATGTGGGCCCTACCATAGGTTTAACCTGGGCTGTCTTATGGGTCCCATGTGGGGTTGTCAATGGTGGCCCCATCTGAGTAAGCCCACATGGGGTTTACCTGTGGTGCAGGTGAGCAGGTGATCTGTTTACCCACTGGGCACCATGTGGGTTTAATGTGGGTGAGTAGGTTTCAGTCACAGAGGAAAAAAGTCACACATTTATGAGAAAAAAAAATGAAAATTTAGGAGAAAAAATTTTACAAGAAAAAAAAAATGAAATTTACAACAAAAAAATTGTAAAAAAAATGTAAAATTACAAAGTTACAAACTTATAGGAATATTTTAGCAAATTTACAAGAAAAGAGTCACAAATTTTTAAGGAAAAACATTGAAAAAATTGCAAATTAATCAAAAAGTAGCAAATATATGGGTAAATGAATTGAAAATTTATGAGAAAAAGCCCCAATTTTATAAGAAAGTTTCAAAATTGCAAGAAAAGGTTAGCAAATTTGGAAGAAAAATATCACAATTTTTCAAGAAAAACTAACAAATTTATGAGAAAAAAGTTGCAAATTTACAACAAAAAAATACATTTAGGAGAAAAAGTTGCAAGTCTGTACATGTGGGCAAACAGATGGGGCCAATGTGGAACCCATCTAAACCCACATGGACCCAGAAGACTGTGGTGTGGCCCACATGGACACGCTGGCTGGCTTTAACCCTTGAAGCCACACCTGGGTCTCATATGTAACGGCCACACATGGAGACGTCAGCAGCCACAATGAAGGTTGACGTGCGAAGACGCGAGAGTAAAAGCACAGCCCCGGCGAACATTCATGTATGATGTCGGAGAGCAAGGAGATCAAAGTGGGGCATGGTCTTGTCATGCTATGCACATTCAAACTGGTAGGAACATTCAGAAACGAGAGCAAATAAAGAAAATGAAAGCTCTGTCCTAAACACAATCCACTCAGGAACATCAAAGAGTTAAAAATCATCAAATGTCACAGAGGAAAAAATACTCTAAAATACATTTACATTACTGAGAAATACAGCAAATGAAATTTAACAACCACAGGTTTATGGACACAAATATTTACCAGGTACTTTTTTCTGTTGAGAAGCATAGCAACGATTCAAGAAAACCTTCAGTCCTTCAAGTTTTTTCTTTACATTGACACATATTTACAGTCTTTCTCAGGTAGAAAAAAAGGGTTCAAATGTTCATCTTTTCTACAAATTAAACAAAGGAGCAAAAACTTCAACCACCACTGCTCCCAAAGTCCGTCAGCATGTAGCACCTTTACATTGCATGTTACCTGGAGTCCAGGAGAGCGCTGAGCTCGCTATTCACAGCAAGAAGAAACTAAGAGGGAAAAAAAGAGCACAAGTAGCAACACAGGAGGTCCAGGGGAGTGGAGACGGAAGCTCCAGATCCTGGACTGACACCGAGCATGTGGAAGAAACCTTTGTTTTCACCGACTTTCAGCGTTTCAGTCTTCGTGGAGAAATCCACCTTACAGAGAAAAGAGCAGGGACATAAAGGAGGATTTCAGAGTGTCTGTCCCTCTGGCACATTAACGTGAAGCTGTCCTGCAGACTGAGGAGTCAGGCTCAGTCACGCTGAACTTCACCAACGTCTGGACAGTCTCTGAGAGCAGCGTCAGATTGTCAGTGCAGTGAGAGAGAACACACAAATGTCCCTTTAGATTCAAAACATGAAGAACATGAAACAACAAGAACTGTGAAGTGGGGTTCATCCCGTCTTATACGACCCCCCCCCCCCCGGTGCACCTCTGTCCTGCCCGCTGTCCTCACCTACCTCTGTGCACCTTTCTTCTGAGCGGCGGTAGGGCTTTGGGGGCGAGCTTCTTTTAGTCATGTGGTCCTGGGGTTGGGGAGGTCAAAGACAATGGGAGGGTTCATGGGGAGGAAGTTGACAGTGCAGGCCGAGGCGTTGACAAACGTAGTCGTTCCATCTGTCATCATACCGTAACCTGCAGGAAAAAAAGCCATTCTGTAGAGGGATGTTCTCTTTCATTTCACTTCCACCACAGCACCATGGAACGTTTCTATACCTGCTAGAAACACGACACCCACTACAACTAACACGTTTACAGCCCAAGTCCCACAGCCATTCACAGGGTAGGACTTCAGCCGCCAATTAGCAAAGCAACCTGTGATTGGCTAGAGCAAATCAGGCTGCAGAATGGGCCAGTTGTAGTCTTTTCAGTGTTCATACCACTGGTCAACACCAAATTTATTGTCTAAGTTTTTTTTAGCTGATTTAGGACAATTTTGATGTGCTGAATCCGAAAATCTCATTGGTTTTACTCAATCAGGTCAACTTTTTGAACTATGACCACATGTTTTTTACGTTTTTGTTTACATGTACGGGTATTTTCGCTTTATATGATGCAAAATTCTTTTTTATTTCTTGAAATTCTCTGAATTTTGAACAATGATGACGTAACATTCAATTTGCATGTACTTACGTTTATCAATGTCTACTAGTCAATTTACAGTACACCTGTACAACTGCTGTACAACTGCTTACAACTTAACATAAAAACCTGACGAGACTCTTCTGATTGAGAGAAACGGGTGTCATTTTCAGATTCAGCAGTGCAAAATTGTCTTAAATCAGTTGAAAAAACACAGACAACTTACAAAAAAATATTTTTGTTATGTTGTGTACCAGGGACAGGAATAGTGCTGCTGTCAGTCTGTCATGAATGTCCAACAACTTTATTGTGTTTTTTGTGTTAAAGGGGTCACTGACTGAAAAATGGTGTTTGTAGGTTTTACCTGTCTGAAATATGTCTATAGGTCACATAATTATCAAAAAAATATCATAACAGTCAGTTTTAAAAAACACACAACCTTTACCTCATTTTTCTCTCCCAGAAACACCAGAAACGTTTTTGACTCCGGGTAAATCGTATACATTAAAATTTGACAAAGCCAGCTGTTCTGTTCTTGAGACCCGCCCACTGCTCTATTACTGGCCCCCCTAGCTGTCTGCCATCTAGATGGAAGAGGTGCTAAAGGTAGCCTATTAGCCCCTGAGCTACTCAATACATGCATGGCACATTGCATCACAATCCATGAATGGCACATTACATCTCAGTAGTGCAGCGGGAAAAACCGAGAGAAGAGAGCTGAGTGTCCTTAATCTGTTGTGGGGGTTAATCGAACCGCCCACATACTAGCCCCCAGCTAACACTGATACCAGCAGGCTCGCACCAAGCACGGCTTATATTGTTAATAATAATATTGACTAATAGCCATCCCTGTTACCACCTGGTTCAACAGTCCATAGTTGACAATATACCTCACATCACTCCAGCCCATCTCCCAATAATTATGCCATGATTTGGGCTGCACGGTGGCGCAGTGGTTTAGCACTGTGGCAGCACAGTTTTACCCTTGGCCGGGGGATCGCGGGGATCATGAGGTCGTGGGTTCGATCCCAGCCCCCGACCAACAGTGAGCTGTGTGGAGTTTGCATGTTCTCCCCGTGTTGCGTGGGTTTACTCCGGGATTTCTCCGGTTTCCTCCCGCATACCAAAAACATGTAGGTTTAGGGCGCTCGCGCACGCAGCGACCAGCAGCCGGTGGCTTGTCACCAGACTGCAAACCAAGTCTACCTACGGGTACAAATAAGTAACAAAAAAAAAAAAAAAAAAAAAAAAAAAAAAAAAAAAATGATTCTACAGCAAATCACCAGCACCGGCCCCCCAGTCACTGCAACCAACCTGGTCCGGGACCTGAGGCTGCTGGCTCTCACAGCCTGCACCCTGACCGTCCTCCGGCGCTCATTGAGTCCGCTCCACTCCCATGGGCAGCGTAGGGGAGCCGTCTCATGACGGGGCATCCCCCAACTGGCCGTGGGAATGGAGCAGCATAGTTGCTCTCAGAGGGCAGAGTGAGACGCTGCCCTCTGAGAGCCCGTGGCTCGGCAGCTTGACTCAGCCAGCAGCCTCAGGTTCTGGGCCGGGTTAGTTGCGGCAATCGGGGGGCCGCCCAGCATGCGGTGCTAGCAATTTGTTGTGGAATCACGGTAAAATTATTGGGAGATGGGCCAAAGCTATACCATCAACTGTGGAACAGTGAACCAGCGCCGCTCGTCCGAGCTGATTTGTTTGGCTATTTTTGGTGGATTTCAACCATTTTATTCTCTTCTGACACCGACCCTCCTTTTTTATCAGAGACGGTATTCATCCCAGCTTCCGTGGTGCACATGCTCTCTCAGCCAATATTTTTCATGCAGTTTCCACAGCTCCACGCCATCACTGACTGACTGGTACCTGTCCAGACAACACACCAGTCCCTGATTGCCTCAGACCATTGTCCTCAGCTCCTATTAGCTCCCCCTACTGTCCAAATATTTCACCTGGTATTTCAGAGAACCTCTTCATACATGTCATAATCAATAACAGACTTTCTCCAAAGCTTCACAGACCACCAGGTCACAGGTTTTTACACTTTTTGCCCTAGGTGTAAGCCAGCCAAGATTTACCCGGACATCTTTATTGCTAAAATGACGGCCATTAATGCCCGCTCCATTGCTAACAAATCCTATATTTTAAATGACTTGTTCTGCAGTGAGCAATTGGATTTTAGGTTTATTTCTGAGATGTGGCAGCGTGAGAATGATGTTTCACATCTTCTAGAAATATCAGGTTCAGGTTCAGGTTCAGGTTACTTTATTTGTACCCATAGGTAGATTTGTTTTGCAGTCTGGTGACTGCAAAATATGTGCAAAATATGTGCAAAATATGTCCTATTGACTGTTCATTTTTCAGTGCACCATGGATTTCTGGCCGTGGAGGTGGAACTGCTATTGTTTTTAAAAAGTCATTCATATGCCAGATGATCTCTACAAGTTACTTCAACTCATTTGAGATGATTATGATCAAAATTGGCCATGCTCACTCCATGTACTGTAGCTTAATATATTGTAGCAGGAGAAAGAAACACACAGGAGACGAAGGTGGGTTTTTATCTTTACTCCTCAACTGCCACCAAACAACTAAGAGTGAACACTCCTGGACTCCAAAACCAGGAAACACAAACCACGCCCCCAACCCCAAATCCCACTGGGTGAGTGGTACCTCTTCAGTTTCCCCCGCCCCTGAACACCCAGAGGGGACTCCCGTAGCCAAAATCAGTCTCTCACTGGGGGCCTGATGAGCCTGCCATAACAGCTGTGCCATCCTCCAACCAGAGCCACCAGAGAAACCTGTTGTGCGGGGCATCCTCGTGGATGACGGGCGGGTGAAACACAGTCCATAGCAGGCTGGAAACCAGAAAACTCATCTAGACCTAGCCGGGGTCTTAGAAGGGGCCGATCTCAACGGGGGACCTGGGCTGGAACAGTAGGCTCATCCTCCATAACGGGTGCTGGCATAAGCCTATCTAATGTGACCCGCTCTTTATGCTCATCCATCTCTAGCACAAAACTCTTAGGGCCCATCTCCAGAACCCAAAATGGGCCGTCATATGGGGGTTGGAGAGGCAATCGGTGAGCGTCATGTTGCACAGAAATGAAACGGGCCGTACTGAGCTCAGTAGGCACAAGTGATCACAGAAACAGTGGTGAACAGGGCTCAGAGGCAGTGTGCCATCAGACGAAAAAGGGTAGACAGCGGCGCCAGCCTGTGGGGTGGAATTTGGGGGCAAAAACTCTCCCAGAACGAGGAGCAGTTGACCAAAAACCAGTTCAGCAGGCAAAGCATTGTGATCTTCCTTAGGAGCCAAACGCAGCCCAAGCATCACCCAAGGCAAACGATCCATCCAATTACCATTGGAGAGCGCAGCATTCAACGCCACTTTCAGCGACTAACTAACTAACTAACTAAACTGCACTTATATAGCGCTTTTCTAGTCACAAAGACCACTCAAAGCGCTTTCATTAATACTAACCCTCTATTCTAAGGGCCTATAGGAAACAGATATCTAGGGACAATTTAGAACAGCCAATTAACCTAACATGCATGTTTTTTGGCATGTGGGAGGAAACCGGAGAAATCCCGGAGTAAACCCACGCAACACGGGGAGAACATGCAAACTCCACACAGATCACTGTTGGTCGGGGGCTGGGATCGAACCCACGATCCCACGATCCCCACAATCCCCCGGCCAAGGGTAAACTGTGCTGCCGCAGTGCTAACCACTGCGCCACCGTGCAGCCAGTGAAAACGTTCACACAAGCCGTTAGCCTGAGGATGGTACACTGTAGTATGGTGTACCTGCACTCCCAAGGACCTTGCAAGTGTTGACCAGAGCTCTGACACGAACTGGCGTCCCCTATCGGAGGTAATGTCTAATGTGGTGCTGCAACGAGCAAGTTAGGAAGAAAGAAACGTGTGTGCCACATCCACAGCCAAAGTGGAGGACAGAGGGACTGCCTTTGGCCACCTAGTGGTCCAATCCACTATGGTAAGCAGGTGCATAAAAACCTGCAAAGGGGGTAGAGGACCCACCAGGTCCACATGCACATTGTCAAAATGTTTAACCGGAATCCAAAATTGTTCCAGGGGTGCCTTAGTGTGCTAGTGGACTTTAGCACGCTGACATGCCAAGCATGCAGCCACCCACCCCTTGACATCTCTGCGGAGGCTGGGCCAGACAAACTTGGCTCCGACCAGTTTTACCGATGCCCGAACTCCCGGGTGAGAGAGGGGGTGAATTGAGTTGAAAACTCGATGGCGCCAGGTCACAGGGACAACAGGACAGAGGCAGCCAGTGGAGATGTCGCAGAGGAAAGTAGGACTGCCCTCCTGCATCACTGCTTCCTCGAGTTTAATTGCTGTCCCTGTAGACCGAAGGGCCAGGATGTCCGGGTCACTGGGCTGCTCAGTGGCCATGGCAGAAAAATCCATCCCGAGGTGCACCGGACACACCAGCACACGTGACAGGCAATCAGCAACGGGGTTGGACTTGCCAGCCACATGCTGAACATCTGTTGTGAACTCAGAGATGGATGCCAGATGGTGTTGTTGACGAGCAGACCATGGCTCAGTCACCCTGGACATAGCAGACGTCAGTGGTTTATGATCTACATAAGCCGTGAAATAACAACCCTCCAATAAGATATGGAAATGACGGGTCGTCAGGTACAGCGCCAGCAACTCCCGATCAAAAACGTTGTACTTACGCTTGCCATCCCACAGCTTGAAACTGAAAAATGCGAGGGGTTGCAACACCCCTGCCACATGCTGCTTGATCACTGCCCCCATGGGTACGTCAGAGACGTCTGTTGTCAAAGCTATGGGTGCCATTTGCACAGGGTGAGAGAGTTGTGCTGCGTTCACAAGGGCGGACTTACCTCTGTCAAAAGCTCGGACCCATTTAGGAGTCCAGGTGACAGGGTCGTTAGCTGTTTTTTGTTTTTTTTTTAGCCTCAGAGCCTCATAAAGTGGTAGCAGGAGGTGGGCAGCACAAGGGACGAAGCGATTGTAAAAATTTCCCATGCCCCAAAATTCCTGCAGTGCCTTAATGGAGTCTGGATGGGGAAATTCTGCCACCGCTTGAACCTTAGAAGGCAACGGAATTGCCCCTCGTGACGAAATGCAGTGGCCTAAGAAGTCAATCACCGGCAGCCCAAACTGACAGCCAGGTTGACGATCAGGCCGTGTTCTTCAAGACACCCAAAAACTTGTTTGAGGTGCAACAGATGCTCTTCGGCTGATGGACTGGCCACTAATATGTTGTCGAGGTAAACAAACACGAATGGGAGGTCGCGTAACACCGAGTCCATCAACCTCTGAAATATTTGGGCTGCGCCTTTAAGGTCAAACGGCATGCGCAGGAATTCAAAAAGCCAGAATGGGGAAATTACCGTGGTCTTGGGGACGTCCCCCGCGTGCACAGAAACCTGGTGATAACTGCGCACCAGATCCACCTTTGAAAAAATGGCAGATCCCGCCAAACGCACAGAAAAATCTTGGCTGTGCGGAATAGAATAACGGTCATTAGCGGTGACTAACTAACTAACTAACTAACCTGCACTTATATAGCGCTTTTCTAGTCACAAAGACCACTCAAAGCGCTTTCATTAATACTAACCCTCTATTCTAAGGGCCTATAGGAAACAGATATCTAGGGACAATTTAGAACAGCCAATTAACCTAACATGCATGTTTTTGGCATGTGGGAGGAAACCGGAGAAATCCCGGAGTAAACCCACGCAACACGGGGAGAACATGCAAACTCCACACAGATCACTGTTGGTCGGGGGCTGGGATCGAACCCACGATCCCACGATCCCCACAATCCCCCGGCCAAGGGTAAACTGTGCTGCCGCAGTGCTAACCACTGCGCCACCGTGCAGCCCAAAGCTAAGTGCAGCCCAGGTGACGTTGTTAAGCCGACGAAAATCATCACACAGCTGCCACGACCCATCCACCTTAGGTACCATGTGAAGCGGCGAGGCCCATGAGCTGTTAGAATGCCTCACTATTCCCAAACGTTCCATAGTGGTGAACTCCTCTTTCGCTATGGCCAACTTAACTGTGTCGAGGCATTGTGTGAGCGCAAAAACCAGTGGTCCTGTGGTGGGGACAAAATGTTCCACCCCATGCTTAGTAGCTGCGATGGAAAAAGCAGGCATTGTAAACAACAGAAAATTTGTCAGCAAACGCAGAAAAACATTATCCGACACTAAAAAGTTACCATGTGACAACAGCCCAGCTCCCCCAGGATCACACAGAAAAGTCGGAAAAGACACCGCATCAATCAAATGGTGGTTAGCAACATCAGCAAGCAAACCATTTGCATACAGAAAATCCGTGCCAACAATAGGTACTGTAATGGAAGCGATTACAAAGTCCCACTCAAAACTGTGCCCCTGGAAACAAACAGTCACAGACCTTGTACCAAATATCTCAATGGAAGAACCGTTAGCTGCACTCAAACGCCGGCCGTTGCCCACCACTAGTCTGTCTGTGCTGGTTGGTGGAAGCAGGCTCTTCTGTGAGCCAGAGTCCACTAGGAAACGTCTCCCTGACAGCGAGCCTTTAATGAAGAGCAGCTCATCTCCTCCACCAGCACCCACAGCTGCTTCTGAGCGCTGGCTCTGGAGTTTTCCCGTCATCTCAAACGCGTGTGTGGGCTGCACGGTGGCGCAGTGGTTAGCACTGCGGCAGCACAGTTTACCCTTGGCCGGGGGATTGTGGGGATCGTGGGATCGTGGGTTCGATCCCAGCCCCCGACCAACAGTGATCTGTGTGGAGTTTGCATGTTCTCCCCGTGTTGCGTGGGTTTACTCCGGGATTTCTCCGGTTTCCTCCCACATGCCAAAAACATGCAGGTTAGGTTAATTGGAGACTCTAAAGTGGCCCTAGGTAAAGACATGCATGTTAGGTTAATTGGCTGTTCTAAATTGTCCCTAGATATCTGTTTCCTATAGGCCCTTAGAATAGAGGGTTAGTATTAATGAAAGCGCTTTGAGTGGTCTTTGTGACTAGAAAAGCGCTATATAAGTGCAGGTTAGTTAGTTAGTAGTTAGTGTGGAGGAATACAGCACTTAGCTTTGCTGCCAAACCACATGTGGAAGAAACACAGATCTTTTCTGCATCGTCTTCGGGCCACCACTCCAGCTACTGCCGCGAGGTCCGCGTCCTCCGACGTGAGTTGCAGGATATCCGATGCCCCGCTTTGCACAGCAAACTGCCTGGTTTCATCTGCAGTGATTCCTCGCAGGCGGAACAGCGCTGCAATATGCTGGAACCACAAAGCCGGGTCGCTGTGTCAAAACTCCAAAAGTTTCACAGCCGTGGTGCAAGCGGCCAGCTGTGAGGATCGGGGTGACACGGCTGATGAGGAAACGCAGATTCTTCTGTGTCGGACATGCTCAAATCGGGGTCACCAATGTGGCAGGACGAAGAAACACACAGGAGACGAAGGTGGGTTTTTATCTTTACTCCTCAACTGCTACCGAACAACTACGAGTGAACACTCCCAGACTCCAAAACCGGGAAACACAAACCATGCACCCAACCCCAAATCCCACTGGTACCTCTTGTGGTACCTCTGGTACCTCTGGTACTGAAGAGGTACCTCTTCAGTCTGCCACAATATCATCCACCTGGGCCTGCTATGTCCTTTCTTTTTGACTTGCAGGACTTTCTATCTTCCATCATCAAACTAGGCAGAATCATCATTGTCGGGGACTTTAACATTACCATGTAAAAATAAGTGAGGTTGTTTTCAGTGACCATAAATCATTCTCTTTTAATGCTTTATTTAACCCAGATCCTTCCTCTCAAGTATGTGTCAAACATAGTTGTTTTATTGATGATTCTGCTATAAATAAATTTTCTTCTCTTTTTAATTTTTTAACCCCTTCTGAAGATAATGTAGACCTTCTTGTGAATTATTTTAATGATCACTGTTGTATGATTCTTGATAAGGTGGTCTCTTACAAAATAAGACAACGCAGAATCACCTCTCGTGTACCTTGATTAAATAATCAAACTTGTGGCCTTCGACGGTCCTTTCGAAAAGCAGAATGATTATTGAACAAATCTGGATTGGCTGTTCATCAAGAACATTTTAAAGAACTTCTTCACTTATATCATGAGGCAGTGAATGAAGCTAGATCTTATTTTAATCAGCTCATAAATCGTGATAAGAACAATCCCAGGGTTTTTTATTTAACACTATTAATAGCATTGTTTCTCCCCCTCCTCAGTAAGCTCCAGTACTCTCTAACAATGACTGCAATCAGTTCCTCCATCATTTTGTAAATAAGTTACAGGACTTGAGATCCAAAATCTCCATAAGGTCCTCTCCTTATAAAGACTGTCCTCAGTGCCCTGAGCCATTTACTTCATTCTCCCCAGTTACACTTAATAACTTAGTTAAAATAATAAGCAAACTGAAACCTTCATCATCCTCATCTGAGATTTTACCACTTTCTGTCCTAACTGGGTCTTTAACCACCATTGGTCCTTCATTACTCACTATCATTAACAGATCACTGAGACAAGGCTGTCTTCCTTCCCATTTTAAACACACTGAGGTAATTCTGTTTCTTAAAAAAAAATCTTAATTCTAGCTCAGTTGTTAATTATCGACCAATTTCTAAATTGCCATTTATTAGTAAAATATTAGAAAAGATTGTGGGGGACTTCCGGTTATGGCGGCCGCGTAGGAGGGTGTGCTTCACTCTGCTCTGCTCCTAATGATAAAAAAGTAGGCTAAAACTCTCCCAATTGGAACAAAAACCTACTCTAGCGTTTGGGGGCAGATATGGTAAAAACTAAGGCTGTGAAATCAGGCGGAGGAAAAACTGATTCGTCGAGACAACCCAAGTTAACAGATTTCCACGCTCGTGACGCAGCAGATAAAACTCCAGTGACCATGGCTGAGGAGGGAGCTACCGGCGGGGCGGTGACTGCTGAAGGAATGAATGCGGTCCTTGCTGCCATCAGCGCTATGAGAGCAGACTTTTCATCTAAGTTTGATGGGATTATAGCTGCAATAGAAGCTATGAGAAAAGAATTAAGCGACCGTATGGAGCGAATATCGCAGGCAGAGCTCCAGATCTCCAACGCTGAAGATGACGTCAACAGCCTGCAATCAAAGGTCCAAATATTGGAATTAAAAAATAAACGTCTGGAAGACAACGTCTTGGACTTAGAATCCCGGTCGAGACGGAATAATTTAAGGCTTGTGGGCCTTCCGGAGGGGGCGGAGGAACATGATGCGTGTTCCTTTTTGGAAAAGTGGATTCCAGAAGCGCTGAACAACGCAGAGCTGCAGTCATCAGTCGTCTTGGAAAGCGCACACCGAAATAGGCCCACCGAGAGATAAGAAGACAACACCGAGGACGCTGATTATGAAGTTCCTCAACTACAGGGACAAGATGACGGTCTCCAACGCAGCGCGTACTAAAGGAGAAATTAAATACCAGGATCAACAGGTGCGGTTCTACCCAGATTTGGCCGCAGGAATCCAACAATTAAGGAAACAGTTTGACCCCGCCCGTAAAGAGCTACGCAGCCTTGGGATTCGTCACGGAGTGATTTATCCAGCAAGATTGCTGGTCACGTATAAAGGGAGAACCCAAGTCTTCAAGACCCCTCAGGAGGCGCAGGAGCTTATTAAACAGATCCAAGGAGAGACTGGCGGGAGCCAAGCATGAAGCAAGAACAAGATATAAAAGGTAGAATATTTAAGCAAGTGTTCAAGTACTTGACTGATTTGAAACATAAAGCATGTCTACAAAATATAGATTGTATTATATATATATAAAAAAAGCTATGATGTACAAAGTTGCTATAAAATTTTGGAGTTAAGTTGGAAAAACTACAGAAGAGAGTTATGGTCATGTCATTAATAGTAGCAGAGTCAGGGTGATTGAGAGGAGAAAGAGTGAGTGGTTTGACTGATCCTCATGGGGGAGGAGCAGATTCAGGCTATAACGGGAGACTGATTTTTTTTTTTTGATTTTGGGGGGATTACCACAATGTGGGAAGGGGGAATTTGTTTGTGTGTAGTTTGTGGGATGAATGTTCAACCATCCATGTTTTTGCTTCTCTGTATGAGCATGCTTATTTTGCAAGGTAATCTCAAACTTTTTATTGATCATAGACCAAAGCGTTAAGCTTAATTTAACATCATGGAATTGCAGAGGTCTACAAAATTTAAAAAAAACTTAAACAAGTTATGAATAAAATAAAAGACATAGGTTCAAAAATTGTGTTTTTACAAGAAACTCATCTAATAGAGGAGGATGTAAAAAGAATAAGGAGTAGATGGCAGGGAAGTGTATTCACCTCATCATTTTCATCCCGAGCCAGGGGAGTTATGACTCTCATACATAAATCAGTCCCATTTCAAGTGAAAAATGTAATTGGAGATAAATTGGGAAGATATCTAATCATCCAAGGATCTTTGTTTTTAGAAAATATAAATCTGGTGAACTTATATGGTCCCAATATAGATGATCAAAACTTCTTTGTTAATTTATTTCTTACTTTAGCATCACTCACAGGGCTACATATAATAGCAGGGGATTTTAATTGTACATTGAATCCCAGTATAGATAGATCAACAGGACAGGACTGTACGCACAATGGATGCAGGATGACTATTAATCATTTTATGAAAGAATTGAGATTGCTAGATATATGGAGAGAAATAAAACCGCAAGTCAAAGCCTATTCTTGTTATTCTAACACCTACAAGACATTTTCACGTATTGACTATTTTTTGATCTCCACAGAATTAAGGTCCAAGATTCAAAGTTGTTTCTATGATAATATTGTGATCTCTGATCACGCACCCTGCTGTCTAATATATGTAGATAAGAAATTGACAAAGGTTCCTGGTAGGTGGCAATTTCAACATAAATGGCTTCAGGATGAGGAATTTGTTAAGTACATAGAAAAACAGATAGATGAGTTCTTTGATGTCAATACAACACAAACATCAGCATGTATAAAGTGGGAAGCTTTCAAAGCTTTTATTAGGGGGCATATTATTAGTTACACAGGTTCAAAATCTAGGAAGACTCGAGAGGAGAGAGTCCAATTGGAACGTAAAATAAAAATTCTTCAAGAAAAAGTGTATGCAGGAAGTAATCCAAAATTAGAGAATGAATTACTGATTCTGAGAGCTGAATATGACAAAAAATCAGCAAATAGAGCTGCCTCGAGTCTTCTAAGATTGAAGCAAACCTTTTATGAACAAGGTGAAAAATCAGGAAAATTATTGGCATGGCAGATTAAACAATTAGAATTTAAAACACCAATTACCAGTATTATAAGTAACGGACAGGCAGTCGTAGATCCTTTAGAAATTAACAGTGCCTTTAGAGATTATTATGAAAAATTATATGATACAAAAAATGAAACTGACTTAACAAAACTAAATGGGTTTTTGGGTGGTTTATCTATACCATGTATTCCAAATGAAAATAGGGAGATACTGGAGTCAAAAATTAGTCAAGAAGAAGTTGGGTTAGCCATTGATAATATGAAATCAGGAAAAAGTGCGGGACCTGACGGTCTTCCAGTTGACCTCTATAAAAAATTTAAGAATAAATTAATAAAACCATTTTTGGAAATGGTTTTAGAAGCATTTCAAAATAGTAAATTACCGCCATATATAAATAATGCCTTAATTATACTGTTGCCAAAACCAGGTAAACCCTCTAATAAATGTGAAAACATGAGACCAATAAGCCTATTAAATGCAGACCTTAAGATAATCTGTAAAATTTTAGCAAGACGACTACAAGAAATATTACCAAATATTATTAACCGAGATCAGAATGGCTTTATAATGGGAAGACAAGGCTTCCATAATGTAAGAAGACTATTTAATATTATTTATTCTAATAAAGAAGCACCGGATACAGCTCTCCTATCATTGGATGCTGAAAAGGCCTTTGATAGGGTCGAATGGCCCTTTCTTTTTGAAGTTCTTCAAAGGTTTGGACTTGGAAAGAATTTCATAAAATGGGTTCAGATAATATACAATAATGCTACAGCAGAAATCCTAACAAATAGCAATATCTCAAAATCAATAAAAAATAATAGAGGTTGCCGACAAGGTTGTCCACTTTCACCTTTACTGTTTACTATGGCAATTGAACCTTTAGCGATGGCAGTACGTTTACATCCACAAATATATGGAATTAAAGTAGGACCAACAGAACATAAAATCTCCCTGTATGCTGATGACTTGCTGATGACTATGCTGATGCCCCAAGAACTTTGGGGAAATATCAGGATATAAAATAAATAAAACTAAATCTTCAATATTAATGCTAAATGAGACCCAGAGAAAGCACCCAGCTCCTGAGGTAAATCAATTCAATGTTGTAAATCAGCTTAAATACTTAGGAATTCAAATTGTGCCTAAGTTAGAATCAGCCGCCAGTATCAACTATGAAGCCTTAATGACAGACATTGATGAGTTACTTCAGAGATGGATGTCACTACCAATGTCGATGATCGGGAGAATTAATATACTTAAAAGTAATATCTTACCCAAAATACTATATTTATTTCAATACATTCCTTTACCACCACCTTCAGATCTATTCTCAAGAATAAAAAAAAAGTTAGTGGAATTTATATGGAACAATAGGAAGGCTAGATTACGTCTGTCCTTACTATATTTACCATGTGATCGTGGAGGTCTGAAATTTCCAAACTTTATGTTGTATTACTGGTCAGCACAACTGAGGTCTATGACATATTATTTTTCATCAAATGATCTCCCTCACTGGACGGAGATGGAATCATACAATTTACCTTTACCTCTCCCCTTATTCATATACTCAGACTCAGCTAAAAAATTACAGAAACAAGCTAAAAAATCCTATTGTAAAGCATATGATCAAAATATGGTATGAAAGCAAAAAATATTTAAAAGAACCACACTTATTGTCACAATTTAGCCCAATATGGGGTAATCAATATTTTACACCAGGGAGAACGGATGCTGGATTTAAATTATGGAATTTAAAAGGGATTCAAAAGATTCAAGACTTATACTTGGCACGTTCAGATAACATAATGTCTTTTGAAGAACTGAGGACCAAATTTAATCTTAATAGAACACATTTTTTTAAATATCTTCAGCTTAGGAATTTTATTCGATCAAATCAAAATAATGCTCTCACCCGACCCGACCTACCTATTCACACTTGGAAAAAATTTTGACGAAAAATAGTAAGAGAAAGGGTATTATTTCAGAGTTCTATAACTCACTGACATTATCCTCAAGTGAAAACTCACAGAAAAGAATGAATTATTGGAAAGAAGACCTGCAAATTGAAATTTCAGAGGAACAATGGGAATTGGTTTGCACAGAAGCTCAAACCAAATCAATAAATGTACGTCTTAAATTGATACATTTTAAATGGTTAATGCGGATGTATGTTACACTGGTGGAGTTAAATAGATATAACAAAAGCATACCAGATACATGCACAAAATGTATGGAAAGTAAAGGAACTCTATTTCATTGTTTATGGGAATGTAGAAAAATTAGAATGTTTTGGGAAGAGGTGAGGGTAACAATTGAAAAAATTATTTCAAAACCATTCATATTGAATCCTAAATTGTTTTTGTTGGGTCTGTATCCAGAAAAGCATAATTTTAATAAGAGTGAAAGAACATTCATAGACCTCAGTTTGCTTAACGCCAAAAAATGTATTGCACTACTGTGGAAAAAGACTCATAGACCAGATGTGACTCAGTGGTTAAGACAGATGTTAACAAACCTTCCACTAGAAAGAATAACATATATACTGAAATCAAAGGAAAATGTGTTTGAGAATATATGGAGACCTTTCATTGATTATGTAAAGAAACTAAACATAACTTCTGAAGAAGAAGGTGAATGATGTGTGTGGACCTTGTAAATTCCAAATTGGTGAATGTCCATCCATCCATCCATCTTCTACCGCTTTTCCGGAGGTCCGGGTCGCGGAGGCAGCAGTTCAAGCAGAGAAGCCCAGACTTCCCTCTCCCCAGCCACCTGCTCCAGCTCTTCAGAGGGGATACCAAGGTGTTCCCAGACCAGATGGGAGACATAGTCTCTCCACCGAGTCCTGGGTCTGCCCCGGGGTCTCCTCCCAGTGGGACGTGCCTGAAACACCTCAAGTGGGAGGCGTCCGGGAGGCATCCTAATCAGATGCCCATACCACCTCAACTGACTCCTTTCAATGTGGAGGAGCAGCGGTTCTACTCTGAGCCTCTCTCGGATGACTGAGCTCCTCACCCTATCTCTGAGGGTGAGTCCAGCAATCCTACGGAGAAAGCTCATTTCAGCCGCTTGTATCCGCGATCTTGTTCTTTCGGTCATTACCCAAAGCTCGTGACCATAGGTGAGAGTAGGAACGTAGATTGACTGGTAAAATGACAGCTTTGCCTTAGAACTAAGCTCCCTCTTCACCACAACAGACCGGTACAACGTCCGCATCACTGCAGATGCTGCTCCAATCCGTCTGTCGATCTCTCGCTCCATTTTCCCCTCACTCATGAACAAGACCCCAAGATACTTAAACTCCTCCACTTGGGGCAGGAGCCTGTCCCCAACCCGGAGAGGACAATCCACCTTTTTCCGGCTGAGGACCATGGACTCGGACTTGGAGGTGCTGATTCTCATCCCAGCCGCTTCACACTCAGCGGCAAACCGTCCCAGCAAGAGCTATAGGTCATTGCTGGATGAAGCCAACAGGACAACATCATCTGCAAACAACAGAGATGAGATCCTGTGGTCACCAAGCATGATACCCTCCATTCCCTGGCTGAGCCTAGAAATCCTGTCCATAAAAATTATGAACAGGATCGGTGACAAAGGGCAGCCCTGGCGGAGTCCAACTCTCACTGGGAATGACTCCGACCAAGAGTTGGCAATACATACCAAACTCTCACAACGGTCGTACAGAGACCGAATAGCTCGTAACAACAAGCCCGATATCCCACACTCCCGAAGCACCCCCCACAAAAATCCACGAGGGACGCGGTCAAATGCCTTCTCCAAGTCCACAAAACACATGTAAACTGATTGGGCAAACTCCCACGAACCCTCAAGAATTCTCGAGAGGGTAAAGAGCTGGTCCGATGTGCCACGGCCAGGACGAAAACCACATTGCTCCTCCTGAATCCGAGGTTCGACCAACGGCCGGACTCTCCTCTCCAGTACCTTGGCATAGACCTTCCCAGGGAGGCTGAGGAGTGTGATCCCTCTAAAGTTGGAGCACTCCCTCCGGTCCCCTTTTTTGAAGAGAGGAACCACCACCCCGGTTTGCCATGCCAAAGGCACTGCCCCCGACCTCCACGCAATGTTGCAGAGGCGTGTCAACCATGACAACCCAACAACATCCAGGGCCTTGAGGTACTCAGGGCGAATCTCGTCCACCCCCGGGGCCCGGCCACCAAGGAGATTTTAATGTGTGTGGACCTTGTAAATTCCAAATTGGTGAATGTATAATATGTATACTTATGTAATGGATTACCTAGGCTAAACAGAGGAGCATTGTTTGACTTGTTTTGTTAATGGTTGTTGGTGTTTTTAGAACATTTATTTTTAATTTACTTCAGTGTTAGGGTTTGATTGTTGGTGTCATGTTTGTTAAAAAAAGGTTCAATAAAAATATTGTGGGAAAAAAAGAAAAGATTGTGGAATATCAGCTCAAAACTTTATTATGTAAATTAAAGATCAGCGATCCTTTTCAATCTGGCTTTCAGAAACTACACTCTACTGAGACTGCTCTTTTAAAGGTGTATAATAATCTTTTAATGGCATCTGATTGTGGGGATTGTTCTGTTCTTATATTGCTTGATCTTAGTGCAGCATTTGATACTGTCAATCACAACATTTTAATTAATAGGCTAAAGCGTCTGGCGGATATATCTGATTCTGCATTAGACTGGTTTTATTCTGAGAGGATTTTTCTGTAAGGGTGGGTGAGTTTTGTTCTTCCACAGCCTCTCTGGCATGTGGGGTTCCGTAAGGTTTAATCTTGTGTCCATTATTGTTTTCCTTTTATGTTATTCCTTTAGCACAGGGGTGTCCAATCATGTGCCATGGCAGGCCAAGACCCTGTAGACTTTACGTCCAACCAGTGTCTTCAACAGCAGATTTCACTGAATTTCTTCCCAATGATTGCTGATAAGTGAAAACACCTGCTGTAGAGATTGGGTAGAAGAGAAAACCTGCAGGGTCTTGGCCCTCCATGGCACATGATTGGACACCCCTGCTTTAGCACGTCAATCTTTTAATGCCATTTGTTATCATTTTTATGCAGATGACCTCCAGTTATATGTGTTTTTTTTTAAACCTCACCAGCTTGACAGGCTTTCCACCATGGTTAACTGTCTAACCCAGATCAGTGACTGGCTCTCCAACAACCTCATCTTAAATCCTAATAAAACCGAGACCATGATTGTTGCCCCTTTTGATCTACACCCAATAATCAGTCAGACATGTTCTTCTTTTTGCTTATCTCCTAAGTCCAGTGTTAGAAATTTGGGTATTATTTTTGAATCCTCCCTTGGCTTTAATTCCCATGTAAATTCTGTTTGATGTTCATGCTTTTTTCATTTAAGGAACATTTCCAAATTGAAAGCCATTGTTTCTTCAAGTGAGCTTAAAAAATAAGACAAGTTAAGACAAGATAAGATAAGAAAAAATAACCCTTGATGAGTCACACAATGAGCCACTTCCTGTGTTGCTGTCTGTGGTTTGCTCTCCTGGTTCTCCGGAGGATTTTGGCTTTAATTTTATTTTAATCACTTTTTTCCATCTACCGTTAGCTCTCACTTCTGTTTATCAAGCCTCTTGCACCTGTGTGCGCACTCAGTGTCATCTAATCACCCTCTTTAGCCTTCTGTTCACCTTTCATCGATGTTTGTGTTAGCTTCAGGTTAGCCACTAGCTATGGCTACTAGCTCTCCTTCCCCTTCTCCTCTGGTGTGTTCTCTATGTCACATGTTTAGCTACACTTCTGCCTCTTTTAGTGATAACGGTAAATGTAATAAATGTTGTCTTTTTGAGGAGCTCGAGGCGAGGTTGTCTGATTTGGAATCCCGGCTCCACTGCATTGAAACACCGTCTGCGCCAGTTAATCTTGACGGACGTACCCTAGCTGCAGCGGAGCTCCCTAGCATAGGGTGGCCTGTTAGCGGTCCTCCGGTCCTCATCAGCAGTGAGGAGACTGGGTGAGTGACGGTGAGAAGGAATCCTAGTTGCAAGGCCCCGGTTAAGCATCAACCTGTTCATGCTTCTAATCGCTTTCCCCGCTCATCGACACACCCGCTGAGGAAGAAACTCTGATCATTGGCGACTCTGTAGTCAGAAACGTGAACCTAGAGACTCCAGCGGCCATAGTCAAATGCATTCCTGGGGCCAGAGCAGGCGACATCGAGTCAAATTTGAAAATGCTGGCTAAAAGTAACTGTAAATACTCCACAATTGTTACCCACGCCGGCATTAATGACGTCCAACTCCGGCAGTTGGAAGTCACAAAACTTAACGTGGAATCCGTGTGTGACTTTGCCAAAACAATGTCTGCCTCTGTAGTATTCTCTGGGCCCCTCCCCAATCTGACCAGTGATCACATGTTTAGCCGCTTGTCATCCTTCAACCGCTGGCTGTCTGTGTGGTGTCCTGCAAATAATGTGGGCTACATAGACAATTGGAGCTCATTTTGGGGAAAACCTGGTCTTATTAGACGAGATGGCGTCCATCCCACTTTGGATGGTGCGTCTCATTTATCTAACAATCTGGCATCATTTTTATGCAAATTTCCAAAAACCGTGACAACTCAGGGTTGGGACCAGGAAGAAGAGTCGCAGTCTTACACGCCTCTCTGCAGCTCCTCTTCATCCACCACCCCTCAACTTAGCCCCTGTCTTCCCCATCAGAGAATCATTGCTCCCTCCAATAAAAATATAATGTATAAGCATCCCAAAGTGATTAAACAAAAAGCTGGTAAAAACTCAAATTAAACATGAAGCCTCTAAATTGAATGATTTGACCTCTGTTCCTCCTCATAATTTAAAAATTAATTGCGGATTGTTAAATATTAGGTCTCTAACTCCCAAGTCTCTGCTAGTCCATGATCTGTTAACTGACCATCAGATTGATTTAATATAGAATAGGTCCAGGCTGTTCACCCACTCCCTACCCCCATGGTCTGGGAGGAGGAATGTTTCTGGTCTGACTGCATTCCAGGGAATGGTCATATCCTACTGACCACTGAAACCACACACTCCTGTCAGTGATGCATCATTTCAGGCTGAGAGTGAAAGGTTGTCTGTCTCTCTGTGTTGGCCTTGCTATGGACTGGCGATCTGTCCAGGGTGTACCCTGCCTCCCGCCCAAAGATGCTGGGATAGGCTCCAGCCCCCCGTGACCCGAAAAGGACTAAGCAGAAGAAGATGGATGGATGGATGGATGGATGGATGGATGGGTAACAGGTCGGGATGGTGACTGGCTCAGTCGGCTGCCCAAGTGGAGAATTTCTGACAATATTCCTCACATTTTTGCTGATCAAGAAAAGTCTTTTAACAGTTTTACCAAAATTCATCACTCACGCCATTATGTTCATATCTCATGGAACAGCAGACAGTGACAAATGCTAGTAAGTGTTGTGATTTGAGGGGGTTGTGGGGGCAACGGTTGCTGGCAGTCCGTGACTGTAAAGAATGTTAGCATTTGCCAACATTCACTTTTCCTCACCACTCCGTGAGATACTACCCTTAAAGCTACCAAGGATGACACTGGGGGCCGACTTGACATGTATTTGGCTTAAGATACATTCAAGCTAATGGCTAGGAGCTAGCCAGCTAGTGTTAGCAATATGATGTAAGAGGGAAGGCGGAGTTTAATCTGGTCTGATGATTTAAAGGTACAGTGGGGAAAATAAGTATTGAGCACGTTAACATTTTTCTCATTAAACAGTCCCTCCAGGATTTCGCAGGATATTTTTATGATTGTTGCGGCCCAAAAAGCCTGAATTGGTGGGAGCTTTTTTAAAAAGTTGTGATAAAAGTTGCAATGTTTTTAGAGTGTTTTTTGCACTAAAATTTATGGGAAGAATTACAAATTTTAAAGCAGATTTTTTTTTCCAGTTTACTGCAGTTATATTCTATATAACAACACAAGAAAAGCACAGGATTGTCAAAAATTTCCTATTATAGTGATTTGTAAATTAAGCAGAAACTTCTGCTACACAAAAAAGCTCTTTTGTGCAACAGCAAATACAGACTTTAACACAATATCCATTACAACAGCTAAATTGCATTGAATGCATATTAAAGAATATACAGTATCTCACAAAAGTGAGTACACCCCTCACATTTTTGTAAATATTTTATTTTATCTTTTCATGGGACAACACTGAAGATATGACACTTTGGTACAATGTAGTCAGTGTACAGCTTGTATAACAATGTAAATTTGCTGTACCCTCAAAATAACTCATCACACAGAAACTAATGCCTAAACCGTTGACAACAAAAGTGAGTACGCCCTTAAGTGAAAATGTCCAAACTGTGCCCATTTAACCATTTACCCTGCTCAGTGTCATGTGACGTGTTAGTGTTACAAGGTCTCAAGTGTGAATGGGGAGCAGGTGTGTTAAATTTGGTGTTATCGCTCTCACACTCTCTCCTACTGGTCACTGGAAATTCAACGTGGCACTTCATGGCAAAAAACTCTCTGAGGATCTGAAAAAAAGAATTGTTACTCTACATAAAGATAGCCTGTGCTACAAGAAGATTGCCAACACCCTGAAACTGAACTGCAGCACAATGGCCAAGACCATACAGTGTTTTATTAGGACAGGTTCCACTCAGAACAGGCCTTGCCATGGTTGACCAAAAAAGATGAGTGCACGTACTCAGCGTCAGAGATTTATCTTTTCAGAGATTGTCTTTTGAAAACAGACATACAGGTGTTGCCAGCATTGCTGCAGAGGTTGAAGGTGTGGGGGTCAGCCTGTCAGTGCTCAGACCATACGCTGAACACTGCATCAAATTGGTCTGCATGGCTGTCATCCCAGAAGGAAGCACCTTTTAAAGATGACGCACAAGAAAGACCGCAAACAATTTGCTGAAGACAAGCAGACTAAGGACATGGATTACTGGAACCATATCCTGTGGTCTGATGAGACCAACATAAACTTATTTGGTTCAGATGATGTCAAGCGTGTGTGGTGGCAACCAGGTGAGGAGTACAAAGACAAGTGTGTCTTGCCTACAGTCAAGCACGGTGGTGGGAATGTCATTGTTTGGGACTGCATGAGTGCTGCCGGTACTGGGGAGCTACAGTTCATTGAGGGGACCATGATTGCCAACATGCACTGTGATATACTGAAGCAGAGCATGATTCCATCCCTTCAGAAACTGGGCCTCAGGGCAGTATTCTAACGTGATAACGACCCCAAACACACCTCCAGGCCGACCACTGCCTTGCTAAAGAAACTGAGGGTAAAGGTGTTGGACTGGCCAAGCATGTCTCCAGACCTAAACCCTGTTGAGCATCTGTGGGGCAGCCTCAAATGGAAGGTGGAGGAGCGCAAGGTCTCTAACATACACCAGCTCTGTGATGCCGTCATGGAGGAGTGGAAGAGGATTCCAGTGGCAACCTGTGAAGCTCTAGTAAACTCCATACCCAAGAGAGTTAAGGCAGTGCTGGAAAATAATGGTGGCCACACAAAATAAGGATAAGGACCTGTACTTATATAGCGCTTTTCTAGTCTCAAAGACCACTCAAAGCGCTTCACTAGTACTAACCCTCTATTCTAAGGGCCTATAGGAGACAGATATCGAGGGCCAATTTAGAACAACCAATTAACATGCATGTCTTTGGATTGTGGGAGGAAACCGGAGCCCCCGGAGTAAACCCACGCAGCACAGGGAGAACATGCAAACTCCACACAGAAAGGTTCCTACCTCTGCCAGCCTGGGGATTCGAACCTGGAACCTTCTAGCTGTTAAGAAACAGTGCTAACCACTGCACCACCTTGCTGATAATAAAGAAAATATTGATACTTTGGGCACAATTTGGACATTTTCACTTAGGGGTGTACTCACTTTTGTTGCCCGTGGTTTAGACATTAACAGCTGTGTGTTGACTTATTTTGAGGGGACAGCAAATTTACACTGTTATACAAGCTGTACACTGACTACTTTACATTGTATCAAAGTGTCATATCTTCAGTGTTGTCCCATGAAAAGATATAATAAAATATTTACAAAAAGGTGAGGAGTGTACTCACTTTTGTGAGATACTGTAGATTTGGAAATTATTGGTAGCACCTTCATTTGAAAACTCCCTACGGTGCCCAACCACCTGGTACCGAGCAGAGAGGAAAAAATAAATAATTTTTTCTGTTAGTCTGTATTGTCTATTGGAGTCTGTGTTTTTCTTTTTCTTTTTTTTCCCTGTGTCCTGTCAGGCAGCTAGGCATACAGAACAGGGATCTGTCACCCTTATTGTGCCAAAACAGATTTACTTTGCTAAGAGGAGCTTCATCATCATCATCACCATCATCATCATCATCATAGCAGTCTGTCGTGGGCGACAATGACTGTTGCATTTAGGTCTGATCAGATTCCTCCACACAGCTCTGTCCTTAGCCTTCTGCTGCCAGGAGCTCCTGCCTATGTCCAACTTCTTCAAGTTTCTTTTTACAGTGTCTTTAAATTTGAGCCTTGGTCTACCCTGATTGCGTTTCCCCTCGCATAACTGTGAGTAGAGTAACTGCCGAGAGAGACGCTGGTGGTCCATCCTCTCAACATGTTCGAGCCATCTCAGGTTCATCTGTATTAGCATGTCCTCCACTGATGGTAGACCAGCTCGTTTCAACACTTCTATGTTGGTTATCTTGTCTTTCCATGAGATGTTCATTATGGCTCGAAGGTGTCTTATCATGTGCGCGTGGAGTTTCTTCACCTGTACTCTGTAGACAGTCCAAGTTTCAGCACCGTACAATAGAGTAGCCAGTACTGTAGCTCTGTACACTTTGCATTTCACATGGATTGACACATGTCGATTGTTCCACAGTCTCTCCCTCAAGTTTCCAAACACAGCACTCGCTCTTCCTATTCTGAGAGATAGTTCATCCTCCAGCCTAGCATTCTCTGAAACAGTACTCCCTATGTACTTGAAAGTCTTGCACTTGACTAGTTGCTCTGTACCAATGCTGATCTCTTCTGGTAGTGAACTTTGGTGGTTGATGAAGGCACTCTGTCTTCTTGATGTTGATTTGGAGGCTGAATTGGCTAGCTGCTCTTGCAGATTTCTTCACTAAAGATTGCATATCTTCCACGCTGTGTGCAAGTAGAGCACCGTCGTCGGCAAAGAGCATTTCTCTTACTATCTTTATCGATGTATTACTCTTGGCTTTAAACTATGCCACATTGAACAAGTCTGCTTCTTTCCTTGTTTGAATGTATACTCCTTCTGAAGTATCTTTGAAGGCCACCTCAAGCATGGCTGCCAGATATAGCGAGAAGAGTGTAGGTGCCAGCACACACCCTTGTTTCACCCCGTTGCTTACTGAAAAGTCTTTAGATACTGAACCACTCATTGCCACGTTTGCTTGCATACCTGTATGGAGTGCCTCGATCAGGCTGACAAACTTCTCTTTACAACCATATTTCCTGAGTACCTGCCAAAGTCCTTGTCGCGAAAAAGTATCGAAGGCTTTACTGAAGTCTATGAAGACTACATAAAGCGGCAATTTCTGTTCGGTACACTTTTCTTGAACCTGTTTCAAGCAGAAAATCATTTCCATTGTGCTTCTTCCACTTCTAAAGCCGCACTGGGTTTCCGGTAGTACATTCTGCGAGATGTGTTCACTGAGTCTGTTAAGTAGTACATGTGAGAGAATCTTACCAACAGTGGCTAGTAGTGATATACCTCGGTAATTTCCACAATGCTTCCTGTCACCTTTCTTGAGCAAAGGCACAATACCTGCATCCTTCCAGTCTTGAGGTACTTTCTGGGCATCCCATATCTCTTGGATGAGCTTGTGCAGGCAGTTGGTCAGCTGAACACCACCAAATTTCCACACTTCTGTTGGAATTCCATCCCTTCCTGGAGCTTTACCATCCTGTGTTGTCCTGATAGCTGCCATTAGTTCATCAAAATTTGGTGGTTCATCCAGACTTGATACAGCTGTTCGCTGCACTAGAGCTTCTTTAGCCTCTTCAGTGAGATCTCCAGGGTTGTTTAGTAGTTGGTCAAAGTGGTCTGCAAATCTGTCCAGGATCTTGTCTTTCTCCTGCAAAACCGTTTCACCATCCATAGCCTTTAGTTGGATCAATCCTCTTGGTTTAGGGCCGTAGATTTCTCTCAAAACTGTGAAGAATGTTTTCATGTCCTTCCTGTCTGCTGCAGTTTGAAGTTTCTCTGCTTTTTCATCCCACCAGTTGGACTTCATCTCGCTGGTGTACTTCTGTAGCTCACTCTGAGCCTTTGAGTATTTCTTCTTCTTCAACCTTGTGTTACACTGTAGCTGCCTAGCTGTATTCCTCACTTCTAGTAGTTTCTTCAGGTGTTCCTCATGCTCATCAAACCACTCTTGATGTTTCCTCTCAGGGTAGCCTAATACATCACTCGCAGTCTGATACACCGTATCCTTCAGTGTTGCCCATTTCTCTTCTATGCCATTCTCTGAGTTGTTGCTGTCCCAGTCTTTCAAGTTTTCATTCATTTCCTGTGTAAGTTCTTCCTGCTTCTTTTTGTCTTTCAGTGCACTAGTGTTTAGCTTCCGTGGTGGCTTCGCACCCATCCTGCAGTGCTGTTTTTGTCTGCAGATCCTTAATCTAGATCTCAGCATAACATGATCAGTGCCACAGTCCGCGCTTCTCATCGCTCTGGTGTCCAATACATCCCTCCTGTCTCTCTGCCTGACTATGATGTAGTCTAATAAGTGCCAGTGCTTGGATCTTGGGTGCATCCATGTCTTCTTGTGTGTGTCCTTGTGCTTAAATAGAGTGTTGGTTATCACAAGGTTGTACTCTGAACATAGTGCAAGTAGGAGTTCTCCATTAGCATTGCACTTGCCAACTCCATGACTGCCTAGCACTCCTTTCCATTTCTCAGTGTCCGAACCAACTCTGGCATTAAAATCTCCAACGAGTATCAGCCTGTCATCAGTCGGTACACGCCTGATAGTTTCACGTAAATCACTGTAGAACTCTTCCTTCACCTCCTCTGTGTTGGTCATTGTTGGGGCATATACACTGATGAGTGCGGCATACATCTTCCGCTGTAGTGGGAGTCTCATAGTCATTCTCCTGTCGTTGATTGGCACCGGTTCCTCATCAAGCATTGCTGCTATCTCCTTTCTAACTGCAAAGCCCACCCCTGCTTCTCTCCTTTCTTGAGTTGATCTCCCACTCCAAAAGAAGATGTACCCATGGTCTTCCAAGCTGTCATATCCAGGCAATCTTTTCAACTTTTCAAGAGGAGCTTATACAGTATCTAACTATGTATTGTATATTGTTGTAAACTCCTCCTGTAATAACTTTTAATACTTTATTTTAATTATTTTACCCATGGAAGACTTGACAGGATGGGGAAGAGGGAAAGGAAGTGTGTGGAGGGGGGAAGTAAAGGGAGGGGAACAGACGAAAAAAACAAACAAACCAACAACTAAAACAAACAAAAGACAAACTGCTTCTTCCACCGAAGATGTCTCAACAAGAGTCTGGTTTCTGCACCTGTTAAAGCGAGGTAGTCGGATCCAGGAAAAAAATTTTTTTGCGTGTATGGAAAGAAAATCCTATAGACACATATAGCGCAATTGTCTGCGAGTGTGAATGACCTGTTCCATGAGCAAATGTACGTTTTTTGGTCCGTGACTGTTTACATCGGCCAGGATACTTCGTGCGCCGATGGGCCGTAGGAATCCCGAATTTTACAACCGGAAAAAACAGTGAAACAGGAACAGCAGGAAGAGCCATGGTATTGTCGTCTAATTGTTTTATAACACATTTCACAACTAATAATAGTAACATTTCCACAAAAAATGTGCTATATTAACAACACGATCACATTTTGCACATGGCTCGCTCTCCGGTGGCGGCCCCAAGAAGTAAACAAATGCAGGAACGCTTGAATTCTTTCGTCCCGAAAATATCATTTTTGAATATTAATTACAGCTAAACGGGAGCAGTTTCGATGCCGAAATTTCACATACAAATCCTAATATACGTGTTCTATACACCATCGGCTTTTGGGTATCCGACTACCTTGCTTTAAAGGAGAGACACTTGTGCATGTACGTCTGCATGCATATATATGAGACCGCGTGCAAACTAGGTGTGAGCATGTGAGTGGTTTGTCAGGAAACATACAAAGTGGAGGACCGGTCGCAACAGCTCTCCCCCCGGGAACCCCAAGCAGGCAAGGCAGCGCCACCAACCCCCACAGGGCACAAACGTCCGAGGTCAGCAAGCCCCAGGAAAACCAGGCATCCGCCCCTGGAGGGACGATCAAGGGAGGCCAGGCTGCTCGGTGGCCGGTGTGGCAAGCCCACCCCCCCGGGCCCACCCAACCCCCACCCCCCCAGCGTGGCCAACACCCGCCCACGGGCCCCAGGCACCAGGAGGCCAGCGACCCCAACCCCCGGGGCAGAGACCGGGGGAGACCGGGTCCGTGTTTTTCTGAAAAAAAAAATTACAGCGAATATGCCATGAAATGCCTGAACGGTAGAGAGGAGTGTCCCAGATGCTGAACTGCAGTTTGTGGTATTTATTGAAAACCAAAACACAAAGTCCAAACGGTGTACAAACAGAAAATCCAAACTGATCACAGAAAATCAAACTTACAAGTAAGGCACACCACAACAGGGGCAGGGGTCCGGTGGAGACTAGCAGGAAAAACTCCGGCAAAGAAAGAAGAAAATAACAGTCCTTAAAGAAGGCCAAAAACAAATGATAACAAGTGACGGCACATGTGGATCACATGAGCAGGCAAGAGGTGACAATGATTAAAAACAGGAATCAGCTGGGAGTAGTGAGAAGGAGAAGACGGGACTGACAGCTGACAGGAGCACTGCCCACAACAGAGCAAAAAACCCGGAAGTGCCACTGACAGCCGCAGCCCCGAAGAAGGAGAGAGAGAGAGAAAAAATGCAAGATACAAATATAGTATGGCAAATAAAAACAAGTAAATCCAAATATGTAAATAATAAACCTACAATGAATGCAAACAGGAAAATAAATTATACTAAGAAACAATACAGAATGTGTGAAAATCAACCAAAGATAAAATAACAGGAATTAGAACTCAAAAATACAATCCCATACAAATATAGAAAAAAAGCAAAGAGACAGAGCACGGCGGGATTCCACATGCTCAGATCATGACTGAATATCCTCCCTCTTTCCATGCCTACCTGTCTGTCTGCTGCACGTTGGTCTTGACACACACACATCTTTCATTTACCACGGGATGACGGGGGAGGAGCGGGTGCGTGGGTGCATTTGTCCGTCCAGACCGGAGAGTCACAGCTTTAAAGCTCATTGACCAGATGTAGTAATGATTTTACCTCTAAAGATGTATAAAATGTTCAAACACTGGCTGTAGTGTTAGATTTCCTTGCTGTGTTTGTGGTTTTATGGTGCCTCTTCTCACACACGCTCCTGTGACGGGGTGCTTTTGGGGCAAGTGGATGTTTTTCAACACAAACCGGGCGCTTCAGACACGCGGTCAGGATGGAGACATGGCGAGACGTCCACCAGCAGGCTGGGGGAGACGGAGGAAGGGATGGTGTTGGAAACCTCGCTGGTGAGCCTTTATTTTTAAATCACACACTCTGTTTTCTGATGTGTTCCATTACTCACTGTATACACGGAAGTGAATGCAGTGCAGCGAAGCATTTGATTGGGTAGACTGAGCATTGGCGTTAGATGATGAGGATTGGCCAAAATTGCAGGAAAGTTGTGGTGATTTGACAAAGTTGCAAGGTCAGCCAATCACACACTGATTGGCTGATTTCGCATGAACTGATGCGATCGTAACATCGCAAAATTCCGGAGGGACTGATTAAACATATTTTGGATGGAGCCACTGACCTGAGATTTTTACCAGATAGCAGTAACAACCCAAGTAATCCATCCATACAAAGAAATCAAGGCAACTGTGTTCACAAAACAAGTTATATTCAATAAAGTGGAATGACACAGGGAATAAGTATTGAACATGCTTGGTGAAATTCATTTAATATTTGGTAGAAAAGCCTTTGTTTGTAATAACAGCTTCCAGACGCCTCCTGTATGAAGAAACTAGGTGCAGGCATTGCTCAGGAGTGATTTTAGCCCATTCTTTCACACAACTGTTTTCAAATCTTGAAGATCCCGTTGGTGTCTTTATTATGATGGCTTGGTAATAACAGAGTTGCACAGTGTGACAGTTTGACTGACAGCTCACCAGAGGAACAACAGTAGTTGGGATGGAACAAACAAGGCTGAAGACTGTGGGCAGAGCTGATCTCTGAGTGAGGAGATGGTTCCTGAAAGTGTGGGACCTCAGTTTGAGCAAATGTGCGGGAGACAATGATGCTACAGTTAACCAGATGACTGCTTCAGAAGCACTTTGGAGCAGCGTGAGCTACCAAATGGCAGCTGTAAAACTGTTACCATTTTGTCAAGCATAAGTTAACCTCCATCTCTGGAAAAGCACTGCAATTTAACTGGAGTGATTTCTCTTTTTTGTGTAGGTGCCACTTCTCCCATCTCCTGGAACGTAGCGCTGCATGCCTATGTTGGCCCTTTTACACTTGGAATAGTTGAATAGAAAACTCACAGGGGATAATTCTTTCTCTCTGAGCTTTCACGGTAATGATGAGAGCTGGTTTCAGTTTATTTCTCCTCTCCTTAAATCTGATCTAGTTTCTAATCTGGTTCTCTCCGATGATGGAGCACTGCTTCTGGGACCCAGCGCTGACCTGCTAACCCTGAAAAGAAGCCCTTCTCAGCCCAGGGAGTTGGCCTCTCTGCCTTTATTAGACTGGAGCAAATGCTGACTATATATAGGGATGCACTGATTGTGAGACTTTGGGCAGATAATGACACAGATGTTGAAAGTAAGTTGGCCGATAGCGGACATGGATGCTCTCTTTTCCCAGCCAGTATGCTCATGTGGGGCCCAAGACAGGTTTAAACTGGGCTGTCTTATGGGTCCCATGTGGGTTTGTCTGCGGGTTCCATGTTGGCCCCATCTGTGTTTGCCCACATGGACTTTAGCTGTGGTGCACATAAGCTGGTAATCTGTTTACCCGCTGTAAACCCATCTGGACCCCACCTGGGTTTAACCTGGGTGAGCAGGTTTCAGTGACACTGCTGCCAGAGGCCAAATTATGCAAAAAAGTCACAGATTTATGGGAAAGGTTCGAATTTTCAAGAAAAATGTATCAAATTAGGGGAAAAAAGTCACAAATTTGCAAGAAAATAGCAAATTTACGAGAAAATTTATCTTAAAATAAGTTGAAAATAGGTAAACTGGTAAAGTCCATGTGGGCAAACACAGATGTGGCCACCAGTGTCATGATCTTGGGGCATGGTTGGGCACTGTGCCCAGTTTCTTGTCTAGTTCAGTGTTTTTCTGTCTGCTGTGTTTGGTTCCTGTTTAATTCTTGTCTTTTTGTATCTGTAGTATTATTATGCACATTTTGGGGGTTCTGCTGTGTTTGCATCGTTATGGTTCTGGTTACGTTTTATTTTGACAGCACTGTGCAGCTTCCGGCTGTCAGACTGGTCGGAGCTGCACACCTGTTCATTCTGTTATTTTCTCCACTCATGCATCCACACCTGTCACTAATTGTGTACTGCATATAAGGACATGACAAACCTCTGGGGGTTTTTTCATGTCCTTTTTCTACGTTACCCCATCCTCAGGAGCAGAGCTGTCCATCCTGAGTGTGTTTGGGGCCGCTGTTGAGGAGAGTAGGAGAGCTCCGTCCAGGTATGTGTTTCCCTTATTTCCAGCCGTGAGCTTCCGCACCCTTCGGGAGAGCTCTGGCTGGATTCCACCCCTGGCTCGGCGTTTGCAGCTTCATGTCCCCCTGGACGTTGAGCCCCACTCTCCTCCAGCGTTTGTCATTGTGTACTTGCTTGTTAGCGCTACACACTCCATGCTTTAGTTTTTGTATGTTAATGTTCTTGTCGGTTTTTAAGTTAATAAATGTGCTGAAACCACAGTGTGCATTTGGTGTCCTTCAATAGCCCTTGAAAAGGGCCGTTTCACGACACACAGAGTGGTGGTTTCCTTCCTTGTCACTTATGTGCAGAAGTTTCTCCAGATTCTCTGAATCTTTCAACCACATTATGGACTCTAAATGATGAAATCCCTTAATTCCTTGGAATTGCACATTGAGAAACATTGTTCTTAAACTGTTGGACCATTTACCTACACAGATGTTCACAAAGTGGTGAACCTCACCCCATCCTTGCTTCTGAACGACTGAACCTTTCAGGGATGCTCCTTTTATACTCAATCCTAACACTCACCTTTTCTAATTAACCTGTTCACCTGTGGAATATTCCAGAAAGGTGTTTTCTGAGCCTTCCTCAACTTTCCCAGTCTTTTGTTGTTCCTGTCCCAGCTGTTTTTGGAACGTGTTGCAGGCATAAAATTGAAAATTGGTGAATATTTGCAACAAAACAATAAAGTTTAACAGTTTGAACATTAAACATATTGTCTTTGTAGTGAATTCAGTTGAATATAGGTTGAAAAGGATTTGTAAATCAATGTACGGGGGGGCGGAGGGGGGGGTGGCTGAAAAGCTCTTAGTGGCCAAATTTGACCAAATGTGGTTTATTTTTCAACATAGTCTCCTCTTCGGTCCACACACTTCTTCCATTGGTGTTGTAACGCTTGGATCCCTGCAGTTGAAAAATAAACCACATTTGGTCTAATTTGACCACTGTGAACTTTTCAGCCCCCCCTTTTTTGTTTTTATTCATGTTTTACACACTGTCCCTATTTCACTGGAATTGGGTCTGTATTTAGAGCGTTTTCAGTCATTTCCACCTCCATGTATTGGGATTGGAAGAGTGTAAAATACATATTGGGATTGGAAGAGTGTAAAATAACCCATTTACTGTAAATCTGTCTTCCTTTGTGAGTGTCTACTTTGTTGTGACTGTCACCTTTATTGCCACTGAGGGTCTGAGGAAAGCTTTTAGTTTCAGTTAGGGATCAGTGATGCAGTGCGGTGTCCAGTGGCCTAGCTGCTGTGGTTCAGGCCACCGCCACAGGGATCTTTCTTGCTATGTTCTGTTTTTCATCACTGTTTCCATCTGAATAAAGGAAGGGGTGGGCAGGGCGACAGCATGTGCACGTACCCTCATGAATGTGTCCAAACACGTGGAGCTTGGGCTGGACTCTCCTCTGGACAGTGTTCAGCAGCTCCATGCACCCGACACGCTGCATCTTTTTAGGCACCCAGTCTAGAAAACCTGCACAGAGCAACATGAACCCCATCAGGACGGAAGGGAATGATCAGTAACGCTTCATGTTGCTTCAGAGACACCAGTATGACACAACTTTATTCAAGTTTAGTCAGAAATGCTGCAAATACAAACAACTATCTTCATGTCAGAGTAGGGCTATATCTACAAAATAGATTTTTTAAAGTAAAATATAACAACAACAACAACAACAACAATAATAATAATAATAATAATAATAATAATAATAAAAGTGCAACATTTTATGTTTGTGAACTTGATGATATTTTCAGAATTGCATGGATGGAACAGATTAATGATGGAATGTGATCTGCGTAAATGTTTTTGAATGTCAGAGGGAAAAATGACAAGTTTGAAAACATGAACGTGTGCTGGAGCATTACAAGACAGTGCCTTGGTGGAGGTATGCACTCATGCTGTGTGAAACAGCGGGCACTCAGAGAGCACATGCCTCTGCCAGTGTTAAAGTGAAACGGTGACCCAGAACCCTCATCCTGACCTGGACCACCTCCAGGATCTGTGGCCCGTCCCCGTCAGCGTGTCCATGAGGGCCCCACCAAAGGTTAAAGTGGGCCATCTTATGGGTCCATGTGGGTTGGCCCCATCTGTGTTTGCCCACATGGACTTTACCTGTTTACCTGTTTTCAACTGATTTTCTCATAAATTTTTTACTTTTTTCCTTATAAATTTGCTACTTTTCTTGTAAACTTGGAACTTTATCAAAAACTCTAAACTTTTTTAAATGTAAATGTACAGCTTTTCCTTATAAACTTGGGACTTTTTTCTCATAAATTTTCAATTTATTTACTTATACATTTGCTACTTTTTGGGTTAATTTGCAACTTTTTCTGATTTTTTTCCTCATAAATTTGTGACTTTTTTCTTGTAAATTTGCAAAATTTTTCTTGTAAGTTTGTAACTCTTTCCAAGTAATTTTACAATTTTTTTTCTTGTAAATTTGCAGCTCTTTTCTACTAAATTTTCACTTTTTTTCTCATAAATTTCCAACTTTTTTCTGGTAAATTTGTAACTTTCTTCTGATAAATTTGCTACTTTTTTTCAAATTTGTCTCTTTTTTAAAATAAATTTCCACTTTTTCCCTTTAGTTATGTCTGCATGTGTCTTCAGTATCATCAGTAATGTGCAGCCTGCCAAGTTTGTTTGATTGTGCTCTCAGTCATCTTCTCCAACTCTCACGTGATCGACGCGGGAGCATAAATCCAGCGGTACAACGGTGCGACAAAGTCAAAGTAGGATGATGCAGCATTACACTTTCCATCCATCCATCCACCCATCCATCCATCCATCCATCCATCCATCCTCTCCTGCTTACCCAGGTATCAGCAGTCCAAGCAGAGTAGCCCAGACTGTCTCCCAGTTCTCATATCACCACAATCCCTCCAGCAGGTGGTGAGCCCACTGTGAGGTCAGACCCATGTGGCCTAGCCACCTAGCAGGGCTCACGTGCTATGAACAGAACCCGGTTACCAGGGACTTGACCTCAAGGCCCTCAAACCCCAAAATGAGTGAAGTACACTGGATCTTTGTTGTACCTTGTTCATGGAGATCACCTGGACCGCTCCAGGCCCAGTGCATCTTGGAAGACCCTACCAGGAGCAAACTAACAACACAGGTCCTGTGATCATTAGGACATGCCTCCACCTTATCTGTCCACGATAAGGTGATGATCCTCAGAGGGGATCATATATCACATGACTGTACTACAGTTGAACTAGCAGGAAGTTACAGTAATTACACATAGTTCTGACAACAGCCCAGAGATTGGAATGAATAAAATGTTCCAGTAAAGATTCCATTTCCATCTTGTCAGTAATTCCTGCAATGGAATGTCTGAAGGTATTGGGTGGATTTTCTCTGATTTCATGGCTAAATGTGCCTCCATAAAGGTTATAAATGTTGCTTCCTCTCAAAAGGCAATCCATCACATCGGAGTCGTTTCATTTCAGGCTTCTTGTCTAGCAGTAAACTGCACAATGCAGCACTTAAAGGACTCTTAGAAAGCAGCCAGAGAAAATGGAGATCCATCAAAGCTTCACACAGATGCAGACTTCACAGTATATGTGACAGGGATGAAGTGTGCAGTGTACATGATTTAGTGGCTTCTCCGTGAGCAGGGATGCTGCTGATGCTGAGTCAATAAAAGCATCAAGTCGCTGCAACGAAATGACAGAGGAGCGCGTGTCTCCATCTTTCTGCCTTCTGTCACTCTGCTCAGGCAAGAGAGGAGGTAAACAAAAGGAGAGGAGAGGGGACAAAACAACTAAAGGGAGTAACACACTCCCAGCTGAATAGAAAGGTGAGATCTCTGCTGCAGAAAAACTTTATTACAGCAGATGAATATTGTGGCCACTGCCTCAATAGTGTTGAATGAACATATCTAATGGAACGCTTGGTGACCAGCTGTGTTCCTGTTTTAGTTTTCATTCAGAAGTCCAGCCCAAGACAATCTTATGATGGACTCTGGGCTTAATCCAAATGTCCACAACAGGGTCTGGGGTCTGATTGTGAAGTGCCTGGTCACAGGTCAAGCTGACACATTATGGAGTGCTGGCTGTCATTACACTGAGATTTCTCTCTGGTGGACCAGTGGGACACTTCTTCTTACCACTGTGTTAATGATATCAGTGTTAGCTATCTGGTATCAAAGCAAGGTCTACGGGGGGACTTCACAGAGCAGATGATTGGGTGGAAGAGTCTCTATGATCTACATCTGAGAAGTAGCTTGAGTTCAGAATGCTGCCTGCACAACCTGGACCCCTGGATGAGTGGTAGAAGATGGATGGATGGATGGATGGATGATGGAATTATAAATTGATAATAATATGTGTTTCCTGTAAAAACTTTTTTTTTCTGTATTTGTTCTATAGCTACAGTCAATAAGATTCTTATGAACGATGGAATCGTAAGAATCTCCCAGTTCCTATGAATTCTGGAGTTCGCAGACATTCGTAGAGAGGGGCATAGTTTCTTATGTCCGCTGTTCAGTTTGCAAGAGCAACTTGAGGCATTCTTGAGAAATGAGGTGCTTTTCTGTTGAACGATGGCCCTAGAGCTCTAACCTTCTTCGTAAGGATGCCTTGGGATCTTCCTACAGCATACTTACTGCCATCTTACAAAAATTTTTGTGCAACTCACGGCACTCTCAAGTCGTTTGTAGGAAGATCTTACAGCTTTTTACACATTTTGTCGGCACAAATGTCGCACAAATGACATACTTCTGCCTTATGAGTGCCTCACTACCGCCTTGTGCATGCTGTACGAATCTCCATACGAACAGGGACACATACGGCATTTCCTATGAGCACTGTAAGAGGCTCTCAAGAACATCATAAGGTGTTCTTGAAGCATACTTACGCCCAACATGTTGCATAGTTCTTATGCTGTTCCTGTGGCATTCGTACAGCCGTCCTACGATGAGGGGTTTTTGTGGGGCGTTTGTAGAAATCTTGGATAAGACCATCGCTGACCACGAACTCACGGTCTATGAATGCTGGACTCTCCTATGGCCACCTTAAGAAGGCCATACAAAATCGTCCAAAAATCCTTCGTACGGTGTTTGCAGCCATTCGTAAGGGTATTTGTGACCGTAGCTTTAGTGAACCATAAGTTGTGTGGAGCTCAAAGGAAAGCTGGACATGTTGAAAGGTGGTTCATTGCTGCCTCACTGCAACAAGGTACTGAGTTTGAGCCCATCATCCAGCCAGCTCAGACCTTTCTGTGTGGAGACTGCATATTCTCCTCATGTCTGTCTGAGTTCACTTTAAGTACTCAGGTTTCCTCTCACAGTCCAAAGACACATCTGTCAAGTTAATTAGCATTATCTAGTGATTCTAAATTGCACATTTTAATAAATGTCAGGGTGAATTGTCAGCCTCTCTGTGGTGGCCCTGTGATGGACTGGTGAGCTGTCCAGGGGCCCTCCGTGTCAAACATGCAGCCCACGGACCAAAACTGGTCCATCAGAGGGACCAAACTGGCCCGTGGGATGAATTTACAAAGTCTGAAAAGACATAGGCTGCCATTTTTAAATGAAGTAACTGCTATTCCTAATTTGTACACTGGAGGTCACACTGTTTTATTCAGGGTACTGGACACAACACTGAAACCCAGAATTAACCAGCAGAGGGTAGCAATGTGCATGCCCTATTGCACACAGTATTTATGTATATCCTATATATATATATATATATATATATATAACCTCTCTCTCTCTCTCTCTCTCTCTCTATATATATATATATATATATATATATATATATATATATATATATATATATATATATATACAGTATATATACTGTATATATATATATTATAGTTAGTTAGTTGTTTGTTTGTTTTTTTCTCCCCAAGTATGTCTCAGGGATGTGTGAATGGATGGGGGGGTGGGGGTGGGGGGTGGAGCTATGTGGGAGTGTGTCTTAAATCATGCTGCTTCTATTTATATGGATGCCGAGAGAAACACAATTTCATCTTGCCTGCACTACAGTTGTATGTACAGCAATATGACAATAAAGTTTGATTTGATTTGATATATATATATATATATATATATATATATATATATATATATATTTATTTATTTAACATATATTAAATCCATCCATCCATCCATCCATCCATCTTCTACCGCTTTTCCGGAGGTCCGGGTCGCGGAGGCAGCAGTTCAAGCAGAGAAGCCCAGACTTCCCTCTCCCCAGCCACCTGCTCCAGCTCTTCAGAGGGGATACCAAGGCGTTCCCAGACTAGCTGGGAGACATAGTCTCTCCACCGAGTCCTGGGTCTGCCCCGGGGTCTCCTCCCAGTGGGACGTGCCTGAAACACCTCAAGTGGGAGGCGTCCAGGAGGCATCCTAATCAGATGCCCATACCACCTCAACTGACTCCTTTCAATGTGGAGGAGCAGCGGTTCTACTCTGAGCCTCTCCCGGATGACTGAGCTCCTCACCCTATCTCTGAGGGTGAGTCCAGCAATCCTACGGAGAAAGCTCATTTCAGCCGCTTGTATCCGCGATCTCGTTCTTTCGGTCATTACCCAAAGCTCGTGACCATAGGTGAGAGTAGGAACGTAGATTGACTGGTAAATCGACAGCTTTGCCTTAGAACTAAGCTCCCTCTTCACCACAACAGACCGGTACAACGTCCGCATCACTGCAGATGCTGCTCCAATCCGTCTGTCGATCTCTCGCTCCATTTTCCCCTCACTCGTGAACAAGACCCCAAGATACTTAAACTCCTCCACTTGGGGCAGGAGCCTGTCCCCAACCCGGAGAGGACAATCCACCTTTTTCCGGCTGAGGACCATGGACTCGGACTTGGAGGTGCTGATTCTCATCCCAGCCGCTTCACACTCAGCGGCAAACCGTCCCAGCAAGAGCTGTAGGTCATTGCTGGATGAAGCCAACAGGACAACATCATCTGCAAACAACAGAGATGAGATCCTGTGGTCACCAAGCATGACACCCTCCATTCCCTGGCTGCGCCTAGAAATCCTGTCCATAAAAATTATGAACAGGACCGGTGACAAAGGGCAGCCCTGGCGGAGTCCAACTCTCACTGGGAATGACTCCGACCGAGTGTTGGCAATGCGAACTAAACTCTCACAACGGTCGTACAGAGACCGAATAGCTCGTAACAACAAGCCCGATACCCCATACTCCCGAAGCACCCCCCACAAAAATCCACGAGGGACACGGTCAAATGCCTTCTCCAAGTCCACAAAACACATGTAAACTGGTTGGGCAAACTCCCACGAACCCTCAAGAATTCTCGAGAGGGTAAAGAGCTGGTCCGATGTGCCACGGCCAGGACGAAAACCACATTGCTCCTCCTGAATCCGAGGTTCGACCAACGGCCGGACTCTCCTCTCCAGTACCTTGGCATAGACCTTCCCAGGGAGGCTGAGGAGTGTGATCCCTCTAAAGTTGGAGCACACCCTCCGGTCCCCTTTTTTGAAGAGAGGAACCACCACCCCGGTTTGCCATGCCAAAGGCACTGCCCCCGACCTCCACGCAATGTTGCAGAGGCGTGTCAACCATGACAACCCAACAACATCCAGGGCCTTGAGGTACTCGGGGCGAATCTCGTCCACCCCCGGGGCCCGGCCACCAAGGAGATTTTTAACCACCTTGGCGACCTCAGCCCCTGTGATAGGCGAGTCATCCCCCTCGTCCCCAAACCCTGCTTCCTCTGTGGAAGGCGTATCAGTGGGATTGAGGAGATCCTCGAAGTATTCCTTCCACCGCCCGACGATATCCCCAGTTGAAGTCAACAGTGTCCCATCCGCACCATACACAGTGTGGACGGGGAGCTGCTTTCCCCTCCTGAGCCGCCGAACAGTTTGCCAGAATCTCTTTGAAGCCGACCGAAAGTCTTGTTCCATGGCCTCACCGAACTCCTCCCATACCCGGGTTTTTGCTTCAGCAACCACCCGAGCTGCACTCCGCTTGGCCTGCCGGTACACCTAACTAACTAACTAACTAACCTGCACTTATATAGCGCTTTTCTAGTCACCTCAGCTGCTTCGGGAGTCCCACAAGCCAACCAAGCTTGATAGGACTCCTTCTTCAGCTTAATGGCCCCCCTCACCACTGGTGTCCACCACTTGGTTCGGGGGTTGCCACCACGAGATGCACCGACCACCTTGCGGCCGCAGCTCTGGGCTGCCGCTTCAACAACAGAGGTGGAGAACATGGCCCATTCAGACTCCATGTCTCCAGACTCCCTCGGAATGTGGTTGAAGTTCTTCCGGAGGTGGGAGTTGAAGACCTCCCGGACAGGGGCCTCAGCCAGACGCTCCCAGCACACCCTCACTATACGTTTGGGTCTACCAGGTCTGAATGGCTTCCTCCCCTGCCATCGGATCCAACTCACCACCAGGTGGTGATCAGTTGACAGCTCTGCACCTCTCTTTACTCGGGTGTCCAAGACATACGGTCGCAGGTCTGATGATACGATAACAAAATCGATCATCGACCTGCGGCCTAGGGTGTCCTGGTGCCAGGTGCACATATGGACACCCTTATGCTTGAACATGGTGTTCGTTATAGACAGACTGTGGTTAGCACAGAAGTCCAATAACTGAACACCACTCGGGTTCAGATCGGGCAGGCCGTTCCTCCCAATCACCCCCCTCCAGGTTTCACTGTCGTTGCCCACGTGCGCATTGAAGTCCCCCAGTAGGACAATGGAGTCTCCAGGAGGAGCACCCTCCAGCACCCCAGTCACAGACTCCAAAAAGGGTGGGTACTCTGAAACATCATTTGGTGCATAGGCACAAATGATGGTCAGGACCCGTTTCCCAACCCGAAGGCGCAGGGAAGCAACCCTTTCGTCCACCGGGGAAAACTCCAATATAGAGGCAGCAAGGTGGGGCGATACAAGAATACCTACCCCTGCTCGTCGCCTCTCGCCCGGGGCAACTCCAGAAAAGGCCAAGCTCCAGCCCCTCTCCAGGAGACTGGTTCCGGAACCGGAGCTGTGTGTTGAGGTGAGGCCGACTATATCTAGCCGGTATCGCTCAATCTCGTACACCAGCTCAGGCTCCTTCCCCACCAGAGAGGTGACATTCCACGTACCAAAAGCCAGTTTAGAAAGCTTGGGATCAGTCCGCCAAGGTCTCCGCCTTTGACTGCCACCTAATCCACATAGCACCGGACTTCCATGATCCCTCCTGCAGGTGGTGAACCTACTGGAGGGCGGACCCATGTAACTCCTTCGGGCTGAGCCCAGCCGGGTCCCATGGGTGGAAACCCGGCCACCAGACGCTAGCCTTCGAGCCCCTCCCCCAGGCCTGGCTCCAGGGTGGGGCCCCGGTGACCCCATACCGGGCGGGGTACACTGAATCCTTGATATACAATTTATCATGAGAGTCTGTTGGATCGTTCTTCGTCTGGCCCTTCACCCAGGACCAGTTTGTCTTGGGAGACCCTATCAGAGGCAAATTGCCCCGGACAACATAGCTCCTGGGATCACTGGGGCACGCAAACCCCCCCACCACGATAAGGTGACGATCCATGAGGGGGCATATATTAAATCATATATATATATATATATATATATATATATATATATATATATATATATATATATATATATATATATATATATATATATAATAAAATAAAATAAAATCAAACTTTATTGTCATATTGCTGTACATACAACTGTAGTGCAGGCAAGATGAAATTGTGTTTCTCTCGGCATCCATATAAATAGAAGCAGCATGATTTAAGACACACTCCCACATAGCTCCACCCCCCACCCCCCATCCATTCACACATCCCTGAGACATACTTTGGGAGAGAAAAAAAAACCTAACTATAATATACAAATAATATACAAAATGTCCGTAGGTGCAGTAGTGTGTATGAGAGATTCCGGGTCAACTGTTAAGCATCCTGACAGCTTGTGGAAGGAAGCTGTTGATCAGTCTGGTGGTTCTGCCTCTGATGCTCCGGAACCGTTTACCAGATGGAAGAAGTTCAAAGTGTTTATGCAGAGGGTGAGAACGGTCCTTGACAATGTTCAGTGCCCTGCTCCTACAACGGTTCTGAAAAAGTTCTTGGACAGAGGGGAGGGAGACTCCAATTACCCTCTCAGTCCCCTTGACTATCCTCTGCAGGACTTTTTTGTCTGACATACTGCAACTGGAGTACCATGTAGCAATGCAGTACGTCAGAACACTCTCCACCACACCTCTGTAGAAAGTCCTGAGGATGCAGATGGGGAGAGAGGCCTGTTTGAGTTTCCTCAAGAAGTGCAGTCTCTGCTGAGCCCGCTTCCTGATCTCCAAGGAATTCTTGCTCCAGGTCAGGTCCTGCGAGATCTGCACTCCGAGGAACTTGATGTTCTCTACTCTCTCCACTAAACGGCCGCCGATGCTGAGGGGGACGTGCTCAGGCTGTGACCGCCGGAAGTCGATAATCGTCTCCTTCGTTTTGTCCACGTTGAGCACCAGATTGTTCTCCCTGCACCAGCCCTCCAGGTCTCTCACTTCTTCCCTGTACATTGATTCCTCATCCCTCTGAATAAGTCCCACCACCGTGGTGTCGTCTGCAAACTTAATAATCTGGTTCACCTCGTGTCTGGATACACAGTCATGTGTTAGAAGTGTAAACAACAGTGGACTGAGTACACAGCCTTGAGGGGATCCTGTGCTCATATATATATATATATATATATATATATATATATATATATATATATATATATATATATATATATAATAGCTCCCAGATGACTGATGTGAAAATGTCTGTAAATTTAAAATAATTTGTAGATCTTGACGTTGTTTTTTAATGCTAAAGTGAAATACTATTTTGAGTTTCCAGATACCTGTGACTTCATGTTTTGCTCCTTTGTAGATCCACTGTGAAGTTGTAATACATATATGCAAATGATTAACTCAGGCGTAATCTTGTTGAAATTGCGCTTGTTTTTACTTAAAAATGTCAGGCCATTTATAAAGTGTTTTGTAAAAGAATGCTTCATTAAAAATAAACATTTAATACTTGTACTTTTTTGCACCAAAACAAAGAAGCACATTTGGATTTGTCATTATTTTGGTTACTATGGTGTTATTTTACTGGTCCGGCCCACTTAGGATCAGATCAGGCCATATGTGGCACTTGGACTAAAACGAGTCTGACAGCCCTGGTCCAGGATTTACCCTGACTCCTGCTGGGCAGAGTCTGGTCCAGTCTCCAGTGACCTGAAAGGATTAGGCTTTTAAGAAAATAAATGAATGGAATTCACTTATATTCTCATCTCTAGATGACCAAAGTGTTTTACAGATCCTGCTACCCACCCATTCACACACTGATGGCGGCATAGCTGCCAGGCATGGCACTGTCCAGACCCACCAGGAGCAATTGGGGGTAAAGTGTCTTGCTCAGGGACGCAACGGCAAGATATCTGGGGAGAGCGGGATTTGAACCGCCATCCACCCGGTTAATGGACGACCTGCTGTACCTCCTGAGCCACCACCGCCCGTACGGTGGTTTGATACGTACAAAGAACTAGAAGAGTGAGAAGGTGGCTTTAATACCATTATACAGTCCATCTTTAATGAGTGACGCACTGCTGGAGCCAGGGTTATGGAGCCTGTCGTACTCACACAGACATCCAGACGACTCTGCTCTTCACTGCAGTCAGTCAGTCATGCTGCTAAAGTGATGTAGCCCACTCTCTGCATCTACCTGTAAAAACACTTTTCGGGATGAACTGCTTTAAAACTCGACGTGTGTTCTTTACAAGCCCGGGGAGACGGTAGAAGCGAAGTGAGAAGTTCTGAGGGCTTTTTGTGTCTCAGGGAATCTTGCTCTAATGTAATCCTCGTTTCAAAGCAGCTGCTGCTACGGGCACCGAGCCCGTTTCCCTCCCTTTTTCTCCCATCTTGTCACTACTGTTAACTGCTTCCTCACAGCCAAATAAAGAGGCCATATTTTCCCCTCCACCTCTGTGTGTGCAGCTTTATCGCGCCCCATAAAAGATGCATTTGCCGCAGTGCGAATTTAACGTCTCGGCAGCATTTCCCCTCCCTTCACTTTTTGTGTTTCAATAAAGAGAGAAACTTTTGGGAAAACGTGCGTCCGCTTTCTCACGCCTCTTCGTCCAAGCCTCGCTCTGTGTGTGTGCGTGTGTGTCATGCACTGGTAGCCTGCTGTAGCTGCTCCATATGCCCACGGTTTATGAGCAGATAGCTGGAGACACTTGGCTAAACTGAATGGAAAATAAACGGGCGCGCCGCAGACGAGACGCAGACACAGAAATCAATCACACACACCCGTCTGAGCAGCACAGCTGCAGTAGGAGATGAGCTGTGAAAGTGTGTGCGTGTATGTGTGTGAGCGGCGGGTATCAGTCGGCGTGTGAGCGAGCATCTGCGTTTGCTCAGACTCTGGCGATGTGTGTACGGAGGGTGCCGTGCTGTGTGTGACTACTTAGAAGGCTGGTGATCTCCTGAACAGGGGACGCGTGTTCTCTGACTGAACTGAGCGGTCGTCACCTTGTGTTCACCGTCACTAACTCCGCTGCTGCTCTCTTTCATCTCAGAAAATAACAAGCCATTCACACAGACTCTTGGTAGTGTGTGTGTCCATGTACTCTCAAGCACCTTTGTGTGATGTCCCCTCACGTACTGTAGATGAGCATCGCAGGTAGGGCATCACAATATTTCTGTGAATTATAGCGATATTCTTGATGATACCATTGAATACTAGCATCATCTACCACTTATCCAGGGCTCTGGCTCACGGGGGCAGCAGTGAAGACAGAGGAGGGCCCACAGGTATCTGTCCTGCAGGTGCTGACCCTGCTGGAGGGTGGACCTTGATGTAACTTCTTCATGGTCGCGTACTGGACCACTCTTAGTCTGGTCCTTCACCCAGGACCAGTTTGTCTCAGAGACTCGACAACATAGCTCCTGGGATCATTGGGACAGGCCGACTCCTCCACGATGGAGAGGACTGGGTAAAATGGTGGTGGTGCTGTGTTTGAGCTGCAGCCTCTGTCTCTGTGTGGTGGTCCTCTGTTTCTGCACACCCAGATGCAGACACAGACTAGAAGCATTGGTACGTTTGAATAACATGTATTGATACAATAAAAGGTAAAAATGGTGATAGTCTAGAGCTGTGGCAACCCCTGCAGACAGAGGAGACGGTGAGTGTACTGCAGGCCACGACACTAATCGGTATGGTTTCTTACCTTAAGCCTGAGGTACAACCTGCTGTACAATTTAGATACCCTACGTCAGCTGCCATTTTCTGGGGCTGTGGAGGACGTGGACGTCGTAGGGGTTTGGACAGGCTGCAAGGAGTTCTTTAATATTCTTAAGTGTGTCGTGCACCTCACCGGGTCCACGTGAGCTATTTATATGTGTGCCAGACTGAGGTTGCATTAACCGAGAGTTGTCTGTTACTGACCAGTAATTTTTAGCAATCAAGGAAAATTTCCAGAGCGCTCCATCATTTTGACAGATTACAGATTACCTTGTCTGTGCTCACCTGCAGGAAGATTTGAATTCAGGCCCACAGACAACATAAAGTCAACTGACATCAGGCTGTGTTCATTTTTACACATTTAATATTTTTATTTTAACTTCTTCTTGTAGTATTGTGTTGTTCATCTGTGTAATCAGAAACAACTGTTTTAATCTGTATTCTTGTTCTTAAAGTTAATGATTAAAAATCAAAATGTGAATGAAAACATTGAGTGTCTTTTTATTTCACATTGATATGGTTTCTCTATTAAATAGAACTGGCAGACCAGTTTAATTGAAGTTTAATGCTTTCTAATTAATCAGTTAACTAGTCAAACAATACTGTCACGAGGGTTTATTAATTTGGTGCATTTTAACAAACTGGTCTGAGAAGCTTCAAGTGGGAAAAGGACAACAGGATCATTCAGTTTCCTCACAAATTCTGACCAACCCAGTGGAGGGAGATGAGAGGAAACAACAGACACGCGTGCGTTGCCTGCCTCTGTGGTAAATGGCTGGTTTAGTTCGGCCCACCCTTCTGTGGGGTTAGTTGTTAGTTGTTGTTAGAAAGTAATATTTTTCGTTTAGAAAAAAAAATTATTACAATGGAAAAAAAATTGTATCAGATAATATCACTTGTTTTGCAAATGTGAATAGCGCTTATTTAGTTTATTTTATTTCTATTTGTTGTTGCCATAGTTACAACAGTTGCTGTTATTACGCATCTGTTAATGTCCTGCTGCACATTCATTCCTGACTGGTGAAGCCATGTGGACGAACGAGTGAAAATGCTTGAATGCAGTTGACTTGACTCAGCTTCCACGGCGTAGACGTCCCCGCCTGGATGACTGGGGCTCTTCATCAGAGTGTTGTGGACAGGACAGCTGAGTGGAGGACAGGCTCAGCTTTTCTTCTTCCCTTCTGGTGTAACAGCCAGCTTTGTCTGGGGTTAATGTGGACATTTGTCAAGGCTGAACCAAGGCCAGATCTTCACTTTCCACTTGTCTCTTATCCTGTCACGAAATTAAAGCTTCGTTTCTCTGTGTAAAATAGACGTCTTTTTAAATTTTAAATTTTATTATGATAAGATGTTTTCCACCGTCACTGATCTGACTGCTATAAGGTGTGGGCGCTAAGAGGCCATGCACGTGCTTCTATCCCAAAACTGGCTGTCCGTGTGTATGACAGCAGGTTTCGGGGGTGTGATGGTGTAAAGGTTTGCGAGCACGGATCCAGAATGGTGAGGCTTTATCAGCACCCTCTGTCCTCCTCCATGTGCACGGAGTAAAACAGTAACGGTGGCGCCCACCCGACAAGGAGCATTTCTCACAGAAAGACACGCTCCGTCATTAAACTTTACATTTGATGTGTTTATAGTTAGGATTAGGTGTTAAAACAGAGTTTTCAATAACATGCAGGCTAATTGATAAAAATAATCATCATATTTATAACAAGGAGGCTTTACAGACTGACACAGATTGCTAAAATGAGGCCGGCCTGCTGAATGATGAGAAAAGTCCACAAGGCAGCTGACAGAAATGAAAACGATTTTAATGCAAGTCTGCAGCAGCTGCTCAGCTCACCAACATCACACCACCTTTTCCTCGGACTTTTTATGCTTTTCTGAAAGTTAAGACTGAAGACTGAAGACCAAATATTCAGACCAGTTGTCAGTAGGTCAGCTTATTCATTTAGTTTTGACTCGCTCTAATTTATGTTTGTTTGAGGGGCAATCTGAAGTTTATAGCTGTAGTAAAACTTCTACTTGTCATCCATTAGTTCCAGTCTTCACAACTTCACTGCTTCTGTGTGCACGCACTGCTGTCCACGTGTGCACACAGATCTTTTTTTCCACTTTAAATGCACAACCCCTAAAAAGCTCCTTGATCAAAACTAGTCCAGAAAAGACCTTTTCAGTCGCCAGCATGTTGGATATGACACTGACCAATATGACGGTAATCTAGCAGTCACCGCGTGCTGCCCTCCACAGGCCACAGCGCCCTCACCTGGACTGGTGACACTACTACACTTAATGGAATGAAAGAACCTTAGTAGGTAATCCCACACAGACACACATTGTGACATTCACGTTATACTGGGGCATTATAGGGGCCAGCGGTGGCGCAGGTGTAGTGTGACTGACTACTGATTGGAGGGTCATGGGTTCGATTCCCGCTCTGTCTGCTGTCCGCTTGTCAAAGTGTCCTTGAGTAAGACACTGAACCCCCAGTTGCTCCTGGTGGCCTGGTTAGCACCTGTGTGTATGGCAGCTCTGCCGCCATCAGGATGTGAATGGGTGGATTTCAGGATCTGTAAAGCGCTTTGGTCATCCTAGATGAGAAGAAAAACGCTATGTAAGTAAACGCCATTTACCATTTACTGTTGTGCTGTAATACCAGAGGACGCCACAGGGCGATGCTACTCCCCTTTGGTGTTGGCAGTGCCATAGCGTAGAGCTAAGCCATGCAGTAGGAGAACTCCTGAGTAACTGGTAGGTGTCGGTCATGTTCTGCTGTTCATGTAGGAATTAGAGTATGTGGAGACCTGGCATTATATGGTCTTGTTTAGATCATTGTAGAACAAAGTGCATATTCTGTGTCTAGTGACTCTCTGTGACATCAGCTACTCCGGAGCCCATGCTAATGTGTTAGCCCTGGCCTGCTAGCTCTCCGCCAATACCTCACCACCCGTTACAACATGTGGATATCAGGAGAACCTGATGAGAACTGAGATCAACAGAGACTGGATTGGACTCCCCCAAAATGGAGCCCCTTAGTTCATTCAAAGCTTCTCTGCAAACAGGAAGTCAATCTGATCAGAAACGGAGACGCGAGAGTGGTAACAGAGAATGATGAGCCGAAGGATATCAGAAGACTACAACTTCACTGCATGGCGTATGATAATAATAATGATGATGGACTGAGCCGTCGCCAACGACGGATCTCCCGCCTTCTGGCTGCATTAAATTGTAAGGGGGTGACGGCGATGACTGATGAGGCCGATGCGTGAAGCACATAGTATATCGCAATCAGGACAGATGTACATAATTGGCTGAGTGGATGACACCGACTGCTGTAGACGTCTCTGTTGCTGGGTGGCACCGTGACGTGCTTTATGGCGGGCATCCAAAAGGGCAGTTCTCTCTCTCTCGAAGAGGTCAACACCTTCATGGCAGATCTTTCACCAAAGGGGACAGTTCTTGGCCTGCATTTCCCATGTCATAGGATCAATCCCACATGACTTGAGTGAGGCTTTGAGCATGTCTTTATACCGCTTCCACTGACCGCCCCGTGACCTCTGCCCTTCGTCCAACTGGCCAAATAACAGGATTTTAGGAATGCGCTGATCTGTCATGTCGAACAACGTGGCCGGTCCAACGCAAGTGGGAACGTATGATGAATGATTCGATGCTGGTGATATTGCACCGGCGGAGTACTTCTATATTGGCAACTTTGTCTCGCCACGTGATTCCACACAGCTTCCTTAAACACCGCATGTGAAACTGTTCAAGTTTCTTCACATGGGGGCAATAGGTTGTCCACGACTCGCACCCATAGAGAAGTGTAGCTAGAACAACGGTGCGATAGACCTTGATCTTGGTGCTTAGACGAATGCCACGCTTCGACCATAGACGATGCTGTAGGCATCCATAGGATGCGCTAGCCTTGCTGATGCGGTGGGTAACTTCATCATCAATCTTAGCGTTCTGCCAGATGGTGCCCCCCAGGTAGCAGAACTTGTCAACTGCCTTGAGGGGTTCGCCACCGATGGTAATAACAGGATTTATTGGGAGTGTACCAGGACAAGGTTGATGAAAAACCTCTGTCTTCTTGATACTTATAGTGAGTCCATAATGATTTGTTGCTCTAGCAAAATGGTCAATGATGAACTGTGCATCTTCAAGAGTGTGAGCAATGAGTGTGCAGTCGTCGGCACAGAGAAGCTCTCGCAGCATCATGCATGACCTCTTTGTTTTAGCCTTTAGTCTAAAACAGTCTGAAACACTGTTTTTGATCCTTTTTTAAAGCACCCCATACTAAAAAGTCCAGGTAACATGAATTGTAAACCTAATGAACATAAAGTTTTTTTGGGGGGGGGGGGGTTTGCATCCAGAGTAATAGGTTAATTAAGGGATACACACATCACTGTTGTCATGAAACAGACTTTCTCCTTGAGTAGTGAGTGCTGCTGACAGAGCTCCACCCTGTGATTCGAAAATGGGTTCAGCGAGGTTTGCATACTGGGTTTGAAGTAATGAAAGTGTATTATAGAGGCATGTTATAATCTAATTTCCGCTCAATACAGATTGTATTAAAGGTGTTAATTACACATGCCATGCCATGTTTAGGGCTCTTTTTGTGAGTTCAGCAGTTCACAAAGATTCTTGAAAAACAAGTAGTTTGAATGTTATGAACTCAAACAGGAAGTCAATCTGATCAGAAACGGAGACGCGAGAGTGGTGACAGAGAATGATGAGCCGAAGGACATCAGAAGACTACAACTTCACTGCATGGCATATGGTAATAATAATAATAATAATAATAATAATAATAATAATAATAATAATAATAATAATAATCAACTCCCATTGAAAATGACTTTGGAATATTCAATTAAATGACAACTAATTTAATTCTTATCAACAATTAGCATGTATTTTATAAAATAAGCAGAAACAATAAAGGTTCCTCAGTCATCTTAAAGCTGAACAAACATACTTCAAACTCATTTTGTTAGCTGCTGAAAAATACAATAAAAGTTTCTTCCTGATGCGCGCTGCCGTGTTTACCTACATGAAACAGACGGGGTGGGAGAGGGGCATAGAGGTGGGCGTTACCATGGTTACTCAAGTGAAAGAAAAAAAGAGATCTTTGTGATTTTTCTTTTCTGACATTGTCCAAACAGATTAATTAGAATTGTTGATTTAAGATTAATTCATTGTAAATCCTGTATTACTGTGTCTCCCCATCTGCCACTGTTTCATTAATATAAGAAGATGAACATGAAACCAGTTTAAAGGCAACATTTGCAGTTAAATAAAGACTGGAATGTGGCTCAGTGCCTGGTCTGATGAGTAATACTGATAATAATTCTGCTCCCAATAATACACACAGTAATATTTGAAGAAATGGAACTGTGCCTGCGGTCTTATCTTCATTTTCCTGTGTTTTAACTTCCATCACTTTTGCCATAAAAGTCAGAAGACACTGTGAGGTAGAGATGAAATCGGAGATGAGAACTGCACGACTGAAGTCATTTTCTAAAAAGACTGAGGAGGAACTTTGAGTTTTGACATCTTGGAGAACCACAGAGGAATGGCTTCATTGTCCCGTCCCTTTGTCTTCTGGGGGACAGACCATGCTGACCCGGGGTCCCTCAACGCTCACTAGGCCCAGCCTGGACATGTTCCCTCTCAGCTGCTGGGACCAGGAGTTCTGACAGACCAAACTATGGAGTGTGGGTGATGACAGAGAACAGTCCACAGCTGTAAAGCTGCTTATTTTTAGTTTGTGTGGAATCAATTCATGAATCAAACAAATGGTTTTAAAAATGGTTTACTTGTATTAAATTATTTTTAAGATTTTTGGTTTGTTTTTGTCCATGATGAAAAACTTAAATTTGAATAAAAACTTGAATGACAAAAATCAATGAATAAAATGACTGAGGAGGTTAATTACGACGGAATAATTCACACGTGCACATGCATCATCATGTGTAACATCTACATAAATTCTGCATGCTGCACTGCATTCAGGTTGGTGTGTGGGCACCTGTTCCAGTGTGTGTGTGCACGTGCGTGTGTGCGCATGCTGTAATGCAGCTCTCACCCAGCGGAGGGCAGTGTGTGACCAGGATGTCTGTGCTGTCGGGGATCTGGTTCCACTTGTCCAGCAGAGCCTGACCCCTGGGCAGGTTGAAGCCCCAGCCGTAGTACCATGGCTGCCTGCGCGCGCGCGCACACACACACACACACACACACACACACACACACACACACAGAGAAAAAGGAAGAGTTGATACACTCCCTGTAGGATTTATAGCTTTAAAAGTCACAGATTAATGAAAGCTCAGAGTCCAAGAGAGACGATCAAAAGAACACTCCTTTCCCTTTTTTTAAAATCATAGTCCTCAGAGCCAAGACTGTGAGCGTGGATGCTGGATGAGGACCATGTTGTGTGAGGAGGACGTGTTAGAAAGTGAGTGTGTGGGGCTGCCGTCGGTTCTGGTGGAAATATTGCTGTGTGCAGACCTTGGACAGAATAACACAGACGGTACTCTGCTACTTCATCATGTGTGACTTTTTTTAAGGCCTCAGCCTGAGTGGTGTGAGGAGAAATGTGAGATGTGCTGCCATGATGCTGGAAATCACATATTGCAGATTTTTGTTCTCATAAATAAACAAATATCAAAACATGTATGTTGTATATACAGTTGTGCCAAAAGCAGCTTCCACTCAAATAAAGCCATTTGAAGGTCCCACTCACTGCACGTGCCCCACATGTTGAACAGCTGCCACGGGTCTGGAGGAAACATTTGTTACCAGGGCCTGACATTAACGTTTCTTCTCACTGGCCACTGTGGCTAGTGAGTTTCCTTTTCTTTGCCAAAAGGAGCTTTATACAGTACCTATCTATGTACTGTATATTGTTGTAAACTCCTTTTGTAACAACTTTAATACTTTATTTAAATTATTTTACCCATGAAGGACCCGACAGGATGGGGAACGGGGAAAGGAGGTGTGGGGAAGGGGAAGGAAAAGGGTGAGGAACAGACAAAGACAAACAAACCAACAACTAAAACAAACAGAAGACAGACTGCTTCTTCCACCGAAGAGGTCTCAACATGAGTCGTATCCACACCTGTAAAAGGGGAGACATTCGTGTGTGTGTATATGAGAGCGCACGCAAAATAAGTGTGTGCATGTGAGTGGTTTGTCAGGAAACATATGAAGAGGGGGCCCGGATGCAGGGGGTCCTCCCCCCCACCCCCCATCACCGGAAACCCCGAGCAGGCAAGGCAGCGCCGCCAACCCCCACAGGGCACAAATTCAATTCAATTCAACTTTATTTATATAGTGCCATATCACAACAAAAGTCATTTCATAGCACTGGTCAACAAGCCCCAGGAAAGCCAGGCATCTGCCCCAGGAGGGTCAGATGAAGGAGGCCAGGCCGCTAGGTGGCCGGCGCAGTGGGCCCACACTCCCAGACCCGCCAACCCCCCCCCCCCCACACACACACCACCACCGTGGAGCCAATGCCAGCCTCCGGGCCCCAGGCACCAGGAGGCCAGCGCCCTCATCCCCTGGGCCGGAGACCAGCCCACGCCCCTGGCGTGAGCCCCCCCAGGCACTCCCACAGTGCCCCCCCCCAGCACCACCACTGCACACCCCGGGGACCCCCACGCCCAAAGAAGCCCCCTGTCCAGGGGAGCCCATGTAACCAAGAGGCACCACCCCAGCAATCCAGCACCTCCCGACCACCACACACACCTATTCCCACAAATTCACATCCTCATGCTCTCATACACACCCACATGCACTCACTTTCACTCCCCAACTCCCCCACACAATCCCACACTCGCACTCCCAGACCCACCCCCTCTTTCTCACTCCTGTACCCACTCAATCTCGTTCCCACTCGCCCTCAGGGTCATCCACAGTCACTCACGTTCACCCATACATGCACTCTCACTCACACTCCGACCTACTCACGTCCATTCGTGCTCTCCCCCATACACTCACCCACCCTCATTCACCCTTGTTACTTAGGGTGACCACGATGCAGATGCAGCGAGCATGAACGTGCACCAGTGCCCAGGAGCGGCCGGGGAGACCACCGGCACAGGTCAGCAGCCACACCCCCGCCGGCCCACCCCTTGGTGGCCGTGGCCAAGAAACAGGCCACCACCCCCAGCGCTCACCCGAGTGACTGATCAGCGGACCTGGATCTGGAGGAAATGTTTGTGACCAGGGCTTGACATTAATGCTTCTTCTCACTGGCCACTGTGGCTAGTGATTTTCCAGAGTTACTAGCCACTCAGCCTTTCCACTAGCCACAGTTTTGTGGTTGGAAAATTCGGTTTAATATGATCAAATTTGACTCTGGCATGCTAAATTTACAACTTTTTAAAATGTAAATGACCCTTAAACATAAATAAAAAACAGGACTAGAAACTCTGTGTAATGATTTATGAACAGCAGTAAATACCATAAAACAGTAGAGAAACTATTTGCAGTGAAGTACAGGTAAATTCTCCTTTGTAGCCCCACCCCTTCAGGCTGCACGAGGTCATTAGCAGTTGCTGATGGATTCAAACTAAACTGACACGACCTGTTTTCATTCATTCATTCATCTTCTTCCGCTTAATCCTTTTTGACCTGTTTTCACCAGAAAAATGAAGAAAAAGAAAACAGATGAGGAAAAAAAGTGTCATCTTAAAGAGAAAAATGTCTCAGATTTATATGAACAATTCCAATTAGTAAGAAAAAAGTCAAATTTACTAGAAAGAAAACTGCAAATTGACAGAGAAAAATTTTGACCCCCTGACAAGTCGGTTTTGGCCTGCGAGCCACATGTTTATCACCCCTGGACCAACCCATTCAAAATACATATTCAGAGTGGGTTTACTTTCATGAAACAGCTGCACGTCACAACGGTATGAAAATGAAGATAAACTAGAAATCCCAGTTAATGAAAGGTCGACAGCTTCATCTGGTCTCTACAGAGACTTCACAGTGCAGTCACTTTTTATCCCCCGGCAGTCGAAGCCCACAGGGGTCGAAGAGCCCTTTGGCTGAAGACCGAAGAGGCATTATGTTTTGGGTCAGTCCATCTGTCCGTCCGTCCATCTGTCCCACTTTTTCAAAATCAACTCCTCCTACAGTTTAGTTCCAGTTTTTTTTCTTTTGTTTTTTTGTTACTTATTTGTACCCGTAGGTAGACTTGGTTTGCAGTCTGGTGACAAGCCACCGGCTGCTGGTCGCTGCGTGCGCGAGCGCCCTAAACCTACACGTTTTTGGTATGCGGGAGGAAACCGGAGAAATCCCGGAGTAAACCCGCGCAACACGGGGAGAACATGCAAACTCCACACAGCTCACTGTTGGTCGGGGGCTGGGATCGAACCCACGATCTCATGATCCCCGCGATCCCCCGGCCGAGGGTAAAACTGTGCTGCCACAGTGCTAAACCACTGCGCCACCGTGCAGCCAGTTGTTTTAAAACTTGGTAACATGGTTTGATATACACTGATAATACACATATTGCAATTTCACTATCATTGGATGACCTTGAGGTCAAAGGTCAGAGGTCTGATTATCTTCTAAACACAAAAACTACTGAAAGAAATGATGGAGGCTTTTCAAATCGATATAGTAGTTGTATCTAAGATGCATCTTGGATGATTTACACCCTGACCTGATGAAAGGTTTGGGGTCAAAGTTAAAATTGCAGTTGCAGTATGGTAAATAGAAAATGCAAAATTTACTATCACTATAAAACGAGTAAAGCTAGGGCCACCAGACCTGCCACACAGGTTCACCTCGGGATCCTGTCCTACAACTGTGGGTTGTATACTTTGTTGTATACTCATGGATGATGGGTTCATCATAATTTGGTTCTGCCACAGTAATTATATTGAAAAGTTGAAAATTGCTCTCCGTCAGTAAGTATTGGGATCTTCAAAAAAACAGAGGAGGGGGGTATTGCACTCACCTCAGAGTGCTCTTGTTCTCTCTGTGGTAAGAAAAAAAAATGCACAACTGTGGACAATAAACGGAGCTTCTTGGTCTAAAAATAATGACATTTAACCACAGAGGTGGGAGCTGATGTGTGTGTGTGTGGGGGGGGGCACTATTAGCTACTCAGTGTTGAAACAACCAGAGACGTGTGGTCAGGGGAGGCAAATGAGCCATGATCATCATGAAAAGTAAAAAACAAATAATGATACAATAAAGTAAATGTTGATATTTGTCCACTAATATGTACTACAGGCTTATGTATATAATTTATGTGTGTAACGTATTTCGTCGTCTAGCTGATCAGAGATAAAGCTGCAGTGAAATGGCACACAGTGAGGCAAACAGTACTTTGCTGCACGGAAGGGGGCGTACTTGAGCCAACAGGTTCTTCGTTCTGCTGCCGCGGAGAAAATGAGCAAATAAACTGGCTATAGTTAGCAAGTCAAGTGCGCTGCTTGTTTATCTTCCCCTCAACATGGAGGATTATCTATCTAAACTGAGAAATTTCTCATAACTGGACTTTCAATCAAAGCAGGAAGTGATAAATAATGGAAGACCAGTGCCGGAGCTGAAAGGTTTGCTTCAGACTAGAGGACAGAAGATAACATGCTCTTTTCAAACGGAGTGGTACACCAGAAAGGACTGGCTGTGAACAAGTAACAGATATTTTTGTCAAGAAGGATCGGCGCATGGACTTCATCTACAAGTGAAGGTAAGAAAAGAAAAACATTTTGAAAAAATCTCTCAAAATGGAATCAGACAAAAAATACTAAACTAAAAATTTAATATTTCAGTTCAAAACTACAATTTGAACTTTGTTTAAATATTACTCTAGTTTTTAGTTATCCTTTTTTTAACAGTGAATTAAATTGATCGAAGAATCATAGCTTATACAAACAATGAAAATTTTTAATAAAAGTGATCTGGTTTTTTGGTTTTGAATTATAGAATTGCCTAAATTTAGAACAGATGAAGGGTGCAGAGTATGTTATCTGTGCTGTGATTAATATGCATTCTGTCTTGGCTAAATGTGTGCATCATATGTATGTTTAAAGAATGCTGTTATGAGGTATATAACATAACCTGTTAACTGCTGCCAATAGAATGGTGTATAAGCTACCCTAATGGGCTCATACAGCTGTGGACAAAATTGTTGGTACCGCTCTGTTAATGAAAGAAAACCCCACAATGGTCACAGAAATAACTTGAATCTGACAAAAGTGGTAATAAATAAAAATTCTATGAAAATTAACCAATGAACATCAGACAATGCTTTTGAATTGTGGTTCAACAGAATTATTTTAAAAAACAAACTCATGAAACAGGCCTGGACAAAAATGATGGTACCCTTAACTTAATATTTTGTTGCACAACCTTTTGAGGCAATCACTGCAATCAAATGATTTCTGTAACTATCAATGAGACTTCTGCACCTCTCAGCAGGTATTTTGGCCCACTCCTCCTGAGCAAACTGCTCCAGTTGTCTCACATTTGAAGGGTGCCTTCTCCAGACGGCATGTTTCAGCTCCTTCCACAGATGTTCAATAGGATTTAGATCAGGGCTCATAGAAGGCCACTTTAGAATAGTCCAATGTTTCGCTCTTAGCCATTCTTGGGTGTTTTTAGCTGTGTGTTTTGGGTCATTATCCTGTTGCAAGACCCATGACCTGCGACTGAGACCAAGCTGTCTGACACTGGGCAGCACATTTCTCTCTAGAATACCTTGATAGTCTTGAGATTTCATTGTACCCTGCACAGCCACCCTGTGCCAGATGCAGCAAAGCAGCCCTAGAACATAACACAACCTCCTTCATGTTTCACAGTAGGGACAGTGTTCTTTTCTTAGTATGCTTCATTTTTGCGTCTGTGAACATAGAGCTGATGTGCCTTGCCAAAAAGTTACAGTTTTGTCTCGTCTGTCCATAGGACATTCTCCCAGAAGCTTTGTGGCTTGTCAACATGGAGTTTGGCAAATTCCAGTCTGGCTTTTTTATCATTTGTTTTCAACAGTGGTGTCCTCCTTGGTCGTCTCCCATGAAGTCCACTTTGGCTCAAACAATGATGGATGGTGCAATCTGACACTGATGTACCTTGACCTTGGAGTTCACCATGAATGTGTTTAGAGGTTGTTCTGGGCTCTTTTGTTACCATTCGTATTATCCGTCTCTTCCATTTTTCCTCCTGCGGCCACGTCCAGGGAGGTTGGCTGATCCCGTGGACCTTAAATTTTTGAATAATATGTGCAACTGTAGTCACAGGAACATCAAGCTGCTTGGAGATGGTCTTATAGCCTTTACCTTTAACATGCTTGTCTATAATTTTCTTTCTAATCTCCTGAGACAACTCTCTCCTTTGCTTCCTCTGGTCCATGTTTAGTGTGGGACACACCATGTCACCAAACAGCACAGTGACTACTTGTCACCCTTTAAATAGGCCGACTGACTGGTTACAAGTTTGTAGACACCTGTGATGTTAATTAGAGGACACATCTTGGATGAACATGTCCCTATGGTCACATTTATTTTCAATCTTTTCTAGGGGTACCATCATTTTTGTCCAGGCCTGTTTCATGAGTTTGTTTTTTAAAATAATTCTTTTGAACCACAATTCCAAAAGCATTGTCTGATTTTCATTGGTTAATTTTCATAGAATTTTTATTTATTACCACTTTTGTCAGATTCAAGTTATTTCTGTGACCATTGTGGGTTTTTCTTTCATTAACAGAGGGGTACCAACAATTTTGTCCACGTGTGTATATTTGTAAACCTGGCTCTTCAAGAGTCAGTGCCTCACCAACCAATAACCTCACCGCACGTCACCGGAAACAACGGGGGATCAGTTACCTTGGTGATCTGATCGCTGAGAGCGGGGACAGGTGTGCTCTGCCAGCTGCTGTCTGTCTGTTGCCGTCTCTCCCCACTACAGCATTTCTTCCCACTGGGCTGCAGTGTGAACTCTGGCAGGACGGGACACGGACCCACAGAGGAGACTGTCTGTGGCTTCTCCTTTACTGGGCCGGCAGAGGAGACTTACTCCATTCATGGTGACAGTGGACCAATAAGATTAAGTAGAAGAATAAGTGCTTATGGGAGTTGTAGTTTCGTAGTGTCACATTTTGATAGGTATTTATTTTAGATGGCATTTGAGAAAACTACAACCCGCCAAAGTGGCCAGTGGGAATGACTGTGCTACTGGCCACTGCTGAAATCTACCCACCGCTGGAGTGCTGGTGGATGTTAATGTCACGCCCTGTTTGTGACATACTTTGGTCAAAGTTTCTTTAACCCTTATAGCAGCCATGGCACACATCTGTGCTGGATGCCCATTCATTGTGAATGAGGCCAAAAACCACTGAGTGAACTGAAGACAATAAAGCATTATTCATGCTTTCAGCTCAACACTAAAGTCCTTGGAAGTATATATTCCCTCTGGATCAGACAATGAGGAAAACAACGGTACAGTGTTGAATACTTTTGATTTTGCCTTCATATAGCACATAAAAAAATGTTCACCATATCCAGGTTTGGTAACTGTTTTTTTTTTTTTTGTGGGGGGGGGGGGGGGGGGGTTCATTTTCACAGCTTCACCTCTATGATCTGATAATTGTTTTGTTTTTTTTCCATTTTAACCTACTTTATTAATATATTGGGCCCAAAAATACACAAAAATCATCAAATCCGAAATGAAAAAAAAAATACTATTTATTACAATAAAAACGCCAAACTGTTTTGGAACCTGAATTAAGTAAACATAGGTTGCAAATGCAAACATATAAAGGTAAAACTGAAATATAGAAAAGTATGTGCAAATATTTCCCACAAAAAAACATGTATTTTAGCCATTTTTTTTTTAAATATTTTCTCAGCTGCAACTCTTCATAACAAATTATGAGTAGGTGACTCCGGGTTCGGTGATTTTGGCATCTCCCCTGATCCACATTAGACTTTTCTGGTATATATGTGTATATATGTCGAGCAGTATCAGCTGATCTGACAACTTTTTTCCCTTTTGTAAAATGAAAAAACAAAAGACAAATATACAAAAAGAAATACTTCTCTTGCATCCCACTTGGATAAAAGTGGGAGACTCTGGGGCAGACCCAGGACACGCTGGTGAGACTACGTCTCCCAGCTGGACTGGGAACGTCTTGGTATCCTCTCTGAAGAGCTGGAGCAGGTGGCTGGGGAGAGGGAAGTCTGGGCTTCTCTGCTCTAACTGCTGCCTCCGTGACCCGGACCTCCGGAAAAGTGGTAGAAGACGGATGGATGGATAAATATTTTTGTGCTATAAAATTAAAGCTATCATGTCTCCGGTTTTACATGGTCTGTCAAAGTCAAAACTGGGAGTTTCAAATGCACTCGATGCGTTGGAGTGAAGTTGACAGCAGTGCTCCAGGTGAGCCAGCTGAAAACATCAGGTGATCCGATCACACTGCCGTGATCAGAGACTCCTCAGAGTTCCATGATTAAAAACTCTAGAAGTGCTGCACTGTCAGTGGTTACCTTGGTGATGTAATGAATCTGGGTTTGGCTCCCAAACCCAGTTCTACTTATTGTAATGTTTTGCCCTATTTTCCACCTGGCGCTTCAGGGAGCTATTGGGTCTCTGCTCCCTGACAGCTTGGGCACGCCCCCTCCTCCTGTCAAGTGCCATCAGCTGTACTGTCACATGTGTTCACACACATATATACATACACACACACACACACATGCACACGCGCCATTCATTCCCATTCACACGCTCATACATGCTTTCTCACACACCAGGTTCCAATCAAGTTCAGCCCACGCTTTCTCACACCGGAAATCTCTTTCCTCATTAACTTCAGGAGTATTTGTTTGCTGCAATTGTGGAAAGAGATTGTCGGAGCATTCACCTCCATACGCGGCAGCTAGCTCTCCACATATGAGTTATCATTACCTTCGTTGGACTCAGCCCAGTACTTTAAGTTTGGTTAACCCCTTGGTGTTACGGCTGGCCCAGCTTCTCTCTCCATCCTCCAGACTGTACGGTTCGCCCCAGGATCGCTCCAGCCCCATAAGTCTCATGATCACCTTCCTCTTTGTGCTGCAGCACTAGGCTCCTTTTAGACCGGGCTGTAGAGCATCCAGCAGGTACCCTGTATGTCTGGTGGCCTTATTTTCATCATTTGCACATCCCTGTATTTCGTGGTCAACTGGACTTGTTACTTTGTTGGTATATATATTTTTTATTGAACCTTTTTTTTTTACAAACATGGCACAAACAATCAGACACTAACACAAAAGTGATTTAAAAATTAAAAAGAACAATAACAAAAAAAATAAAATTGTGTAATAAAAACAACAACAACCATTAACAAACACAAGTCAACAACAATGCTCCTCTGTTTAGTCTAGGTAATCTATTACATAAGAATACATAATATACATTCAACAGCTTAGAATTTGCAAGGTCCACACATATCATTCGCCTTCTTCTTCATTCGTCATGTTTAAATTCTTTACATAATCAATGAAAGGTCTCCATATATTCTCAAACACATTTTCCTTTGATTTCAGTATGTATGTTATTCTTTCTAGTGGAAGGTTTGTTAACATCTGTCTTAACCACTGAGTCACATCTGGTCTATGAGTCTTTTTCCACAGTAGTGCAATACATTTTTTGGCATTAAGCAAACTGAGGTCTATGAATGCTCTTTCACTCTTATTAAAGTTATGTTTTTCTGGATACAGACCCAACAAAAACAGTTTAGGGTTCAATGTGAATTGTTTTGAAATTATTTTTTCAATTGTTACCCTCACCTCTTCCCAAAACATTCTGATTTTTCTACATTCCCATAAACAGTGAAATAGGGTTCCTTTACTTTCCATACATTTTGTGCACGTATCTGGTATGTTTTTGTTATGTTGATTTAATTCCACTGGTGTAACATACATCCGCATTAACCATTTAAAATGTATCAGTTTAAGACGTACATTTATTGATTTGGTTTGAGCTCCTGCACAAGCCATTTCCCATTGTTCCTCTGAAATTTCAATTTGCAGGTCTTCTTTCCAGTAATTCAGTCTTTTCTGTGAGTTTTCACTTGAGAATAGTGTCAATGAGTTGTATAACTCTGAAATAATACCCTTTCTCTTACTATCTTTCATCAAATTTTTTTCCAAAAATGAATAAGTAGGTCGGATGAGAGCATTATTTTGATTTGTTCGAATAAAATTTCTAAGCTGAAGATATTTAAAAAAGTGTGTTCTATTAAGAACAGGACTAACTAACTAACTAACTAACTAACCTGCACTTATATAGCGCTTTTCTAGTCACAAAGACCACTCAAAGCGCTTTCACTAGTACTAACCCTCTACTCTAAGGGCCTATAGGAAACAGATGTCTAGGGACAATTTAGAACAACCAATTAACCTAACATGCATGTCTTTGGATTGTGGGAGGAAACCGGAGCCCCCGGAGTAAACCCACGCAGCACAGGGAGAACATGCAAACTCCATACAGAAAGGTTCCACCCCCTGCCAGCCTGGGGATTTGAACCAGGAACCTTCTAGCTGTAAGGCAACAGTGCTAACCACTGCACCGACTAGTGGTGCAGGACCAGGAACAGGACCAGTGGTGCAGGCTAACCACTGCACCACTGGGCAGCACGGTGGTGCAGTGGTTAGCACTGTTGCCTTACAGCTAGAAGGTTCCTGGTTCGAATCCCCAGGCTGGCAGGGGTTGGAACCTTTCTGTATGGAGTTTGCATGTTCTCCCTGTGCTGCGTGGGTTTACTCCGGGGGCTCCGGTTTCCTCCCACAATCCAAAGACATGCATGTTAGGTTAATTGGTTGTTCTAAATTGTCCCTAGATATCTGTTTCCTATAGGCCCTTAGAATAGAGGGTTAGTATTAGTGAAAGCGCTTTGAGTGGTCTTTGTGACTAGAAAAGCGCTATATAAGTGCTAGTTAGTTAATTAGTTAGTAGTAAGATTGAATTTAATCCTCAGTTCTTCAAAAGACATGTTATCTGAGTGTGACAAATATAAGTCTTGAATCTTTTGAATCCCTTTTAAATTTCATATTTTAAATACAGTATCCACTCTCCCTGGTGTAAAATATTGATTACCCCATATTGGGCTAAATTGTGACAATGAGTGTGGTTCTTTTAAATATTTTTTGGTTTCACACCATATTTTGATCATGTGCTTTACAATTGGATTTTTAACTTGTTTCTGTAGTTTTTTAGCCGAGTCTGAGTATATGAATAAGGGAAGAGCTAAAGGTAAATTGTATGATTCCATTTCAGTCCAGTGAGGAGGATCATTTGATGAAAAATAATATGTCATAGACCTCTGTTGTGCTGACCAGTAATACAACATAAAGTTTGGACATTTCAGACCTCCACGATCAAATGGTAAATATAGTGAGGACAAACGTAATCTAGCCTTCCTATTGTTCCATATAAATTCCACTAACTTTTTTTTAATTCTTGAGAATAGATCTGAAGGTGGTGGTAAAGGAATGTTTTGAAATAAATAAAGTATTTTTGGTAAAATATTACTTTTAAGTATATTAATTCTCCCAGTCATCAACATTGGTAGTGGCATCCATCTCTGAAGTAACTCATTAATATCTGTCATTAAGGCTTCATAGTTGGCACTGGTGACTGAATCTAGCTTAGGCAAAATTTGAATTCCTAAATATTTAAACTGATTTACAACACTGAATTGGTTTACCTCAGGAGCTGGGTGATTTCTCTGGGTCTCATTTAGCATTAATATTGAAGATTTTGTTTTGTTTATTTTATATCCTGATATATCCCCAAAGTTCTTTATTAAATTTAACAAGGTCAGAATTGATTTTTTTTAAATTCGACATAAACAAAATTTTGTCATCGGCATACAGGGAGATTTTATGTTGGTCCTACTTTAATTCCATATATTTGTGGATGTAAACGTACCGCCATCGCTAAAGGTTCAATTGCCATAGTAAACAACAAGGGTGAAAGTGGACAGCCTTGTCGACATCCTCTATTGATTTTTTTGATTTTGAGATATTGCTGTTTGTTAGGATTTCTGCTGTAGCATTATTGTATATTATCTGGACCCATTTTATGAAATTATTTCCAAGTCCAAACCTTTGTAGGAACTCAGAACTCAGAAAAGATTTATTGCCAAGTACATTAACAGATCACTGATAACATACGAGGGATTTGACTTGACACAGAAAACGACCTGCATTTCCGGTGACACGGCTGCATCTGTGAACGCGCCTGTCAACAGAAGGGTACAAGAAGCATGGGAAGAAAGGATAATACAATAGGAAGGAGCAAAAAAATCATTGATTGTCAGAATAGTGGTCATATATGATCAATATTATGATTATAAGAAAAAAAAAGCCCTCAATGCACAGTCAGCAGACAAAAAAAGTTCACAAAGACACAGAGAGAGCAGTGAGTGAATCATCTTTATCATCAGTTTTGTGAATCAGTATGAGTGTAATGTTGAATGTAGGTGTTTGTATCAGTTAAGAACAACAAGGACTCTTTGGCAGGAGATGTTTTGTCTAGCTGCTGGCATTGTCCTTGAGCCATGCAGCTGCCTGTCCGAAGGCCGTGAGCTCAATGTTTTGAAAACAAAAAGCTGCAGATGATCAGGAGGATTTTTGTGAGGGAGTCAGATTTCATCGAATAGTACTGATCACAGAGAGAAAAAACTTTATATTCTCTTACAGATTCAGTACTTAATCCTTCATTGCTGGACGTAGGACTTCAAAAAGATAGGGCCATTCAACCCTATCAAAGGCCTTTTCGGCGTCCAATGATAGGAGAGCTGTATCCGGTGCTTCTTTATTGGAATAGATAATATTAAATAGTCTTCTTACATTATGGAAGCCTTGTCTTCCCATTATAAAGCCATTCTGATCTCGGTTAATAATATTTGGTAATATTTCTTGTAGTTGTTTTGCTAAAATTTTACAGATTATTTTAAGATCAGCATTTAATAGGCTTATTGGTCTCATGTTTTCACATTTATTAGGGGGTTTACCTGGTTTTGGTAACAGCATAATTAAGGCATTATTCATGTATGGTGGTAAATTACCATTTTGAAATGCTTCTAAAACCATTTCCAACAGTGGTTTTATTAATTTATTCTTAATTTTTTTATAGAGGTCAACTGGAAGACCATCTGGTCCTGCTCTTTTTCCTGATTTCATATTATCAATGGCTTGCCCAACTTCTTCTTGACTAATTTTAGACTCCAGTATCTCCCTGTTTTCATTTAGAATACATGGTATAGATAATCCACCCAAAAACCCATTTAGTTTTGTTAAGTCAGTTTCATTTTTTGTATCATGTAGTTTTTCATAATAATCTCTAAAGGCACTATTAATTTCTAAAGGATCTATAACTACCTGCCCGTTACTTATAATACTGGTAATTGGTGTTTTAGATTCTAATTGTTTAGTCTGCCATGCCAATAATTTTCCTGATTTTTCACCTTGTTCATAAAAAGTTTGCTTCAATCTTAGAAGACTCGAGGCAGCTCTATTCGCTGATTTTTTTTTATCATATTCAGCTCTCAGAATCAGTAATTCGTTCTCTAACTGTGGGTCACTTCCTGCATACACTTTTTCTTGAAGAATTTTTATTTTACATTCCAATTGGACTCTCTCCTCTCGGGTCTTCTTAGATTTTGAACCTGTTTAACTAATAATATGCCCCCTAATAAAAGCTTTGAAAGCCTCCCATTTTATACATGCCGTTGTTTGTGTAGTATTGATATCAAAGAACTCATCTATCTGTTTTTCTATGTACTTAACAAATTCCTCATCCTGAAGCCATTTATGTTGAAAATGCCACCTAACTGGGTCCTTTGTCAATTTCTTATCTACATATATTAGACAGCAGGGTGCATGATCAGAGATCACAATGTTATCATAGAAACAGTTTTGAATCTTGGACCTTAATTCTGTAGAGATCAAAAAGTAGTCAATACGTGAGAATGTCTTATAGGTATTAGAATAACAAGAATAGGCTTTGACTTGTGGTTTCATTTCTCTCCATATATCTAGCAATCTCAATTCTTTCATAAAATGATTAATGGTCAACCTACATCCATTGTGCGTACAGTCCAGTCCTGTTGTTCTATCTATACTGGGATTCAATGTACAATTAAAATCCCCTGCTATTATATGTATGTTGCCCTGTAAGTGATGATAAAATAAGAAATAAATTAACAAAGAATTTTTGATCATCAATATTGGGGCAGTATAAGTTCACCAGATTTATATTTTCTAATAACAAAGATCCTTGGATCAAATTTGTCTCTAATTACATTTTTCATTTGAAATGGGACTGTTTTATGTATGAGAATCATAACTCCCCTAGCTTGGGATGAAAATGATGAGGTGAACACGTTACCTTGCCATCTTTTCCTAATTCTTTTTACATCCTCCTCTAATAGAATCAGAATCAGAATCAGAATCAGGTTTATTGCCATTGTTCATGTGATACACAAACTAGGAATTTGTCTCGGTGCCATGCTGCAACATTAAAAACATAATGAGAAAAAGGGATAAACTAAAAAACTAAAGGACTAGAAACGTGCAATAAGTGTAGAAAAATAAGTAATAATAAGTAATAATAATAATAATAATTAGTAATAATGAGTAGTACTAGTCAAGGCAGTTTAAAAAATTAGCATGTAGCAGATAATGTGAAGTACCACATAGTGCAGTCAATAATGCAACAGAAAAACAGTGATGAATGACATGAGTCTGGTTGAGCTGCTGTATATAGTGCACGAGAGTCAAAAGTCACTTAGTGTTCAGCAGTCTGATGGCAGAGGGGAAAAAGCTGTTCATGTGCCGAGAGGTTTTAGTCCGAATGGACCGAAGCCTTCTACCTGAGGGGAGGGGGGCAAACAGCACGTGACCAGGATGTGCTCATCTATTAGCTTACAAGAAGCTAATAGATGAGCTTCTTGTAAAAATACAATTTTTGAACCTATGTCTTTTATTTTATTCATAACTGGTTTAAGTTTTTTAAGATTTTGTAGACCTCTGCAATTCCATGAAGTTAAATTAAGATTAACGCTTTGATCTATGATCAATAAGGAGTTTGAGATTACCTTGCAATAAGAACATACTCTTACAGAGAAGCAAAGACATGGATGATTGAACATTCATCCTACAAACTACACAAAAACAAATTCCCTTTCCCCACATTCATGGTAATCCCCCCAAAATCAAAAAATTCTGTCTCCCGTTACAGCTAGTGACTGTTCCACACCTGCGAGGATCAGTCAAACCACTCTCTCTTTCTCCTCTCAATCACCATGACTCTACTACTATTCTTGTGACATTAACTCTCTTCTGTAGTTTTTTCAACATAACTTCAAAGTTTTATAACAACTTTATACATCATAGCTTTTTTTTTTTTTAATACAGTCTGTATTTTGTAGACATGTTATATGTTTCAGATCAATCAGACTTTGTTGGTATATTTAATAAAATGGCACTTTCTAATTCTGCAATTGGGTTTTTCATTCCCTCCCTTGTGCGCTGCATAATGGCGCACGGGGGTTTGTGACAGGTGACCTTTAATGAACTGGGTCAAATGTGAGAGTCAGTGGATGCTACAGCTTAGTACTTAAATAAATGGCTCTTTTTAGATGGGATGACATGTTAAATGAATCGTATTATGGCAAGAGTGAGAAATGTTAAATTTATGATAGAAAATATCATCTAATCCTGTTAACTGTTAACACTCCAGAAAGACATTTTTAATCTCAGTCATCTCTTCCTGGTTAAATAAAGGTTAAGACAAGAAAGAAGATGAAGAACACACAAATAAACAAGGCGAGACTCGCAACTATACAAGAAAGACTGGATGGAAAAAAGTGAAAACACACAAATTAATGAGGATAAAAACAATGAAAAATCAGGAGAGAAAACAAACAAATTAGACTTCTTTTAAGTTGGACCGATTTGACCTTCCAAGATCAAAGCCTATTAAGAGAAACATTACATTTGATTTATGAGTTTTTGTTTTCTTGTAAATTTCTGACTTTCTTTATGATTTGCGTCCTTTTGTTCCACAGGGATGCAGAGAGAATATCCAGAAAGGTCACATGTACAGATCATGTGTGAGTCTTAAACTGGAAAAATATATTTAAATGTATTTAAATTAAAATATAAACATGGAATTTCTCTCACAAACTGCAACTGTTTTCTTGTAAAATGCTTTTTTAATTTTTTTCTTACTATTCTCAAATATATTTTTGTACATTTATCCAGCCAGCATGTCCATGTGGGCCCCACGATAGGCTCAATCTGGGTTGTCTGAAGGGTCCCATTTATGAGGAAAAAAGTCACAAATTGATGAGAAAAAAATGAAAATTTATGAGGGAAAAAAGTTGCAAATTGATGAGAAAAAATTACATTTATGAGAAAAAAGCCACAAATGTATGGGAAAAAAGTCACAAATTCATGAAGAAAAAATTAGAAAAAGTTGCAAATTTACAAAAACGTAGCCAATATATGAGCGTTGGGGTGTATGGAGTGTCAGGGAGGGATAGTACCTCTGACGGGGCAAAAGTCGCACCTCCAGGTGGTCGGTCCACTTTGGTTCCCACTTGGCACTCAACTCTCACCTGTGGCTCCAAGTAGCTGTTTGCATGCAACAGCAGCCACACGCCAGTAAACAGCTTCGACTGGCGGGCGAAACCAGGTGAGGGTAGCCGACGGGTTTGAAACTCTTGGTGAGGTAGGGCTTGTCTACCTACGCATGTGTAGACTGGACCTGGCAGACTGCGCGGAGGAAACCACCAGATTGGCTCAACGGGCAGGAAGGCAGACCCAGCAAAGCACTGTGGAGCGCAACTAGGGCTCAGTGAGACACGTAGGACACTGCTGGCCATCCAGTGCATCCTAACCTATCTCCAGTCGCCTTGACTACATCTTGTGACTGGATCCAAATAGATTGGGACAAGTGGGTGAGGCTGACAACCATGCGCAACTCTCCCTCACTTAAATGAAATTCACACGCAAACCAAGACACCACCAACCCCCAATTTCCTTCTCATTCTTCCCCCTCTCCCTCCAAGTCCTGTGGCGATGGGCAAGTGACAAAGCAGCAGGTGTGGATACACTGGAAGCTGTAGCCACAATCCCACACACAGGCAGCCCAGGGCAAAGGGTCACTTTAATGGACCGAAGCAGCAGTGGAGTTCAGCAGCCCCCTGGGTGTCTGAGCAGCCCTCTTTAGGATTTGCTCTGTTCACCTCCATGGCCTGAGGAATGGGCTAGAAAAGGTGCCCTAAACATATCCTGCTTTACTACACCCTGGCCAGCAAGCCGCAGCTGGCGGGGATTCCAAAGACACTCTTAAGGCCTCCCTGAAGAGCTTTGATATCAGTCCTGACACCTGGGAGACCCTAGCGCTAGACTGACCAGACTGGCGTAGCCATACCAGCAAAGGAGCTGAACAGGACTGCCAAGCCCAAAGAAAACATGAGCTTCGCAAGTCCAGAGACACCCTGTATCTTCTGCGCAGAAAACCTGTGCCCGTCATGCGGCAGAGCCTTCCATACCCGCATTGGACTGATCAGCCAGAGCTGGACACACCGCACCCAGTCCTCTTCCCTGTGATGTCCTTGGTCATCGTTGAGAACGACGGATGGGAAACAACAACAACAACAAATAAATTGAAAATTTACAAGAAAAAAATTCCAAATTTATAATTAAAATTTTTTAGAAAGTTCCAAATTTACAAAAAAATGTTGCCAATTTATAGGAAAAACTCAAATTTACAGGAAAATAGCAAATTTACAAGGAAAAAGTGACAAATTTATGAGAAAAAAAAGACAAAGTTAGCAAACTGGCAAGAAAAAAGTCAATTTTTCAAGAAAAACAAATTTCCAAGGAAAACGTTACAAATTTGCAAGAAAAAAAATCACATATTTATGAGAAAAAGTTGCAAGTTTACAGTAAAAAAAATGTTGAAAATTTATGAGAATGTTTCAAATTTTCAAGAAAGCAAATTTATGAGAAAATAAGCTGAATATAGGAAAACAGGTAAAGTCCATGTGGGCAAACACAGATGGGGCCAACATTTAAAGACATACTCCGGCGGCTCTAAAACCACCTCAAAAACAAATGTGCATTGCCCAAAATAGGATACTGTGGCATTTTATACACCAAAAAACTCCCATTGCCTTAGAATTCCCTTCTTATCCAAAATGCTTGAGAAAGTAGTAGTCGAGCAATTAACTACATTCATAGAGAGAAATAAAATCTTAGACACCTTCCAGTCTGGTTTCCGCAAAATGCACTCCACCAAGACAGCGCTAATTAAAGTCTCCAGTGACAGCATGATGGCAGCGGATTCTGCTCAGTACTCAGTCCTTAACTGACAGAGGGTTTTGTGTTTTGTTTAATGAGAAGATGTCAGAGGTTAAAGCACTTTCCTGTGGGGTTCCTCAAGGCTCAATTCTGGGCCCTACTCTGTTTTTATTGTATTTAACCCCACTTGGCCAGATCATTAGTCAGTTTAGGGGTGTTTCTTACCATTTTTATGCAGACAACATTCAGCTTTACTGCTCTTTTAAAGAAAATAAGCTGAACATTTTATCAAACTTAATCTCTTGCCTGTCTGCCATGAACAAATGGTTAAACAATAACTTCTTACAATTAAATCTTAACCAGACAGAAATGCTGATCATCACTCCAGACAGCAAAATTCCTCTGATAAAGCAACACTTAGGTCACCTTGGCTCTTCTGTCCAGCCCAGCCTGCATAACCTGGGTGTTGTTTTTGACAATGCTATGTCATTGGACTGCCGTGGTTGGCAACTAGTTAGAAATTGCTTTTTTCGTCTGAGGAATACAGCAAAACTTAGACCAATGGTCTCAACACCTGAACTGGAAATGACCAATCATGCTTTTATCTCTTCTCGCTTAGATTATTGTAATGCCCTTTTTATGTGTTTGAATAAAACTGCTGTTGCCCGCCTTCAGACTGTGCAAAATGCAGCAGCATGGCTTTTAACCCGGACGAAGAAAAGGGAACACATTTCCCCAGTTTTGTCATCCCTTCATTGGTTGCCAGTTGCTTTTAGATTTCATTTTAAGATTTTAATTTTGACTTTTAGAGCTCTTAATGGCCAAGCCCCTTCATACATCTCAGCCCTCTTGACCCCTTATGCCACAACGCAATCACTAAGATTCTCAGACCAGAGACTCCTGGTGGTCCCTCAGACCAAATTCAGAACCTGTGGAGATCGATCTTTCCAGGCCGCTGCACCATGGCTTTGGAACGCACTTTCCCTGTTCTTGCGCTGCCTCGAGTCTGTTGACTCCTTTAAGAAGGAGTTAAAAACTTATTTGTTTAGACAGGGTTTTAGCTTTCATTGAATGGCTTTTATTTCTTCACTGTTTTTCTTCACTGTTTCTGATAATGGACTAGTTTCTGTACTTGTCCTTTTAGATCTTAGTGCAGCTTTTGATACTATTGATCATAATATTCTACTTGATAGATTAGAACACTATGTTGGACTTAATGGAACTTCGTTGCAGTGGTTTAGATCTTATTTATCTGATAGGTTCCAGTTTGTTCATGTAAATGATGAGTTTTCTCTCAGCTCAAAGCTTAGTCATGGAGTTCCACAGGGATCTGTGCTAGGCCCTACTCTTTTTAGTTTATATATGCTTCCGTTAGGCAACATTATTAGAAAGCACTGTATACATTTTCATTGTTATGCAGATGACACACAATTATACCTGTCAATGAAGCCAGATGATACTAATCAATTAGCCAAGTTAGAAGCCTGTCTTAAGGAATTCAAAGCTTGGATGACTTGTAATTTCCTGCTATTAAATTCAGATAAGACTGAAGTCATTCTTGTTGGTCCAAAAAACCTTAGAAATTCCTTTCCAAATCAAACTTTCAGTTTGGATGCAGTTACTCTTTCTCTTAATAGCTCTGTGAGGAACCTTGGAGTTATTTTTGATCAGGATTTGTCCTTCAATTCACATATTAAATTTGTTTCTAAGACTGCCTTCTATCATTTGCGTAATATTGCCAAGATTAGGAGCATCTTGTCTCAGAGTGATGCTGAGAAGCTGATCCACGCTTTTGTTAGCTCGAGATTAGATTATTGTAATTCTTTATTATCAGGCTGTCCTAAAACATCTTTAAAAAGTCTTCAGCTGATCCAAAATGCTGCAGCAAGAGTTTTAACAGGTACTAGAAAGAGAGATCATATCTCTCCGGTTCTGGCCTCCCTTCATTGGCTTCCCATAGAGTTTAGAATTAAGTTTAAAATCCTTCTTCTTACTTACAAAGCTCTAAACAATCAGGCTCCTTTTTATTTAAAAGATCTGATACTACCGTATTATCCTAACAACGCACTACGCTCCCAAAATGCAGGATTACTTGTAATACCTAGAATCTCCAAAAGTACAATGGGAGGCAGAGCTTTCAGTTATCAAGCTCCTCTCCTGTGGAATCAGCTGCCAATCTGGATTCGGGAGTCAGACTCGATCTCTGTTTTTAAGAATAGGGCTAAAACCTACCTTTTTGATATAGCCTACAATTAGGGGGGGATCATGTGTTTCTGAACCCTCCCTTAGTTATGCTGCTAATAGGTTTAGTCAGCCGGGGGACCTCCAGTAATGCGCTGGGCCTCACTCCTTTCCTCACTCTCTATGAAATATTTTTTTTTTTTTTTTTGCTGGTCATTAACATTTGTTTGTTCTCTCCCATAGATTGAGTCCCCATCGTGCTGTTTGCTCTCTACATGTCTGTTCTTTTCTTCTTCTCTATCCCCTCACCCCCCAGCCAGTTGCAGCAGATGACTGCCCCTCCCTGAGCCTGGTTCTGCTGGAGGTTTCTTCCTGTTAAAAGGGAGTTTTTCCTCTCCACCGTCGCCAAGTGCTTGCTCACAGGGGATCGCCTGATTGCTGGGGTCTTTCTGCAACTGTGGGGGTCCCCCCCTACAGTTGATAGTGCTATGAGATGACTGTTGTTGTGAAATGGCGCTATATAAATAAAGTTGAATTGAATTGAATTGAATTGAATTGTTTTCTCTTTTTATCCCTATTAATATGAATATTTTATCTTATTTCTATTGATTTTAATTTTTGTGTATTTGTAAATTTTAATTTGCTGTGAAGCACTTTGTGATTTATATCTGTGGAAAGTGCTATTCAAATAAACTTTGCTTGCTTGCTTGGAAAGAGCTTTTACATCTTCCACCTACTCCCGTCCACCAGTAGTGGATGCTGCAAGGCCAGCCCTCCACTCTCCTCCAACCTGAGAACACCAAAGACTGCCTCACTAAACAATAGCTAGTCAAAACATTGGAGTAATTCAGCCATGCATGTCTGAACCCGAGAGCGACTCACAAGAAGAACAGGAAGAAGAGGACATTGTACAAGACTCCGAGAAGGTGATCCAACTTGACTGTCTAGAGGAAGTAAAAGTTGTAACAAGGTTCCCATAGGTGAACCTGTGGAAGGATCGTTCGCAGTGGAGGGGAGAGTTGCTTCCCAGCCCTGCATGGAAGATGGAGGGCTCCCTGCCAGTCTCTGGCTGCCCAATCGCCGAGGGTCTCCCTGGCTCACTGTCTGAGTCTCTCCCGTGTGGGAGTGAAGGAGGTGAGCTAATGGGCGTGGCACCCCATCCATCACTGACCCCCACCAAAGTGAGCTGGCTGTCGGCGGTCCCACCTGGGGGCTGATGGGTGCCCGTCAGGCAGCTTGCTGGGGGCTGGTGGTATGGTGCACCTACCCGCTGCTGTGGAACACGACCTTAGCACAATGTGCGTGGCCTCGCCCCAGCTGTTGCACCATGCACCCCTGAGAACCCAACTCTTCCCTGGTGGGGACGGAATGGAGCACCTGGGGGATATTGTGTCTCCCCCCAAAACCCCTTCACCGAATCGAGTCAAATGAATGCAAAATGGATGGGTGGCGGTCTTGGCTCCTTTGTCCCCCTAAGAGCAGATGTCTCTCTCTGGTTCGGCCTTCTGACCATGAGCCTCCCGTTCCTCCATCGTCCTGGCCCCAGGCCGGTGGATTGGGGCACCTCTAGGACCCCACACGTGCAGGCGTGGTAGCCACGTGTACTACGGGGTTCCAGAATACGGTAGCCGCAGTGGTGGAAAACTATGGGCGGCTGTGGTCGGTTTCACGCAATCCCCAGGAAGGGACACTGACTTCAGACTGTGAGCCCCCATCCACGGAGCCACATCGGCTCCTCCTTCTTCCCCTAGGAGAGTGAACTCAGGTGTTTAACCATGCCCAGCAATTAGCCTGATTGGTTAATGTTATAACCAATCAGGCTAAGCTTGAATGCTTACGTAGCTAGAAACGCTCGGTCCAAAGTTGCCTTTTGGGGGGGAAGCCGGAGAGCTTAACCTTTTGAGTGTGAGATTCCATGTGCCCCTAGTGGCAGAGGGTGGCGCTCCACCTGTCAACTGATTTTACTTTCGTAAGCACTGTTCACCTTTACTGAGGATTTGTACTGATCATGCCAGTTCACAAGGTGGCAGACACGCGTTGGAGGACTCATGGATGACACATAATACACCAGAGAAGAAGAAATCCTCCTTCTTCTTCATCGTCTTGGAGATCACAGCACAAGATGGACACCGACCGTCATTGTGGACATTCGCAATCGCCCACGGGCGAGGAGATTCAGAAGATTTGGTCCCGAATGTGACAACTATGATTCTAAAAAGAGATTATTTAGCTTATGAAGGTAGATGTTTACATGTTCTTATAACACAGGGAGCGTGTAGCTCGTTGAATTCACCTGCCGGTACCCGGAGCGCCATGTGACTGGAGAACAATTGCCGGTTGTATGTCGTCAATATAAGATAAATTGCCGTGGAATAAAACCAGAATTATGATGGAATAATCAATAACAGTTTCTGGATGTAGGACAGAAAGCTAAAATGATCGGGAGAGGACAAAATAACCACTAGAATGCCGCTAAAGGATGCCACTTTGCCAGATGTAAGTGACGAATGTCTGTTTGTATGCAAATTAAATGCATAAATTCACTCCTATCTGAAATTTTGAATCATATTCTATGTCTTTCTAACTGACAGTAAGCCATTATCTCTTACCACTTCAAAGTTATAGCCTTGGAAAGTTCTGACATCTGATCTGACTAGTTTCTTGAAAAAAAATCTTTACCACTGTCGACCACTAGGGGTTATGCCGCAGTTTGGCGACAGTCACACTCAAACGGTTAACTGAACATTTACAGCAGAAAAACACAGACTTGGGACTTCCAAATGATTTTGCTCTTATGTCTTGTAAATCACAAAACCGGAAGTTGCGTCCATAATTCACGCAAGGCATCATGGGGGCGAGGAATAAAGTGGATTAGTAAAATAACAAATTTACAAGAAAGCTGAAAATTTATTTTTAAAAAATCTCACAAATTTATGGAAAAAAATGGTTGCAATTTTATGAGGCAAACACCACAACAAATTTGCAAGAAATAATCAGAAAATTTTCTGGAAAAAAAAAAAAAACCTCGCACATTTATGGAAACGTTGCATTTTTTTAAAGAATCGTGTTAAATATTTTTGTGAATAGTGCTAGAGATTTACCAGAAAAAAAGGCAACAAATTTATGAGGGAGACTGGAACAAATTTATTAGAAAAATAAAAAATTTATGCCAGAAATATGACAAATTTATGAGAAAACCACTTGCAAATATGCAAGAAAAAAAATCACAAAATTTCTTAAATTAAAATAGTGAAAATGAATAAAAAAAAGTCACAAATTTGTTTGGAAAGAGGCTGCAATTTTACCTGAAGAGGCAACACGTTTTCAAAGAAAATATGAATTTATTAGAAAAGAAGAAAGTTTATGCCTCAAATCTCACAAATTTTGGGGCAGATATTGCTGTTCTGTTTGTGCTGAGCCGTGGCTCTGCTGCTTCTGTGGCTCCAGGCAGGTTTCGCTGGTCAAACCTCTCTTGTTAGAAGATAGTTTTACTTGTTTTAAGCCATTTAGTTTAGTTCTAAGTACATTTTACTTCTCAAATTGCTTAAAACAAGTATATTTTTCCAGGAAATTATTGCTTGTTCCATGGAATTTGATAAGTGAAAATTTCTTGCACCTTTGGCAGAATTTCTTGTTTATTTGATTTCTTTACTTTAAACAAGATTAAACTGTTTAAAACAAGTAAAAATATCTTGTAATAAGTAAAACTTTTCAGTGAATCAGTTTGTGGTCTCTGAGTAGTGGGAAAATTTTCTGATCATACTGTCAAATTTCATGTTTCCACTAGTGGTGTCGCCATTATCGTGTTAATCACCCGTTAACACTTCACCCCCGTTAACAGTGACACATTTTGTTATTTCTGTTGACAGCAGTTAACAGCAGAAAGTGTGAACAGCACTTTTTTGGCCTAGATGCACTGTGTGGTGAAGTTGCTCCGCACCATACAGACACTGGAAAGTCAACCAAGCTGGATCAGCGTGGGGGAAATCCCCAAACCACTGCCATGTTTGAGCTGACCATGCCAGCCTTTGGCGCTCTCACCTGGATGATCGTCACAGCCTCCTTCAACTTACTTTCTTGTGTAAATTCAGCCCAGCTGTCTTCATTTTGTAATCATTTGGTTCTTATTGAAACTGGTGCCTCTTGATTCACATTGCAGCAGTCTTAAGTCTCCAAGCTCTGGACAGAACCTCACCACCTGTCCGTGTGTACTGAGCCTGGTCCTGTTCCTGAGTGGTCCTGCCCTCGGGCAGTCTTTATTTCAGAATAAAACTGGTAAATTGTGCTCCTGCACCTGGGCCCATCATTCTGCCCAGCACGGAGCACTCTGACGGTTTACACATGCAATCGTACTTTTGAGGATTTCCTGCAGAATATTCTGGATAGTTTTGATCATTTTGGATATGTTGAGAGCTTTAATCAACCTGCAGGTGAAGACGGCAAGCATATTTGTCTACTCCACTCCTATGTTTAGAAAAGTATGAGAAACTTGAAAATGACCAACTTAAGGTGCACCGTATTTGAATGGGAAAACATGCAATTAATCAAAATTTCAAACAATTACTCACAATTTAAAACTTTTAATTGGCCAACACCACTAGTTTCCACATATCACCATTTTTGACCATGTGCACTTTTAGGAGAGAAAGAGAAGAATCAGTGGAGGTCATGTGACCTACAGCTGACGTCAGACCTGGTGTGAAGGGACTAAGGACCTAACTATTCATATTCTGTCTTTTTCTGTTCTCAAAGATCACTCAAAGTGCTTCACTAGTCACGACACTAACCCTTCCAGAACGAGTGGCTGCACTAAAACCGAGCCTTTTCCTCTGAACACAGTCACGACCTCTGTGATGTCCGCAGCTGATCTTCCTTCTTTTTAGCTCCTTAAATGTGGTTCAACCTGGTGGACGCTGGAGACTCTGGGGACTGCTGAAGGACAGTTGTCCCGCGGAAAACAACCACAGGAGTCACGGTGTTTGAAGGGAAGAAGAGGGGGAAAACGTGGCTCCAGCCAACGTGTTCCTGATCACAGTCAGTGCAGTAACGTGCTGCCATAACAAGACAAGGCTGGAAGAAAAGAGGAAGGAGGAAGCCTCGGTGGCGCGGGGCTCGTGCCCCGCTACTCTGGCAGCGGACGCCTGGGGTGTGAGTGGCAGGAAAGAAATTAACATGTCACTTACAATCTGTACCCCGATCCATCTTTTCTGCACAACACACCGCACGTGTGCGTGTGTGTGCGTGTGTGTGTAAATGCAGACAACGTCGCCGAAGTCCTCATGCAAACCGTTTTTCATAAATTGCTGAGTGCAGTCACTGGAAACTCCAACTTTATTGTAGCAGCCTGCTGCCCCATGCATCTGTGCTCAGTGGAACGTCAGACGAGGATTTTATTGGAATGTTTTCTGGAGCATCTCACCCTCTGTGTGTGTGTGTGTGTGTGTGTGTGTGTGTGTGTGTGTGTGTGTGTGTGCGAGACATGGTTGTCTCTGTTTCAGAGCGACAGTCAGAAGACAGGAAAAAATACCTGAGACACACACCATCTTCCAACATGTCTAACTCTAATCATACCTCATCTCCACAGCGGTGGAGATCACTGGAAGATCACTGAGAGATCTTGGTGGTCACTGGAGACTCACTGAAAATGTGGTCATTTGTTCATCTCTCAACGATCTCTTAACGATCCCCACCCCACCTCTCATCTCCACCCAGAGGCTCCCTGTCGCCCCTCATCCCTCAGTGGTCTCTCCTGGTCTCTCAGTAGGGTGACCAGGTGTCCCACTTTGTGCGGGACTGTACAGTATTTTAACCTTTGTTGGGCTGTCTAACAAATGGAAATGCTGTCCCACATGGACCTGAACGTGCACCACCTTATGTGTGCCTCGCTGCACCAACATGCCGACCGACACCGTTGCTCATGTGCGAGCGCGCCCGTCTCACACAGCCGCCTGGCAGCTGTCGTGCCAAAAAGTGACGGTCTGCCAGAAGCTGCTCAGCTCCTCGGTTTGGTCTTCGGCTGCTTCCTGACACCACAAAGAGCGGAGATGCAGAATGTCACCAGGACACCAAGCACAGACCTCCTAGACAGAACCGTCCACAGAGCACCAAGGCATGGACGCAAAAACCTTCCGTCACCCCCCGGTACATAGCAGGCCCAGTGCACTGGCTACCAAGAGGCAGCGCCGTTTCTCCCCCCAACCCAAACCACCGGGCTGTACCGCGGCAGAAGAGGAGTCAGGATGTATGAAGGCGACTTCCCATCATAAAGCCAAGAGCATGTCCTCTGCTCTGACACCACACCAGCTCCATAAATAAATGTTTGACTCCCTCACTTCCTCCATTGGTACAGACAGCTTGGTGACCTGGATCCCTCTCAGCATGCCACATGCACAAGTAAAGGGGGGGCAGGGGGGACAAGCCCCCAAACCAGGAGGAAAGACAAAATTGCTCCCTCATAAATGAATTACCATAAATGCATTTTTTTCTTTAAAATTTGCAACTTCTGTTACAAATGTGTAACTTTCTCATTTATATGTACTGTAAATTTACAACTTTTTCCTTGTAAATTAGCTGCTTTTGCATCTTTAATTCTCCTAAATGTTTGGCTTTTTTGGAGCATAATTTTTCTTTTAAATGTGCAATTTTTTTTCTCATAAATTCATAAACCTTTCCACCTTAAATCTGCATTTTTTGTCTTGTAAATTTAAAAAAAAAAATTCTAATAAATCTGAGTTTTTTTCTTGGAAATTTACATCTTCTTGCATCTAGTGCTCCGGGGGAAGCTGTCTGCCCCGCTGGAACGGCTCCGGTGGGCTATCTATGTGACACGGGTAAATGGAAAATGCTGTGTCTCTCTAATCTTTCTATCGAAGATATTGAAGATCTGTTTATCTTCGTAATCTTGGTGATTGGGATAATTCTGATTGGGACAGGAATTGTCTTGGTTTACCGCAAATTGCTGAAGATGGATTCAACCTATCAAAATGCTGGCCAGGCGAGGTGCATCCAACAAATTGAGAAACTGGAGAAGACCATGATAGCGACTACTGGAGAACTGTCTCGTAAGGTGGATTACATCATGGGTTCGCTCAGGTCTTTCCACGACGAATTCAAAGCTGCGCAATGAAGGATTAATGTACTGAATCTACAGAAGAAATACAAGTCTTCTCTGTGATCAGTCCTATTTGGCACTATTATTCCCCATGAAAATTCCTCCTGGCTGTCTGCAGTCTGTGTTTTTTTCAAAATCATGAGCACAAGGCCTTGGACAGCCAGCTGCAGCGCCAGATAAGACTGGGCGCCAGACAGACAAAACATCTTCTGCCAAGGGTCCTTGGGTCTCTCTTATTATCATCAACACTGCTCAACACCGCACACACATTGATTCATGAACTGATTAAAGATACTGTACACTGCTCTCTTGTGTCTTGTGAAGTGTCTTGTGAATTCTATTGTATGCTAATGCATGAGGGTTTTTTTCTGTGTAGTCAAAATTTGGCTCACATATGAGCGTTTATTCTGATTACTATGTTTTTTCTCTCTCCTATTGTGTTTTCCTCCCCCTCCTCCCCCCTCTTTACCTCCACTGTTGACAGGCGCCTTGTATGGCGACGCGTCATTGGATGCGCCTAACGTGCGCGTCTTATGTCAAGTCAAATTCCTTGTGTGTTTACTTGTAAATATACTTGGCAATAAAGCTGATTCTGATTCTGATTCTGATTCTGATCTTCTTTCCTCATAAATTTTCAGTTTTTTTCTACAAATTTGATTTTTCATAAGTTTGTAACTTCCTTGTAAATTCAGTTTTTTTCTCCTAAGTGTACTTTTTTCTTGTAAATTTGTTTTCATTTAACGCAGACAAGTCAAAACTTGAGACCCCCATGAGAGCTGATAAGGTGTGATCTTTGTCCCACGTTGACTGTCTGGGACCTGGTTGCCCTGTTTCTCAGTCAGCTCTCATAGATCGCCATAAAAGTTGCTGAAAACAGAATTTTTCATCACACATTTACACAGAATCAGTTTTTTCGAGGTTTTACACTTGAAACCTCGAAAAAACTGCATGCAAATTGAAAAGTGGTATCCAAAGGTGGTTCAACCTGTTAAAGGAGAACTTTGGAACAATGACGAAGACTTATTGATCGTTGACTTATTGATCGTTGAGAGATTGGGCCTGTTTCCGACCTCTCAGTCGTCACCCAGCGATCTCTGTGCTGTGTAAAGGGACCAATAAGAAAACTGAAAACTTTTTGCTTGGCGGTCACACACATGCGACAAGGCATCATGGGAAGTCATGGCCTACTTAAGCTGGAACACAGGAGATTAAAGTTCCAGAACTTTCTGACGCTGCCTATGAACACAGTTTTAATCATTTACACATATTAATATTAATTAATTTTAAAACATTCAGACTGGCCTTGTCATTTATACAGTGGTGTGAAAAAGTGTTTCCCCCCTTCCTGGTTTCTCATTTTTTTGTATGTTTGTCACACTTAAATGTTTCACATCATCAAACAAATGTAAATATTAGACAAAGATAACACAAGTAAACACAAAATGCAGTTTTTAAATGAAGGTGTTTATTATTTACCTTTTGTTCTTATTAAAGACAGAAATAGAAAGATGTTTTTACCTTCTTTACATGTTTTGACTGTTCACTGCAGCCTTCGTCAGAAGGTGTTTATTATTAAGAGGAAAAAAAATCCAAACCTACATGGCCCTCTGTGAAAAAGTGATTGCCCCCCAAACCTTATAACTGGTTAGGCCATCCTTAGCAGCAACAACTCCAATCAAGCGTTTGTGATAACTGTCAATGAGTCTTTTACAGCACTGTGGAGGAATTTTGACCCACTCATCTTTGCAGAATTGTTGTAATTCAGCCACATTGGAGGGTTTTCCAGCATGAACCGCCTTTTTGAGGTCATGCCACAGCATCTCAATCGGATTAAGGTCAGGACTTTGACTAGGCCACTCCAAAGTCTTCATTTTGTTTCCCTTAAGCCATTCAGAGGTGGACTTGCTGGAGTGTTCTGGATCATTGTCCTGCTGCAGAACCCAGGCACGCTTCAGCTTGAGGTCACGAACAGATGCCGGACATTCTCCTTCAGGAATTTTTGGTAGACAGCAGAATTCATGGTTCCATTTACCACAGCAAGTCTTCCAGGCATTTAATAATAAACACCTTCATTTAAAAACTGCATTTTGTGTTTACTTGTGTTATCTTTGTCTAATATTTAAATTTGTCTGATGATCTGAAACATTTAAGTGTGACAAACACACAAAAAAATGAGAAATGAGGAAGGGGCAAACACTTTTTCACACCGCTGTAGATGTGGAATCTAATATTCATGTTCATCTTAACACAGATGTCTAATTTAAAATGGAAAGACACCATTGGCTCATTTGATGCTTCTGCTTCTCCCAGTTTGAATGGAGGGATGAAGAGGAAAGACTCACGTTCAAACTAAACTGTATTCTGATTTCATCACTGTTGGGTGAAAACCTCATAGTTCTATATTTGGAAACAGTTTTAGGGGACAGGAACTTGATAAGGTCTGGTCATGTCTCCATTATGGGGGTAGGAACCATCACGATTTGTTGGTGACATGATCAGTAACAGTTCTGACCATGATGCAGTGCAGCAAAGTAAAACATGCTCTCCCTGGTGCGTATTTTTGTCACTGCCCTCAGGGTGCTGAAAGCTGAAAAAGTTCAACTTTGGGAGTGCCACAGTACTCATTAGCAGCACACCTCCCTAACCAGCCAATCAGAATCAGGCTAAAAAGATACCATGATCAAGACTTAACAGCAGAACTGTGGAAGGAACTGTTTTCTTACCAGTTTCATATAGTTTATTGCAGTATGAGAGTTTCAGAACAAAATGTGTGAAACTTGAAGTCGAAGTTTGAGTGACAGGTCAAGCGGTTGCTAGATTACAGGACAGAGACTTTTTTTTAAGGGCACCTGTGAAGCACCCAGAAAAGCAGGTCTAGTGTGTGTTTATGCACTCAGTGGACACCTGAGTCTCTTAAGACTGTTAAAAAGGCTCATAGTAACAAAGGTCATTTAGCTTGTGATGCTTTTCTGGCTTGTGTGGGGGCACACCTACACCAGCATCTTCTGGGAAGAGGCAGAGTACATCCTGAAGAGATCACCAATCCTGCACAGCACCTGGTGTTCTCACAGTCTCCCATCCTGGTACTAACCAAGGTAGACCTCGTAAGCTTTCAGCACCATGGGCCTCATGTATAAATAGTGCACACATACAAAGACACAGTGTACGCTGATTTTCACGCACACAGTTGGATGTACAAAACAAATATGACGTGAGAATCTGCCTATACTTGCGAGGCAACGCACACAGATCCATCTCTCCTGGGACGGGTCGGCAAAATGCCCTTTTGAGCCCTGGATCCAGCACAATACATGCAGAGGACAGGCTATGGGCAACCTGATCTCACCAAACGTACCTAATGAAATGCTATGAATGAGCACCTGCAGCTGCAGAGGAGACATTTGTACGCAGTTGTATCAGAGTGAAGAGATGTTTTCATGGTCTAAAATATCTGTTTGGAGATGACAATCTTGATTGAAAGGCCTTTATATTGTGCAGCTCCTGGTTATGGTGCGTAATTTGGATTGTGGCAGTGACAGATCTGGTTTGGAAGCAGTCTAAATTCAGCTTTAAGATTAGAGTGGTATTCAGTGGTGTTTATGTACATTATTTATCTACTTTTCTTACTAACATCCCGTCTGTCTGTCTGTCCCTCATGTGTGGACTGCCGAGGGCTTTCTCTCACAGCATTTTTCCCCGTGTGTGTCAGCACCGGCTCCAGACGTCCCGTTGATGCCCCGTCAACACTCTGTCGGAACAGTGATCCGCCTTGACTTTAACTTTAATGCCAGGTCATTTTATTTTACTTGATTTCAGTCACTGTGGGAGTCTGAGCCCGGCTGCCTTTTACACAGCACAGAGATCGTTGAGAGATTGGGTCAGTTTTTTTTTTTTTTTTAAATCTTTGGGATCATTTAGGAGATCCATGTGTGTTTTGGACTGAGTCAGAACTTTGAGGAGACTGTGGCAACTGTGGAGATCACTGAAGATCAGTGATGGATCAAAAAGTGGCGATCTCTCAATGATCTTCGCCCCTGTGTTAAGGGGGCAAAAATGCCACTAAAACATTGGTCCACTCATCAGGTTTAATGTTGATTCTGGAGGGTCAGAACATAACAAAATATTTTTCTGACCTCCACCTCCATTATCAACACCTCAGCGTCACACTCTGTGAAGTTATTTTTTTATGTCGGTCTTTCCTGCAGGATTGATGATCACTGTTTGAAAGAAGAGTGACAGAAGGGGCGTTTTTCTCCACTTCCATAGGCATTACCGGGAGGAACCGAGGTGGAGTAAAGAGACTGTGCATGTGTGTTGGTTTTCACAATGAGGTGGGATGCATAAAGAAGCGAAGAATCTGGCGTGCAAACAGTTTTATACATGCGTGCATGCACTCTTCAGATTTTGTGAGTACGGCATCTTTCAGTATGAAAGCTGTGCGTTCCTTTATACATGAGGCCCCTGGAGCCCAAGGTGTGGACATCAATAAAAAGACACAACATAGAGAGAAATTTGTAGAAGGTACTTGTATTCAAATGGTGCTTTTTAAAACCTCTTACCATTCTGGTGTCCCGCCCAGGGCACATTGGCTGGACACTGGCTGGAATGGTCAGGGGTTAAGTCTATAGCACAGTAGCACTAGCGCTGGTTTCAGATTGTTCCAGATATGATGTAACAAGTATTACGCCAAATGTTGAACTTGTTAAAAAGCTGTTAAAAACCACCATCACCAAATACCTGAAACTATTCTGAGGATAAATTTGTTGCCAAATCCTGGGGACTAAAGAGCATAATTACTGGACTATTTTCTGGTTAATATGGTCAGGCACAGTCCAGTTTTCAACGTCTATTTGTGTTGCTAAATTAAGGCTTGGACTGATGGACCTGATTTAGCCTAGAATACAACATCTAAATTATGGCTTGTGCTGGGGGGCGGGGGGTGTCTTTGGCTGTTTTTTTAACCAATACCAAAAACCACTGGACATGTATTCACATGGCTTTTGTACGCCTTATCAAGCAGCATTTTTTTTCTCATTTTCTGAGTAGCGTCTGTTTTGGAGATCGAGGTTTGCAGCCAACAGTGACGATACACATCCTTAGATGAACAGGAATCAGTGGCTGCTCAGGGAACTGAAATAATACATAAAAGCAGAGTTTGGATTAGATGAAGGTGAGTCTCAGACTGAGTCTACAGATGGCTGATAGGGCCAACCTGTTCATGAAATGTACAACAACAGACGTGATGGATTTAGCACAGTAGGGGGTGGGGTAGCTTTGAGTATTCAGAACTTCTGGATGACACTGTTTATGAAGCCATGACAACTTTGTGTACTGCACCATGCCAGGCTGAGCTGTCTGCTGCTACTTGTTCCCAAGTATTGGGGTCTATGAGGCAGTAGGAGTCTCATAAACATCTCTTTTGGCCACCAACTGTGTGTTCCATGGAAGAGTCTCTTTGGGGACTGTCCATCAGGAATGGAGACAACTTGTCCAGCCCAGTGGAGCTGAAGTCCCATCAGCTCAGAATGTAAAGTCTCTATGCCTGATCTCTGCAGGGATTTGTTGTCTGGGATGTGTTCATCTTATCTCACAGTCAGAAGTGTTAGAAGACAATGCGGATGGAAAGAGTTTCAAGACAGTCCCTAGGCCAGATCTTGGATGTGTGCAGGGGTGTTGTAGTCAAGACCTGTGATTTTAAACCAAGGTGCCACAGGTAATTGTCTAATTTCACTTTATTGGTCAAAAAAAATTCAAATAATTTGCTGCTGTTGTGTGTTGGTGCCTGGAATGGTGCTTTCACATGAACACTAATAATAATAATGGCTAGCATCTTCTTCTTCTACTTCACATTTTATATTTACAGAGGTTAAGACGTCAGAGGTGGCGTGACTAGATGGAAAACAGAGATAAAGATTCACACTCTGAGCTGGGCCCTGGACAAAAGTGTGAGTGGTGGTCAAAAGAACGCTACCTCAGAGAGCTCAAGGTAATACAGCAAGAAATATCTTTTGTTTGGATTTACTTCCACCAGGGATCCAGCTGGACTGACTCCATTATGCTTGGTGTGTGGAGAAAAGCTATCCAGTAGCTACCAAGCAAGCTTAAACATCATCTCCAAACAAAATACCCGCCACTTCACAATAAGAACAAGGAATGTTCTGTTCATCTCTGTAAGTACAGAGAAACGGGTAACTTTGATGAGAAAAACCACAAAGGTGTCTACCGTTCTTCAGTTCCTGCCAGGAGACATGCTGTCTCAGACAATGTGTTATTTTGTAACATTTTTGAGTGGTGGGATGCCATGAGATTTTTTTCAGTGTAAAAAATTTGCTGTGGCTCAAAAGCAGAAAAAAAAAAAAAAAAAAACACTGGTCAAGACATCACTACCAAGACCAAGACATGACTGTGACCAGAGTGTACCGACACCAGAACAAGACCATATATCCCATATACAGTGGAGATCAAAATTAGAGAATTAATACTTGATTTATTCTAACACAATATTGTGATTCTTCATTGTTCAGAATGTGACAGAGAATCAGCTGTGGCTATACCAATGCTGTACTAGCATGTTTTTTTAATACCCAAGGCACTTCAACACAAACATTTATTTTGTTAAAAAAAAAAAAAAGCAGTGAACAAAATTACAAAACAGCGACCACTATCAGAAGAGAAGATTTAAACAATGGCTTTTTTAGAGCTACAGGATTCAAAAATTAACAGTAAGTGTAGAGGTCCTTGCTTTGAATGACTTCAGTAGTGATGTTCGATACCACTGATTTCCTTTCCGATCCAATACTGAGTAAAATTCAGGCTGGTATCGGCGATACCGATACCGATATTTTTTGCGACTACACCTAATATGTCTTTTAAATCTAAAAAAACGCATGACGCACTTACCCAGGCAGAAGAAAAAGTAGTCCCACCAACCGCGTGTCACTTAGACAACATCTCAATTGCCTTCTGATTATTGCTCTGAGTGTTGCTATCCCTGTGCTGTTGCAATCCTGGAATTTTCTCATTGTGGGACTAATAAAGGCTTATCTTATCTTATACCTTACCTCAAATGACTTAAGTATCAAAAGTATCGATATGTTGATTTGAGTATCGATTTTAGAGCATAAAGATCCGGTATCGGAGGTATTGTGGAGAGTTGTGAAGGACGAGACTGAGTGTATTCCTCAGGTTCAGCTTTATTCACAATGACATTCTCCAACATTCAAAAGCAGAAAAAGAGGATGAATCTTCTCACGTCTGTCCTTTTATACCAGGACATCAAACATACAATCACATGGTGCTTAATCAAACATACAAACATGGTACTTAATCCCAGTCACAATGTAACTTCCCCTGATCTTAACACCATCCACCTCCTAGTCTCCGGTGGTCAGGAAATCTCTCAAGGCCATCTCCTTGAAACAAAAGGCCAGATCTCACACCCTCCCGTTACCACTGGAAGGCTCAGTCCCTTTGTTCCCCTGAGACGTGAAGTATACAATAAGCATACAGTGATATGTCTGTGGAGCATCTGAAACCAACATATGTGCATATATGTGTGCCACATGACCCCCCCCAAACGTCTAAGATGGAACAAATGTAATACAGTTTGCAAGTCATGGTCACAATATTACACATCAGTCCAAATGTTGCTTGGGCCTCAGTCGCCTTCCATATCTGCTGTAAGCGGGCTTTACCACCCCCGCGGCGTCTTCCCGCTGTGGAGCTGCTGTTTGAGGATTAGAACTGTTAGTCAATCTCTGTGGGTGTTCTGGGGAATGCTCTCTAGGGGGTCTGCCGCGCCGAGGAGCCCTCACCAACTGCACCACTTCGTCAGCCAGCACAAAAGCGAGTTTGAGCCTGTTTATACAAATCATTTCTTTCCTGCCCCCCAAGTCTAGCAAAAAATGCTTGTCCCCTGTTTCCAGCACTCTGTATGGTCCGTCATAAGGTTGGCGTAAGGGTGGGTGGTGTGCATCATGCCTGACAAAAACAAACTCCGCATTTTTTAAAGCTTTAGGCACAAAAATGCACGGGAAGCTGTGATGAACTGGGCCAGGAAGCGTGCTCGCTCCCGTGTCGCTCTGCAACTGCTGAGCGGGGGGCACTCTGGCGCAGGATTATCCGGGAGAAACTCCCCGGGCAGCCGGAGTGGCTGCGCAAAAACCAACTCAGCTGGGGAGGCTTTTAAATCCTCTTTAGGTGCAGAACGCAACCCCAATAAAACCCATGGTAGCCTGTCCACCCAATTTGCATCCGTAAGCGACGCTCTGAGGGCTGCTTTCAATGACCTATGGAAACGTTCACATAAACCATTAGCCTGTGGGTTGTACGCGGTAGTGCGGTGGATCGTTACCCCCAGGCTGCGGGCCATCGCTGACCAGAGCTCGGAAACAAATTGAGGACCTCTGTCAGACGTAATGTCCGACGGAACTCCGAAACGCGCTACCCATGCTGTTAGAAACGCGCGCGCCACCTCCTCGGCTGTGGTTGATGCCAGTGGGACCACTTCCGGCCAACACGTGGTGCGGTCTACCATTGTCAAAAGGTGTGTGCACCCCTGTGACGGCGGGAGGGGGCCTACGAGGTCGACATGCATGTGATCGAATCGCTTAGCCGGGATGTGAAAAGGCTCCAAGGGAGCTCTAGTGTGTTTGTGTATTTTGGCTCGCTGACAAGCCACGCAGGCTGTTGCCCACTCCTTGACTTGCTTGCGCAGGCACGGCCATACAAATTTCTTTCCTACCATTTTGACGGACGCGCGCACCCCTGGGTGCGCCAGAGAATGAATCGAGTCAAAAACGCGGCGGCGCCACGTGGTCGGCACCACCGGGCGCGGTCGTCCCGTGGAGACATCGTAGATTAGGGGAGGCATACCATCTTGTAGCACCTTGTTCTCCAGCCTTAACCCTGTTGGTCCAGACTAGAGCCGCCACGGCGCGCGAGAGGCAGTCCGCCACTACATTAAGTTTACCCTCTACATGCTGGATATCGGTAGTAAACTCCGAGATGGCGGCCAGCTGTCTCTGCTGCCGGCCCGACCACGGTTCTGTAATCTTGGCCATCGCGAAAGTCAGCGGCTTGTGATCTATGAACGCGGTGAAACTGCATCCCTCCAGCCAAAACTGGAAATGGCGAATGGCCAAGTGGAGAGCTAACAACTCCCTGTCGAATGAGCTGTATTTTCGTTCACTATCGCGCAAGGTCCTGCTGAAAAAGGCGAGCGGTTGCCAAGCTCTTGCTACATACTGTTCCACGACCGCTCCTATGGCCACGTCTGACGTGTCAGTAGTGAGCACTATGCGGGCCATTGGGTCTGGATGTGCCAACAACACAGCGTTTGCCAGGGCTATTTTGACTTCAGCAAATGCGCGCTCCCGCTCCGGAGACCATTCGATTTTGTTTGTGGGTTTTTGTTTTTTTAGTGCAGCATACAATGGTTGCATGAGCTGCGCTGCGTGAGGGAGGAAACGGTTATAAAAATTCACCATTCCCAAAAACTCCTGTAACGCTTTGACCATTTGAAGTTGGGGAAAATTTGTTATTGCGCGCACTTTGTCGGGCAGAGGAACCGCTCCTTCTGGAGAGAGGCGATGCCCCAAAAAAATCAATCTGCGCCACCCCGAACTGACACTTCGCTGGCTGATTATTAACCCGTGCTCTGCCAACCTCCGGAAAACTGCTGTGAGGTGGTTTTCGTGTTCGTCTTCGGACGCGCTGGCTACCAATATGTCGTCCAAGTAGACGAACACGAAGGGGAGGTCGCGCAGAACCACGTCCATCATGCATTGGAACGTCTGCGCTGCGCCTTTAAGCCCAAACGGCATGCGCAAAAACTCAAAAAGCCCGAAAGGAGTTATTACCGCTGTTTTGGGTATGTCCTCAGCGCGCACTGGAACCTGGTGGTAACCACGTACCAAATCTATTTTAGAAAAAATGCGTGCCCCCGCCAAATGCACCGAAAAATCTTGGATGTGCGGGATCGGATAGCGGTCGTGCGCTGTAGCGTTATTCAACCTGCGGAAATCACCACAAGGTCGCCACGAGCCATCAGCCTTTGGGACCATATGGAGCGACGAAGCCCAGGGGCTCTTCGACCTCCTGATGATGCCCAGTCTTTCCAGGTTGGCGAACTCCTCGCACGCTATGGTCAGTTTAGCTGAGTCCAAGCGCCGAGCTTTTGCAAAAATGGGTGGGCCGGTGGTAGTAATAAAATGTTCCACCCCATGTTTAGCCACTGTCACCAAAAACGTTGGGAACGTGAGTGCTGGGAACTGAGTGAGGAGTGTGTGGAACTTACCACCCGCAGCTGTGACGTTGGCTTGTGCAGTTGGCAGGGCCACTCGAGCTGTGCAGGGAATAGAATAAAAGGAGAGTGCATTAACCAGGCGTCTGTTAGCAAGATCAACCAATAAACCATGTGAGCACAAAAAATCAGCCCCTAACATGTTGAAATTGACTCGAATGTACGGTCCTGCAAAGACAGAAGCAGAGTCCTCTCACCGAAGGTCTTAATCGCCGAGCCGTTCACTGCTGTCACCCGGGGACCACTGGAAGGTGCCAGCCGGTTCGCGTAGGAAGGCGTGATGAAGCTCAGCTGGGAGCCTGTGTCCACGAGGAATTGCCTCCCCGAGCGTGCGTCCTTCAGGTAGAGCAGCTTGTTCTCTTCTCCGAGGGCCGCGGCTGCTACCAACCCCCGGCCTTGGCGTTTCCCGAGCGCTTGAAGTGGCACGGTGGGATGCACTTGCGTGCCCTCTCTGCGAAACGGCGATGGTAGAAGCAAAGAACGTCGTCCGCTCTGTGTCGCCTGGCCCTTGCTGCTGCCGTCGTCGGTGAGTCTGGTGCTGCAGCCTCTGGCCCCATGCCATCTCCGGACGTCACGCCTAGCTCTGCTGCTGCGGCCGAAGCTGCGCTCCGTTTGTGTGCGTCGACGAGTCGCTGCGCCTCCTGGCTCAGCTCGTGGTAGTCTCGTCGGGCCAACATCGGTGAACCGGCCAGGATCACTCTCACCACTGACGGTAGGGTCCTGAGGAAAAGGTGGGTGAAGATAAAGCTGTCATCATCGGAGTCTCTCAACCTCAGCATCTTCCCCATCAGGTCTGCGGGTCTGTCGTTCTCAAACTCCATCAACACCAGGAGCCCCTCTGCTCGCTGTTGCACCGAGGGGGTGAAGTGGCTGATAAGCGCAGCTTTCAATGTGCCGTATTTGTCGCTGTCCGGTGGGTGGTTGACCAGGCTCTCCACCCTCTGGACTGTGTGGTTGTCCAGCTTCGCCACCACATGGTAGAATTTTGTGTCGTCTCTCGAAATTCTCCGGAGGTTGAACTGCACCTCGACTGCGCTAAACCAGGAGCGCGGACTGTTCTGCCAGAAGTCCGGCAGCTGGAACGTGGCGGCATTCGTCAGGCTGGCTTCTGACGAGTCCAGCTCAGGAGAATTACTTCTGCTCATGCTTCGTCGTAAGGTCACCAGTGTGGAGAGTTGTGAAGGATGAGACTGAGTGTATTCCTCAGGTTCAGGTTTATTCACAATGACATTCTCCATTGGTGAAGCGCCGTCCAATCAACTTTGCTGCATTTGGCTGAATCTGAGCAGAAAGTATATCCCTATACACTTCAGAATTCATCCGGCTGCTTCTGTCTTTTGGCACATCATCAATAAACACAAGTGACCCAGTGCCATTGGAAGCCATGCATGTCCATGCCATCACACTGCCTCCACCATGTTTTACAGAAGATGTAGTGCTTTGGATCATGAGCTGTTCCAATTCTTCTCCAAACTTTCTTCTTCCCATCATTCTGGTACAGGTTGATCTTAGTCTCATCTGTCAAAAAAATGCTGTTCCAGAACTGGGCTGGCTTCTTTAGGTGTTTTTTGGCAAAGTCAATTCTGGCCTTTCTATTTTTGAGGCTGATTCATGGTTTGCACCTTGTGGTGAATCCTTTGTATTTACTCTCATGAAGTCTTCTCTTTATGGTAGACTTAGATACTGATACACCTACTTCCTGGAGAGTGTTCTTCACTTGAGTGGATGTTGTGAAGGTGTTGTTCTTCACTATGGAAAGGATTCTGTGATCATCCACCACTGTTGTCTTCCGTGAACGTTCAGGCCTTTTTGAGTTCCCAAGCAGTGCACTCTTTTTTTCTCAGAATGTACCAAACTGTTGATTTGGCCACTCCTAACATTTCTGCTATCTCTCTGATGGATTTCTTCTTTTTTTTTTCAGCCTCAGGATGGTCTGTTTCACCTCCATTGAGAGCTCCTTTGACCGCATGTTGTGTGTTCACAGCAACAGCTTCCAAATGCAAACGCCACACCTGGAATCAACTCCAGACCTTTTAACTGCTTAATTGATGACAGGTTAACGAGGGTTCTTGCCATGCAGCCTTCTGAGTCAATTGTCCAATTACTTTTGGTCCCTTGAAAAAGAGGCAGCTACGTATTAAAGAGCTGTAATTCCTAAACCCTTGCTCCAATTTGGATGTGAATACTCTCAAATTACAGCTGAGAGTCTACACTTTAAGCCCATATTGATTATATAATTGTATCCTGAATATGTTTTCTTAAACAGCTAAAATAACAAAATTTGTGTCACTGTCCAAATATTTTTGGGCCTAACTATAAGTGTGACAAACATACAAAAAAAATGAGAAATCAGGAATTTCTAAACTGCTAAATGTTCCAGTGAGCGTTGTTGGAGCCACCATTTGGAAGTGGACGGAACATCATTTTACCCTAAACTGCCCATGACCAGGGGCTCCTTGCAAGATTTCTGACAGATGAGTCAAAAGAATTATCAGAAGAGTTATCCAAGAGCCAGAGACTCTTGGACAATTGTGGAGAGCTCCAGAAAGACCTGGAGTAAGCAGGTACTGCTGTTTCAAAGAAAACAATGGGTAATGCAGTCAACCAGCATGGGCTCTATGGCCACTCACCTCGCAAGACTCCATTGCTGAAGAAAAAGCATGTTGAAGCTCGTTTAAAGTTTGAATGAAATGGCACTGTACATCCCATCATGATGTGAGGGTGTTTTTCAGCACATAGTGCAGTCAGACTTCATATAAATGAAGGAAAGATGAATGGACAAATGTACAGAGACATCCTTGATAAGAACCTGATGCCATCTGCCAAGATACTGAAGATGAAACAAGGGTGGACATTTCAGCAAGACAATGATCCCAAACACACAGACAAGGAAACTCTCAACTGGCTCCAGAGAAGGAAAATAAAGCTGCTAGAATGGCCCAGTCAGTCACCTGACCTGAATCCAATTGAAAACCTATGGAACGAACTGAAGATCAGAGTTCATAGAAGACACCCACGGAACCTTCAGAAGATTTGAAGACAGTTTGTGTGGAAGAATGGGCTAAAATCACTCCTGAGCAATGCCTGCACCTAGTTTCTCCATACAGGGGGCGTTTGGAAGCTGTTATTACCAACAAAGGCTTTTCTACTAAATATTAAATGAATTTCACCAAGTGTGTTCAATACTTATTCCCTGTGTTTGTTCCACTTTATTAAATATAACTTGTTTTGTGAACACAGTCGCTTTGATTTCTTGTATTTTTTTTTGTATATTGTATATTTTGTAAAATATTTTGTATTTTGTATATTGATCACACTGAGAAGTGTTGATTCTTATGGTTTGTGTTCTAATGATCATTTGTTGCTTTCTGTTCCATTTGCCCGGAGCTGGGAAAAAGAGCTTTCATGTTCTCAGCCCCCTCTACATGGAACATGTTGCAAAAAGACTGGAAACTAACGGAACTTGTTTCATTGAACGACTTTAAATCCAGATTGAGAACACTTGAGACAGCCTCACTAATTTGTAACTGTTTTATATGATTTATATGTCATTGTAAGTGTATTTGTGATTTTTTTTGCTGCCTCTTGGCCAGGACTCCCTTGAAAAAGAGGTTTTTAATCTCAATGGGTTCTTTTCCTGGTTAAATAAAGGTAAAATAAAAAATAAATAAATTTTATTAATCCCAGAGGGAATTTCAGGGCACCCACCTAGATTGATGAAACACCCACGGTACAGTGCCAATCCCTTTATTATCCACACACACATTCACACCTAGGATTACTGTATGTATGGATTACTTGGGTTATTCCTGATATCTGGTGAAAATCTCAGGTCAGTGGCTCCATCAGAAATACCGTATGTTCAATGAGCAAAATGTTGACGTGTTCAATACTTGTTTTCCCCACTGTAGCATTTTTATGGGCTTGAGCCCACCGGTTGTTCATGCTCTACCTCTGTGTCCACACCCAATCCACATGTCCATGTGGGCTTCACCAAAGGTTAAAACTGGGCTGTCTTATGGGTCACATGTGGGTCTGTCCACCACTTCCCTATCTGTGTTTGCCCACATGCACTTTCCCTGATTTTAACTTTTCTGATAAATTTATTTTCTTGTAAACATGAGTTTTTCCCACAATTTGATACATTTTTCTTGAAAATTTGAAACTTTCTCATAAATTTTCTAGTTTTTTACTGTGATGTTGCAACTTTTTCACATAAATTTGTTAATTTTTCTGTGTAAATTTGTGTATTTTTCCCATAAATTTGTAACATTTTTCTTGTAAATTTGGAACTTTCTTAAAAATTTTACTTACAACTTTTCTTCATAAATTTGGGACTTTTTTGTCATAAATTTTCAATTTATTTACGTATATATTTGCTCTTTTGTTAATTTGCAACTTTTTGTCCTTTTTCCTCATGAATTTGCAACTTTTTTCAAGTAAATTTGTGAATTTTTTTCATCAATTTGCTACTATTTTGTTGTGAATTTGTGACTTTTTTCATATAAATTTTTACTTTTTTTCTCATAAATGTGTGACTTTTTCTTCATAATTGAGCCTGTGGTGCCAGTGCGCCTGAACCCTGCTCACCCATTTAAAGTCGTGTGAGGCCCAGCTGGGTTTAAAGTGAGTGAACAGATCACCTGCACCACGGGTTAACCTTTGGTGGGGCCCATGTGGACATGCTGGCTGGGACATGTTCTCTAAAGTTCCACCAACAGGAACATGTCTGGTTCCAACTCTACTCTCTTGTTTCCTCTCATTTCCTCCCACTTGTGTCAAGCGCGTGGCAGGTGTTAGTCATTAGTGGTGACATAAAATTCAACCCTATTTCTTTGCAGTCCTACTAATTATGTGGACAAATAAACAAGCTCTGGTCTTGAATGGTCTTGGTTATAAAATCCTGAGTCTGTTTGGTGGAAGATGGAGAAAAGACTGAGTAGAAATAATAAAACATGACTTTGATTTCAAGACCAAGACTTATGTGGAGTACAACACTAGTTGACAGGAGTGATGGTAAAACATCTACAGTAAACCTTTAACTTCATTCTCAGGCCTCGCTTTGAGTCTGCGATACTGAAGATGACCTCATCATCTACAACGTGCTGCCAACTTGTGAAAATAAAGTTTTGAAAGGTGTTTCTGAAATATGTAAATCTTCTTCCAGACACAAAAAAAAAATCACCTCAGATTTATCAGCCAGTCTCCCTAAAACACAGACGGTTTAGTCCATCATTTGTCTGCTGAGGATTACAGGACTGTGCATAAAACACTGCCGCTTGCCTTAATTTGGTTCCATCAATCATGCTGTGAGAGAAGGCATCACTCTCTTTCAAGCCCTTTATCTCTCATTTTACCAGTAAACTTCTCCACAAAGTGTGGTGTGGGGAACAGGAGCTCCTAGTCAGTTACTGAAGAGAGATTATCTCCTGCGAGGAACTGGCTGAAGCTTCATCTCAGGAAGCACCACGTCCATGTTTGCTGAGCAAACCCTGCAGTAACGGGATGTAATTCTGTGGCTAATATCCCTCCTCTGGACTTACATTTTTATCTGGAACGGGATTACTGTGGCATGAGTGTGCCGTGTTCACTTGCAGGAGAACAGAGCATGAAGTGTATCAGAGATTCTGTACACGTGTCAGGCTGCTCTGCTACAGTTTTACAGGGAGGACAAGAGGGAGGAGGCGACAGATGTTTGTGGAACAGAACTCAATCCCCCGGCACATCTTCAGGGAGAAAAACAACGGCATCAAAACTACTAGTCAGGTTTCACACACGCACACACACAAAGAAAATGGATTCTCCTACTGTATCTTAAGGACTGCAGTACAAAATTAACCTGAACACTGTCTAAGTGTCATTTCAGGTTTAGCACACACAGACAAGTACTCTGTGTGTGTGTGTGTGTGTGTGTGTGTGTGTGTGTGTGTGTGTGTGTGTGTGTGTGTCAGAGAGGATGAATGATGTTGCTGGATCAGGTCCATGAATCACTGAAAGGCCCTCTCTCTTCATCCTCTCTCTTCTTCATCTTGTCACATCTGCATCCATTTCCTGTCTCAAACCCCCCACTCACCTCTTCAACAGAAGAGATTGCCTGCTTAAGCAATATTACACGAGAGGGAGTACAGTATCAATGAATATAGTAACATGGAGGGCATTAGAGTATCACAGCCGTAGTTAGTATATTCATGATGCCGTAACAACCTTGAGTGTAATATTGCATTTATACAACAGTTCCACAAGCACAATTTATTAAATGACAGCAATACTGGTCAAAATATTATGATTTGTTTGTTTAACCAGTTATTTTGCACAGCTGCGAAAAAATAGTCCCATCTAAATGTAGCCAGTAACTGTTGGTAAACATCTCAGTCAGCATGAAGACGTCTACTGTCATTCCACACACATGTAAACAAATGTGTGTTTATAAAACATACACCTGTTGAGTCAGTACTGCAGAAAACCTGAGGTCAAACCGTGACCATTACACCAGTTGGTAGCCGGTAGCTAGCAATTAGCATGCTAGCGATTTCTTTGGCACACTTCACTCGCTTTTCATGGCATTATCAGATGAAACAAAGAATACATCACCACAAAGGTATTGTGGATTTACTGTGCTATCCTCGTTTTTGCTTTTCTCCAGATTGTCCAGGTCAGCTGATGAAACTCTTGCACACCAGGAGGTTTCCATGGAAACAGCCTAGCTTCTTCCCTTCTCCTCCTCCTCTTCTGATGACCATTCATAAATTAACTCAAATGTTATATTCGGAAAAATGTCCATCGTTTTGCTATATTCCGTTAATGTTGCCTCAATGTGCTGACCAGAAGTTGAGTGTAAGTAACGGTTATTAAGTAACGATTACTAGAACACCTTTGAAGTGGAGTGATACATATCCGGTGAAAGTTGGAGTGCAATTATCATGGAGTTTATTAACTCCTGGAATCCCTACAGGCGCCTCCATGGCTCGCCACGTCATTGGGAATGTCATCTATGACGTTTCCATCGTCAAGTCAAATTCCTCGTATATTTACCTGTTTATTTACTTGTAAATGTGCTTGGCAATAAACTTATTCTGATTCCGATTCTGTCCAATTAAATTGCCCAGTCAGAACTAACTGTTGCATAATGCAAGTTAGAGTTGCCATAATACTAGAATGTCAAACTCCTCACCATCTAGGTCAGGATCTAATGCTAGATTATAGCATCACACTGACCGCTGTCTTTTGGATCTGAGAGTAGACCACAACAATGTCCCAGAAAAAGAATGACAGATTTCTAAAACTAGTGTTGTAGTCAAGACCTCGTCAGACCAGAGTCTCCCAAGACCAAGAAAAGAGACCAAGACCACAGTGGTCCTGGTCTCTGCCTGTCTTACGGCCCTATTTTGATGGTCTGGAGCAGGCTGGTGCGTTCGTTAGGATAGTATCTCACTGGGCTGCAACAGCTTGCAGCTAGTTGGGCAATGGTGTTCATGAGTTTCCAAAAGGTCTCTAAACATTCGTAGGGGTTTGCAGTTTCCTCTCATGAGTCACAGGGCCTCAGGCGCATGTCGCACGAATTTTCAACATGTTCAAAAAATCTGTGTGACAATTCTTCTCTCAAGATGGTCTCAGAGTCCTCACGGGTGTCTCGACCTCGTTTCAAACCCTTCTCTTGTTTGTAGTAAGACATGTACAGAAATCCATGGTTTGTACATTTATTGAAGATATTTTCCTATTGAATAGTTGAAACTAGTTAACCGGGCTCTGTAGCCGGTGCAGACCTCACTGTTCAGCCTCCTGGTGCTGATCACATTTTGATTTTTTTCACCTTCCCATGTTTATATTGTATTTATATTACATTGGTAGAATGTTGTTTTGTTTTTTTTTTCCCATGTGAGTGGAAACAGTTTCTGGATCATATTAACACTGGCCTTTCCACACACAACCTCAACCCGATCCGGTCTGTCCGAGTGCCTGTGCTGGCTATCACGTGGCCGCCAAAACAAAATATGTGTAGAAAAATCTTCTGTATACATTAAATGGAGTATATAGTTTACTTGTGGATTAGTTGAAACCGCTGAGTTCACACTATGTTGCTGGAAGCCAGGACAGACGGACTGTTTCACTTCCAAATGTACAGTACGTTACATCAATAGTAGTAGTAGCACAAAGAAAAATAAAATTGATGAGAAAAAAGTGTCAAATTTACCAGAAAAAAAGTTTAAAATTAAACTGAAACAAGTCTAATATACAAGTCAAAAATTTACTCCTCCTCTAAACTCCTCTAGAAACCAATTGGCTGAATTCAATTCTCTCTGGTCCCCGCTTATTGAGTCTATAACCTGAGGGGTGGCAGGCGGTGGCTCGCTGTCCTTGGTGCCTCTGATGGCTGGCTGCGCCCTGACCGCAAGGGGTCTGTGACCCACTAGAGCCGGTGTCTGGGGCACTTTTCCCAAAGTGGCTGTGTGTCTGGCCTGGGGGGATTGGTTGGGATGGGGGGGGGGCTGCGGGGGGCGTGGCCACGGGCTTGCCAGCGGGTGAGGCTGGGTCTGGCCTTGGGCTCCTGGTGCTGGGGGAGCCGCTCCCCCTCTGGGTCGGGGTCGGGTGTGCGCCGGTGGTATGGGATGGCCCTGGCGCGTCCCCGCATGGCGGGGTCATGCCCTCCCCAGGGCCCTGGCGGCGCTCCGGGGGCTGGTGCCCGCATTCCAGGGGGTTCACCCCCCGTTTTCCGGGGTCTACGGGTGTAGCTATGTGTGTGTGTGTGTGTGTGCATGCATGCATGCGTGCGCGTGTGTGAGTGTCTACACATGCATAAATGCAGGTGTGTGTGAATATGGGTGTGTGTGGGTTCACGTGTATATGTATGAGTGTGGATAAGGGTGCATGTATGTGTGATCGTGTGGGTATGTGTGTTGTGTGTAAACATGCAAGGTTGTGTGTGGGTGCAGGTGGACATATGTAATGGTGAGTATGTGTGTGTACACATAAGGGTGGGCATGTGTGTGTATGTGTGGGTGCAAGTAACTGCGGGTGGACATGCGGGGGGTGAAGGGTGTGTATGTGGATGGGAAGACCTCGTTGCGTGGCGGGGGTAGGGCGGGCCGTCTGGTGGCCTGGGGGTTGGCAATTTGGATCTTGCTCTTTCCGGCCGTCCTGCCATTGTGTCCCAGGGCAGGGTGCTTTGCTGCTTTGCCTCTGGTGCCCATGGCGCTGGGTATGGGCATGTGTGGGTGCATGGGGGTGGCCAGGTGGGTCGCCGGATGCGATTCTGTCAGTTAGCCCTGGGGCGGCTGTGGCTGCAGGGTGGCCTGCCGCTGTCGATGTCTGTCTGGTGGTGGTGGGGGTAGGGGTTGGTGGGCTCGCTGTGGGTGCTCTGGGGTGTCACGTCTAATGTGGGGCGCTGTATGGGTCCGGCCCATTATTCATTATTATTATTATTATTATTATTATTATGTTTGTGTGTACAAGATGTGTGAGACTAAGTGGGAGTGTGGCTGCCACATCATGCCTGTGGTGCTGGGGAGCAATACTGGTGGGTCCTGGGCTGCTCGACCTGGTGGCCCTCGCCCTGGGATGGGATCTGGGGACAGTGGGGAGCCTCCAGAGCCAGTTTGGGAGATAGCTTCTGGGGTGGATGGGCTCTCTTCTGGACCACCTCCCTTCCAGTCTCACCCCCCCATCCCCCCAATTCTTGGTGGAACATATATCTTATTGGATACGCTTAGGATTTTGGGGATGGGGTGTGCCAAACTGTGCCTGTGAGAGGATCCCTCTGTCCACTGCGCAGTGGGGCGACACTCACCTCAAATTTAACTGCACTGTAGACATGGAGGGCTTGGGGGCATGGGAGCCCCGCTGCCCATAGCAGTGGCCAGTGGTGCCCTAATACACTATCCCCCCCCAATTTTAACTGCACTTTGGTAGTTCACACACCTGCACACGATCACACCACACAACTAACACTCACCCATCATAATTCCGGCACGGGGGATGGGGGTCTTCCCCCACCCCTGCTGCCCTTCTTTTGCAGGGGGGCTGGCTGATGACCTGGGGTCTGTCATGTTCATCCCTGGGCACTGCAGAATGAATGGGTGCAAGCAAGGAAGTGAGCGAGTGAGTGAGCAAGTGAGTAAGTGAGAGCGAGGGAGTGATGAGTGGAGATGGTGATGATGGTGGTGGGTCGGATTTGTGTGGTGTTTTGCGTGTCGGGTGGAGTGTCAGAGCACTTGCGGTGGGCCATTGATCAGTCACTCCGGGTGAGCGCTGGTGGTGGTGGTCTGCTTCTGTGGCCGCGGCCATCCTGGGGTGGGTTTGCAGGGAGTGGCTGCTGATCCGCGCCGGTGGGCTCCATGGCTGCTGCTAAGCATGATGTGCATTCATGCCCGCTGCATCTGTGCCGCGGCTGCCCAAAGTGATAAGGGCATGTGTGTGTGCAAGTGGGTGTGTATGAGAGCATGAAGGTGTGAGTGTGTGGGAATGAGTGTGTGTGCTGGTTGGGGGTGCTGGACTGAGGGGGGTGGCGCCTCCTGGTACCTTGTGGCCATGTGGGCTCCCTTGGACTGGGGGGGCTGGCTCCCCGTGGGGCTCCTGTGCCTTGCTGCCACCTTCCTTTGGCAAGGGGGTGTGGGGGCTCCCGGGGTGTGTGTTGGTGGTGCTGGGGTGGGTCGGGGTCGGGCTCACTGTGGGGCTGTCTAGGGGGGCTCGTGCCAGGGGCGTGGGCCAGTCCCTGGTCCGGGTAGGGGCTGGCCGGTCTGGGGACGGGGGTGCACCGCGCCAGCCGCTTGATGGCTCGGCCTCCCTCAGCTGTCCCTCCTGGGACAAATGCCTGGTTGCCCTGGGGCTTGTTGGTCTCGGAACATTTGCGCTCTGCTGGGGTTGGTGGCACTGTCTTGCTTGCTTTCAAGGGGGTGTTGCTGTGACCTGCCGCCCTCTTTGTTTGTTTCCTGGCAAACCACTCACACACACACACTTACCGTGCGCGTGCTCTCATACACATACACACATATGTCTCTCCTTTAACAGGTGCAGATGCCAGACTTGTGGTAAGACCTTTTCAGTAGAAGAAACTGTTTGTCTTCTGTTTGATTCAGTTGTGTTAGTCTATTTCTCTTCTCTGTTTGTTCCTCTCCCTTTTCTTTCCCCCTCCCCACCCCTCCTTTCTTCATTTCCCCACAGTTGGGTCTCTCATGGGTAAACAGTTTAAATAAAGTATTAAAAGCTATTGCAAGAGGAGTTTATAAATAATATATATATATATATATATATATATATATATATATACTGTATATATACTGTATAAAGCTCTTTTTGGCAAAGTAAATCTATCTGGCACAATAAGGGGATCAGATTTCTGTTCTGCTCACCTAGCTGCTTGATAGGACAAGGGGAACAAAAGAATTTTACTGGAAAGAAAGCTGTAGATTTGTGGAAGAAATATTCCATTTATGTAGAACAAATGCACACTCACAAGAATAATAACAGGAGTAGATTATCTGCTACATATTTAAGATATCTCGGTGGAGAGACTATGTCTCCCAGCTAGTCTGGGAACGCCTTGGTATCCCCTCTGAAGAGCTGGAGCAGGTGGCTGGGGAGAGGGAAGTCTGGGCTTCTCTGCTTGAACTGCTGCCTCCGCGACCCGGACCTCCGGAAAAGCGGTAGAAGATGGATGGATGGATGGATGGATGGATATTTAAGATAAGATAAGATAAGCCTTTATTAGTCCCACAATGGGGAAATTCCAGGATTGCAACAGCACAGGGATAGCAACACTCAGAGCAATAATTAAGAAGATACGGAAGATATAAATAAGAGCAGTGGATATACATACGTACACATAAATATATAACTATATATACACAGTGCGGAGCATTGTAACAAGATGGAATAAACAGCATAACCGTCTACTTAGTTATCCTACATAGTATGAATATGTACCCATACATATTGTCACCCAGTCATATAGCGACTGATATTGTCCTAGTTGGATACTGGAGGGGACCATTGTGTAAATCTATTGCGTCTTTTGCATTCAATACTGTTAGGTCGTCATGTTTTTTTTGCTATCTCTGTGAGCAGCCCTGCTTAGGTTATACATATTTAGAGGGTTTATTTCCAATAGTGAATTAATATGTGAATAATTAATAATGCTGTGACCGACTTTCTCCTACCCCCCCCCCCCCCAGCACAAGCTGTAATTTAGATGTTGTATTTTTGGTTAAATCAGGGTTGTTGGTCCAAGCCTTAATTTATCCCATACTGTAAATAGACACTGAAAATTGGGTGTTAGTCCATCTAATACGGACCATATTTAACTCAGAAAAAGATGCTGAAAATTGGGCTGCTTAGTCCACAGGGTTTGGCCCAAATTTATCCTCAAAATAGTTTTTGGCATTGGGTGATGGTGGTGCATATTTTTTCACAGCCTTTTTTTTTTAAGTTTGACATTTGGCATAATGCTTGTTACATAATATCTGGAACAATCTGATACCAGTGCTAGTGCTGTTGTGCTATACACTTAAAAAGCAATATTTGTATACAAGTACATTTTACAAATTTCTCTTTATGTCGTCCTTTTTTTTGACGGCCATACCTTGGGCTCCAGGTGTCTCCAGACACTTCTGATCTTCTCAAAGCTCAGCAGGGTCTACTTTGGTTAGTACTTGGATGGGAGACTGCTTGGGAATTCCAGGCGCTGTGTTGGACTGGTGATCTCTCCACCATGGACTCTGCACTTTATATATATTTTTTAAACAACCTTTAAATGGCGGCTTTTCAAAATCTTCAATTTTCAATACAAATTAGACCATAGAGAGACGTCTATATGAAGACGTCTTTTCAATGACCTTAAAAAGACGGCTTTTCATCTTTTACTTTTCAACCACATTTGTGTGTTTTAGATGGTTGGCAAAGCCATCTTTTCAACGTTTTTTCAACCAATTGTGTTGGGAGAGTCAGCTGAAGCAGCTGGTCATCAGAGCGCCGCTGTAGGGCGTTCATGCAGCTGGAGCCGATCAGTCAGGGGGAGGCAGAGAGCCGACTGAATAAAACTGAGTACTGTGTTAAAGTCATTTTACGTTTCGGTACAATAGTCCAGTGGAAGAGAAGCTGCATGGTGCAAGCAGTGAAAATGTTGTTATTCAATTGTGTGCTGTGGTTCAATGGCATGAGTTTGTCAGTTATTTTACACATACCCTTTTTTACAATGCACCTGTGAGACAGATGCATTATAAAGAAGAACCAACTTTATTGCCATTCAGTCCATACAGCCAATCATGTCCAGTGGAACAAAATTATGTTTCTCCTATCTACAGTGTTAATCACATCTAGAATCAGAGGGGTCGCTGCCATGCAAGGTGCCACTACAAACAACTTTTCCTTCCCCCATTCTATTATGCTGAGCACCAAGCTAGAAGGACCATTTTTATATGGTCTTTGGTATGACCTGGTTGGGATTTCAACCCCCAACCTCCCGGTTGTGGGGCAGATGCTCTATCAACTAGGCCACCACTCTAGTGGTGTTAAAGGCACGGATATGTCATGAGACTCGGTGTGATTCCATGTGAAAATTGTTGCAAATTTGTTGCACTTTTTTTTAACTCCAACTGGTCATGGGCTGTCGTAGCCCAGTGAGATACTACCCTTAGTTTCTGTCAGCACATTATCTGGTTTTCCACTGTGCACCCTCGCCACCTGAATAGGAACGGCCTGTACATACACCTCACACTTGTAGGAGGGGACTAATTTAAAGTGGGTGAGGCCTGGCACCAAGTTTGCTGCATTTGTATTAAGGTGCATTTTATTCCAGTGAGCTTTTGATCTGCAGAAAGCAGGCCTGAAGTCAGTGGCTTACCTCCTGATGGTGCAGCGCATGTGACTATAAGACCAGACTGCAACCTTACAACTGACTTCGCTTAAAGTGCATATTGCAGGTTAAAATTTTTAAAACATTTGTTCATAATATGTCTGGGAAGTACACTTCTTAATTGTTAGTATAGGTTTTGGTTTACAACACCTAAAGGCAGAATTTCTGATTTACAACATCAATGATTCTCTGTTTGTCAGCAAAATTACACAAAAATTACTGGACAGATTTTGATGAAAGCTTCACCAAAGGTGTCCCTTGGGCTACAGATTAACCCGTTAGATTTTGGTGTTAGGGCCTTGGCTGAGGTATGTGTTCTCTGAGTGCCCTCTATTTTCAAAAAAACCCTTCTGTGCAGTGAGAGTGATCACACTCCTTTATCAGTAGAGGTAGTAATTACTGTGTTTGTCAGGTCGTAGCGATCTTCCGGTCTTCAGGACATCTGCTCTTTAATTTTTCCACATGGCGGTTACATATTCCCTTGCCTAGCTTTGCTCGTTGCTGTCCTCCCTCCCCATTCTGTTCTGACTGGCAGCAGCTGGGCGATCATCTCCACCTGGGACTGACGAGCTTCCATGCAGTTTAAGCCTGGCAGTTCGGCTGACAACCCATACATGTTGTATTTGCCAGCGTCCAACAGCTCAGTCCGTTAGATTGTTATGACAGGAGGACCTTCAAGCGTTAGCTGACTACACCTGCTCACCTCCAGCTTTACTTCACTTTATTTATTTTAATATTATCCAAAGTATGCAAATTGGGGAAGGGAAAAAAAAGACCAAAAATTTAACTGTGCGTGTAATTAGCAATTGTTCCCAGCTCCATACGGCCACATTTAACGTTAGCTAAAAAGCTAACTGATGACAATCACCAAGCTTGTTAATAACAGCGATATAAATGATGACGAGATTAAAGCTCATACCAGTCTCTGAGTCAGCCTTCAAATAAACCTGTCACACAGTGACTGACATATTTACAGTATCATTTATTATAACCCAGCAATAATCAGAGGCTAGAAAACTCACCACAATAGCTGTATGGTTCTTCACTTCCCTCAGACTAAAGGCTCATTGCTGGCTGTTGGCCCTAAATTTCCCATAATTATCCTCTACTTCCCATCTCTATGATATCTAACAGGTTCATAATTATAAGTTTGTGGTCTCTCATATGAATGCAGGCTCATATTTTCCTCCTGAACTACTGCAGATTTCTATTAATGACAGGGAGCAATGGGCTTCAGGCTCTTTATTGAATAATTTCTCAAAAATATTAATTAGCTGCTGTGGTTAACCTGGGAGTTGCTCTTTAAGACTGGTCCTAAGACCTGTTGGTGCAACGGACTCAGGATCAGTGTTGGGTAAGTTACTAAAAAATAGTAACTAATTACAGTTAATAATTACTTCTTATCAAAAGTAATTGAGTTACTTTACCAATTACTGTATGATTAAAGTAACTAATTGCTTGGAAAAGTAACTTTCACGTTATTTTTAAATGCATACTTAAATCATCTTGCACACATAGCAAGATAATTTAATTACATTATGGGCTTATTAATGTCAGGCTGAAAACAGACTGTTTCAGACAGAGCTTTTAGAACATGTTCAGTCTGCCTTATCCTGCCTTGAGAGCTCTTATTGTGCAAAAAATCTGAAGAAAATCAACACAAAATTGCCAGTAATTTCCTCATTTTGGAGTGAGAGTTGGCAACACTGCATAAAGCTATCCATGCTTATCTTACCTTTATGAAATGGATTTAATCTGATGCACAGTGATGCAAAGAAAATGTCCATTGAAAGAAAGAAAATGTCACAGCCCAAATGTCTGCTGTGACATAGACTAGGGATGCAAGTTACACTTACAGGAGGACGAACGAAGATGGATCACAAAGGAGACTGGAGTCGGGGATAGGGGCTCCAGCCACGTACACGGAGGTGCACGGAGATGTAGGTTGCAGCAAGGAGTGAGCCTCAGCTGCTCCCTTAAGTGCAGAACGCACATCAGAAAGGGAATGAAATTAATGAAATGACTGTAAAAATACAGCTGCCACAGTGGCGATTCGGCTTTGACAGCCGGAAGTCCCGCCGTGACACTGTCGCAATAAAAGCCCTGGAGAAGGCCGCATCGCCAGGCCCAGAATAAGATAGAACAGGGAAAATACTGGACAACCCGAGCGTGGATGGGATCAGCGCTCAGGCCATCACAGTTTCGTCAGTGAGAACTTGAATCCGGTCTGCTTTTTCGTCTAGTGGCAGGCTGAAGACAGCGAGGATAAGATTTTGTGCTCGTGTAGCCTGCTGCAGTCCATTTCTCCACATTGTTGATTTGAAGTACACTGGTGGACATTGGAATGTGCCATTGGAACTTGTTGTGATTCTACAACATAACCCGGAAGGGCAAGTTTTTTTGCTCTGCACCATGCATGTGCTCTGGGAGCTTGGCATCTTCTTCTGCTTTTTTGGTTGAAATGCGGCAGTGGGTGACCACGTGCGCCCCCGCCTGGACAGCGACACCACTACATTTCATAGAATAAGCTCCCATTGAAAGTAACGCATTACTGTAATGCCACAGTTTTTGCAGTAACGTGCTGTGTAACGAAATTACTGTTTCCAGTACTCTCAATGAAATATTTTTGCTGGTCATTAACATCTGTTTGTTCTCTCCCATAGACTGACTCCCTGTCATGCTGTTTGCTCTCTACATGTCTGTTCTTTTCTTCTTCTCTATCCCCTCACCCCCCAGCCAGTCTCAGCAGATGACTGCCCCTCCCTGAGCCTGGTTCTGCTGGAGGTGTCTTCCTGCTAAAAGGGAGTTTTTCCTCTCTGTCGTCACCAAGTGCTGCTCACAGGGGATCAGCTGATTGTTGGGGTCTTTCTGCAATTGTGGGGGTTTCCCCTACAGTTGAGAGTGCTATGAGATGACTGTTGTTGTGAAATGGCACTATGTAAATAAAGTTGAACTGAACTGAATTAGTTACAATCAAGTGTGGCAAATACCAGGAAGCTGCACTGTCCCTACTGCTGCTCTGCACATGCCGGAACCCTCTCAGCCAGATCATCACAGAGTGGCTGTGAATACTGAATCCACAGTGGAGCCTCCTTTGGCCACCTCTACACGGAGGACATCATGCTGTACGAGACACTGACTCACTGATCCACATTACCAGGATCTCCAGCAGTGACAATAAAATATTGTTTAGACTAGACAAGTGCAGTCGGTTTTTAAGAGGCTCTTATGTAGAGCAACAAAGGCAAGATTTTCAGCTGAATAGTTTTTTTTTTTTTTCCATACCTACTCTCACAACAAAAGGAAACATGAAAGGATAGTTGAGGCACATCCCTCCATGTCTTTCCCCTCAGCAGAAACTCCTGTCTGTGTCATATTCAACTTTTTTACTGACTAACTTGAACCCCTCCCTGGTTTTGGTCATCTTTGGTTACAGAGACCAACCTGTAAGAAAATCAAAGTCCTATAACTCTGTTTAAATTCCACATTTATAATGGGAACTTTTCCCTCACATTAGGATGTAAGGAGCAAAGAATTCCTCCTACTGTAACAGGGTCCATCCTGATGCTTAACACTGGCCTTGCACTAATCACCACACTGCAGTAAAAGCATCCAACCAAGAGCACCTCTGCTGGATTTAATTAAGTACTCAGGACTTAACAACCCTAATAACAGCCTGGGAGGAAGGATGCACATGTATGTATGCACATGCACACACACACACACACACACACACACACACACACACACACACAGATTTGTACAGCCTGTTTGCTTATAAATTCAGCGTGCTGCACATCCTCAGGTTTGCACTCTCAGCTGCATTCATGCCTGTTTCTTTAGGCATTTTCCCCAGAGCTTTACTTCTTTGCCACCTCTCTTTGACTTCTATCTCCTCAGACCTGCTTGCCCTTTACATCCTGAAATCTCACATGGGATTTTTTTTTTCAATTAAAAGTAAGCAGAGAGGAGCTCATCAGCCTCCCCAAGGGACTCCTCTGCTGCAGGTCGACTTGTGTGTGAAACCTCCATTTAATTCGTCTGGCAAGAGAAAATGCCTGCTGGGTCGCACATTTAAACTGTTTTCCAAATCACACTTTAAATACCAATAAAAGCAGGTTGAATGATAGATTACAAAGGCCTACCTTCATACTGTATATTTTAACTTACTCAGCTGGTATACAAGAAAAAATGTTGAACATATGGTTTGTAAATTAAACGAGCCAGTTTGAAACAGCATCAGCCTGTAACGTGACAGATTGCATTGCCTTAATGATGTTCATATCCATGTTGGATATTAGTTCAGCTATGCAAATACTGCCGAAGCAAGAATGCACAAAGTCCCTAAAACTGTCAAATGTTGCTTGATTGACTTAAAAAAAATGTAGAGTTGTCTGTCTCTCTGTGTTTCCCTGTGATGGACTGGTGTCTCAGATTTGTGCACGTTTTTCCACGGCTGATTACCTGATCTAGTCCAGCTGCTCTTATTAACCACTTGTCCCTCATCAGCCACAGCCTTTATAAGTAGGGGGTTCCCCCTTCCTCATTACAGGAATGTTGGACTTTGCATGCCAGCAGCTTGACGTCTCCCTCTGCCCTCATGCCTACCTCCTCCACCTTCCCTCAGCGCTGGAATTCATAAGACCCAAACATTATACTCTAACCTTTTCCTCTGCCTCCACCTCTCCCAGGACAAATCATTGCCTACCATTTCTTGGTGGACTAGGATCCTCTCCTATGTGGAACCATAACCCTAGAAATCTTCCTACTCACCACCTAAGTCCAGAACTCATAATCTCACCATTCCCTGTCTCAAAAGTCCTTGGGCTTGGGCTCCTATCCTACCTCTTCCAGACTTACAACCTACCGAAGCCAAAAGTGATTCAGTCTCCACCTGATGAAGAGCAGCAGCCCTTCTCTAACACACTCACTGTTCCACGCAGCAGCAACATCAGTAAGAAAAGATCATCCATCCATCCATCCATCCATCTTCTACAGCTTTTCCGGAGGTCCGGGTCGCGGAGGCAGCAGTTCAAGCAGAGAAGCCCAGACTTCCCTCTCCCCAGCCACCTGCTCCAGCTCTTCAGAGGGGATACCAAGGCGTTCCCAGACTAGCTGGGAGACATAGTCTCTCCACCGAGTCCTGGGTCTGCCCCGGGGTCTCCTCCCAGTGGGACGTGCCTGAAACACCTCAAGTGGGAGACGTCCAGGAGGCATCCTAATCAGATGCCCATACCACCTCAACTGACTCCTTTCAATGTGGAGGAGCAGCGGTTCTACTCTGAGCCTCTCCCGGATGACTGAGCTCCTCACCCTATCTCTGAGGGTGAGTCCAGCAATCCTACGGAGAAAGCTCATTTCAGCCGCTTGTATCCGCGATCTCGTTCTTTCGGTCATTACCCAAAGCTCGTGACCATAGGTGAGAGTAGGAACGTAGATTGACTGGTAAATCGACAGCTTTGCCTTAGAACTAAGCTCCCTCTTCACCACAACAGACCGGTACAACGTCCGCATCACTGCAGATGCTGCTCCAATCCGTCTGTCGATCTCTCAGGCCTGGGGGAGGGGCTCGAAGGCTAGCGTCTGGTGGCCAGGTTTCCACCCATGGGACCCGGCCGGGCTCAGCCCGAAGGAGTTACATGGGTCCGCCCTCCAGTAGGTTCACCACCTGCAGGAGGGATCATGGAAGTCCGGTGCTATGTGGATTAGGTGGCAGTCAAAGGCGGAGACCTTGGCGGACTGATCCCAAGAAAAGATCAGTTCCATATAAACACTCAGCATCTCACCATTCAATATACTTATTTTTTTCCCTTCTCTCTCTGCAGGGTTGGCAGTTCTTCATCATAACACAATGTCAACCAGACTGTCAATGAAAGAGTAGCTCATTCTGGCCTGACAAAATCACCCGGGGAGTGCTCAGATCTGTTGACTGTTGACCCTGGCTTCAAGTATAGCCTAGATAAGTCAAGGTGAATAGCCTGGGAGGAGAAACAGTTTTTTGTGAAATTATAAATCTCCAGATCTTCTGACCTTTGACAATGACCAACATAGATGCAGACCTACGTGAGAGTCATTGTGAGTTTCATGAGAATTAAGGTAATTGGCTAGGAGGAGGAGTGAATTGTCTAAAATCATATAAAGAACACCTTAAGTTGTTCTTGAGGACCTCTTACAACGGTCATAGGAAATGCCGTATGAACCCTTGTTTGTACGGAGACTTGTACAGCGTGCGTAAGGCGGTAGTGAGGAGCTCATCAGGTGGAAGTACGTCATTCATGCAACATTTGTGCCAACAAAATGTGGCGAAAGATCTTCCTACCAATGACTTGAGAGTGCCATGAGTTGCACAAAAATTTTCATAAGATGGCAGTTAAGTATGCAATAGGAAGATCCCAAGGTGCCCTTACCCTGGATTTACACTCCAGATGCAGTCCATTGCAGATGCAGTACAGACGGAGCCTTGCAGCAGTCCCACCTACTCCGCTTGTGGTTTTAGCCGGCTTAGAGCAGGATTCAGAATACAAGATCGCGCAAGAATAATATCAAATAATATGAGATCTCAAGAGAGACTGAAGAGAACCAAGGGGAACTGATTGCTGTCACATGATAACAACAAGTAAGCGTGATGTAGTGGCTCTCAACCTGGATTTTTGTGCTCTAATAATATGTAAGTAGCCTTAGAAGTGTCTGTATGTTATGCCAAAGTTTTTATCTTCTCTGATAGTGGTGGAGGATTAGACCTCAGAAAATAACGGACCATCCTTAAATAGTTTTTTAATGAACTAACACTGTGAGTTACTGTGGGATTTCCTTGTGGACTGGATCCGGCATCCATCAAAAACAGACTCATTGTGTTTCATTAGCGATCTGAATCCCATGAGCTGGATTCGTTCCTCAGTGGTCCGGACCAGGTGGGGGATAGAACAATGATGGCAATGGGAACTATATGCTGCAGTCTGGATTGCAGCCATAATAGACCAGATCCGGAGTCAGTGTAAATCCAGGGTCACAAAGAATGTCACAACTCTAGGGTCATCATATGACAGAAAAGCACTTCATTTTGCAAGAATGCCCCAAGTTGCTCTTCGAATTAAACAGCAGCTGTAAGAAACTATGTCCACCTCCACAAATATCTACAAACTCCAGAATTCGTAGGAACTGGGAGATTCTTACAGACCCATCGTTTGTAAGAATCTTTGTGACTGTAGCTTAATCAGCTGATCAGAATCAGGCTGAAAGGATACCATGGTCAACATTTAAGGGCAAAAGTTTGGAGGGATGTGCGATGTTGTGCATAGGACACATTATGGTGTTACACGGGTGGTGACGTCACCCGGAGTATAAGAGGGCTACGTAGCAGAAGGGCGGTCTCTTTCGACCGCCTCTCAGCCTGATGGGCGCGTCTCTGTAAACACTGTGAGTTCCTAATAAAGTCCTGCATAGTTCACCACTTGCCTCATCATTGTTCCACCTTTTACAGACATAACATTTGGTGACGAGGATAAAGTTATGGATGCTGCCATATCTTCTTTTTGGCCATTTTTGGAGTATCTGGGAGAGCCTCCCGTACTTTGGGCGAGGTGGTTCGCTGCTTTTCAGAACTATTTGATATCACTGAACCTTGAAGAAGGTACGAGCATGGGTGATTTTGGTCCACAATTTGGGTATGGAAGGACAACGTATCTTTGCCACCCTGAGGGCTAGCGATAGCTTTGACGACATGGTTGAGCTAATGGAGTGACATTTTTGTGCGCCTGCAAATGTCATCGTCAGAAGGATCCAGTTTCGGCAGCGCCACCAGCAGATCAGTGAGTCAGTGCAACACTATGTTGCGGACCTGTGGCAGCTGGCTGGAGACTGCCAGTTTGGTGATTTAGAAGAAGGATGGTCCGCGACCAGTTGGCGGAGCACATGTTGTGCTCATCAGCACGGTCGAGACTGTTGATACACTCTGGCGAATTGACTCTAGCCACGGCTGTGGAGATAGCTCAACAGTGTGAGGCAGCGGACAAGCTGTCACACGACCTCGGTGAGAGAGCTACACTGCGCCGCCATGACTCACAATCAATGACGCAGGCTGTGGATCCGGACAGCAAAGAAGAGGAATGCGCTGCAGCTGTAAAGATGAGGTCTGCCCCGGCATCACCCAAATGTTTGGGTTGTGGGTCCACTAGGCATCGATATAAGGCTAGAGTGTCTGGTGAGAGGCAAATGCTGCCATGAACTGGGCTTGGGATTCTCCTGAGCTCGGGCTCATGGCGGTTTTCTGTTTCTCAGTTACACACGTGGACAAACTTGTTGGTACCCCTCTGTTAATGAAAGAAAAACCCATATTGGTCACAGAAATAACTTGAATCTGACAAAAGTGGTAATTAATAAAATTATATGAAATTATATGAAAATTAACCAATCAGACAATGCTTTTGAATTGTGGTTCAACAGAATTATTTTAAAAAACAAACTCATGAAACAGGCCTGGACAAAAATGATGGTACTCTTAGAAAAGATTGAAAATAATGTGACCATTGGGACATGTTCAACCAAGATGTGTCCTCTAATTAACATCACAGGTGTCTACAAATTTGTAATCAGTCAGTTGGCCTATTTAAAGGGTGACAAGTAGTCACTGTGCTGTTTGGTGACATGGTGTGTAACACACTAAACATGGACCAGAGGAAGCAAAGGAGAGAGTTGTCTCAGGAGATTAGAAAGAAAATTATAGACAAGCATGTTAAAGGTAAAGGCTATAAGACCATCTCCAAGCAGCTTGATGTTCCTGTGACTACAGTTGCACATATTATTCAGAAATTTACGATCCACGGGACTGTAGCCAACCTCCCTGGATGTGGCCGAAGCAGGAAACTTGATGAAGAATAGTAACAAAAGAGCCCAGAACAACCTCTAAACACATTCATGGTGAACTCCAAGGTCAAGGTATATCAGTGTCAGATCGCACCATCCGTTGTTGTTTGAGCCAAAGTGGACTTCATGGGAGACAACCAAGGAGGACACCACTGTTGAAAACAAATCATAAAAAAGCCAGACTAGAATTTGCCAAACTCCATGTTGACAAGCCACAAAGCTTCTGGGAGAATGTCCTATGGACAGACGAGACAAAACTGCAACTTTTTGGCAAGGCACATCAGCTCTATGTTCACAGACGCAAAAATGAAGCATACCAAGAAAAGAACACTGTCCCTACTGTGAAACTTGGAGGAGGTTCTGTTATGTTCTGGGGCTGCTTTGCTGCATCTGGCACAGGGTGTCTTGAATCTGTGCAGCGTACAATAAAATCTCAAGACTATCAAGGTATTCTAGAGAGAAATGTGCTGCCCAGTGTCAGACAGCTTGGTCTCAGTCGCAGGTCATGGGTCTTGCAACAGGATAATGACCCAAAACACACAGCTAAAAACACCTAAGAATGGCTAAGAGTGAAACATTGGACTATTCTAAAGTGGCCTTCTATGATCCCTGATCTAAATCCTATTGAACATCTGTGGAAGGAGCTGAAACATGCTGTCTAGAGAAGGCACCCTTCAAACCTGAGACAACTGGAGCAGTTTGCTCATGAGGAGTGGGCCAAAATACCTGCTGAGAGGTGCAGAAGTCTCATTGACAGTTACAGAAATCGTTTGATTGCAGTGATTGCCTCAAAAGGTTGTGCAACAAAATATTAAGTTAAGGGTACCATCATTTTTGTCCAGGCCTGTTTCATGAGTTTGTTTTTTAAAATAATTTTGTTGAACCGCAATTCAAAATCATTGTCTGATTTTCATTGGTTAATTTTCATAGAATTTTTATTTATTACCATTTTTGTCAGATTCAAGTTATTTCTGTGACCACTGTGGGTTTTTCTTTCATTAACAGAGGGGTACCAACAATTTTGTCCACGGCTGTATCTGTGTTTGTTGTTACCTTTTGAGTTCCACATTATGTTTCAATGTTTAGCTTGTGTTCCTCTGTATTTTGGATTCTGTGCATATTTATTTTGTGGCTTGCAGCGGTCAGGATCTTTCTTTGGGTCCCGTGTGCCTCCCGTCTGCTGGTAGCCACTCCCCCCTCTTCAGACAATTCTTGACAGGTGATTCCAATCTGTCATTATTTCTCCTCTCTGCTCAGGTTCACACACACTCACGCACACACATACTACACGCACACACTCACTCACTCACACCTGTTGTCACTCAGTTTATCATGTCTTGTATTATTTAAGCTCTGTCTGTGCACTGGGGAATTTGTCGGTCCATTGTATTGTCAGCCCGCCACCAGAGCAGCCCCTGCTCTGGCATTTCACCTCTCTAAGTACCAACAACTGTCTGTTGATTGCTGTGTTCAGTTTTTTCTCTGTTTTTGCCCGGCGCTACCTTTGATGCGGCCTGTAGAGCCTTGGGTTGACCGGCTCCGGTCTGCACTTTTGTTTCAGGAGCATCCTGGGTTTATTTTTCTCTTTTCCCCCCGCTCACCATTTAAGCATGGGAGCATTTGGGTTCATTTGTGTATCGTTGTCCTTGCCAGTTCATTTGGGGACAATTTCCAGTAACTGATCATGCTCACCAAGTTGCTGGTTTGTTTTTTTTGTTTGGACATTTATATTAATAAACACCACATCCTCCTGCATTTGGGTTTTTCTCATCTCTGCTGCCTCAGGGCAGCGAATCATGACAAACGCTGTGGGAAGTGCAGACTCTGGAATCACTTTGCCAGGGCCTGTAACAGGTTTGAGCGAGGGGAACGGCGACGTAAAGAGGACACCCCTGTTCCAACTTCCACGGTCATCCACACCATTTCCCCGGACACCAACGGCCATACATATTGTATGGTGGAACTGGACGAAGTGGAGGTACCATTACTGGCTGACACAGGCGCAGTGAGGTCGGTGTTGAATTGGCCCACCGTGAGGAGTTTCTTCCTGTACCATCTGTCATATCCCGAGCGCTTTGTCCGCGCTCGGGTTATTCCTCATCCCTGTCAGGTTTTGACAGCTGGTGTCGTCACACGGGTTTCCCGGGCTCTGATTGGCCAGACGCTCGGGAGCTCTCAGCTGTCAGAACCTGGGCAGCTGTGCCGCGTTTCCAATCATGAGCAGCTGGCTTTAAATGTCAGTGCGAGTGAACTGGACGGCGCGGCTGTCTCGTCAGAAGTCCTATGACTTTCCCCTGTCTCCTTACCACATGCTCCCTGGGTTCCTCGACGTATCCCGCTGCATGTAAGTGAATTATTTGGAACTGTCTTCTCCCTCGCTGACGTTCCTTCCTAATTACGGCAGACGAGAGCTCCTCGTCACTGCCATAACTCTCTATTGTGAATTTATGTTGTGTTGTGTAACGAAGCCTGCGTGGCAAAGTTATGTTGTACACCCAAGTCCTGTGCTTTATAAATAAAAGAACTGAACTGCAATTTACTGAACTGAGGCGTCTTATGCTGGCTCGTGAGGGCCAGCCGTGACAGTAGACAGCCGCCAGAAGGAGACGCCGTTCTCAGTAAGTTGCGTTCTGGGAACTTTGTCCTTCCTGTCCAGGTACGCGGCGTTGGAAATATGCCATCTCAGCGGAGTCATTCTCGGGGTTCCCACGTCCTGCTGACCAAGGCGCTGGAGGAGGTAGATGAAATCCTCATTATCGCCTCCGACCTCGATGGGCATCCAGACACCTCCCTCGCCCCTCCTCTCCTCGGTTATCAGCCCGATGAACAGTGGTATTTAGACCGGGCTGAGGAGGTGCTTGACCGTCTGCCTTCCCGCTACAACGGTCACCCCGAGGTCGACGCGAGGAGACTCGACATCGCTGCCCAACGCCAGACAATTCTGATGTACGAAGAGGAGGAGGCTGCAAGGTGGAGTGATCTCTGGCTCCAGCTGCCTGAGGCGCTGGAGGAGGTGGATGACTTCATCAGCGCTTCCGCCAGCCTTGACGACTCATCCGAAGCGCACTACTACCTGGACTGCGCTGAGAGAATGCTCGACCGGTTGTCTTCCCGCTACACCGACCACTTGGACGTCCAAGCGAGGAGACAAGAGATCGCCGTCCACCGCGAGGCGCTCCAGGAGATCGAGGAGGAACGAGGCCAAAGGCGGAGTGACCGGAGCTCCCGCTGCCCGCTCTGGAATCCGGATCCTTCCCTCGATCCAGTCCTGGAGTTCGCACCATCCGGGGCCCGTCGTAGACGTCAACACCGTGGCCAGAGACGTTCTCAGCGTGACTCCCCTCCGGAATCCGCTCCGGTTCACTGGCCTGACCCCATTCATCCCACTGCTGTCTCTTCGGCGTCTCACCTGGAGAAGACCCCAGCAGCCTTTCCCCCCGGGCCTGCTTTCCCCGCTGAGCTGTCAGCGCGTCACGCCCGGCCTGACTTGGCTGTTGCCCCCTCCGCTTCGACGCCTTCTCCAGCGGCTGGGAGTTTGAGAAGTTTTGCTCCAGTGGACAGCGCGGCTACACCATCCCGAGTGGCCCCCTCTCCTCCAAGAGAGTCTCCGGCCACCACGCGGTGGGAGGAGGATGGAATAACGTTCCCAACGGCAGGTTCCACCGCTCCTCCGGGAGCCAGGCAAGTTCAAGTTCACTTTTTTCCATCTAATAGTGATTTGTTCTGTCTGACTCCTGGGGGTGAGGCTCGGGGTTTGCAGCCCCCCGAGCCTCAACTCCCTGCTGATATGTTAATTAAACCCGCTGCCTCTGTGTCTCCCCCTGCTGAGCACGCTTCGACCTCTGAGGAGCGTCACCAGACGAGGAGTGAGCCTGCGGCCCTCGGGCAGAAGACCCCAGCCCCGCAGCCATTTTCTGGGCAGAGGAGGCCGGACGATTGGTTGGAGCCTGTGCCGACGACGGAGCGTCCCCGGGACTCCGCAGATGAACAGTCCGGTCCAGCGGGCCGAGAGCCCCTCACCTCCACGCCACATGAACAACTAGCGTGGACGATGACGTCGGGGGGTCCTCGAGCTACAAGAGCCCCTCTTCCAGGGGCGGATGACGTCGCGACGGAGTGGGAACCGGACGACGACCTCCTCCCGTTTGAACCCGGAGCATCGAAGTCCTGGATGGCGGCAGAACCCGAGATCAGGGTCACTGGAGGCGAACCTGCTCTTGGTGCCACCTTGGAGGGTCCGGCTCTCGGCATGGGGTCCACCAGGAGTGCTCCGCCGGTTCAAGCGGAGCTTGACGTCATGGAGGTTCCGGCCCAATCGGGGTCCGACGCGGGTGCTGCTCTCGCCCGATCGGAGCTTGACGTCATGGAGGTTCCGGCCCAATCGGGGTCCGACGCGGGTGCTGCTCTCGCCCGATCGGAGCTTGACGTCATGGAGGTTCCGGCCCAATCGGGGTCCGACGCGGGTGCTGCTCTCGCTCGATCGGAGCTTGACACCATGGTCGTTTTGACCCAGGTGGGTTCTGGAGACTGTGTAGCTGACCCGCCGCTAAACGCTTTCCAGGCCATGCCCCGTCCTCGCCGTGGCCCCTTTTTCCCCGCCTTTGAGACTGCGGGGGTAAATTCCGGCTGGCCCGTTTCGCCGACCTTCCCCCAGCCATTCTGTTGGCAGGCCGATACTGCCCGACCACCCGGTGACCGGCTCTTTCCTTTTGGCGTCTGGGCCCGGCCTTCTGACAAGCTGGATGGTTCTTTTGGCGCCCTGGTCCGCCCACCGGAGACATGGTTTCCCTCGGCCCGGGGTTTGGCTGGGCCGTTAGGGCACGTTCCGCTGCTTTTGCTGGCGGCCTGGATGCTGGGTGCTGGGAGGCCTCCTGAGCGGAGTTGTTTTACTCTATTCCCCAATGGGTTTTTTTTTCCCTCTCCTTCTCTTGCCCCACCACTGACTTGTGACTGAAATACCCCACTGGGGATTGGACTTCATGTCTAAGGTGACTGTTTTCCGTGGATGGACATATGTTCTCTTGCCATGGCTATCATGAGTATTGTATGTTTCTTTAGGGTGTGGTTGTTTATTTCCTATGTTACTCCCTTACTCTAGTTAGGCTGCACGGTGGCGCAGTGGTTAGCACTGCGGCAGCACAGTTTACCCTTGGCCGGGGGATTGCGGGGATCGTGGGATCGTGGGTTCGATCCCAGCCCCCGACCAACAGTGATCTGTGTGGAGTTTGCATGTTCTCCCCGTGTTGCGTGGGTTTACTCCGGGATTTCTCCGGTTTCCTCCCACATGCCAAAAACATGCATGTTAGGTTAATTGGCTGTTCTAAATTGTCCCTAGATATTTGTTTCCTATAGGCCCTTAGAATAGAGGGTTAGTATTAATGAAAGCGCTTTGAGTGGTCTTTGTGACTAGAAAAGCGCTATATAAGTGCAGGTTAGTTAGTTAGTTAGTTAGTTAGTTCTCTTTTTTTGGCACCTGTGTTGTCTTTTGGTTTTGACGGTTTTCTGTACACATTAACTTGGAGAAGAAGGTATTATCTGTCCTTTTATTTCCTTGATCCTGCCTTGTGGTATTGACTAGTGTTCCTTGTACCCTCATCTTGGCTTTCTTTTTGTGGTTATGTGTGAGTGATGTCCATCTAGCGTTGACTTTTCTTTTTATTCATCTTTGTCCCCGTTTATGTACGGTTTCTGCCTTTTTTTTCTCTCTCCCTCCCTTCCCCGATGTTTTTGTCCCCTTGTTGTGAGTTGGCCCTGCTCTCCCTCCACCTGCTTCCCCCTCCACCTTCCCTGGGGTGGGGTGGGGGGGTCTGGATGTTGCGCGCGACCAGGAGTTCGCGTAGAGGGAGGGGCCCTGTCATATCCCGAGCGCTTTGTCCGCGCTCGGGTTATTCCTCATCCCTGTCAGGTTTTGACAGCTGGTGTCGTCACACGGGTTTCCCGGGCTCTGATTGACCAGACGCTCGGGAGCTCTCAGCTGTCAGAACCTGGGCAGCTGTGCCGCGTTTCCAATCATGAGCAGCTGGCTTTAAATGTCAGTGCGAGTGAACTGGACGGCGCGGCTGTCTCGTCAGAAGTCCTATGACTTTCCCCTGTCTCCTTACCACATGCTCCCTGGGTTCCTCGACGTATCCCGCTGCATGTAAGTGAATTATTTGGAACTGTCTTCTCCCTCGCTGACGTTCCTTCCTAATTACGGCAGACGAGAGCTCCTCGTCACTGCCATAACTCTCTATTGTGAATTTATGTTGTGTTGTGTAACGAAGCCTGCGTGGCAAAGTTATGTTGTACACCTAAGTCCTGTGCTTTATAAATAAAAGAACTGAACTGCAATTTACTGAACTGAGGCGTCTTATGCTGGCTCGTGAGGGCCAGCCGTGACACCATCAGTTAAGAGGTCATTTAAATCCATTGAGCGGCTATGGAGGAAGGAGGCTGCCCATCATGGGTTCGGTGGAGCTGACGACCCGGTACAAGTCGGTAGTGGTTGCCAACCTGAAATTTATAGTGACTGGCAGTGGCGAGAATGTGATGGGCTGCAACCTCTTTTATGGACTAGGGTTTTCCATCAGCGGCGTCGATGAGGAGTGGTTGGGCTGTGGTTTGTGGGACCGACCAGTGCCGCGAGTGGTGGATGATGAAGTATGGGACGAACCTTGGACTAGCAGTCTGGAAAGTGGGCTGGACCGACCCCATCCAGGGCCATCGTGGGAGGATTCCTGCGCCACAGCCCAAATTGCTCTAGCTGAGGAAACTGGATGGGGCGTGGGACACCCGTGATGGCGGGGGGTCACAACGGCTCTGCCAGTGTCTAAAATGAAAGTGAGTGGGGCAGGACCAGCTGGCACGGTGAAACGACATAGCACTCAGGAGCACTGGAAGCTGAGTCGGGTTCCTCTAGGGGCCGCTGATGTGGTCCGGCCCAGAGAGGAAGCCCGTTCAAGAGGGGTTTGCAGAAAGCAACGACAGGAGGACCAGGGGCGGCTGCAGGCGGTGGCTGTTTGGGAGGACGGTTACCTACAGCTGTCTGATGGCACATGGAGGCATCCAAACGAGCTGCGGTACACCAATGATGAGGGAGAGGTGGCTCGGTGTCGCTGTGGGCCATCTCCAGGAACCAAGAGAAGAAGAGGCTCGGGTCAGGACCTGCCTGACGGGTCTCCAGGGGGTGGGTTCTCCACGGTGACTGACTGATAATGGGGGGCAATGTGCTGTTAGTGTGTAAATTGCCCGAGTTCTAGTTTTTCTGCATGGGGTTGAAATGAAAATTATTCTGATGGTTTATTGAGTGTGCAGTTTGTTTGTATATATGTTCATTGTGGTAATGGGATTATTTTATACCTTATACCTTGGGCTGTACGGTGGCGCAGTGGTTAGCACTGCGGCAGCACAGTTTACCCTTGGCCGGGGGATCGTGGGGATCGTGGGATCGTGGGTTCGATCCCAGCCCCCGACCAACAGTGATCTGTGTGGAGTTTGCATGTTCTCCCCGTGTATGCGAGGGTTTACCCCGGGATTTCTCCGGTTTCTTCCCACATGCCAAAAACATGCAGGTTAGGTTAATTGGAGACTCTAAAGTGGCCCTAGGTGTGAATGTGTGTGTGAATGGTTAAGGGATAGCACCGTATCGTGGCTGCTTCATCCATCCAGGTGGTGGATGACTCTCAATTTCCCCTCTGGGGATCAATAAAGTATACTAAATACTAAATCTAAAAAAAAAATACCTTAGGTTTTATTTTATGGACTATTGTGGTAACTGAGATGGCTGAATAATCCATCCAGCCATGTGGGGGGTGGGGCAGTAGTCCACCTGTCTCCACCGGTTGCGTAGCAGAGGGGCAGTCTCTTTCGACCGCCTCTCAACCTGACGGGAGCGTCTCTGTAAAGACTGCGAGTTCCTGATAAAGTCCTGTGTAGTTCACCACTCGCCTCATCATTGTTCCACCTTTTATGGACATAACAGGATGCATGTTTTCTTAACAGAGAGCTTCAGGGGGAAATGTGTGAAACCCTGGTGGCAAGCTTTGAAACAGGTCAAGTGGTGGTTTGGCTACAGGGCAGAGATTTTGTTAAGAACACCTGTGAACCACCAGAAACACAGGTGTAGAGTGTTTTTACATGCTCTGTGGACAAACACATGGTATGAGTTATACTCACAGTTTCACACATTTCTGGAGGGACATGCATTTTTTAGTGATGACATCAGCGACCTTGTAGTAAACATTATCATTAATATAAAAAACATGTATCAAATAGACAATATTTTTGTATGCTTCACTGCATGTAATTTAGGGTTTCATATTAACATCTTCAGTAATCTCTGGGAAAGAAAGAAGACCACATTTAGACTGCAACTGTTCTGAATCTTTGATGTACAAGGCTGCTGTATTGTTTCTCAACCACAGAGACCCCTAATTACAGTCTCCACACTCTCCCATGTGGTGTTCAGGAGCTACAGTGTAAATGTGTGGCTGCAGGTTTTTAACAGGGACACTTAACAATAACTGGAGAAACACTGGTAGTCTGAAAAGCACAGCGCAGAGCCGACAAAGAAGAATCAAAACAGTCAGATCGGCATTAGACATAAAAACAAGAGACAAATTAGGGTGAAAGTAATCTCTTCAGGGACGGAAATTGGGAACAACAGAGTGTGAGAAGAACTGCCTTCTATACCCTCTCTGCCATCCCTGCTCCACTCCCACAGAATGGATTAGTGGGACGTGTTTCAGCTAATTTTACAGTTGTAACTCAGTGGATGAAGAAGCAGACGTGTGTAGGGACAGAAATGCACATGTGCTCTTCTTCACTCGCACATCCATTGGTGGTACATATCGTGCATGTGAGTTTGACTCCGTCAGCCCACTCAGCCCAGCAGGGGGCCCAGATAGAGAGATGCATGGAGGGAACAAGTTGTTTTCTGTGTTTCAAAGAGACAGCTATTCACTTTAATTATCTATGGTGACTCAGTCACTGAAGACGTGCACTGTTTGATTCTGAGGAGAGACTTTTGATGTTTGCGCACAGGCGAGTGCTGTGCTCAAGCGTCAATCGGAAATGTAACACTTCTTATAAATTTAGAACTTTTTCCATGTAAATTCAACTTTCCTTGTAAATTTGAGACCTTTTTTTAATTTTTTTTTTAATATCCAGGCCTATAGGCCAGGAAAATTTTAGAAAATAAGTGGAATTGTTAGTGATGAGGGCTGCTCATTAAAGATTTTCCCTGATCACCTTCCTGTTATTGCGGGACGCAAAAATGTCACATGAATAATAATCCACATCTCTATAGGTCACGTGATAATCTGCAGCTCTGAACTCCTCGGAGTTTCTCTTCTACAGGTGCTAAGGTGGAGTAAAGTGTGATCATGGAGTCAGTTGAATGCAGAGCAGTCATCAGGTCCCTGTAGTTGAGAGTACACACACCACAGGAGACCTTCATGAGATAAAAGAGACTCATGGGGAGGATGACCCATCGTGTAACGTAGTCAAGCACTGGCATCAACAGTTCAAGTGTGGTCAGACATCAGTGGAAACGGCACTCATTCCTGGGTGACCACTGTGCTCCATTGATGAAGACACCATTTTGAAGGATCTCCACATAACTGTTCACCAACTAGCCCAAGATGTCCAGATCAGTGTGGGGTCTGTGAAAAAATAATCCATGACCATCTGCACATGTAGAAGTTGTCTCCATGATGGAGTTCCCAGTGGCTCACACCATTCCAGAAGCAGGAATGAATCACATGCTCCAAGACTCTTCTGGCCATGTGCCAAGAAAACCAGGAGGACTTCTTCTACAGACTAATCATGCAGGGACAAACATGGGTCTATCACTATGACCCAGAGACTAAAGCCCAGCAGAAGCAATGGAAACATTATGACTCACCACCTCTGAAGAAGACACGTGTCCAACCCTCAATCATGTCATGTTCAGGGTCGTCACCCCAAGCATGACTTGTGGCTGTTGGGTTAATCATTGCTTATTAATTCCAGCTGGCGGATTGAGCCCTGCTCTCCGCCAGTCCCACAGCCACGCCTCCTCCTCTCACCAGGCATTCACCAGCTGTCTGGCTCACCACATACACACTCACACACTCATGCACACACACATTCACACTCAGACTCATACTGATACTTACACACACGCACACACACACATAATCCAATCAGTCACGCACCTGGTCACCACACAGCTGTGTTCACTTGCTCTTATTCTGGGTTTGTATATTAATAGAGTAGAATGTGACCAGCTAGTGTGGCAACTTAGCAATGTCAACTCTGGACATCCGGTCTCGCTTTTGTTGGTTTACCCCTGGACTGAATCATGCTGTTCCCTCAGAGCCTTTCCGCTGCGACACTGTTGTAAGTCTTCCCCTGTGCCTTTTTCTCCGCTTCTGCTTAATTGGAGCACGTTAGGCGTTCCTGTTCACCGACCAAGTTTGTAGCCGGGTGTCTTGCCCTTTTCTAACGTGATTGTTTTTTGGACTACTGTACATTCACCCATTGTAAATATACACGTTACTTACTCTGCGTTTTGGGCTCGCTGCCATTTCATATGTTCACTGTGGAGTTACGCAGTGAACATGACAAGGTCATGCTCAGTCTTTTGGGACCAGCATGGCGTACTGATGATGGATTTACTGGCAAAGAGTACCACAATTACTGGGACTTACTATGCTTCACTGCTGCAGAAATTGCAGAAAGCCATCAAAACCAAGAGTCATGGTATGCTGACCAAAACCTCTTCCTGCAAGACAACACCCCCAGTTCACAACTGTGTGTTGCCCAGGTAGAAGCACGGTCCAGCAGCTATGAAATCCTTCCTCACCCCCTTACTCTCCTGACCTCACAACATCTGACTGCCACCTCTTTCCAGTCATGAAGTCATTTTTGAAGGCCAAGCACTTCCAAAACGATGAAACACTGATTTGTGAGGTCAATTCATGGCTTCTGACACAACCTGCAGACTTCTACGGGTGCGGTCTCCACAGCTGCAAAAAGTGATGGGAGAAGTGCATGACCCTTGGCGGTACCTATGTAGAGTAAGGCTTGGGCAGCACAGTGGTGCAGTGGTTAGCACTGTTGCCTTACAGCTACAAGGTTCCTGGTTCGAATCCCCAGGCTGGCAGGGGTTGGAACCTTTCTGTGTGGAGTTTGCATGTTCTCCCTGTGCTGCGTGGGTTTACTCCTGGGGCTCCGGTTTCCTCCCACAATCCAAAGACATGCATGTTAGGTTAATTGGCTGTTCTAAATTGTCCCTAGATATTTGTTTCCTATAGGCCCTTAGAATAGAGGGTTAGTACTAGTGAAAGCGCTTTGAGTGGTCTTTGAGACTAGAAAAACGCTATATAAGTGTAGGTTAGTTAGTTAGTTAGTTAGTTATAACTGTGGCAAGTTTGGTTCCTCTCAGTCCACGGGGAATGAGTCAGGGGCAATCTTTAATGAACAGCCCTCGTAACATATGAAGGGCTGATCAAGAAGGAATGTGGAAAACAAGAGGAGGGAGGAGGACAGTGCTGGAAGGCAGAACATCTCTGACTGTGACACTGAGGAGGATTAGAGATGTGACAGAGATGAGCCTGCAGCACCACTCTGACTGTCACTGTTACTGTGTACTGGCACCACTGTACTGCTCCGAACACACACACACACACACACACACACACACACACACACACACACTGTGTATTAAAACAACTAGAGGACTGTGTGTGAGTGTGGACACACGGAGGCTCCTGTACGCATGGGGGTGAAAGGCATGAAATGAAAACCTGAACCTTCTATTTCTGACTGCTGCTAATATGGCACAGCATGAAAACAAAGTGGGATTAAACTTAAATCAGTGTGAAGAAATTTCAAAAATATGCCAAAATATAAAGCTGAAAACTATGTGCAAGCAATATGTAAACAATGTAGATTAAAAAGGAAAAGTGTGCAAACAGTACGGACTGTAACTCCTAACGCAATGTTTTTCAACCAGGGTGCACGGGAACATTCAGGCTTCTGTGGGAAACTTTCTAACTTCACTTCTTAATTGGTCAAAAAAATTGAAAATAATTATTTGCTGTTGAGCATGGGTTGGTAGATACCCTTACAATGTACACCGAACTGTTAAAATATTAAATCAATAACAATAATAATATGAAATATTAAAATATTTAATTACGATTAATCACAATTTAATCATAGAATTTAAAAAAAATCTGTCCTCTATAAAGGATTTTTCCCTAAGTTTACACTCATAGACAAGCAGACCCTCCATGATGCGTCTGCCTTATGTGTGCACGCGTGGATCAGGAACACGTCTTGCAGAGGTCTTTTATCTTTATTTGCACTCTGGAATGTCTGGGTCTATCTTTTGTCACCATTTGCACTACGGGCAGCATTACTGTGCACAGACTGCTGCTGTTGTTTTTCTAGCATTATTCTTTTTTTATATTGTGCACACCACTGAAGAGAGAGAGAAACACCATTTCAGTTCTCCTGTATGTCCTGTACGTGTAGTAGGACTGACAAATAAAACCTCTAAATCTTTTGCGCATTGGCTAGATGTCGATATTACACCGAGATCTAGCCAATGTGCAAAAGAGCTCTATAAGATGTATTCCTGCTGTAAACTTGCTAACGTTGGCCCAACATATGTGTGCTGCTGTGTGGGTGCCAGTCATCCCGGACAAATTATTTAAGGCTGGAAAAAAAATATAAAGCTTCATAAATTGATCAAAATAATCAGAATCAGTTTAGGGAAAATGCAATCGATACTAATTAAATTAATTTAAATAAGCAAGAATGAGTAAAATAATTTGTTTTGGTTTCTCTGTCAGCTTAAAAAAGGCAGCAGAGTTTGACACAGTTTTCTGCAAGTCTTTTTGCGTTCAGACTTGCACAAAATGATTTCTATTTAAATGGCTTCATAAATTCCATTCATAAGTAAATACAAATATTTTAATAGATTAACAAAGCTGAATTTCTCTCACAACTTTATTCTTCATCGGTAAAATGTTTTATTTGCAACTAAAAACTCTGGAACATTAACACATCAACATTAATATACGAGTTCAAAACATTTCTGCCACTAAACTGACTCCATGCCAGACTGGTTTTAAAACCAAATCCTCCTTCTTCTTCTTCTTTGCTCCACTGTCACCCATCACTTCCCTGTTTTCTGAATGACTCTGCCGCCGTGTCACGACAGAGCAGGCTGAGCAGAACTGCGCTGAAGCTTCATCCTGCCCTTCACACATGACGTCGCTCTGCACAGTTAACTTCACACATATTCTACATCACGTCTCTTGCTGCTGGCAGCTTTGAGCAGCGTGGCAGAGCGTGCACGTCGTGCACAGAGACGGGGGTCTGAGCGCTGGTGTAATCACAGGTGAGCAGCCACAGCAGAAGGACTCCACGTCTCCCAGACCTCTGATCTCCACACAGTTACGCCAGACACCACGGCCAGTGTTACTACAGTAGCAGCGCGCGCGCGCACACACACACACACACACACACACACACACACACACACACATATGCATGTGCACACACTCAGTAGCGGGTCCAGTTGGGCTGAGCTTCCCTATGTGTGTCCAAGCATCCTGTGATTCCTGGACGAGGACACTATGGCATCAAGGAGCCCATCTGTGGGACAGAGAGTGAGGACATCTGTCCATGTGAGACACACATGCAAGCATGCACGTACACACACATGCACAGAGTAGGTTTCACCAGAGACAGTCACAGACACCAGGAGAAACTACCTGGGTGTTCCCCATGTGCGTGTGCGTGCGTGAGTGTGTGTGTGTGTGTGTGTGATCCATACAGTAGAAGAGAAAAAATCATGTACACCTACAGTGGTGTGGAAAAAAGTATTTGCCCCCTTCATGATTTCTCATTTTTTTGTATGTTTGTCACACTTAAATGTTTCAGATCATCAAATGAGTTTAACTATGAGACAAAGATAACACAAGTAAACACAAAATGTAGTTTTTAAATGAAGGTGTTTATTATTAAAGGAGAAAAAATCCAAACCTACATGGCCCTGTGTGGAAAAAGTGATTGACCCCCTGTTAAAACATAAACTAACTGTGGTTTATCACATCATTGGAAAGCTGAGTTCAATTTCTCCAGCCACACCCACGCCTGATTACTGCCACACCTGTTCTCAATCAAGAAATCACTTAAATAGGACCTGCCTGACAAAGTGAAGTAGACCAAAGATCCTCAAAAGCTAGACATCATGCTGCAATCCAAAGAAATTCAGGAACAAATGAGAAACAAAGTAATTGAGATCTATCAGTCTGGAAAAGGTTATAAAGACATTTCTAAAGCTTTGGGACTTCAGTGAATCACAGTGAGAGTCATCATCCACAAATGGTGAAAACATGGAACATGGTGAACCTTCCCAAGAGCGCAGCAACGACTCATCCAAGAGGTCACAAAAGACTCCACAACAACATCCAAAGAACTGCAGGTCTCACTTGCCTCAGTTAAGGTCAGTGTTCATGACTCCACCATAAGAAAGAGACTGGGCAAAAATAGCCTGCATGGCAGGGTTCCAAGACGAAAACCACTGCTGAGCAAAAAGAACATAAAGGCTCGTCTCAGGTTTGCCAGAAAACATCTTGATGATCCCCAAGATTTTCAGGAAAATACTTTGTGGACTGACGAGACAAAAGCTGAATTTTTTGCAAGGTGTGTGTCCCATTACATCTGGCATAAAAATAAGAGCATTTCAGAAATGGAACATCATACCAACAGAAAATATGGTGGTGGTAGTGTGATGGTCTGGGGCTGCTTTGCTGCTTCAAGACCTGGAAGACTTGCTGTGGTAAATGGAACCGTGAATTCTACTGTCTACTAAAAAATCCTCAAGGAGAATGTCTGGCCATCTGTTTGTGACCTCAAGCTGAAGCGCACTTGGGTTCTGCAGCAGGACAATGATCCAAAACACACCAGCAAGTCCACCTCTGAATGGCTTAAGAAAAACAAAATGAAGACTTTGGAGTGGCCTAATCAAAGTCCTGACCTGAATCTGATTGAGATGCTGTGGCATGACCTGAAAAAGACGGTTCATGCTGGAAAACCCTCCAATGTGGCTGAATTACAACAATTCTGCAAAGATGAGTGGGCCAAAATTCCTCCACAGCGCTGTAAAAGACTCACTGACAGTTATTGCAAACACTTGATTGCAGTTGTTGCTGCTAAGGGTGGCCCAACCAGTTACTAGGTTTAGAGGGCAATAACTTTTTCACACAGGGCCATGTAGGTTTTGATTTTTTTCCCTTAATAATAAACACCTTCATTTAAAAACCGCTTTTTGTGTTTACTTGTGTTATCTTTGTCTAATATTTAAATTTGTTTAATGATCTGAAACATTTAAGTGTGACAAACATACAAAAAAATGAGAAATGAAGAAGGGGCAAACACTTTTTCACACCACTGTATATACACACACAGTGCACATACATACCTGTGTATACAGATCAAACATGAATAAAAAAAAAACAAATTCAAACATGTACACAGTAGGCCATTTATTTTTTAACAAGTGTTTTTTTCTGTGACCATTTCTGTATTAACCATGAGTATTTCTGTGACCATTGTGGGTTTTTCTTTCATTAACAGAGGGGTAACAACAATTTTGTCCACGTGTGTACACACAATCACATCATATAACCAACATACACCCACCATGTTTTGTGCAGGGGGATGGGGGGGTGGAGGGTCTTCCCCTACCCCTGTTATCCTTCTCCTGCTGGGGATGTGGGGGCCCGGTAGGGAGCCTGGGACCCGTCATGTTGTCAAAATCCCTGGGTGCTGCTGAATGTATAGATACAAGCAAGGGAGTGAGAGCGGGACTGAATATGAGAGTGAGAGTGAGGGGGTGATGAATGGAGGTGGTGGTGGTGGGTCAGTTTTGTGTGGTGCTTTGTGTGTCAGGTGGCATCTCGGGGTGCCTGCGGTGGTCTGCTGATCAGTCACTCAGGTGGGCACTGGGGGGTGGGGTCTGCTTCTGTGGCTGCTGGCCTGCGCCGGTGGTCTCCCCGGCCGATGCCGGGCGCTGGCGCGCCTTCAGGCTCGCTGCATCTGCTTCGCAGCCACCTTAAGAAACAAGGGTGAATGAAGGGTGAGACTGAACGGGTACAGGAGTGAGACAGAATGGGTGGGTCCGGGTGAGTGAGAGTGAGGGAGTGCATGTGGGTGCGCATGGGAGCATGTGAGTGTGAAGGTGTGGGGAGGGGTGTGTCTGCGAGTCAGGAGGTGCTGGATTAAGGTGGGTAGTGCCTCTCGGCTATGTGGGCTCCCCTGGATGGTGGGGACTTCTCTGGGCATGGGGGTCCCTGGGGTGTGCGGCGGTGGTGCTGGGGGGGCTGCTGTGGGGTTGGCTGGGGGGGCTTGCGCCAGGGGTGGGGTCGCTGGCCTACTGGCATCTGGGGCCTGGGGGGACTCGTTGGCTCCACTGGGGGGATTGGGGGATTGGTGGGTCCTGGGGTGTGGGCCCGTCACGCTGTCTGCCTGGCAACCTGGCCTCCCTCGATCATCCCTCCGGGACCTTTCCTGGACCTGGCTTTCCTGGGGCTTGCTGACCTCGGGCGTTTGTGCCCTGTGGGGGTTGGTGGCGCTGCCTTGCCTGCTCTGTTCTCGTCTCATGTGGGAACCAATGAGCTGTTACGGGCAGCTGTATCCTCCAAAACTGAAATGCCATCATCACTCCTCCCTCTTTCACTGTCCATTCATCTGTTCTGGCTGTCTGTCATCCATCCATCCATCCATCCATCCATTTTCCATCATTCATCATCTATCCATCCATCCATCCATCCATCCATCCATCCATCCATCAGCCATCCATCCATCCATCATCCATTTATCATCATCCATCCATCCATCCATCAGCCATCCATCCATCCATTAATCCAACCATCCATCCATCCATCCATCCAACATTGTACAATCTCCTTGTTTGCAGACATGCTTTATATTCACTCCTCCAGGCATCTTTCACACACACACACACACACACACACACACACACACACACACACACACACACACACACACACACCTGGCAGGTCTCAATGTCCCTGATGTTTCCCATTTTTAATAAGAGGCTGCTGTCATATAGGGAATATGTGTATGTGTGTGTGACAGGGTGGAGTGTGTTTATGTCGTCTGCAGCAAGAAAGAAAAAAAAAAGGTTTTTGGGATGAGGAACAACAAAGAGACAGACAATGAAAGATGTAGAGCTATGCATGAAGGAAGAGAAGCTGAAAGGATATGAGATGCCAACTAAAGATGTGAGACAGACACTGAGAGCGGAATGTGGGACATCACTGGACAAGTACGGAGAGGGAATCCAACCCAGGCAGGACTAGTGACAGATGAGCAGTCAGGTCCCCTGTTTCTGATATCCTCTCACCAGCCACTCCACAATCAAATCTGAAGTTACAGAGCCAGAGCTGCTTCCAGAATCCTGACAAAGACACAGTTATGTCACACAATCCTGTCTGTTCTGTAGATTTTTGACTGTGACTAGTAGTGTTCTCCTGGTCACTAACCTCTAGTCTGGGAGTACTGCTCAGAAGTTGCTGCCAAAATTAGATTTTCACATATTAAAGGTACCAGGAACAGGAACAGGTTTAAAATATTGATTAGCTGCTTGTTCGGGCAGGTTTCTCCACCAGCTTTGGTAGAACTGCGGCACGGTGTCTTGGTGCTTTTTTTGTGCTGGTTCAGGACTGCCATTTGTCTGGAGTGTCTGGGTGGATACCAGACACCCAGGGTACATCACAAAAGAAAAAGAGCCCCCTCCCCCCCCCCAAAAAAAGGAGAAGAATAATAACCACCCCGGGTGGGTGGAACAGGCTAGGAGGAAATGAAACAAAAACCCCACTCAGGACCCACACCCACGCAGAACCAGGCACCTTTTTTTTTTTCCGGTTCCGGTTCCGCCGGACCGGCGGCGCCACACGAGTCGGCTGCCTGTTGCAACAGCCTTTTCTTTTTATCTTCCTTCTTCTTTCTACACCTTTCACTCTGTATATATATCACGGACGCACGGATCGCCCCGGGGGTCTCCCGGGTCGGCGGACGGAGCCACGGTTTGCAGCGGGAGACGTTACAGTGGGGAGGAGCTAGTGCTAGCTAGCACTTGGCCGCCGCCCGGTGCTAATGGGAAACTCGACATACCGGGAGCTGTAGCGAAAACGATGCGGGTGCCGGGCTGGAGTTTAGGCGGCGTGAAAGAAATATAAGACAGAATAATAAAGAGCGATGGCAAGAATCAAGCAGACCGCCCGTAAAATCTACTGGAGGAAGAAGCCCCCCCCCCCCTCCTCCCCAGGAGACAGCTAGCCACCAGGGCTGCTCGGAGAGGTGCTCTGGCCACCGGCAGAGTGAAGAGGCCTCGCCGTCACAGGCCCGTGGCTCTGAGAGAGATCCGTCGCTGCCAGAAATCCACAGAGCTGCTCATCCGTAAGCTGCCCGTCCAGCGCCTGGTGAGGGAGATCGCTCAGGACTTCAAGACCGTCCTGCGTTTCCTGAGCTTCGCCGTCATGGCTCTGCAGGAGACCTGCGAGGCCCACCTGGTGGGTCTCTTCTTCGCTAAGGGGGTCACCATCATGCCCAAACACTTCCAGCTGGCCCGCTGCATCCGCGGAGAGAGAGCTTAGACTTTCTGCTGCACATTCACCAGCCATAATGCTCTGCACTGTGTGTCTATATATATATATATATTTATAGTAATATGGACATATGTTTACTAGATGTTGTTTTTTTCTTGCCTTCTGATTGTTGCTCTGAGTGTTGCTATCCCTATGCTGTTGCAATCCTGGAATTTCCCCATTGTGGGACTAATAAAGGCTTATCTTATCTTAGACCCCCTGTACCAGAGAGCAAGACAGTTCAGGTGGTCGGCTAAAGTCCCAGACCTGGCAGATGGCATGATGGAATGAATCGGGTGGCCTACCAGAGAACGTGGGCCACCATAACGGCCTCGGGCGGAGGAAAGGAAACCATGATGGCCTCGGGCAGAGAAGAGGGAGCCACGACGGCCTCGGGCAGAGGAGAGGGAACCATGACAGCCTTGGGCAGAGGACAGGGAACCACGACAGCCTTGGGCAGAGGAGATGGAACCACAACGGGCTCGGGCAGAGGAGAGGGAACCACGAAGACCTTGGGCAGAGGATAGGGAACTACGACAGCTTCGGGCAGAGGAGAGAGAACCACAACGGTTTCGGACTGGCCTGTAGCACCCCCGGGATGGGACATGGCTGCACCCATGGTGGCTCTGGGCTGGAGCAAAGCAGCACTTGCAGTGGCTTGGGGTTGGAACAAAGCAGCACCTGCGGTGGCTCCGGGCTGGAGCAAAGCAGCACCTGCAGTGGCTCCGGGCTGGAGCAAAGCAGCACCTGCAGTGGCTCCGGGCTGGAGCAAAGCAGCACTTGCAGTGGCTCCGGGCTGGAGCAAAGCAGCACCCGCAGTGGCTCCAGGCTGGAGCAAAGCAGCACCCGCAGTGGCTCCGGGCTGGAGCAAAGCAGCACCCGCAGTGGCTCCAGGTTGGAGCAAAGCTGCACCCATAGTGGATCTCGAGCTGCAGCGTAGCATCCACAATGGACCCAAGCTGGGGCACAGCACCCATCGGTCTGAAACTGGGATGCAGCACCCACGGTGGCCCCCGACTGGGACTCAACATCCATGGAGACCTGGACTGAGGAGGAGCTGCACCCACTGAGGTCCCAGGATGGGACGGAGCACCCATGACCACCTCAGCTGACAGGAAAGCAGGACCCTTGGAGGTCCCGGGCTGGGATGGAGCACCCGTGACAACCTCAGCTGATGGAGAAGCAGCACCCACGGGGTCCCAGGCTTGGACAGAGCACCCGCGATGACCTCAGCTAGCTGAGAAACGGCACCCTCGGAGGTCCCAGGCTGGGATGGAGCACCCGCGAAGACCTCAGACGATGGGGGAGCACTCACTGAGGTCTCGGGAAGTGAGGCTGGACCCACGGAGACCTCTGGCGAACTTGGAAAATCCTCGGTGACCCTGGGAAAAGACTCCGAAAAGAGAGGCAGAGAAACAGGGTTAGGGTCACCGGCGGCAGTGGAGCCCGGCGAGGTGAGCTCAGGTGCAGCTGACAACTGCACTTGATTCTCCTCACCCACAGCCAGACAAGATCTCTCCAACATAGAAACAACGAAAACAAAGGAGAGCATTTGCCTAAACTCAAGCTCCACCGCCATCCAGGACTCCGTCGATTCAGGCCGCGACATCTCAGGCCCGGCCCTCTGGAGGTCCAACTTTGGCCCTGCTGCGGTGGCCCCTACAGCATGCATGGTGGTGGATGCAGTCCCAAGACCCCCTAGTGAAGTGGCCTACACAGGTGGCTCGCCCGACACAGGAGGTCAGTTTTCAGCTGGCGCTGGACTCTGTACCACTGAGGCCAGGGGATGTTCTTTCATCGGCGCAGGCTTCAGCTTGGTCTCAGCGATCTCCCTCCATCCAGAAAGTGGATGCGGGGCTAGAACCAGGTCCTCCAGGGCTACAGGCTCCTCCATCATCCGGTGGCTCAATCCTACAGCCGGCGGACACTCAAGGGGCAAAGGACGAGACACAGAGAGAGCAGGTGAAAAGTTTTTAGCTGCAGCAGGCGATGAGAGCTCAGTGGACCGCAGTAACCGAGCCCCAACACCGGGAATAAGGCAAGGTAATTCATGATTTGGTAACAAAGAATGAAAAGACACTTACCTGTATTCCCAGGGCATGATGTTTTCTGCTGTGGCAGGTGTTGAATCCGCCATCTCCATGGCTGCTGTTGTAGCGGACCCCTCCGAGGCATGTAGAGGAGCTGCCCCAGCAGATGTGGTGATGGGCAGAGCCGGGAAGGAGGCGACCAGTTAAATCGCCGAGGAGGAGGGAGAGGCAGCGGCAGCGGAGGAGGAGGCTGACGGGACAGCCGGAGAAGAAAATCCAGGGAAAGGAACTGCTAGCGGGAGTTTTCTGGCTCGGTGTAGGAGGGGCTGCTGACAAGGAGGTGGAGGCATTCCTCCGGGGGTCCAAAGCTGGATGGCGGCATTTTGGAGGCTGCGGAGTGGGAGTAGGAACAGCCGAACAGGAGGAGGAGCAGGATGTCTGCTGCGAAGTACACTTTCGCGTCTGCTACGGTCCTGCTGGAAGTGCCCCCCACGTTAACCCGGGGAATGACTGCTGGAGTGAGGAGACCATAGACAGCAACTCCGCGAACTGGGGGTACCTCCTTAAGCCGGGATTTGCCTTCACTATCTCCCCCGCTCCATGTACGCTCTCCCAGACCTTCTTCAGCCTGCGGGAGGGGAGCGTTCATCCATGAAGCTCTGGATGAATTCTGCAGCCCATTCCTCCTCTAGGCTTGGAGTCCCGGCCACCGATTGTCCTTTGTTGGCTGAAGTCCGGCAGGCTGGGGACATGATGATGGCTCCGGACAGAACAGGTGAGAGTTAAAACAAAAACCACAAACTACAGCAGCTGAGTGTCTAAATGGTTGGAGCCTACTGTCATGATTTGTCCCTCGGGGCCGAGAGGAGAGACTCAGACGCTGAACTGTAGTTTGCGGTATTTAATAAGGACACATAAAAGTCCAAACAGTGCACAAAATAACTTACAAATTGAGTCGGCAAGGAGTAGGGAGGGAAAACACAGGCGGAAGCACCAGAATGGGGAAAGGGTTCTGGTGCAGGTTAGCTGAGGCTCCAAGAAATAATGAAAGAAACAATTGTCTTTAAATAGAGCATGAGGCAAATGAACACAAATGATTGCAGGTGTGGATCACATGAACAGGCAGGGGATGACAATGATTACCAACTGGGGTCAGCTGAGTGAAATGAGAGGGGAGAAGATGGGACTGACAGCTGACAGGGACACAGCCACTGACAGCTGTCACCCCGGAGAAAGAGAACACAACAGCGCCATATAAGGAACTAAATACCAACAAATAAGGACTGCGGAATAAATACAAACAAATACCAAATAAATGAGTAGCAACCTATGATAACATAAACAAGGGGATGAGAAGAATAAGAAACAACACAAGATATGCAGAAACCCACCGCGGATAAAATGAATGGAACCAAGGAACAAGAAATACAGCAAATATATAACTATAGAGAAAGGCCATGAGACTGAGCACGGCAGAAACCCCCAGTGCTCAGCTCATGACAAATAAGGCACACCCATGTAGAATGAAACTGACTGACTTTGTTGTGAAAGAGCTATCAGAATACCGTTCACTGAAGACATGTCACCTCTGTGAAAGAAGTAAGACTTTGATGTTTGAAGGTTAAGTGGAACAATAAATTTGCCCCAATGGTTTTAATCGTGCACTGAAGGTTTACCATTCATCCAAACATGCATTTACCTTCATTTATTCTGTCAAATCCAACAACTTTCAAGGAATTTCAATTTGAGAGCATCTGCAACACATTGTTAAGAGGCTATTGAACTTTTAAAACTCAGAATATTTTCATAAAGCATACTAGCATGGACATGCACAGACATTTTGACGGGATGTTGCTTTAATGTGGAAAAAGGGCAAAATTACAGGGAAAAATGTGTTAATTTATTAGACAAAATTCACAAATTCATGAGAAAAATTGCAAATTTATGAGGGAAAGAGTCATATACGGACAATTACAATCTCTTAGAATTTGTATTTGATAAAAGAAGTATATTTTTCTTTATACACTGAATGGGAGAGAAAAATATAATAACTCAGTGGCGAGTTGTTAGAGTCTGCAGATTTGGCAACCGCAGCAGGATAGAAAAACCCTCCAGAGACTCATCTATCCTGTAACGCTGAAAGGAAAAAAAAAAAGTTGCAAATTTGCGTGAAAAATGTTGTAAATTTTCCAGAAAAAAGTTTGTAAAATTACAAGAAAAAATTTAAAAAAAAATTGCTTCTTATCATGCACAGTCTAGTGGTACTACCGTTACAGAAATTAGCACCAGGTGCTAATCTGTAATTTGTAATTATACACTGCTCATTGCACAATACTAATTTGCACACTGTACATAGGTTCATGCCATCTCAGGTTCACATCATCTCTGATATCATTATACCACTATCACTTTAGACATCCAGTGAATTTTCAGTTTCATTCCTCTTGTGTGTGTTATTAGTGTCCATTTAGTATTAGGATTGAGTTACTGTGTTAGTGTGTCATGACCTATTAGAATTGTTGTTTCTGTACCTTTTACCTCAGCATTTGTTTGGAGAGCAAAGTAAGAATTTCATTGCTCAGGAAATGTAGCATTTCTTAACTTTGCACATGATAATAAAGCCTTGGAATCTTGAATCTAGAATAAAGTTGCAAAATTACAAGAGAAAACTACAAATTTAATGGAAAAAAATGTTGCCTGTTTGCCAGAAAAGGTTGCTAATTTTTCAGGAAAAAGTTCCATATTTACTATAATACTGTGCAAACATAAAAATGAAGGCTCAAAGTTACATGAAAAAAAAACTGCAGATCCACAACATTCATGAGAAAAAAGCCACAACAGTTTTTTTTTTTTTTTAATTATTTTTTCTTCCTCTGGAGGGGCAGCTCAGCAAAGATAGTACATGGGCTGTTGCCCAGGCAACAACAGCCTGTGCCTGTGCACGTCCTTCCATACCAGTGTATATCAGTATCTGGTTCAATTGATCTTCATACTGCAGTCTAATGAAGCCAACGCGCCATTTGAAGCATCAATCTTTTGCATCGTTGCTGATTTCCTGCTTCCACAGAGGCGCAGCGGTTGATGAATATCTGCCAGGGCGGCATTTTTAAGCCTCAGTACAAGACAAAAAAACAAACAAACAGCATGAATCATTGTAAACAATACCCATAACGTGACAAATGCCACAAAGAAACGACTTTACAGTGTGCCACGTGTGCCGCCACCATCAATCGCCACAGACACGAGTTACTGTCAGGAAACAAGACGGTGACAAGCGCGGCCCGTGGAAAAACGCCTCGCCACCATCCCCAGAGAAACTAGTTCTACACAATTCCTACACCCCCGCTCCCCACCCACAGACACACACGCACCGCTCAACAACACCCTCAATCTGCCGGGCTCTGCGGAGGCAGGGAACTGGGATGTGACAAATCAGCCGAGACCCTGACAGTCAACTTCATGCCCGGTGATAATGAGCTCCCGCCGGAGACGGCTCTCACCGGGAGAGGACAGCATCACAGAAAAATGTTAACAATGCACTAATCGGCCGAAGTGGAGTGTGTAAAAAGAGAAGTGCACAACAATAGGAGGGTGGGAGGGGGTGGAGGAGACGCACGCAGATGGGCCGACAAACACAACCAGGAAGTAGGGATGAGTGCAGGCGTCTCTGTGGATGAGCTGGATCAGAGCACATGGTCGCAGTGCCGCGTACAGCAGGTGTGTGAGCATGTGACGAGCTTGTCTGAGCGCCTCTGTGTCACAGGGAGATAAGTGGAGCTCCACAGGAGACAAAGGAGGTCTGATTGGAGCCTCGGCTCGGGGAATGGGAAGGGACTGGTGCTAGGCTAGGTTAGGGCTGACGATCCCATCTACACCTGCTGATGTTCATGTCATCAGAACGTATCAGGGTGGTGCAGCGACGGGAACCGCTACGATGGACAGAAGAACCAAATTATGATGAGCCTATCATCCATGAATATACAACAAAAAGAGTTGTATATAACCCATAGTTGTAGGTCAGGATCCTAAGGTAAAGCTGTGTAGAAAGTTTGATGACCCTACAGAGGACATAGGGAGTGTTAATCTTGACCTTTGACCTTTTGACCTCAAGCCCATAGTCAGAGGTTGTGGTCTCAGGGTGAACCTGTGCACCAAGTTTGGTGACTGTAGCTTTCTTTGTTGTTGAGATAAAGTTTATTTGGTATTTTGATGTTGACCTTTGACCTTGCGATCCTAAAACCATAGTCACACTTCAGGGTCACATGGTGAATCTCTGTACCAAGTTTGGTGATCCTAGCTGTACTCGTTGTCAGTAATAGGACATAGGGAGGGTTAACCTAGACCTTCTGACCCCAAATCCATAGTCAGGTCAGTCATCCAGGATGCATCTTAGAGACAACTACTGTATGGATTTGAAAAGCCAACATCATTTCTTTCAGCAGTTATTGGATTTACAAGATTTAGGGAAAATCTGACCTCTGACCTTTGTCATTGAAGTCATCTGGCAATGGTGGCCTAATGGTTAGGGATGTGGACTGGCGAGCAGAGGGTCACAGGTTTGATCCCTGGACCAGCAGCATCAGATCTGGGTGGGACAGATAACAGAGCAGTGTTTGCCCCACCCTCCTTAACCCCACTGTGGTGCCCTTGAACAAGGCCCCGAACCCCAACTGGAGCTGCTCAGTGGCCACAGGTCAGTCTGTGGTTGTACTGGGCAGCTTCCTGGTGTGAGTGTGAACAGGGCGTCCTTGAAAAAGAGAGGTTCTCAACGGAACTACCCTGTATAAATCAAGGTTAAATAAAAAAATAAAAATCTGATCAGAGTCAAATTGCAACATGTGCATGATCAGAGTATATCAAACCACGGTACCACGTTTCAAAACATCGGAACAAAACTGTAGAAGGAGTTGATTTTACAGGTGGGACGGATGGACAGCCTGTCCCATAACATAATCATCTTTGACCAGCGGGGATAACGAGAGCGTTACTATATAAACTAGACTTACTTCTAATTTCTTTTTTCAGTAAATGAGACTTTTCTTGCACGTCTTTTTTAACACAGAATAAATTTATATTTTCTTTTTCTGGCAAATTAAGATGCCTCATTAAACAAACTTTTTGTCATAAATCAGCATTTATTTTTCTAAATTTCCAAGCTTTACTTCATAAATTTGTGAAATTTACTGTCAATTTCTGCTCTTTTCTCTAAAAACGTGTGAATTTTTTTTATACATGTACATTATTCATAAAAAATTGGTCACATTCTTTCTGCTAGTGTGAGACTTCAGTCTCATAAATTTAGAACCTCTGTTCGAACATCCCTCACAGAGCAGCCAACGCTGTCAAATGTTCAAGAGCGCTGTAGTTGTTGGGTTTCGTCACAGTTCATAAAAGTTCGTACACAGTTTTTAAGGTCACAATCAGTTCTGTCATAAAGGTTCTTAAACAGCTGCTTTGCAAACCAAGAACAACTTTAGCGACACGTGTTACAACAGTTTGCAAGTGCTAACCAACTTCAAAATGTTTGGAAATGTTTGCAGAAAAGAAAAACTTGTTAATAAAAAGTTGTAAATACTAAATTAAAACAAGAAAAAACTGTTTGGAAACTATTTGGCAGCCTTTTACGAATCCTGATGAAACCCAAAAACCGCTACATTCGTGAATGTTCGTCAATTTGTTACTCGAATTGAAGCTGTAATTTTTTAACATCACATACTGAGGTGGTTCTAAGTTCCGGTCTGAAAAAGAAGCTGCTCAGACAGCTCCTATACTCCAACAGCACATGTTGGGCCAATGTCAGCAAGTTTGCATCGTGAGTTCATCTTAGAGAGGTCGTTTGCACACTGGCAAGACATTGGCTAGACGTTGGCGTAATGCCTGTTGCAATCTTACTGCTATTGTTAATTAATGTTGTATTGTGTTATTTGCTTAATGATTGTTGTGTTGTTTATAATTGTATTGTTATCTGTTTTATGTGGCTGGCAGTGGCTGCCCAGGGGACACGAGATGGAAATTACTTTGACTATAATCTTGTATAATCTTGCATGCTGCATATTTACATATACTTGTGTTCTTATGCTCATTAATATGCACTGTCCCTTTTATAAATAAATACACTTATAAATTTATAACTTTGTATCATTTTCTCCTTGGTTTGGTTTCCTTCCACACAGGCAAAAATTCGAGCGGATCAAATTCCATCATGTTAACTCCTGCAAGACTTGCGTCAGAATGTTCTCTGTTCTTATTGGTCAGATTTTTTTTGCCGCGACAACAGGAAAGGCAAATACAGGAAGCAGGATGACTACTGTGTATTTTTGCCTTTCTAGGGAGAAAATAATATAAATCATAGCGTAATCTACGGGGGGTTTTCATGGCCCTAGTTATTGTTTATTACATTACGTGCATATACCACTTTCAGCAAATTGTACAGTTTGAAAATGAAGTGCGGCTACTGATGGAAAATAACATGTTAACGTTCATTAATCCTCCAGAACCGTGACATGCTCCGCCACAGATATTTTAGAAGATCCATCAGGTATGTACAGTGGCATAAAATGCTTTACTTTTTGCCGCTGGTCCTGTTTTAGTGCGGTCCCTTTCTCACCTGCAGGATCACCAGTTTATTCAAATCCAGACCACTTCTTTGTTCTCATCAGACAAAACAAACCGGACTAATGGAGAAAACAAACTTTAGTTCGACTGAAATGAGCTGAAGCCTGTAGGTGTGAAAGCACCGTTAATCATCAGTGTAAGGCAAAGGAGATGGAAACAGGTGGGGAAATATGTGCAGCTATCGCATATCGGTTATCATTCTTCTTCTTGTCCATCCCTTCACCCCCCTACTATGACTGCTGGGGTCCCAGTGTCACTGTGGGGTCTAAGCCTACAGTTGAAAGTGCTGCAGGATGACTGCTGTTGTGAAATTCTGCTGCATACTTGAATAAAATTGAAATTGTTATCAGAAAGAAGGACTGCTGTCACTGATCAATATTTTTCAAAACACCAACAGAGAGGAAAACATTTGTTCTCTGCTGTCAACAACAATCAGGCCTTTTCTATCCCCCTTGTCCTTAAATCTAATTACTTTTCTTCACTTTGTCCCTCTCTGCTTTTCCTCCAAATTACTACAGACTGGTGACTAGCATACGTGTCTCCATTCTGTGGTGTTTGCTCGTGTTTCGTTGTAGTGGGCAAGCATTAACCCTGGTCTTCGGCTCGCAGGACTATGCCTTCCACATACGACAGCGTGCATGGGTGGGGGCAGCTGTGTCCACACACAGGAAAAAGAGGAGGGGGGACAGGGCCAACCCCTGATGCACGCCCACTGTGATGGGGAATGGGAACGTATCGTACGCTACCACTGACACTCTGGTACAGCAGTTGGAGACCCCAACACGATGGAGAGAAGTTTCAGCTGCATTCAGAAGCACTGGGGGAAGCACATTTGTCCCTTTCTCTTCTAAATAATGACCAATTACCATAGAGTGTGAGGTGGGCTTCAACACGGCTGTCACGAGTGGGGGGTGGTTGGATGACTTTGGGGCGGGTGGCGTTTAGGCTTCTAATTGGAGGCAGATTTCACACTGATATTTGTGATGATGCTGCAGCATGAGCCACATGGGGGGGGGGAGGGGAGGTAAAAACCAGAGAACGGGGAGGGAAGTGTGGGGGTGTGAACAAAAACGAGCTGATAGGGAGAGAAGGAGACGGGTGGAGGGACAGGCGAGGAGAGGAGGAGAGGAGAACTGCTGCTGTTTGTCTTACAGGGATTATATTCCACTAAAGTCTAATTCTGTCCATAAAAGCTGCTGGACTCCTTTTTCCTCTCCCCCCTTTTCCTATATGCACCCCCCACCACCACCACCACCACCACCACCTCCACTCCCATCCTTTCTGAGTGATAGTTGCCTTGGCAACGGTGGCAAATCTTCCTTTTCTCAAACAGATGTCCCATTTAGTTGGAAATTAGAATGGCTAAAAAAAAGAGACGCAAACGATTTCAAAGTTCTGTGGTGGAGAGAAAGAGACGAGGTGGTGGTGGTGGGGGTGGTGGGGCTAACGCACATCCTAGAGTTCCTTCTCCTGTCTTAACTTCTGTCCCCCCACACCGCTGAGAAGACCCCTGACATGTGGAGGAAGTGGAAGAGGCTTCTTTCCTTCAGACAGGGTGAGGGGCTGTGCCCTCCACGTGGTGTCGTCACGCCACCCCTTCTCCCCAAAAAAAGAAAAATGAGGGAACCTTGACTCAGAATCATGCACTGAATGTGTAAATTTGAGTGTTTTGTACCTTAACAAGTTATTTCAGTCAGAATTGAGGAATAAATATTATCTTCTTTGAAACCAAGTCAAATTCTTACCATTTGGTTGAATTAATTGCTCTTGTTTCAGATGCAAATGAGTTCCTGGAAGAATACCCAGTTCAGCTGAGTGTTTGATTTGATTTAAAGCAAAAAAAAAAAAAAAAAACCAAAGCACTTTAATCACTTTGATGGGAAAAAAAAAAGAAAGAAGCTGGCGAGGATAAGTGATTTACTGGCAAAATACAAAGAACATCATGTTGTCCTGAGAAGTTTCCAGTGGAGCTATACGGTGAACACAGGAGAGCCATTCTGAACTGATATTCAACCAATCAGACAACACTATGAGACCAGAGGCCGGTGGAAGCACAGCAGAGACATGCTGGATGTTATCAGGGAAGAGAAAACCTCTGTGTAATGCTGCCTTTATGCTTCACACGTCTATGATGCAGCTACGCTTTGGGTGTAGCAGTATGTGTGCTTCAGTTCAATCTGCTCTTCGACCAAGTGTTTGACACATGCTCTAGGGCTGGGTAATCTGACCTGAGAGCAGCACCATGGTTAACTGACCCTTTCATGTTGGTTTCCCTTCTTCTTACTGATGAGGCTCTAATTCTGCAATATTACACAAGAGTGTGGTATCACATCATTGTGGTGCGGGAGTAAATGAGCATAATATAATAAAGACCACAGTAAACATTTCCCAGTGTTTACAACACATACTGTACCTCTTTAGGGTTTGTGTGTAGTGGCTAATTAGCTTGTTAGCTGTGTTGGAGGAGTCCTTTACGCACCCATAGTTGTGTTACCACCATATAGTGATTATGAGTCTCTGATCAGGCTCTTAAATACAGCCTTAGCTTGACATTTCCCTCTATTAAACAGTTGAGATGATGCGGTTTGCAATTTCCTTGGCATCTTCAGATGAAATAAAGAGTCAAACAGCGCAGCGACCGGCAGCCGGTGGCTTGTCACCAGACTGCAAACCAAATCTACCTACGGGTACAAATAAGTAACAAAAAAAAAAAAAAAAAACATCACACACTATAGATGGAGACCACCATACAGGTGAACCTGTGTACCAGCTTTGGTGGCCCTACCTTTACTCTTGCACTTTAGCATATCCACTTTGTACAGTTTCATTGCAGTTTTTCTGCTCATGTATGAATGTTTGTCTGTTTGTGTGTTTTTGTGCAGTAATAGTAAGTTTAGCATTTACCATTTAGCATAGTGCAACTGGAATGTTAACTTTGACCTTTGACCCCTTCCCCCCAAACCCATAGTCAGGTCAGGGTGTAAGTCGTCCAAGATGTGTATTAGCTACAACCACTGTATCTATTTGAAAGGTCTACATCATTTCTTTCAGTAGTTGTTGTGTTTACAAGATTAAGGGAAAATCTGAGCTCTGACCTTTGATCTAAAGGTCATTCGATGAAAGTCAAATTGCAATATGCGTATCATCAGAGTATATCAAACCACGGTACCAAGTTTCAAAACAATCGGAACAAAATTCTGGACTGGATTTTGGACCTGAATTAAAATCATGTACAATGCTTGGACAATTTAAACAAAAACTAAAGGAAGAAATACTCCAAACATATATACAAGATGACATGTAAAATCACATAAGGATTGTCATATCCAGTCTGTGTTGTGTTGTAGCTTAGTTATTTGTCACATTTTGTCTTAGCTTTGTTCTGTATTGTAATCGCTCTTGTTTTGTTTTTCTTTGAATTCTTGGATGGAATATGGGTGGGCAATATAAGCTGCGGCTTCAGCCATCACCCATTTCGGATAACTTATGTTGAACTGAACTGTATAAAACTGTAGGAGAAGTTGATTTCATAAAAGTGGGACAGACTGACGACCAGACAGACTGACCCATAACATAATCCCCCTGACAATATGAGAGGGATATGTACAGTAGATCTTCAGGGGAAGGAAATGGTCCATAAATTTATACCTGATCTCTGACACTAAAGCATCGAACAGACTGTAGAACATTTACAGTAATATACAGTACAGTGTATGTAGTACAGTTATAGTAACACGTATATACCGCATGAATTTGTCATGGTCTGTGCGCTGATATTGTCCGCGCTCTGATCATGCAGTATTTTCCTCCTGTTTCTGTGTTAGTCTCCTTATGGCCTTCCGGGCTCTTATTTTGACAGCGTCTCTGCGGGGCTTCCAGCTGTCAGAGCGGCGCTGCGCAGTGACAGCTGGATTACATTCCACTGATTAATGCTCATTATCTGTTTAATCCAATAAGCCCTATTTAAGGGAGCAGCCGAGGTTACTCGGGGCTGCGACCTCACACGCGTAACGTTGGTCTCCCTAACGTTCGGCTGGAGTCCCTATGCCCGGCTCCAGTCACCCTCTTGATCTGCACGTTCTAAGTAAGTTTATTTCTTAGTCTGAGTATTTCTTCATTGTGTTTAAGCCGAAGTTCTTGTTTGTGTTTTTGTCCCACATGGCTCATTATTTTGTAATCGTCATCTGTCTCTAATAAATATGCAAACTCATTGGCTGCCTATAGCGTCTCATTAATGGCCCGCGAGGGCCACCCTTGACAGTAGGTCGCAGCCAAATGAGACGCCGGTGACCGTGAGTTTGCTTTATTTGGGCTTGTAGTTTTTTTCCTTTTTTGCATACCAGTGTGCTGGGAGATGGCGTCGCCACCCAAGAGCTATGCCATGAGGTGGGCTACGAGCTAGTGATGGCCCTCATCGAGTTAGATGGTATCCTCTCCTGCGCTCACAATAGCATCATTCCCAGCGGCTTACACTGGTACTTAGACCTCGCAGAGGCAGTTATTAACTGCCATCCTCACTACTCTAACCACACCGAAACCACGACGAGGATGGCGGAGTTCTCGGCACTTCGGGAGAAGGCCCGCGGGCTGGAAGGAAATTCCGGCAGGAAGCCGAGGGTGAGGCATCCCCGTTCCTCGCCTCAGGATCCAGATCCTGTCACCCATCCAGCCCAGGAGTTCACATCACCCAAGTGTTATTCCTGTCGACAGTGGAGGAGGACATCAGCCGGGATTCCGCCGGAGGAGACGCAGTGGACAGCGGTGATCATCCAGGACCATGTGGCTGCAACTCGTTCTGCCTCCCATCCTACCGAGATTATAAAGCATGTGACGGCGGCAGTCAGACTAGTGGAGATGAGTCCCAAACTCTATGACTATCCCGAGTATACTGAACTGTTAGCCTCTGTGTCTGCGCAGCAGCGGCGGTTCCCTGACCTCACCTTCGCCTCACCCTCTGCCGGTAAACGTCGTCACCATGCTCAAATCAAGCCTCAGCAAGATCCCCTTCCAGTTCCAGTTCCGGGTAGCTGCATGAGCTCTGTCTCCCTGCCAGATGCTGTGAGCTCCACAAGTCCGACTCCGGCTATCTCTGTTCCTGATCCCGTGGGATCGGCTCCTCTTCATCCTCGCGGGGGGCCCTCCATTACCATCCAAAGGGGGAAGGAGAAAAGCAAGCCCACTGCAGCAGTTTCGGTCCTCAGCGGATCAGGAAAGTGTCCTTTCATTCTTTTCCTTCACTGGGTGAATTGCCTTGTTTGATCCCTGGGGGTGGAGTTCGGGGTTCGCAGTCCCCTGAGCTCCCTCCACCTGCTGCAATTATTAATTGTGACCCTGCTACCTCTGTATCTCCTCCCCCTGAGCGTTCCCCAGTGCCAGGACTACACCACCGGACAAGGAAGGAGCCTGCGGCCCTGGAGAGCCTAGTTCCACTCCCGCAGCCACATTACGGGCAGAGGAGGAGGGCGGACTGCCATTTGAAGCCTGCGCCGTCGACTAAGCGTCCCTGGGTCTACACGGAGGAACGGTCCGACCCAGCAGGCCACGGATCCCCTGCCACCACGCCGTGCGGGCTTTCGGCATGGACGTCAGCGCCAGGGAATCCCCAGACTGTGAAGACCATCATGCCAGCTGAGGAGCCCGCCGCAGTCGAGTGGGAACCAGAAGTGTACCTTCAGCTCATTGAACCTGAAGCATCAAAGTCCTGGGCGGCGGGAGAACCGGAGATCAGGCAAGTGCTCTATTTTGTCTTCCTCCTTTCTATTCTGGAGCATTATTGCCTGTCTCTTGGGGAGACGAGTCGGGTGCAGCCGTCCGCTGCATCCAAGCTTGTCTCGCCGGGCTCTGCTGCTGCTGGTGATTCTGATCCCGGTTTCTGTTCTTCGTCTGAGTCTTCTCCCAGGGTCACCGGTGACGAGCTCGTTCTGATCGTCGCCTTGGAGGTTCTGGGTTCGTGTCTGGAGGTCGTTCCTGGTGCTGAGTCGGCCCAGTCGGGGCCCGTCGTGGGTATGGTTCCGGCCCAGTCGGGGTCAGTCGTGGGTGCGACTTTGACCCAATCGGGGTCCGCCGTGGACGCTGTTCCGGCCCAATCAGGGTCCGTCGTTTGTGCAGCATGGTCCCGCTTGGGTTCTAGCAAGAGCGCAGTGCCAGTTCGTGTGGAGTTCGGAGAAGGAGCTGCAGATCCTCCACCGATCGACGCTGGACTGGTCCCTCATCCTTTCCCCGTTCCCTTTTTCCCTCCACCTGGTGCCGCGGGGGTTCCCCGTATTCGGCACGGCTTTCCCCTGCTTTCCCTTGCGGTAGGGAGGCCACCTCCGAGTTCTCCCCTGCGGTCCTGGTGGCCTTATGACGCGGGTCGGCCGCCTGGGAAACTGCTTCACCAGTTCGGCGACCTGGTCCGGCCACCAGAGGTACTGCTGCTCAAGGCCTGGGACTGGGGTAGACCGCCTGAACTTATTCTTTTCCCCCTGCTAGCGATCTGGACGCTATGCAGGTAGACCTCCCGAACTGGGTTTTTTTTTTGTGGTTATTGTGCTCTGCCTGCATTCCTGTGATGTTTTTTTTTTTTTCTTTTTTGGTTGTCTCCTCTGTAGTCTGAGAGATATGCTCTTTTGTTGCCTATGCCCGTTTACAGACAGACTGTCTGTCTGTATATCGCCACTCTTTAGTGTGTGGTTTTTTTTTGGTTTTTTTGTCCTGGTTTCTGGTATTTTTGAGTGACGTTGTATGGTGCCTGTATTTCTGTTTTTGGAGACGTTTTTTTCTCTCTGTTGCCTATGCCCGTTTATTTGAACTTCATTGAACTGTATATCGCCGCTCTTTAGCGTGTTTTTTCTTTTCCCCTTTTTTCTGGTATTATTAGGGTACGTTATGTTTGTGCCTGTATTTCTGTTTTTTGAGTGTGTTTTTTTCCTCCTCTATAGGTTGAGAGAGGGTCTGCGGTTGCCTTTGCCTGTAAATCATGGTCTATTTTCGTAGTATCACTGTGTTGCATCCATTGTTCTGTCTGTATTTTCACCTTTGAAATATGGAGTATATTTGTGGTTTTGGTTTTTTTTTTTTCCATGCTCAGATTGTCGCACCATGTTGTTTTTTCTATATTTGCCCTTTGTCATTCTAGCTCCTTGTTCCCCTCCTTGGTGTGGGATTTTTTTCTTTTCTTTCTTTCTGTGGTTCTCGCCCTCCTGGTCTGTTCCCCCTCCACCCACCCTCGTTGGGCCTGAGTAGCCTTCTGGGTGGGGTGGGGGTGGGTGGGTGGGGGGCTTGGATGTTATGTTGCGCCTGGAATGCGCTTTTTTGGGGGGAAGTACTGTCATGGTCTGTGCGCTGATATTGTCCGCGCTTGGATCATGCAGTATTTTCCTCTTGTTTCTGTGTTAGTCTCCTTATGGCCTTCCGGGCTCTTATTTTGACAGCGTCTCTGCGGGGCTTCCGGCTGTCAGAGCCGTGCTGCGCAGTGACAGCTGGATTACATTCCACTGATTAATGCTCATTAGCTGTTTAATCCTCTAAGCCCTATTTAAGGGAGCAGCCGAGGTTACTCGGGGCTGCAACCTCACACGCGGAGGTGAGGACTTTTTTTTTTACTATTGCAGTTCGTGTTGTAGTCAAGACTTTGTCAAGACCAAACTAAAACCTAGACCTTCATCCAACCCTCTAAAGTTTTGGTCTTTGTACACTCTGGTCTTGGTCTAGTGTCAGTCTAGTAGGGCTGTGTATGGATTAATTTTTTTTTTCAAAACTAATTAATTTGCACATTTTTCGATAAATAATTGAGATGGATTGCTTAACTTGGATAAAAAGAAATAAATGAAAAAAGTATACTTTAGTAAATTTTAATGATGATTAATGACAAGGAATGATGCTAGGTCACGTGTGGGGGGGGGGGGAGGGGGGTTATGCACGTAGGATGAGGTTGCGCTGAGTACCGGAGGATCAGTTTAGTGTGGTGTAAACTTAAACGGTGAAAAACAAGACCTACTCTTGCTCTTGTTTTAAGCTGAGCCAGCTACTGAGACAAACCAGTCACCACTGCCCTCACCACCTCAGGGTGACCTGACAGCAGCCCACATTCATCAAAAGAAGTTAATGTGTTAATATTCCCAACCCCAAAATATATACAGTATATATTAGTGGTGTTGCCAGTATCGCATTAATTGCCCATTAATGCTTCGCCCCCGTTAATGGTGAACAAACTTTGTAATCGCGGTTAATGGCAGTTAAGGGCAGAAAGAGTGAACAGTACTTTTTTGGCCTTGCTGTACTCCATGCTGAAGCCGTTCTGCAGCCATAAAGACACTGGTCGCTCCATACAGACATTGTGAAGTCAAACAAGCTGGATCACAGCCATGGAAATCCCCAAAACACTGTCATGTTCAAGTTTACAATGTTGTCTGTTGGAGCTCTCACCTGGATAACTGTCGCAGCCTCCTCCAAAACTTCACCTGGATGTAGGTTGCTCTTCTTCTTTGGAAGCTGGCTAGCAGAATAAACAGCTACGTGCTACGGATGTCGCTGGCTGCCAGCACCTGACACGGACAGACATGCTGCCTGTTTCATCTTCATAACTTTGGGTCCAACTGTCGGCAGATGAGTAGCAGTCTAAAATTCTCTAATTCTCAAGTTGTGCTCCTAATATCCACTCACTACCATGCTCTGTTCTTGTGGCACAGCTGGTGACGTTTGTTTATGTTTACAACTTTTCAACTAAAAGGGAAATTGTGTCTGTTGTGACACAAGAGGTCCATTGTTTTGTGTTGAACCGCTTAAAAATGGTGGATGTTTGCTGTGGGAGTGGAGTTGGATGCTGAGTTGTGTCAGTATTGTCAGTAATGTTGCAGTGACGTTATTGAGCCCTGCCATTCTGTTGTTTGCACATGCAGTAGTACTTTTGAGAATTCTGTGGAGAATATTCTGGATAGTTTTTATCATTTTGGATATGTTGAGAGCTTTAATAAACCTGCAGGTGAAGAAATCAAGCACATCTGTCCACTCCCATGTTTATAATAGTATGAGAAACTTGAAAAATTATCAACTTAAGGCACACTGTATCTGAATGGAAGAACACGTGATTAACGCGTTATTAATCACAATTAACTCAACATTGCAAAAGATTAATTGCTATTAGAAAGTTTAAAATTTATATATACTATTCAAATTAAGCACATACACAGCTGTTACATTAAAAATAAACTTCATCTTTTAGTGTAATTTAACATACTGTATATGAATAGCTATATGTGTAATATTAAAAAAGAAAATAAGCTGATTTATTTAAGAGTTTACAAGTTTAATCATTTTTGAAAGCATTTAGTCTTCTGCTTATTTTCAGCACGGATGTGTGAGCGTGTGGATTTTAGAATATTTCTACCTCATGATTTATTCCTGAACGGTCTGGATGGTCCTCCACCAGTTCATATCTGAGTCACATGACCCATCAAATGCCCCTTTTGATGTGAATGTCTCCAAAGCTTGAAGCAGAAAGTCGAGGACAACACACGTTGCTCAGCGCCTATTATCTCTGATTCAGAGGTTGGAGCTCTGAGGAGCCTGGTGGCTGGATGAAAGCCTGGAAAAGTTGAACGAGTTTTGTAGTACTACACTCTGGATGCTGCTAGAGAACTTTCATAGACCACAGCATGTTTCCAGCCTTTTCTGAGAATCTATACTCCACAGTAAAAGGTTCCTACAAAGAGAATTCTGAAGACTGCAAAGGTCTCTGGAACAAAGGCAGAAGTTGCTTTTACTGACTAGCTAGTCTTAGCATGAATGAATGAATTTATTTTATTTTCGGATAATACAGTACAGTAAAGAAACTGTATAATATAACAACAAGGTCAAATTAGACAAAGACTCCTTCTACTAAACAATTCCACGTGAGTTATCCGAAATGGGTGATGGCTGAAGCCGCAGCTTATATTGCCCACCCATATTCCATCCAAGAATTCAAAGAAAAAAGAGTAAACAAGACAAGAGTGATTACAATTTAGAACAAAGCTAAGACAAAGTGTGACTGATATATTTAAGAGTAGCATGTTAGATTGTGATTAAAAATGTAACTTATAACCAAATTAGTTTGCAAACTTTGCAAACTTACCTCTATACCATTCTGGCATCTTTGGGCAGAAAACATTAAACTGGGTAGGAAACATTAAACGGACCTAAAGCTATGGTTAGCCAAACCGAATTCCAGCCAGGTCAAATGGCGTTCAAAGATGAGAATGGAAAAGTATTCACATCCCCACAAGCAGTGCTGAATCACTGTAAACAGTATGGAGAACACCTCTTCTCAAAACCTGACACAGACACCGAGCAACATGTCACAGTTGACACAAATAAAGAACCATCACCCATGCTGAGGGAAGTTGAAAGTGCTATTAAAAAGCTATGCTGTGGGAAATCACCAGGTCTGGACAACATCCCAGCAGAGCTTTTCAAACATAGCGGGCCTTTTGGTCTACATGCCACACACCAGCTCTGCAAAAAGATATGGTTCACAAATGACTTGTCATAAACTTTTCCATAGTGCACGGAGGAGGAGAAGGATGGAAGGATTTACACGCAGGGTTTCACCACACACATTTATTGACATGACACAGTTCAAAAAATAAAGACTTACAAGAAGGTAATGATGTACACAAAATGACTGACACAAAGTGGACAGCGGACAGACCACTGTGTACCATGGCCACAGGGAAAATAATACAATTTACACACAAGCGCTCAGGAGAGCGGGGAAGACTACAACTTACTCGGGGGAACGCAAACTGGGCAACAGCCTAAGCATAGCAGTATGCTGCAGGGAGAAACACCACCAGAAGCATAGCAGAATTACTGCAAAGGGAAATGCTTCTGATCCAGTGTAGCAGCAACCGCACAGAGAAATGCACAACAGTTTACTCACGAGTAGAGACAGTTCAGAAAGTCCAATCCTCTTAGCGAGCATAGTCAATAGTCCTTCCTGACGTGATGGTCACACCACTGAGAACGAGAGTGTGACTCGTATAATGGCCCAGCGGCGTTTGTCTAGCGAAGAGCCGCTAAAATACAAACGTCGCTGGCCACACAAATTGGGCACACCTGGGCAAGGGGCTGGGAACAGCTGATGTTACTAAGGAGAGTGAGGGGGCGTGGTTAGACCGGCAGACTGTCAGCACCGTGGGAGAAAATAGATCACAGAGAATTAAAAAGACTCTCACAAAAATTGACAACTCTTTGGATAAAATGTCTGCCGGTCAGGCAGTGGCTATGGATAAGGGAGTAAGTACCAAAATACACAAGATGAACATAAACGGTGAAACCAAAACCCACAGAGAGATCGAGGCCAAGCCGGGGAAAGCCAAGCCGGCTCGGCTTGTGACATGACTGGCCTGTCAGTTGGAAACAACAAGAATATGTTATGTTGTACAAATCAGGATGTCCGAAAGACAGGACGATCATGCTCATAAGCCATCTGAGCAAACTTCTACTAATTATCATTTTAAATCGCATCAAACAAAAAGTGGAACTTGAATTACCGAACGAACAAGCCCAATATCGATCAAACAGGAGTACTTGCGATTGCCTGTATACAAATGCTATAGGGGAGAAAACCATCGTAGAAGAAAGTAATCTGTATTTGGTATTCATAGATTACAGCAAAGCTTTTGACAGCGTTGGCCAAAACCAGCTCTTCAACATCACGAACCACATGGGCCTTCCGGGGCATACTGTATCGTAAATCTACTGAAGTCACTCCACACCAACCAAACAGCTATCATTCACTGGAACAACTCACACAGCAAACAGTTCCATCTGGCCAAAGGAGTCCAACAACGCTGTGTCTTATCTCCACACCTATTCAGAGTCTATACAGAACAAGTAATGAGAGAGGCTGACATTTTGAATTTTGAAGTGCTTGTGAGAGGAAAAAGGATAACAAATTTACGGTTTGCGGATGATACTGTCTTAATAGATGAAAGAAAGGATCAGATTAATGAGTTGGTGAGAAGAGGTGACAGGGCGGGTGAAGTGAGATTGCTGAAGATGAACCCAAAGAAAACAAAGGGAATGACCGGGAACAGAACAATGCATTATAAATTAGCAGGGAACACCATACAGGAAGTTGATCAGTTTAAATACCAGGGATCCATAAAGACCAGCAACACCTGCTGTACAAAGGACATCAAAATCCATGCTGAAACTGCCAAAACTAAAACTGTGGAGCTCATAAATATCTGGAAAAATAAGAGCATGCCTCTCCATCTTAAAGGTAAACTAGCCAAAGTGTCATATGGCCTGTGTTGATATATGGGTGTGAAGGACGGCTGATCAGGAAATCAGAAAAGGACAAAATTGATGCAACATATAGCCGTGGACAAAATTGTTGGTACCCCTCTGTTAATGAAAGAAAAACCCACAATGGTCACAGAAATAACTTGAATCTGACAAAAGTGGTAATAAATAAAAATTCTATGAAAATTAACCAATGAAAATCAGGCAATGCTTTTGAATTGTGGTTCAACAGAATTATTTTAAAAAACAAAATCATGAAACTGACCTGGACAAAAATGATGGTGCCCCTAGAAAAGACTGAAAATAAATGTGACCATAGGGACATGTTCAACCAAGATGTGTCCTCTAATTAACATCACAGGTGTCTACAAACTTGTAATCAGTCAGTCAGCCGATTTAAAGGGTGACAAGTGGTCACTGTGCTGTTTGTTGACATGGTGTGTACCACACTAAACATGGACCAGAGGAAGCAAAGGAGAGAGTTGTCTCAGGAGACTAGAAAGAAAATTATAGACAAGCATGTTAAAGGAAAAGGCTATAAGACCATCTCCAAGCAGCTTGATGTTCCTGTGACTACAGTTGCACATATTATTCAGAAATTTAAGATCCACGGGACTGTAGCCAACCTCCCTGGATGTGGCCGCAGCAGGAGACGGATAATATGAATGGTAACAAAAGAGCCCAGAACAACCTCTAAACACATTCAAGGTGAACTCCAAGGTCAAGGTACATCAGTGTCAGATCGCACCATCCGTCGTTGTTGGAGCCAAAGTGGACTTCATGGGAAACGACCAAGAAGGACACCACTGTTGAAAACAAAACATAAAAAAGCCAGACTGGAATTTGCCAAACTGCATGTTGACGAGCCACAAAGCTTCTGGGAGAATGTCCTATGGACAGACGAGACAAAACTGGAACTTTTTGGCAAGGCACATCAGCTCTATGTTCACAGACGCAAAAATGAAGCATACCAAGAAAAGAACACTGTCCCTACTGTGAAATATGGAGGAGGTTCTGTTATGTTCTGGGGCTGCTTTGCTGCATCTGGCACAGGGTGTCTTGAATCTGTGCAGCGTACAATGAAATCTCAAGACTATCAAGGTATTCTAGAGAGAAATGTGCTGCCCAGTGTCAGACAGCTTGGTCTCAGTCGCAGGTCATGGGTCTTGCAACAGGATAATGACCCAAAACACACAGCTAAAAACACCCAAGAATGGCTAAGAGTGAAACATTGGACTATTCTAAAGTGGCCTTCTATGAGCCCTGTTCTAATCCTATTGAACATCTGTGGAAGGAGCTGAAACATGCCGTCTGGAGAAGGCACCCTTCAAACCTGAGACAACTGGAGCAGTTTGCTCATGAGGAGTGGGCCAAAATACCTGCTGAGAGGTGCAGAAGTCTCATTGACAGTTACAGAAATCGTTTGATTGCAGTGATTGCCTCAAAAGGTTGTGCAACAAAATATTGTTAAGGGTACCATCATTTTTGTCCAGGGCTGTTTCATGAGTTTGTTTTTTAAAATAATTCTGTTGAACCACAATTCAAAAGCACTGTGTGATTTTCATTGGTTAATTTTCATAGAATTTTTATTTATTACCACTTTTGTCAGATTGAAGTTATTTCTGTGACCATTTCCTTCATTAACAGAGGGGTACCAACAATTTTGTCCACGTCTGTAAATGTGGAGCTATCGTAGGATTCTCAGAATCCCATAAACACAATGGCTAACAAACAAGAGTATACTACAACAACTTGGAGTGGAGAGAGAGCTATTCAGAAAAATAGTGGAAAGAAGCTATCATTCTTCAGGCACCAAATACGACAGTCGGAGGTTAGTTTGTTCCAAGACGTATTACATCCTGAACCCACAAAACAGAAAAGAGGAAGGCCATGGACAGACTGGAAAATGAAGATAAAAGTATGGTTGAACACCAATCTTACATCAGCAGAATGAAAGGCAAGAGACAGAAATGGGTTTAGATCAGAGCTATTCAATTACAAAATCAGTTGGGCCACAATTTGAAATTATGACATGTAACTGGGCCACATATGTGTCTATACGGGTCACCATCTATTCATCTATGATGTAGATAGGCTTTTTTTTAATAGTAGTTTTACTTTCCATGAGTAATCCCTTTCTCTGTTATGCTGTGTGTGTTTCTGTCGTTTGGTTGTCGACTGTCATGCTGCTGTTACACTGTAATTTCCCTGTTTGGGATCAATAAAGTCTATCTATCTATCTATCTATCTATCTATCTATCTATCTATCTATCTATCTATCTATCTATCTATCTATCTATCTATCTAATATGACAAACTTCAAACCAACACAGATCAATATGATGAAAAATATACACTTTTTATTCATTGTCTTGGTTTTAAATGTGTGCTTGGCACATGACAAAAGCACAGCAAACGTGCATAAAAACACAATAACAGTGCTGGGGTTGAGCAGAAATTTAAGTAGTAGAAATATTTTTTCTCTTGAACAACAAATGGAATGAAAAAAATAAAATTCTGTAAATAACCATTTTGATCACATCTTAGGCATATCTCAAAGTGACGGCAAGTGGCTCAGGAGGTAGAGCAGGTCGTCCAATAACTACATGGTTGGCGGTTAGAATCCCGCTCTCCTCCCCGCTCTCCCTGTGCAAGAAACTTCACCCCAGTTGCTCCTGGTGGGTCTGGAAGTGCCATGTTAGGCAGCATGCCACCGTGTGTGTGAATGGGTGGATATGTAAAGATCTGTAAAGCGCTTTGGTCATCAAGAGATGAGAATAAAAGCGCTATGTAAGTGAATGCCATTTACCATATCTCAATGTGCACTGTTAGTAACATTTGTTTCCCTTTTGAAATAAAATGTACTACATCCTGGTCATAACTGACCTTGGCACATCACAAAGTGCATTTAGCTGAATAATAAAATGAACTGTCAAACATTTCAGTGCACAAACCCCCCAAGAAAAGATTGATAACATTAACAAACAATGCACAGCCACCATTGTGGTTTGTTTTGTTTTAAATCCCTACATGTGAGTAGGAACCGCTTTTTATAACTACACATTCCATTAAGTAAGTAAGTAAGTAAGTATGAAAAATTTATTTATATAGCATTTCTCACAGAAAGGATCACAAGGACACTGCTGTTTAAACAGCAGTGTCTTCAGCTGCTTTTTAAAAGCCTCAACAGAGTCTACTGAGTGCAAAGACAATGGCAGAACATTCCACAGTTTTGGTGCAACTGCTTGAAAGGCTCTATCACCTTGAATTTTAAAATGGGTTCGAGGGACAGCCAGTAAAAGTTGATCCGAGGACCTCAAAGACCGTGAGGGGTTATACACATTAAGCAGCTCAGTGATATACAGTATTTAGGGGCCTGATCATGAATAGCTCTAAAAACAAGAACTAAAATTTTAAACTGAATCCTAAAACCAACTGGGAGCCAATGAAGTGCTGCCAAAACCGCTGTAATGTGAGCCCTTTTCTTAGTGTGAGTTAAAAGTCTGGCAGCCGAATTTTGAACAACCTGGAGGCGTTGAAGGTGCTTTTGGCTTAGACAGGTAAAAAGACTATTACAATAGTCTAAGCGAGAAGAAATAAAAGCGTGAAGAATCATCTCAAGTTCCGTTGACATATCAGTCAACCAAAGATTTCTAGTAGAGTTAAGGATGCAAAGAGCGCCCACTTAAAAACTTGAGTAATGACTTCAGTCTTGAAGGTTTGAGTTTTTTTTCTAAAATTTATAACAATTTTCTTATAGGTTTCTACTTTTCTCTGTAAATTTATCTAAATTTGAAACCATTTTCCTCAAATGTGTAATTTCCTCTTGTAAAATAGTTTTTTCTTGTACATTTGAGACTATTATAAACTTGTGGATTTTTTATGGTTAATTTTTGTTTATTTTTTAAATAAAATTATATTTTTTTTAATAAATTTGAAACAGACTGTGGTAAAATTTTGACTTTTTTTTCCCCTTACAATTTACACCTTTGACCATATGTCATGATCTGAACGCAGGGGGATTCTGCCGTGCTCAGTTTCATGGCCTTTTTCCATATTTGTATATTTGTTGTATTTGGTGTTCTTTGGTTCCTGTCATTTTGTCCTTGGTTGGTTTTCTTATATTGTGTATTATTTCTTAATTTATGTTCATTACAGTCTTGTTATTTATATGTTTGGTATTATCTGCATTTATCCTTCAGTTTATTATGTGTTGTTATTGGACATCTAGTAAACATAATAATAAATAAATAAAATTTATTATGTGTTTTAATAATAAAACACATAATAAATTTTATTTTAGAGCTACTTTTTCACCTCACCGGGCTCCACTGCTGTCGGTCACCCTGACCCGATGTCTCTGTCCCTCTTGTTTGAGCCTTTCCCCAGGGCCACCGAGGCTCGTCCAACTCCACCAGAGGCCTTCGTGGGTTCAGTCTCACTGCCTGAGATCTCCGTGGGTGCTGCTCCTCCTTCAGCTGAGGTCGTCGCAGGTGCTCCGTCACAACCCGGGACCTCCATGGGTGCTGCTCCCCCTTCAGCTGAGGTTATCTTGGGTGCTCCGTCCCAACCTGGGACCTCCGTGGGTGCTGTTCCCCCTCCGGTTGAGGTCTTCACAGGTGCTCCGTCCCAGCCCGGGGCCTCTGAGGGTGGTGCTTCCCTGTCAGCTGAGGGTGCTCTGTCCCAGCCCAGGACCTCCGTGGGTGCAGCTCCTCCTCAGTCCGGGTCTTCGTGGGTGTTGTGTCCCAGTCAGGGGCCGTTGTGGGTGCCGCACCCCAGCCTAAAACCAACGTGGGTGCTGCACTCCAGTTTTGATCTGCTGTGGGCATTATGCTCCAGTCTGGGGGCCACCGTGGGTGCAGCTCTGGCCCAGTCCGGGTCCACTGTGGGTGCAGTTCTGGCCCAGTCCGGGTCTGCTGTGGGTGTAGCTCTGGCCCAGTCCAGGTCCGCCGCGTGTGCAGCTCTGGCCCAGTCCAGAGCCTCCATGGGTGCAGCAATGCTCCAGCCAGGAGTCACAGCGGATACTGCTTTGTTCCAGCCCAGAGCCACCGCAGGTGCTGCTATGTCCCAGTCCGGAACCACCGAAGGTGCTGCAGGGCAGTCCGAAAGTGGCGGGGTTCCCTCTCCTCTGCCTGACGCCATCGTGGTCCCCTCTCCTTTGCCCGAGGCTGTCGTGGTTCCCTCTCCTCTGCCCAAGACCGTTGTGGTTCCCTCTCATCCACCTGGCGTCATCCTGGCTTTCCCTACTCTTTCACCCTCCACACCGCTCATTCTTTCCTTTGGGGGGCCGCCTCCTGGACTACCCCTTCTGTTCGGGTGGTTGAAGAACTCTGAAAGACCGCCCGATAGACTGTACCACTGGGGTAGGTGGTCCATGTTCTCCGGGAGGCCGCCTGATTCCTTCTATCGTGCCATCCGCCGGTCCTGCACTCTGGCCTCCTGCCTGAACCGTCTGACTCTCTGGCCCAGGTGGCTTAGGCAGTGTGGTTTTTGCCAAATGTGGGTCTTGAGTGTTTTTTTTTTTTTTTTGTCCCTCCTACCGTGTTCCCCCCTCCACCCGCTCGGGGTGGTTTATTATTTTACTCATTTTTTTTGGGGGGGGGACTTTTTTTCTTTTTTTATGTTACCCTGGGTGTCTGGTCTCCACCCCTTGAGAGGGGGCTCTGTCATGATCTGAGTACAGGGGGATTCCACCATGCTCAGTTTCATGGCCTTTTTTTCATATTTGTATATATGTTGTATTTGGTGTTCTTTGGTTCCTGTCATTCTGTCCTTGGTTGGTTTTCTTATATCGTGTATTATTTCTTAATTTACGTTCATCACAGTCTTGTTATTTATATGTTTGGTATTATCTGCATTTATCCTTCAGTTCATTATGTGTCCTTATTGTAGTTCTCTCTTTCTCTCCGGGGCTGTAGCTGTCAACGGCACTTCCTGGTTTTGCTCTGGTAGTGGGTGGTGCCCCTGTCAAGCTGTCAGTCCCGTCTTCCCTCCTCTCTTGACTCTCAGCTGATTTCTGTCATGTAGTTAGGTTTACCTGCCCGCTCATGTAATTCACACTGGCTGTCATTCATTCTCATAGAGTTATGCCTTATTTAAGACTGACTGTTTCATTCATTGGTTGTCAGAGCCTCATCTAAGCTACTCATTCCCGTCGGCACACATTCCCTGTTCCGACGGTTGCCTTGCTATCTTCTAGTGCTACTCAGTTGTAAGTTATTTTTGTGCACTTTTTGTGTTTTGTGTTTCTGTTAATAAATGCCACAGTGCCTGGGTCTTTCTTCTCTGCCCTGGAGGGGCATTTATGAAACCATAATTTTGCAGAGCCAGAACAGAACAATAATTTAACTCTGATTTCAAAGAAAAAAAAATTATATGTAATGAAATAAATTAACTTAAATGACCAAAGATGCAGTTATTTCTGTTAAAATATTTCTATATATTTCTAGTTTTTTAGAACTCTCCTCACCACCCAGACAGCAGGAAAAACCTCCCTTATTTTGAAATCCAAATGTTGGCTTATTTAGTTTGTCTGAAGGCTGATGATGGATTAAAGTCATTGACTTCATGAATTTCGGTCATCTTAACTTGCCAGGTACATAATATCCATCCATCCATCTATCCATGGTTGGATGGATGGATGGATGGATGGATGGATGGATGTCCATCCGATGGATATTGTAGTAGGTGGTGAAGTCAATCCTCAGTGATTCAGTCGCTCTTGCCTTTCCCTGCATACAGCATGAAGCTTAACCACAAATGTTAGCTAAGCGATTCTTCATTATTGCTCGTTTCCAGCGGGTTAAAACCACCATAAATACCTCCACTGCTTACATACCTCTTCTGCTTTTTTTTTCCGCATTTAAAATACTTTAATAAGCTCATGTTTCTCTCGGACACCAGTACCAGAAAACCACTCTGCCTGCTGACTGGAACGCTCATGTGGGCAGGGAGCTTCTAAACTCCACGCGGATGACGGTCACAGGCATTGTTCATGTGCGCACTTGCGGACCATCATTCCTTCATATTTTTTTCTTAAATTTATATTCCCTTGGCATGGCCTGGGCCACTCGGAGGTTGGTTCTGGCCCGCATGTGGCCTGTGGGCCACTAATTGAATAGGCCTGGTTTAGATCATGGTGTTGTAGGCCTTGTTAACTTCACATATAAAGGATGAGAAGAAAAAAAGCTATGGTCTCAAAGATTCTTACAAATGATGGGTTCGTAAGAATCTCCTAGTTTCTACGAATTCTGGAGTTGGCAGACACTCATGGAGGGGGGCATAGTTTCTTAGGGGTGTCATTCAATTTGCAAGAGTAACTTCAGGCATTCTTGAGAAATGAGGTGCTTTTCTGCCGTACGATGGTCCTAGAGTTTTTTTGTTATTTGTACAGGTGCCTTGGGATCTTCCTACGGCATATTACTACTATCTTATGAACATTTTCATATTCGTAAGATGGCCATACAGCACCCCTATGTGCAACTCACAGCACTCTCAAGTCATGGGTAGGAAGATCTTACAGCTTTTGGCACATTTTGTCAGGGAATATAAGTGGCAGCCATCCACTCTCCAACATTCCATGTCCGAGTGATCATCCCATGTCTCAAATAGGCCTGGCAAAAGCATAGTCAACATCTTAAAACAGAAATATGAAATTTTGCAGCTGTTTTCTCCTTGGAAACCTTGCGCTGAATGACGATTTGTATGCGTGCATGCGGCCTACCCCAAAGAATTCCACAAATGTCACATGAATGACGTATTTCCGCCTTATGAGCGCCTCACTACTGCCTTACACACGCTATACGAATCTCTGTACGCCGTTTCCTACGACCACTGTAAGGTGCCCTCATGAACAACTTAAGGTGCTCTTGGGGCATACTTATGGCCACCGTAGGAATTTGGGGTTCTAGAAAGGTCTCCTGACCCTAAATAATCCACAAATGTCTTTTGTAGTTCCTACGTTGTTCCTATGGCATTTCTACGGCCGCCCTATCATGAGGGGTTTTCATGGGGCATTCGTAGAAACTCTTGGACAAGACCATTCTCGTGGCCACAAACTTACAAACACTCTAGGAACGCTGGATTCTCCTACAGCCGCCTTAAGAAGGCCATATGAAATGGTCCACAAATCATTTGTATGGTGTTTGCAGCAATTCATAAGGGTATTTGTGACCATAGCTTAACTCGGAGATCAAACCTGGAAGATAACGACTCACTGTTGGACTGGTAAATGTGGCTAAATTAATATGCGCGCACACACACACACACACACACACACACACACACACACACACACACACACGCACACACACACGGGAGCTCAGTGTATGTGCCCTGAGAGAAGAGACCGAGATGAGGAGGAACATAAGGACAGAATGACTTCAATAGCTTTTTTTCCTTTTTTTGCCCTGGGGAGGGAAAGCATGTGTGAAATAGAAGAAATACCCCGGAGTGTGTCATAACACACAAACACAGGCGTAAAGGCTGACACACACTCACACACACACACACACACACACACACACTTGCGCGCACGCGCCCCTGGAGGCCATTTAACAGGTAATTTAAAGAGAAATCCCTCCAGGGAAACGGCGTGGTGAACGTCCTTGTGTCTGTCCCTCCTCCCTCTATGACTGTTTATTGAGCTGCAGACGGCCCTGACGATGAGACACATGGAACTGGAGAGGAGTAGGAAGACCAAGGGGAAAAAAAAAAACGGGAGGGAGGGGGGGAAAGTGACAAGTGTTAAAGTAGGGCATTCTTTTCCCTTCTGTCCTCCACCAACCCCTTTAAGTTGCCGTTTATTAATGTTCAGCGTTGGTAGGCTACTGTATTTGGCTCCACTGGGACTGTAAGTGCTACGGGGATGGAGGTGGGAGACGGAGGAGTGAAGAGATAGTGGGATGGGGGAGGGGGTGGGGTGGATGGAAGTCTCAGAGTAAATCGGATGTTAATTTAGCTCGGGCTCTGGTGAAGAGGCCCAGAAAAGCAGCAACTCCCCGCTGCACGCCTCTATCTTTTTATCTCCGCGGAGCACGCTGCGTGTTATAGGCCATTGACTACAAACACCGCTCCCATCACATTATGGGAACTCTGTTCCAAGGCGTACCACATGTTCTTTAGATTGATTTTCTTCCTTCCAGGCAAACACTAGTTCCACCTCATTTAAATACATGATGACAGTTGGAGAATCTTAAAATTTGGGCCTAGCATCCCTGAAGCTGAGCCTCTCTTGGCAGACGCATATACCAGCATTCTTTCCTGAAAATGTAAAACCCACAGAAACAACACAAGTCCGTCACTCTTTTCTGATTTTTCATTTCTGTGGTTAAAAACATCATCATTACTAGTGTTCTTTTCCAGAATTCAGGAATGAACTTTTGAGGGATTTTTGATGATCAGAGACTGGATTTCAGTTCAACTGTGTCATATTTCTAAAGCTTATCTCTGATTTGATTATTTTTTTCAAATTTGGTTAAAAGGATGAGCACAGAAAATTAAAGAACTCATAAAACAATAGTGTCTGTGCATTACTTCCAGAGAGCCCAGCAACAGCTTTTATGTAATCCATGTAACTTCTGAATAATGATTTATGATTTATACAGTAGAAACCAAAGGTTTACATCAACTAAGATTACTATGACTTTAAACAATTTAGGAAAGCCCAGATGATGATGTCATGGTTTGGAAGCTTCTGATAGGTTAATTGACAACATTTGAGTTAACTGGAGGCACACCTGTGGATGTATTTTAAGGCACGTCTCAATCTCACGGCTTCCTTGTGTGACATCATGGGAGAATCATAACAAATCACCCAAGATATCAGGAAGAGAACTGTGGACCTCCACAAGTCTGGTTTATCCTTGGGTATAAGTTCCAGATGCCTGAAGGCGCCACGTTCATCTGTTCAAACAATTATACACAAGTATAAACAAAACGACTGGAGTGGTGGCCTAGGTGGTAGAGCATCCACCCCACAACTGGGAGGTCGTGGGTTCAAATCCTGGCCGGGTCATACGAAAGACCATATAAAAATTGTACTTTCTGCCTTCTAGCTTAGTGCTCAGCATAATATGACGAGAAAAGGAAAGTGAACACACAGAGCTACCAGAGGACTGACTACTCACAGTAGCTGTGTGGCCTAGGGTCAGTGAAATGGAGATAGGCGCCACCCAATACACCACATGGTGTCCCACATGCTGTGGAAAGGATTAACTTAACTGAACTTAATAAACACCATGGGAATGTCCAGCCATTATAGCACTCAGGAAGGAGACAGGTTCTGTGTCCCATTTACTGTATACAAAGGACACACTTTATACAGTATATATATATACAGTGGCGTGAAAAAGTGTTTACCCCCTTCCTGATTTCTCTTTTTTGTATGTTTGTTACACTTAAGTGTTTCAGATCATCAAACAAATTTAAATATTAGACAAAGATAGATGTATAGATAGATAGATAGACAAAGATAGATGTAGCAAAAACGACGCGGGTGCCGGGCTGGAGTTTAGGCGGCGTGCAAGAAATATAAGACAGAATAATAAAGAGTGATGGCAAGAACCAAGCAGACCGCCCGTAAATCTACTGGAGGAAAAAGCCCCCCAGGAAGCAGCTGGCCACCAAGGCTGCTCGGAAAAAGCGCTCCGGCCACCAGCGGAGTGAAGAAGCCTCACCGTTACAGGCCCAGTACCATGGCTCTGAGAGAGATCCGTCGCTACCAGAAATCCACGGAGCTGCTCATCCGTAAGCTGCCCTTCCAGCGCCTGGTGAGGGAGATCGCTCAGGACTTCAAGACCAACCTGCGCTTCCAGAGCTCCGCCATCATGGCTCTGCAGGAGGCCAGCGAGGCCTACCTGGTGGGTCTCTTCATGGACACCAACCTGTGCGCCATCCATGCCAAGAGGGTCACCATCATGCCCAAAGACATCCAGCTGGCCCACCGCATCCGCGGAGAGAGAGCGTAGACTTTCTGCTGCACATCCACCAACCACAATGCTCCGCACTGTATATATATATATATATATATATATATATACAGTATATATATATATATATATATATATATATATATATATATATATATATATATATATATATATATATATATATATATATATATATATATATGTACATATGTATACTAGCTGTTCTTGTTTTTTCTTGCCTTCTGATTGTTGCTCTGAGTGTTGCAATGCTCTGAGTGCTGTTGCAATCCTGGAATTTCCCCATTGTGGGACTAATATCTTATCTTATCTTAAGATAACACAAGTAAACACAAAATCCAGTTTTTAAATGAAGGTGGTTATTATTAACGGTAAAAAAAAAAAATATCCAAACCTACATGGCCCTGTGTGAAAAAGTGATTGTCTCCCCATTAAAACATAAATTAACTGTGGTTTATCACATCATTGGAAAGCCAAGTTCAATTTCTCTAGCCACACCCAGGCCTGATTACTGCCACACCTGTTCTTAATCAAGAAATCACATAAATAGGACCTGCCTGACAAAGTGAAGTAGACCAAAAGATTCTCAAAAGCTAGACATCATGCTGCAATCCAAAGAAATTCTGGAACAAATGAGAAACAAAGTAATTGCAATCTATCAGTCTGGAAAGGTTAAAAAGCCATTTCTAAAGCTTTGGGACTCCAGTGAACCACAGTGACAGCCATTATCCACAAATGGCAAAAACATGGAACAGTGGTGAACCTTCCCAAGAATGGCCAGCTGACCAAAATTATGGGAAGAGTGCAGCAATGACCCATCCAAGAGGTCACAAAAGACTCCACAACAACATCCAAAGAACTGAAGGCCTCACTTGCCTCAGCTAAGGCCAGTGTTCTTGACTCCACCATAAGAAAGAGACTGGGTAAAAATGGTGTGCATGGCAGAGTTCCAAGATGAAAACCACTGCTGAGCAAAAAGAACATAAAGACTCATCTCAGTTTTGCCAGAAAACATCTTGATGATCCCCAAGGCTTTTGAGAAAATACTCTGTGGACTGACGAGACAAAAGTTAAACTTTTTGGAAGGAGTGTGTCCCATTACATCTGGCATAAATAACTACTAACTAACCTGCACTTATATAGCGCTTTTCTAGTCACAAACACCACTCAAAGCGCTTTCACTAGTACTAACCCTCTATTCTCAGGGCCTATAGGAAACAGATATCTAGGGACAATTTAGAACAGCCAATTAACCTAACATGCATGTCTTTGGATTGTGGGAGGAAACCGGAGCCCCCGGAGTAAACCCACGCAGCACAGGGAGAACAAGCAAACTCCACACAGAAAGGTTCCAACCCCTGCCAGCCTGGGGATTCGAACCAGGAACCTTCTAGCTGTAAGGCAACAGTGCTAACCACTGCACCACCGTGCTGCCCATAAAAGTAACACAGCATTTCAGAAAAGGAATATCATACCAACAGTAAAAAATGGTGGTGGTAGTGTGATGGTCTGGGGCTGTTTTGCTGCTTCAGGACCTGGAAGACTTGCTGTGGTAAATGGAACCATGAATTCTGCTGTCTACTAAAAAATCCAGAAGGAGAATGTCCGGCCATCTGTTTGTGACCTCAAGCTGAAGCACACGGGTTCTGCAGCAGGACAATGATCCAAAATACACCAGCAAGTCCACCTCTGAATGGCTTAAGTTAAACAAAATGAAGACTTTGGAGTGGCCTAGTCAAAGTCCTGACCTGAATCTGATTGAGATGCTGTGGCTTGACCTTAAAAAGGTGATTCATGCTGGAAAACCCTCCAGTGTGGCTGAATTACAACAGTTCTGCAAAGATGAGTGGGCCAAAATTCCTCCACAGCGCTGTAAAAGACTCATTGCCAGTTATCACAAACACTTGATTGCAGTTGTTGCTGCTAAGGGTGGCCCAACCAGTTATTAGGTTTAGGGGGCAATCACTTTTTCACACAGGACCATGTAGGTTTTTTTTTTTTTTTTCCTTAATAATAATCACCTTCATTTAAAAACTGCATTTTGTGTTTACTTGTGTTATCTTTGTCTAATATTTAAATTTGTTTGATGATCTGAAACATTTAAGTGTGACAAACATACAAAAAAATGAGAAATCAGGAAGGGGGCAAACACTTTTTCACACCACTGTATCTATCTATCTATCTATCTATATGATTTAATTTGTTTTACTTTCTTTTCTCTTTTATGTAGGGAACATCTATTAATGGACAACAGATGAAAACTTGCAGTTGCCTCCAATATAGCATGCTTACATTGATTGTTTATTAATCTAGACTAGCTTGTGCTTTCCTCTAAATTAATCACTAAATAAATAAAAACTTTGCATTTTAAACTTGTATTAATAATTTTAACAGTGTCCCAATAATGGTGTCTTTCAATCGATACAATACTGATGCTGCAAATTATCACAACATTAGAGTGTATCAGCCAAAGACAAAATTCTAACACTGAGGCGTCACAGAGCATTACTATAGGCAGTAGCTGTTTGTTATTTTTAACAAGGTGGCATGTGGGGTATTCACCAATTTAGCATGAGGTGCAAACCTTTAAATGTAAATTAGGTGCAAATTTGCAAGAATAAAGGTGCAAAGATATGATAAAAGATGCTAATTTAAAAATGAAAAAAGCTGCAAATTACAATTTAATTACACAGAATAAACATTTAACCAGCATTCAGATTTGTGTTTACATGAACAAATTTGAAAATTTTTCAGGAAAAAAAATAGAAAATTTTTGAGAAAAAAGTTTCACATTTGTGAGAAAAATTGCAAATTTATAAAAACAAAGTTGCAAATTTACAAGGGAAAAAAGCTGCAACTTTATTAGAAAAAAAAGATGAAAATTTACAGGAAAGAAGTTGCAAATTTACAAGAAAAAAAAACAAAATTATGAGAAAAAAGCTTCAAATTTCTATATATGGAGTTTTCTGATGATCCTGTAATGAAGTGAGAGCAACGTGTGCCTGGAAGGAAGGAGGCGTTTTAAAGCCAGAGTGGAGTGGTTGTTGGTGAGACCGTCGTCAGTGGAGTGAAACACACGAGTGTCCTTTAATCAGATCTGCTCACCGCTCATTCATCGTCTCTCTCTACTCTCTCAGGCTTCTTCTCCTCATCATCGGGGGAGAACAAAGCAAACTAAAAGCTCAGAGAAGAGAAACAAGGTCAAATTACCTTCATGCCATCTCCACTATCATTAGACTCATTATCAGTGAAGAGAAAAGCTCTGCATGCCACCACCGCGTCTCCGTCCTCCATCCCGCCGCCCTCCCTCCGTTCTCTTTCTCTTCCGCCGGGGCCGTGGAAACAAGCAAGTCAATTAAAGTCACACACAGTCCCCTCCATTTCCTGCTCATCAACGAGGACAGCTATCAAAAAAGAACGCAGGTACTCCATTTCTGTCAAATGAGAGGAGGCGAAGGGAGACGAGTTGGGGGGGGGGGACAAGGATGAGGAGGAGGATGAAGAAAGCAGAAAGCGGTGTCTCTTCATCTCTTTAGTTTTTGATGAGCTTTCTTAATTGGGCCACTATAGAAGAAGAAGTGAATCCTCAATAATTAAAAAATCTAATTAAGGAGTCTTTTGCATCTCCGTCCTTAATTATTCCGCACGGAGCGGCGGGGAGCGATACATTTCTTCCGTTTTCATTTAAAGAAGAAAACAGGGTCTCTCGCTCTCTCTCCCCTGTCACTCCGCACAAATCCCCCATCAACAAGCGGACTACTTTGTTGTGTGCTCGCGTGTGCATGTGTTCATCTCCTGTGAGGCCGTCGTTATGAACGTTTACAGAGATTTAACTCGTTAGTGACAGCACAGACAGGCACTATCCCACCGTTCTCCTCCGGTCCAACCTTGAGCTCAGCAGAAAGAACCTAGACCAGACCCATCACATGACCCCACAGATCACCCTCACAGGACTCACAGTCAAGTCTCATTATGGCTCCAATTATTCCACCAGAGCCCCACCTCGAGACAAACATGCCCCCATCAAGGATTTACACATCTGCTGCTGGGTCCAAAACAGGCCAAATAAGGGTGGTAATTATTTATTAACTCATGTAGATTAACTCCAAGAATGACTCCATCCCTCTTTTATTTATGTGTGTCCCAAATCCAGGTTTTGTTCTGTGGCGCTCACCTGAACTGTTCTCCACAACCAACTAGAACGTTGGAGCTCAAAACGACAGCCAACAGGGCTGGTACCAAGCTGACCTGTGTGCCATATTTGATGACCTCACCTTCATTTATAAGATAAGATAAACCTTTATTAGTCCCACAGCAGGGAAATTTACAGTATTACAGCAGCAGAAGGCTAGCAGGACTCAGAGTTATGATAAATAATAAAATAGGGCAAAAACAGCATGAACACAGTGGGAGAAGTGGAAGTTAAATAAATGAAATAGTATTTACAGCAGCTGGGAGCAGAAGGTAGGAAGGACCTGCGAAACCTCTTTCTCGTGCACTTTGGATGGAGCAGACTGTTGTTAAACAAGCTCCTCAGTGCACTCAGCGTGTTCCACATGACAGCTTAGCCACCATCCTCCTCTCTCCTATCTCCTCCACTGGGTCGAAACAGTGCCCCAGAACAGAACTGGCCTTCTTAAGCAGCCTGTCGGCAGTCGTGATGCTGCTGCCCCAGCAGACCACGCCATACAGGATGACTGATGTCACCACAGAGTCATAGAAGGTCTTCAGGAGTGTGTCACTAACTTGTCTGACTCAGGTCTTCAGGAGTGCCCCCCCTGCACTCCTGAAGACCTGAGTCAGACAAGTTAGTGACACACAAGGTGTGTTCTGATCACCCAGTAGTGTACTCTGAAGTGGACTCCACAGGGAATTCTGCCATATTAAGTGAGAATCCAAACCGAAGGCAGCAAACGGTCTACAGTTCAAAGGCAACTGAGGACTGAGCAGGGAAGAAGTGAACATCACTTCACTGGAAGTTGACAAGAAGATTACCCATAAGCCATTGCACCTCAAATATGAGCAAAACAAACTATTGTTGCTAATGTTAATTAACAAGCTAAACTGATGTTGGTTATTGTTTACATTAACTGATTGTAATAAAAATATGCTTGTATTAATATTTTATTAAATAAATATAAATTATCCACCATAGTATCAGTACGTGTCCATGGTTACCGTGGTAATGCACGGAAGAAGGAGACGATGGTTGCAGGGTGTTTAAATGGAGAAATGTTGTCAAGGGCTGTTAACTTAAATGATATTCCCTGAGAATGGAGCAGGGAATACAGTTGAAGTACACTGTGGATCGGAACGTAGCTACAGACGAAGGCAACCACCCTACCCTCCATCGACTGTAAAACCACCCACTACTCAGCGTTTGTGTTTTGACTGCCAGGATGTTGTTTTATTGTGGTAGTATCTCACGGAGTGGCCAATGCCGAGGAACGTTCACGAACATTGTGATTATTGCATTTCGCCAGGGTTCGTAAAAGGTTGCAAAACAGTTCGCCAACAGACTTTCTTGTCATCAAAATTTTTTTAAAAACATTCCAAATTTTTTTTACAAATGTATTTTTCCACAAATACATTTGTACAAATGTACAAACAATTTTTTTTGTTCCGCCCAGTGGTGAACGCTAGCAACTGTTTATTACCCTTTACAGCAAAACTGTTGGCGAGGTTAAAACTGTGTGCAAATGGTTTTGCAATCTTTTATGAACCCTGATGAATTGAACGGCAGCCGTAAAAAACTATGCTCCCTCCATGAATGTCTGCAAACTCCAGAATTTGTAGGAACTGGGAGATTCTTACAAACGCATTGTTCATAAGAATATTTGTGACTGTAGCTTGAAGGGAAATACAAGCCTTTATATTCCATTTCTTTATTAGCATAGGAGTCCATTAGAATTGACTGTTAATTCAACACTTCAACTGTTCTACTGTATATTGTCTGTCATGCACTTATGGCTCCTTCTATTTTGGCTGGACTAGGAGACAGACATGGACAGAGTCTCGTCCCTGTAGTGCTATTGTTGAAGGCCTAGAAACTACTAAAAAGAACTGTCAGGTGGTCAGACGTGTTCTGAGAGGAAACTGGTGAGCATAGCTGCAAATGTTGAGATATTATGATGGAAAAAGTTGCACACAAAAGTGGAAAATTTATATTAAGATTTATTAGAAAATTAATTTGCGCTGTGTTCTGTACAAGGGCAATAGAAGTGCTATACAAACAAAATTATTATTATTATTATTATTATTATTATTATTATTATTATTATTATTATTATTATTATTATTATTATTATTATTATTATTATTCTATCAGTCCTGGTACAGCTGCAACAAAGAATTACACGGTAGTGAAGTTATCAAAATAATCTTCATTTTTTCCAGCTAAAAAGGAAAAGTCACCATAATGAATCCCAAACTTCACATAAACATCTTCAAAGTGTTTGTTTTACTGAGAGCAGCAGCCCAAATCCAACGAATTTTAACAGGTAATGATGAGGAACGGCAGATATTTACACATGACAAGTCTGTGTGTGTGTGTGTGTGTGTGTGTGTGTGTGTGTGTGTGTGTGTGTGTGTGTGTGTGTGTGTGTGTGTGTGTGTGTGTGTTGTGTTTTTATCTGCTTGAATTGAAAAATAAATGAACTGAAAATGGTTTCCACACCGAATCACTTATAAAATTCTGTCACATAACAAACAAATGATTCTTTTTTCTTCCTGAGCTCTAAATGACCAGTTTCTTTCTGGGCTTGTCAGGGAGACAGAGACACTGTCACAGACCGATAAATGAGGATGAATATTCATCTACAATGTTACACTGAGAGAACGTGTGAACATTTGCTCCTGCTGAAACAATCACAGACAGGATGGGCGAGTTAGGACTGACAACACGGTGAAAGCATCTCCTCCATCAGACACCAGCTTCTTCTGAACTGACCGCTGATGAAGGGGAGTGCAGAGATCATGGAGCTCATGCTGATGCCTGTGTTTGTGCAGATCAGCGCGTCGCAACCACGCTCGTTATTAATTGTGACTCAGATATCATGTGCCGAGGTTGCCAGATCGGTTTGTGCTGCCTGGAATCTGAGTTGCTAAATTATGAGCAGAGAGGAGTTCTGAGATTCTGAGCATTCAAGATCTGTGAGACCAGCTGGTGGAACAATTATCTACTTTCTATGTGAAGAACTTTTTAAAGCAGCTTCAATCCAGTACTGGAAATAGCTGACTCAGGTTTAATTAATGAATTAAAGAGAGCACAGCAGTTGAGCAGTGGTTATCACTGTCAGTAAGAAGGTTGAGGGTTCAAGCCCAAGAGCTGGCCAGCAGAGACCTTTCTGTCCAGAGTTTGCATGATATCACAGGATACTCTCCTTTCCTCCCGCAGCCCAAAGACTGCAGATTGTAAATTGTCCTCAGGTATGAATGAGAGAGTGAATGGTTCTGTCCAAGGTGTACCCCACCTGTCACCCAAAACATGCCAGAACAGGCTCCAGCCCCACACGATCCAAAAATTATTAAGTGGTTATGAAGATCCTCTCCGTGGATCACCACCTTATCATGGTGGAGGGGTTGGGGTGCCGTAATGATCCCTGGAACTATGTTGTCGGTTTTCTCTGGTACTGGGTGAAGGGCCAGACCAAGAGTTTTCCAGTAGTTCTCTATGAAGAAGTTAAAATAAGGATCCAGTTTACCCCACCAAGTTTGGGGGCCCAAAGAAGAAACATGGGTCCACCCTCAAGTGGGCTCACCACCACAGGTGGATAATGCCAGATCCAAAGAGCAAAAGTGCAATCGCATAGTTGTTCCAGTCAATGACTAACTCACCTGATTCTGGTAAGCACAACTCTTCTACCTGGCTGAAGAGTTGTGCCTATCAGAATCAGCTGGGTTAGTCAATGGCTGGAACAAATACGCAAATGCACTTTTGCTCTTTGGATCTGGCAACCACCTGCAAGAGGGATCATGGTGCTATGAGAACCGGATGGCAGTCTGGGCTTCTCTGCTTACACTGTGACCTGGAAACCCAGATACAGTATGTAAGTGGCAGAAGATGGATGGATTGAGGGACGGATGGATGGATGGACAGACAGATGGATGGATGAACTGATGAATGAATCAATGAATGAACTGATGGATGGATGGACGGCTGGATGGATGGATGAATGAACTGATGAATGGATGGACAGACAGATGGATGGATGATGGTTAGCACTGTGTCAGCACAGCAAGAAGGTCATGGGATTGATTCCACCCCTGACCATCATGGGTTCAATCCCATCCCCTGACCATCTGTGACCCTTCTGTGTGGAGTTTGCATGTTCTCCTCGTGTCTGCGTGGATTTTGGTACGCCGGTTTCCTCCCACAGGCCAAAGGCATGCAGGTTAGGTTAACTGGCATCAACTGTGGATTCTAAATTGTCCTTAGGTGTGACTGTGAGAGTGAATGGTTGTCTGTCTCTCTGTGCTGGCCCTGCGATGGACTGGTGATCTGTCCAGGGTGGACCCTGCCTCTCACTCAAAAATGCTGGGATAGGCTCCAGCCCCGCCCCCGCAACCCAAAAAACACTAAGCGGTAGAAGATTTTATTTTTTTTTTGTTACTTATTTGTACTCGTAGGTAGACTTGGTTTGCAGTCTGGTGACAAGCCACCGGCTGCCAGTCGCTGCGTGCGCGAGTGCCCTAAACCTACATGTTTTTGGTATGCGGGAGGAAACCGGAGAAATCCCGGAGTAAACCCACACAACACGGGGAGAACATGCAAACTCCACACAGCTCACTGTTGGTCGGGGGCTGGGATCGAACCCACGATCCCCGCGATCCCCCGGCCGAGGGTAAACTGTGCTGCCACAGTGCTAAACCACTGCGCCACCGTGCAGCCAATATGGATGGATCAGTCTTTTTTGTTGAAATTCATGACTGTTTTCTTGTACTTTCATAAATGTGTGAGGTGTTTCTTAAAAAGTGGACATTTTTATATCATGATGAGGCATGATCAGCAGCAGGCTTCATTTTTTTTTTATGTTCTGTTGTTTAGTTTTCTTCTGAAAGTATTTCCTTTTCCGTTCTTGTTTGGTTTAGTTCAGCTTGATTCTTGTTTTATTTTGACAGCTCTTTCCATTCAGTGCTGTTTATTTTATGGTTCCCGTGGTGTTTAGTTGAATGTGCCGCCCCTTGTTAATTCCATGTTTAGTCGAGGTTTGTTCCTCGTGTGTCTGCTGGTCTCATTTTCTCCTGGTTGTTCTGTATTCGTCTCCCCTCCTGTAATTGTGATCTCCTTGATTGTTGGGTTGCCTTCCTCCCTGCTCCTCCCTCGTTTGTGTTGTTGCCCTCCCCTGCCTGGTTGTTCTCACCTGTTGCTCATCCTCTGATTGTTCCTCTACATCCTGTTTTCTGTTCAGTGTGTTTTTCCCCTGTTGTCAGATGTCCTGCCTCGTCTTCCTTGTTCTAATACCTAGTTAGCACTTGTGTTTAGTTTCCTGCTTTGCAGCACCTTTAGTGCTTATTTTCCTGTGATCAATTGTTTTTTTTTTTGGGCCCCACCCAGCTACCATGTCCATGTGGGCCCCACCAAAGGTTAAATGTTATGGGTCCAAATGGGTTTGTCCATGGGTTCCATGTTGGCCCATCTGTTTGCCCACATTGACTTTTTCAACTCTTCTCATAAATTTGCTATTTTCTTGTAAATTTGTGACTTTTTCCTCCCTGATTTGATACACTTTTCTTGAAAATATGAAACTTTCTCATAAATTTGCAAATTTTTTTAGTGAATTTTTTCATAAATTTGCATTTTTTACTGTGAACTTGTCACTTTCTCATAAATGTACTTGTACATTTGACATTTTTTTTTCATAACTTTGTTAGTCTTTCTTAGAAAACTGTGACTTTTTTCTTGCGAATTTGCTAAAATTCTTTTGTAATTGTGGGACTTTATCATAAATTTGCCCTTTTTTACTGTAATCTTGCAACTTTTTGTCATAAATTTATTACTTTTTTCCTTGTAAATTCACCATTTTCTTGTCAATTTGTGACTTTTTCCCATAAATTTCAGATATTTTTCTTGCAAATTTGGAACAACATTTTTTTACTTCTGGCACACCATGAGTTGGCTGCTTTTTTGCAGCAGTGGCTCAATTCTGAGTTTCTTTCTCGTTTTTTTATTTACAATCCATTTTTTTTCTTGCCACAACTTTCTGATCCTGTTACCCCGTATCCATCACGGACGCCAAGGACACATATATCGGCGCAAAGGCGTGGATATTAGCCATCCTTCTGCTCATTTCGCCAATGACTCCTGACCCTGTGAGTGGAGAGGCTACTGTTTACAGTAGGAGCCAGCTGTTAGCATTTGGCTGCTTCACAGTGCTAACGCAAAGACCCAATATCCCTCGAGAAATCAGGCAAAAACGACACGCAAGGAAAACAAGGTACAGACCCATCCTTCCATCCATTATTATGGGAAATGTGAGATCGCTGTGGTGGATGGCGCGGTGGCGGAGTGGTTAGCACTGTGGCAGCACAGCAACTCACCCTTGGCCGGGGGATCCTGAGTTTGATCCCAGCCCCCAACCAACAGTGATCTGTGTGGAGTTTGCATGTTCCCCCTGTGTCTGCGTGGGTTTACTCTGGGATTTCTCCGGTTTCCTCCCAGCATGCCAAAAACGTGTAGTAGGATGGAATTGCTGCAGGGTCCATGTGCCTTTAAGCGGCAGACGCTAATGAGTGATTTACTATAAAGGCAGGTGTGTGTGCCTGGTGTTATGATTGCCCTTTGCAGGGTAAAGATGAGAAGCCAGCAGTGAGTTTTGTTATTTTATTACAGAAAGTACAACATTAAGAGCCTCGAAGGGCAAAACACATAAACTATAACACACAACCTCGTTGGGTCAAAATACCTGAACAAATACAAAGACTCAAAAGTCACTTTACACATAATGCAGCGAGGGCGAAACCTAACGCTGGAAAGAGACTGGAGCCGGACGTGGGGACTTCAGCCTGAGTGGGAGTGAGATGGCAGCGAGGACTAATTCTCAGCAGCGATCTTAAATAGAGCTTAAACTAATTACACACAGATAATGAATAAAGGGTGAACAGCTGTGACAGGCTGCAGGCCGGCTGACAGGCGGAAGTGCTGCTGCGGTGCTGTCAAAATAAAAGCACCAAAACACACCCTCAAAACAAGCCCAATAAAAGGGACAAAAAGAGAAAATAATAAGTGACTCAAGCGCAGAGCAGACCCACACTCGGGATCACCACAGTGCCCCTGCTTTAAGGGATGGATTCCAGGCATCCCAATCGTAACATCTAGGAAAGAGGAACCCCCCCGCCCCCACCCCAACCAGAAGAACTATCATAACCAGCCTCCGGAGGGCAGAGGGGGGATCCAGGCCTGGAGGGAGCGACACTGAAATGAAAAAATGACCTCAAAAAGCTTAACAGCAAGATACTAACTAACTAACTAACTAACCTGCACTTATATAGCGCTTTTCTAGTCACAAAGACCACTCAAAGCGCTTTCATTAATACTAACCCTCTATTCTAAGGGCCTATAGGAAACAGATATCTAGGGACAATTTAGAACAGCCAATTAACCTAACATGCATGTTTTTGGCATGTGGGAGGAAACCGGAGAAATCCTGGAGTAAACCCACGCGACACGGGGAGAACATGCAAACTCCACACAGATCACTGTTGGCCGGGGGCTGGGATCGAACCCACGATCCCACGATCCCCACAATCCCCCGCCAAGGGTAAACTGTGCTGCCGCAGTGCTAACCACTGCGCCACCATGCAGCCTAAGACATACTTAGACACATGCATACTAAGACATACCAAAGTAAAAAGCAAAATATCATCCATAAACTGCAAACGGGAATTCGTCACACAGAACCAAATAACCTTTGCAATTTAAATTCTCATTAATTTCTGTCAGAAAACTGAGATTTTTATATGGTAGACAAAAATAGATTAATTTACTCTTCCTTTTCCTTTAGAAAAGTCCATGGAAAAAATTAGCAATGAACTAGAACACAAAAACATAAATAATTGCAACACAACAGGTTCAAAATGAGAACTTCTCCCTTCTTCTTTTTCTTCTTTTTTTCCTTTGGAAATGTCAGCGTGAAAATAAATGCATGAACCCGAACAAGATAACTGAATAATACATGCCTACAGCCCAGAAATAGAGAAACACTAAGAGGCGTGTATGATCGGTCAAATGAGAGCCTTGTTCTGGTGGCCTCCCAGAGTCCCAGCTCCACCCAGCTGTCACGAGGAAAAGGTCGGGCGGACTACCAGACCTCCAGAACCACCAAGTCCAGCAAAAAGGTCCCTCAGGTGGCCTCCCCGCATTGCTGGGCCAGTGGACCACGGAGCCCCACTTACCTCCCACAGAAAGCACAGGAGGAGACTGGTAACCCCCCCGGATCCCTGGCAGGGAGCGAACCACGAAGGAACCAGCAGTTTGTAGCCGACCCACAGTAGCCTTCAGCCCCAGCGCACCACCCATGATGGCCTCGGCTTGAGGCTTAGCCGCATGCTCCATGAAGCATTGCAGCACCCTCGATGGCCTCCGCTTGAGTTGCTGGACCCATGGTGACTTTGGCTTGAGAAGCTGGACCCACGACGACCTCGGGCAGCAGACCAGAACCCACGGAGACCCCTACCATGGCAAGAAGCACTTCAGTGACCCTGAGAAAAGGCTTGGAAACAAGGAGCACAGGAACATGGTCAGCGTCACCAGCAGCAGTGGAACCCGGCGAAGCGAGCTCAGATGCTGCTGACAGCAGCACCCGGCTCTCCTCCCCAAGAGCCAGACAAGATCTCTCCAAAACAGAAATAATGAAAACAAAGGAGAGTACTTGCCTGAGCTCAAGTTCCACCACTGTCCAGAACTCTGTCAATCCAGATAGTGATCCACTTGGCCCGGCCTCCTGAAGGTCCGACTCCAACTCTGCTGCGGCGACCCCAACAGCAGGCATGATAGTCTCGACAGTCTCTGGACCCCCCAGCGCTGCAGCCCACGCAGATGGCTCGCTCTGCGTGGCGACCGAAGATCCATTCCCAGCTGGGCAGGATTCTGCTCAGTAGAGATCTGGGGACACTTCGTCGTTGGCACAGACTCAAGCTGGCAGGCTGACCTCCTCCTCTGTCCATATTGCGGCTGCGGGGCTGGAACCAGATTCACCAGGGCCGCAGGCCCCTCCTCCCTCTGGCAGTTCAGTCCTGGCACCGGCGGACACTCGGAGAATACAGGAGGAGACACAAAGGAAGCAGGTTGCGTATATATGGCTGCAGCAGGTGGTGAGAGCTCAGGGGACTGCATGACCTGAGCCTCACCTCCAGGAATCAGACAAGGTAATTCATCAGTTAGAAACTGAGAATGAAAAATCACTTGCTTGTCATCCTGGGGTATGGTGGTCACTGCTGCAGTAGGCTCTGTTTTTTACTCTCCCGTTCCAGAGATGCAGGTGGACCCCTTGAGAAGACGAGGAGGAGCCACTCCTGGCGGATCGGCAATGAAGGCAGCCGGAGAAGAAGTCACTGTGATCGCAGCAGCTGAAGGAAGCGCCATAGCAGAGGGAGGAGCAGCTGAGGCAGTCTGGGGTAGGGGAGCTGGCGAAACAACTGACAACGAAGACCTGGAGGCTGAAGCTGCTGTCATAACTCTCTTCTGTGGTGAAGAAAAAACAGCTGGCTGGGAGACAGGGGAGTTTTTCCGGTGGCCCGTAGCTGAATCCAAACGGGAACCTCGCGGTGAATTGACCCAATCATTAAACTCCCTCCACTTCGGAACAGCCGTGTCCCGGGAACATGTCTTCTGGCTGGAGACGAAGTTAAGTTTAGGTTAGGGAAACACCGCTGCTGCGCTGAAACTGTGCTCTGCAGCTCGGCAAACTCAGGATAATTATTTAACCCAGGATGTTCCTCCACCATGCTAACAGCAGCCACCACGCTTTTCAGAATGTTGCCCAGGCCAACGGAAGAGAGAGCTTCAGCCATATGGTCCCCGATGAAATCAGCTGCCCAGAGTTCATCTTTGCTGGGACCCCTGGCTGCCCTCCTCTTCCGCTGCGCTGGAAGACGGCTCTTCGGCGATGGAACCCCGGGAGCTGAAACCGTAGCAGGAACCTCCATACGAGCCGAGGAATGGGAGTTCTTCCCAGTTGACCCCCCTCTTAGGCTTCCTGGAGGATCTCTGGTCCAGCTGTCGGTTCCTCTGTTGGAGCGCCGAAAGCTCAGCCACCCTCTACCTGCCCTCAGCATGCTCGACAAGGTGAGGATGACGTTTAGCAGCCGCCTCCGCGAGGCCCAGGTACCACAGTGCGTCTTGGGGGGAACGATTGCGAGCCATGGCAAGGAGGTCATCAATCTCTATTAGAGCCTGGATGAGCTCAAAACCCAGGCTCATGGGATACCATGTGTTGAATGACGCCATGACCTTCGCCCGAAAAAGAAATGCTGGCACCCGGAGAAGGAAAAAATTCCGAGCCAAAAACAAAAACTCACTGAAGCTGGCACCTCGTTTGGCTGCGATCTACAGTTATGATTGCCCTTTGCACGGCAAAGATGAGGAGCCAGAAACCAGCAGCAAGTTTTGTTATTTTATTACAGAAAGTACAAAACAAAGCGACTCGAGGGGCAAAACACATGAACTATAACACACAACCTTGTTGGGTCAAAATAACTGAACAAATACAAAGAATCAAAAGTCACTTACACTTAACGCAGCGAGGGTGAAACCTAACGCTGGAAAGAGACTGGAGCCGGACGTGGGGACTCCAGCCTGAGTGGGAGAGAGATCACAGCGAGGACTAATTCTCAGCAGCGATCTTAAATAGAGCATAAACTAATTACACACAGGTGAGGCAGATAATGAATAAAGGGTGAACAGCTGTGACAGGCCTTGGGCCGGCTGACAGGTGGAAGTGCTGCCGCGGCGCTGCCAAAATAAAAGCACCAATACACACCCTCAAAACAAGCCCAGAACAAAGGGACAAAAAGAGAAAATAATTAGTGACTTGAGTGCAGAGCACACCCACGCTCGGGATCACCACACCTGGTTTGCTCTCTCTCTGATACTCTGTGCGCACTGCGCTTCCTGGTTGGGCATCGTTGTCATTACTGCTGCAGGGAAGCATGTCAGCGGGATTCTGATTCTTTCATTAATTTGGCAGTTTGTTAGATTGTTTGGTTTCTCTTCAGGCTGTCGCCCCCTGGTCTGCTCTCTCTCTGAGGCTCACTGTGCGCTGCACTTCTCAGTTAAATGTTGTTACACTGCTGCTGCAGGTAAGCGTGTCGGCGGGGTTTTGATTTCTTTGCCAATTTAGCCATTTGTCGCTTGTTACTTAGCTTGTTTGGTCTCTTTTTTTAGGCTGTTTTCTGTTGCTGCCCGTCGTGATTCACAGCGAGGTCAGCACAGTAACAAACCGCTGGTGGGGTTGCACTGCCTGGTTGGTGCAGTGATTCCACCGTTGACTGCAGCCACGTCACCTGTGGCGCTCTCCTGCGCTGGGTGCCCATTCACCGCAGGCTCACATTAACACTGCTGTGTTACCACTTGGAGATTTATATTTTTTTAAGATTTATCTGTGTGAGACCTTTTAATTTAATTTTAAAGGTTTTATATTATTAATTGAGGTCATTTTTATTTTGGGACTTGTTGGAAGGAATCTTCTGGGGAGGGCTTATTGCCTTTTTGGCTCTTTTAAGAGGGTTTAGTTTTTTTCTAATGTAATATTCTGAAAACTGTGTGCCTCTTTCAAGAGCAGATTTCTCCAAATGGTTGTAAATTTATTGTGTTATTTATTTTAAGTTATCATTTACTTGTTCTTTTTGTCCTTTTGTCCTTTTGGGCTGCACGGTGGCGCAGTGGTTAGCACTGCGGCAGCACAGTTTACCCTTGGCCGGGGGATTGTGGGGATCGTAGGATCGTGGGTTCGATCCCAGCCCCCGACCAACAGTGATCTGTGTGGAGTTTGCATGTTCTCCCCGTGTTGCGTGGGTTTACTCCGGGATTTCTCCGGTTTCCTCCCACATGCCAAAAACATGCATGTTAGGTTAATTGGCTGTTCTAAAAATTGTCCCTAGATATCTGTTTCCTATAGGCCCTTAGAATAGAGGGTTAGTATTAATGAAAGCGCTTTGAGTGGTCTTTGTGACTAGAAAAGCGCTATATAAGTGCAGGTTAGTTAGTTAGTTAGTTTGTTTAAACAGTTTTTATGTCTTCTCAGTGATTTTATGTCTTTTCTTTTGAAGGCTGAAGGCCTCCGGTGGTGGGATTAGTTGCCATTGGGGGTCGCAACCCTTTGTACTGTGTGTTGTACCTTGGGCTTCGGCCATCACAGAGTGTGTGTGTGCATGTGTGTGTGGTATGTGATTTAGGGTGCCTTATTTGATGCGCCTCTCCTTTTTGACACCTACTCACTGCCAGTTCATTTTATTGATATTATTACTGGGTGGCCCAGTTAAGGTTTTTATATCTTATCATTGTGTTAATAAAAATTTCTGTAAACTTTGGAACGCGTCTCCTGTCTCCTGAGTACAACGAACCTGTGGGCTCAAAGTTAAGGTTTGGGAAACAATTCTCTGGGTGAAATTCCCATGGTGGCGTTGTCGGGTTATTAATTTGTGACTTTAAGGTCAGTACCTTGTATATCACACCTTATTTTGGGGATCTCTCTTTGCTGCAACACATGCAAGTTAGGTTAATCAGTCCCTCCAGGATTTCGCAATGTTGCGATTGCGTCAATTCACGCGAAATCAGCCAATCAGCACAACTATTGTGTGACCTTGCAACTTTGTGCAATCACAACAATTTTGGCCAATGCTCGTCAACTTCCGCCAATTTCACCAATCAAATTTGTCTCTGAAACGCTCAGTCTAACCAATCAAATGCATCACGCTGCACCGCATTCACTTCCGTGTTTACAATAAGTATTAACAGAACACTTCAGCAAAAAACAGTGTGTGACGTAGAAGAAACACTCACCTGCGAGTTTTGCAGCACCGTCCCTTCCTCCCAGCCTGCCGGTGGACGTCTCTGTCCTGACTGTGTGTACGAACTGCTGGGTTTGTGTTGAAAGACGTCCGCCTGCCCCAAAAGCACCCCGTCGTGGGAGCGCATGTGACGAGGCAGTCCATAGATCCACAACCAAACAAGCAAATCTAACACTAAATCCAATGTTTGATCATTTCATACATCTTTAGAGGTAAAATCATTACTACATCTTGTCAATGAGCTTTAAAGCTGTGAATCTCTGATCTGGACACGGATACCCCCCTCCCCCCAGTAACGGAAAGATGTGTGTGTGTGTGTGTGTGTGTGTGAGGACACGCAGCAGACAGGCAGGTAGGAGTTGCACGGAAAGAGACAAAATATTGTCTGTAATTTTTTTTTCAGAAAAACAAACTCCAATAAACAATACAGTGCAACATAATAAATTACTTATTTTTTCCTCTCCGCTCTGTCCTGAGTGATTGGGGACCGTAGGGAGTTTTCAAATGATGGTGCGCAAATAAATTCCAAATGTCTACTCTTTAACATGCATTCAATGCAGTTTAGCTGTTGTAATGGATATTGTGTTAAAGTCTGTATTTGCTGTTGCACAAAAGAGTTTTTCTGTATAGCAGAAGCTTCTGCTTAATTTACAAATCACCGTAATAGGAAATTTTTTTGTGTGCTTTTCTTGTATTGCTATATAGAATATCACTGCAGTAAGCTGGAAATAACCATCTGCTTTAAAATTTGCAATTCTTCCCACAACTTTTAGTGCAAAAAATAAACCTCTCAAAACATTGCAACTTTTATGGCAACTTTTTTTAAAAAAAGCTCCCGCGAATTCAGGCTTTTTGGGCTGCAACAATCACAAAAACATCCCACAAAATCCTGGAGGGACCGGTTAACTGGAGACTCTAAAGTGGCCCCAGGTGTGAATGTGTGTGTGAATGTGTGTGTGAATGGTGAAAGGGCTGGGCGCCGCACCAGTGGCTGCCTCATCCACTCAGGTGGATGCCCCGCAATTCCCCCATTGTGGGACTAATAAAGGAATCTAAAAAAAATCTAACAAGACGGACGAACTGGCGGCTGTGTCCCAGTATGAGAGCGTCTACAGAGAGATTAGCATTATGTTGTTTATTGAAATGTGGCTAACAGAACTAGCAACAGATGCTAACATCAGTCTGGAGGGCTTCCCTGTAATACGGGCAGATTGGACATCAGATAGCGGGAAGAGCAGAGGCGGGGGGCTGATAATATGTTTGTGAACAACGGATGGTGTAATCCTGGGCACATCATGATTAAAGAACAACATTGCAGCAAGGACATTGAGTTGCTAGCTGTTAGCATGCGACCGGCATGCCTACCCAGTTCACACATGTCGTCTGCATTGTTATTTATGTACCCCCCTCTGTGAACACTGAGGCAGCGTGTGACATCATCCACTCAGTTACTAGCAGGCTGCAAATACAATTCAATTCATTTTTTTTTTTTCAAACACAGCACCTAAATGCTCTCCTCCTAATCTCCGGTGATTTTAACCATACTTTATTGTCCTCCATTCTGCCCACGTTCACCCAGTATGTCACGTGCCACACCAGAGACAATAAGACACTGGACTTATTTTATACAAACACCAAGGAGGATTTACACCTCATCACCACTCCCACCCCTTGGAAGATCGGACCACAACTTGGTTCACCTCCTGCCTGTGTACAACCCCCTGGTACACAGAGAACCTCCTGTTACTCGTACAGTGAAGATATGGCCTGAGTAGGTGGAGGACACTCTGAAGGACTGTTTTGAATCCACTGTATGGGAGCAGCTCTGTGATCCACATGGTGAGGACACTGCTGGCCTCACACACACCATCTCAGACTACATCAACTTCTGTGAAGAAGTGAGAACACCATACCCACCAAGACCATACGGTGCTTCCCAAACAACAAACCCTGGATCAACCCTGAGATAAAGTCACTGCTGAAGCAGAAGAAAAGGATCTTCAGGTCAGGAAACAAGGAGGAGCTGAAGTCCGTACAGAGGGAGCTAAGGAGGAAGATCAGAGAGGGTCAGGACAGCTACAGAAAGACGATGGAGGACAAGCTGCAACAGAGTAACATCAGCGGGGTCTGGAAGCTTCAAAACCATCTCTGGCCACAAGAATACCTCCTCCCAGGCCACATGGGGTAGAGAGTGGGTGAACAACCTTAACCTGTTTTTTAACAGGTTTGACCAACCGCCTTCTTCTCTGCCTGCCCACCAACCACTGCTGCCCCCACCTTCATCTAGTCCCACTGTCCACGGCTCTTCCCCACCCCCCATACATCCCCCATTGTTTTTCCACCCACAGACACAACACCCGTCCCCACCAGCACACAGCCCCCCTGCCCCAACCTGACCCTCACTAAAGCCCCTTTTCCACTAGTACCTGCTTAGCCCCACTCACGTCGACTCAGCGTGCTTTGTAGGCTTTTCCATTAGTACCAGATATGAAAATGAGGTACAAAAATCATGCCCGTGCCATTTGGGTTCCAATCGTGTAGAGTCGAACTGAAAATGTGACGTCAGACTGCAGGCCATTGATTGGTCAGGGCATAATGTCATGAGAGCGACGTCTTCCTACAGAATCTCCAGCTGCCATTTGCAAAGATTCGTCTGCGAGTGAGCAAGCAAGTGTCAGTATAAACAACGATAGAATGGCTTCACAGAAATCAACGCTGTGGTCCTAAAGACTTCTCTGTGCCTTTTGGCTGATGAGAGAATCCAGAGGGAACTAGGCGGAGTGACCCGAAATGAATTTACGCTCACCAACCGGCAAATGACGTGAGGACCCAACCACGGCAGTTGAAAAACCGTGATATTAGAGGATATAGAGGATGGTGAAAGTTGTGATATGATGTGATATTATGCATCTTTTACCATCTTTTCCCAGTGGTGGAAAGTTTACTTTGAACAAACAACATCGTTGTCTCCTATGTGCAGACAATGAGCTAGCTAGTTAGCCATCAATGCTAACTCCGTGCTCTGCTTGTATTTTGCGCTTGTGTTGACATCTAATGAAATAAGCTGGCGCTAATCCTGTTTAAAAAGGTGTTTTTTTTACATGTTGCACTTTTGTGCTTGTATGTAAGTTGTGTGTATTTTCATTCTAGAGTCCAACCAGCATCTGCTTTGACACCGGCAATACAGCACGACACAGCAATGTGTTCTGACTGGTAAGTTGCACACCCCTTTGTTTTTTAGTAGTTGTGGACAAAGTACTCAGATCCTTTGCTTTTTAAGTTCAAGTATAGATAAAGTGCCAAAACTAAAGTAGCACAATTTCCACTTAATATGAAAGGGACTGAACTGAGATTTCTTTGACTGTGTGAATATTATTAATTACAGAATAATTGAAAATGAATGGCACATCCAATATTAGCCACTGTTTGAGAACTGCTTGTTTATTTTTTATTTTTTGTCAGATTACTTGTATGATCCTTTATGAGTTATATTCATAATAGTGTATCTTGCACTTTGGGGGATGGGAGTTGTTAATCTGGATTTTGCTGCTGATTGTAATAAACAATTTAGTGACTTATGTGTTTGCATCATGATTTTCTATTTTGTCTGTTAACGCTTTGAGTGTGACTGTTGCCGAATTGCGACATAACCCCTAGTGGTCAAGAGTGGTAAATATTTTTTGTCAATAAAATACTTCAGATTTCCAAGTCTATAACTTGAAAGTGGTAAGAGATAATGGCTTATTGTCAATTAGAAAGATGTAAAATATGATCCAAAGTTTCAGATAGGAATAAATTTATGAATCTAATTTGTATAATGTCGCGGCAGCTATATAAATTCCATAACTCAGTCACAACTGGACTTTGGACATATTTACACAAAGAATGGTTAGGTTTTTTGACACAGTTGTCTCTACAGGGGTATGTTGTTATCTTATCTTCAAAGTATATGAACCAGAAATCAGTACAATGTTAAAAAAACAAAGAAATTTGACACTTACCGGCGGCTAAGGGGACTCGCTCGCTGCCAAGGTCACTACGTTTTCACCCATCGTGGTCGTTATTTTGCATTCTGTCGGTCATTTACGCTCTCTACCACATCTACAAAGTCTTATGATTATCCCACATAAATTTTGCTTGTATCCCACAGCTATTTTCCGTGTACAAAGCCGTCTAAGTGACGGTGCACACTGATGAATTGCGGCCATATTAGCTTTCTGAGCTAAAAGAAGGGAATACAGGAAAACAAAATGAGGAGTTCTTTTTCTTTGGTGTATTACGTGTTATCCATTGAGTCCTCCAACGCGTGTCTGCCACCTTCTGAAACTGGCAGATCAGTACAAATCAGTACAAATCCTCAATGTAGCCGGCAATGTCAGAGTGAGATGATAGGCACTGCGCTGCGCTCTGCCACTAGGGGCACGCAAATCTCACACTCAAAGGGTTAAGACACCGGTGGGAAAAGAGTCAACAGTACAAACCATTTACCAGTGATGTTGAAAATAATGGTTCATTTTGAAGAAAAAGTAACCAAAAACAATTCTTGGCCATATTAGCATCTGTATTTCCTAATTATGGGTTAGGGCAGGGGTGTCCAATCATTTGCCAGTGGAGGGCCAAGACCCTGCAGGCTTTACCTTCAACCAGTGTCTTCAACAGCAGATTCCACTGAATTTCTTCCACTGACTGCTGATCAGTGAAAACATCTGCTGAAGAGACTGGATAGAAGAGAGAACCTGTAGGGTCTTGGCCCTCCATGTCACATGATTGGACACCCCTGAGTTGAAAACTTAACATTTTAACACAAACTGCTTTATGGCTCATAATTCTGTTGGCAGACTTACACCAAACCAAAAGTGATTTCTCAAACTGCTGGATTATTCTCAGACAGCTTTTCCAATCTTTTAGTATTTAATTTATGTCACTTGTTGGTAACCTTCACACATAAAACAAAAGTGGAGACACATCTGCAAAAAGTACAAAGGTTTATTGTCAAAATTCCTAGTACAATACTAAATGAATATGTGTATTGTTGATGCAGAGAATATATATTTATACAGTTTCTACATGTATATATCCAGTAAATCCATGTATTTTCCATGTAACCTTGTGACTGCATTATTTTAATTGCTTTTAATCCAGGATGAAGTTTGTTTTGGCTTAAAAATGCACCATAATTGTTAAATATATCTTAACTCAGTACTGTTTACTTGTTGAAATAAATATTTTACGACTAAAATAACCCCATAACTACAATATGGCACCTGGCGATCAAGTTTTGGCAGCTGATCACTCTTTGCTACGACATCACTGGCTGGAGCAGGTAAATCCCATGATGTCTCAACAGTCTCTCTGTGATTTTCACACAGATCAGAGCAATTTATTGCACAGGAAGCTAAACATTTCTACAGACATTCTGAAGTTCTGTAACCACTGAGTATTTGTGAAGCTGTGGTGACACCACTGGGAGGCTGTGTTGAACGCCCAGACCCACGGTTTGAAGTGATAATTTTGCCATAAGACAGCCATCTGAAACACACACACAGCATACATGTTTTAATACCTAATAGCGATAACTTGCCGACGTTACAATGTAGTACGGCGGACTTAAAGCAAAGTAGCATTAGCAATCATTAGCTTACCTTCATATGTGATCTAGTTCGTATCCTCATGTCTTCTGCCTTATACTGCTCCATGGCTTCCTAAACGCTCCAGTACTTTTCCAGAGTGTGTCATCTCACCGCCTGTAGCCTTCTGTGGCCCTCCTTTTTTGCCTTTACTCTGACAAAAAGCCAGAGACCAAGCAGTCACTTCGTAATCTGCCATCTTGTGTTTTGCTTGTGTCGAGTGTTTTACATCATGGGAGTGTTGTGCCGCCTTGCTGTAGAAAAATCCCACCCACCTCAGGCGGTACTCAGTTGTAATGGAAACAAAAGCGAGTTGAGTTGTGTAAAGCCATGTAGAGGTTAGTTGGGATATATAGGTACTACTGGGAAAGGGGCGTAAGACCCAGGTGAGAGCTGAGCTGAGGAAGATCAAGGCGAGGAAGGCTGCAGGTCCAGACGGCATCAGCTTGAGGCTCCTCAAGTCCTGCACAGACCAGCTGTGCGGGATCGTGGAGCACATCTTCAGTCTGAGCCTGAAGCTGGAGAGAGTATCACAGCTGTGGAAAACACCTTGTGTGGTACCCGTACCAAAGACTCCTCATCCCAAGGACCTGAACAGTTACAGACCAGTGGCCCTCACATCACACCAAATGAAGACACTGGAGAGGCTGCTCCTCGCCCACCTCCACCCTCTGGTGGGACCAGCGATGAATCCACTTTAGTTTGTCTACCAGCATGGCATCGAAGTGGAGGATGCATTGATCTTCCTCCTCCATTGTTCCCTGTCCCACCTGGAGAAGCCTGGGACCACTGTGAGGATCATGTTCTTTGATTTCTCCAGTGCTTTCAACACCATCCAACCAGTGATCCCGAGGGTCAAGCTGCTGTGTGCAGGGATGGACCAGCACCTGTCATCATGAATCCTGGACTACATCACAAACCGACCACAGTTTGTGAGAACCAAAGACTGTATTTCTAATACCATCATCTGCAGTATGGAGGCCCCCCAGGGAACAGTTATGGCTCCCTTCCTGTTCACCCTCTACAATGTTGATTTTTCACACAACACACCACACTGCCATCTACAGAAGTTCTCTGACGACTCTGCGATTGTCGGCATCATCTCTGATGGAGATGATGCGGAGTACAGAGGACTTATCCAGGACTTCGCTGACTGGTGCCTATGGAACTGCCTCCAGATCAATGTGAGGAAAACTAAAGAACTGGTGGTGGACTGCCACAGGCGAGGACAACCCCCCACAGCACCAGTAAACATCCAGGGAACAGACATTGAGATGGTGACATCTTACAAGCACCTGGGTGTTCACCTGAACAAGAAACTGAACTGGTCACACAACACCAACACACTCTACAAGAAGGGGCAGTGCAGGCTGTACCTCCTGCGGAGACTCAGGTTTTTTGGAGTGCAAGGGGCACTCCTGAAGACCTTCTACAAGTTGGTGTTGGCATCAACCATCACATTTGGAGTTGTCTGCTGGGGCAATGGCATCATGGCAGCCGACAGGAAGAGACTGAACAGACTGAACAGACGATCCCATTGAGTGAGGGATCGTCACTTCCTTGTGGTAACGTATCGTCACTTCCTGTTTTGCTGTCTGCCTGTGTGGTTTGCTCTCCAGCTCTCTAGCCACTAGCTATGGCTACTACCTCTCTTTCCTCTCCTCTGGTGTGCTCTCTCTGTCAGATGTTTAGCTACACCTCTGCCTCTTTTAGTGATAACGGTAAATGTAATAAATGTTGTCTTTTTGAGGCGCTCGAGGCGAGGTTGTCTGATTTGGAATCCCGGCTCCGCTGCTTTGAAACACCGTCTGCGCCAGTTAATCTCGACGGACGCCCATTAGCTGCAGCGGAGCTAGCTAGCTTAGGCCCCCCTGTCAGCGGTTCCCCGGCTCTCCTCAGCAGCGAGGAGACTGGGTGAGTGACGGTGAGAAGGAAGCCTAGTCGCAAAGCCCCGGTACACCACCAACCTGTTCACGTTTCTAATCGTTTTTCCCCGCTCAGCGACACACCCGCTGAGGAAAAAACTCTGATCATTGGCGACTCTGTAGCGACTCTGTAGTCAGAAACGTGAACCTAGAGACTCCAGCGGTCATAGTCCAATGTATTCCTGGGGCCAGAGCAGGCGACATCGAGTCAAATTTGAAAATGCTGGCTAAAAGTAACTGTAAATATTCCACAATTGTTATTCACGCCGGCATTAATGACATCCGTCTCCGGCAGTCGGAAGTCACGAAACTTAATGTAGAATCGGTGTGTGAGTTTGCCAAAACGATGTCTGCCACTGTAGTATTCTCTGGGCCCCTCCCCAATCTGACCAGTGATGACATGTTTAGTCGCTCGTCATGCTTGAACCGCTGGCTGTCTGTGTGGTGTCCTAAAAATGACGTGGGCTACATTGACAATTGGAGCTCTTTTTGGGGAAAACCTGGTCTTATGAGACGAGACAGCATTCATCCCACTTTGGATGGTGCTTCTCATTTATCTAACAATCTGGCATCTTTTTTATCCAAATTTCCAAAACCGTGACTACTCAGAGCTGGGACCAGGAAGCAGAGTCGCAGTCGCAGTCTTACACGCCTCTCTGCAGCTCCTCTTCATCCGCCACCCCTCAACTTAGCCCCTGTCTTCCCCATCAGAGAATCGCTGTCTGCTCCCTCCAAAGTGAATAAAAATATAATGTATAAGCATCCCAAAGTGATAAAGCAAAATATTGGTAAAACTCAAATTAAACATAAAGCCTCTAAATTGAATGATTTGGCCTCTGTTCCTCCTCATAATTTAAAAAATAAATGTGGTTTGTTAAATATTAGGTCTCTAACTCCCAAGTCTCTGTTAGTCCATGATCTGTTAATTGATCATCAGATTGATTTAATTTCCCTTACAGAGACTTGGTTAGGACAAGAGGATTATGTTGGTTTAAATGAATCAACCCCCTCTGGTTATTTAAACTGTCAAAATCCCAGAAGTTCTGGTCGTGGAGGAGGAGTAGCAACAATTTACCATTCCAAATTACTAGTTAATGTAAAGCAAAAAACATGTTATAATTCCTTTGAGGGCCTGGTCCTCAGTATTGGGCACTTTAGCAATTTCAGGTTAAACCCAATTTTATTTGCCATTGTTTATCGTCCCCCATCAACCTACTCAGAATTTTTATCCAAATTTGCTGATTTCTTAGCTGATTTAGTGTTGAAATCTGATAGAATAATTATAGTAGGGGACTTTAATATACATGTGGATGTAGATAGTGACTGCCTTAATGTGGCTTTTAATTCAATATTAGACTCGATTGGGTTTTCTCAGAAAGTAGGAAATTCTACTCATTACCTCCACCATACATTGGACCTTGTTCTGACATATGGCATAGAAATAGAAAATCTTGTAATGTCTCCTCATAACCCTGTACTGTCAGACCATTGTCTGTTAACCTTTGATTTTACTATTTCTGACTATTTGGCTCCTAAAGAAAAATATTATCACAGTAGATGCCTCTCAGATGATGCTGTTTCCAAATTTATGCAGATTGTTTCCTCTATGCCATGTGTCAACACAACGGAAATAAGCTATAGACAGCTTGCTCCTTCTGTAATTGATAACATGGTGGATAGTGTTTCAGCTTCTCTGCATCAGGCTCTAGACTTGGTGGCCCCCTTAAAAAAGAAAAAGTCTAATCAGAGATTTTTAACTCCTTGGTTCAACACAGAAACTCGTAGCTTAAAACAGAAGACTCATCAATTAGAAAGAAAATGGCGCTCTACTAATTTAGATGAAATCTATTTAGCTTGGAGAAATCATCTTTTAATTTATAAAAAATCTCTTAGAAAAGCTAGAACGAGTTATTACTCTGCATTAATAGAAGAGAACAAGAATAATCCCAGGTTTCTTTTCAGTACTGTAGCCAGGTTGACAAAGAGTCAGGACTTTGTCAATCCTAGCATCCCCTTAGAGCTTACTAGTCAGGACTTTATGAACTTTTTCAATAATAAAATTTCATCCATCAGAGATAAAATCAATCAGATTCTTCCCACAGTTAACTAAATACTGTAACTACTACAACTCCTTCTATTGATGTCTGTCTTGATGAGTTTACTCCAATCGACCTTTGTGAGTTAGACAAAGTAGTTTCCTCATCCAAACCTTCAACTTGTCTTTTAGATCCTATTCCTACCAGGTTATTTAAAGAAGTCTTCCCACTTATGGTAGCTGTATTCTTCATATAATCAATTCTTCATTAACTTTGGCCATGTACCGCAGGCTTTTAAAACGGCTGTAATTAAACCCTTACTCAAAAAGCCAACGCTAGATCCAGGAGCTTTAGCTAACTATAG